>OW203986.1:26731220-27981220 GCA_934047225.1 Ypsolopha sequella | reverse complement strand
TGTCGAATCCAAGTCTCATCACATGTTACAATTCTAGAAATTATTTCTTCCTCTTTCCCTCGACTCATGTCCAAAAACTCTTCGCAACATTTGACACGCCTCTCCATGTCAAATGCAGTCAACATTCTAGGGACCCAACGTGCACTAACCTTGGACATGTTCAAATGCTCATGAACTATTTCATTGACTCGGTCTTTACTGACGCCCACATCTCTAGCTATCTCTCACTGCTTCACTCGTCGGTCCTCTAATATAAATTTTTTCACCCTGGCTACATTTTCATCGGTGACGGCCGAAACTGGTTTTCCTCTACGAGGATCATCTTCGAGGCTCTCACGACCTAATTTAAACTGCCTTGACCAAAACTTTATAACAAATTCGGAAGAACACGAACTGCCAAACACACGTAACATACGCTGTCTGATCTCCGAAGGCGTATTCCGTTCTTTAGTCAAAAACTAATCACCGCACGCTGCTCAATTTTATCCATTTTCACTTTTTCTACCGACATGTTCGAAACAATTGTAGGAGACAAATAAACGTGATGCAATAAACAAATGAATGTAATACATTTTGAAAATAGAATAACAAACGAATATAAATCCATACCAGCCAGCATTATTTTTGTATATATTTCTGACCAAGGAGATTACATGTCAGCCGCCCTACGTAGCTCCTAGCACGGCGGCCATTTTGTCTAACGATCAAAACCGACATTTAACGACCTTGGAGTCACCGGTTCAAGAGTAGCGGAGTTTAAATAAGAAAACATAATATGTGTTTCTCGAATTCTAGTCTTGAGTACCCTGTCTAGTGATAGAAATGAATATAGCAATGACTTTAACAAGTCTTCTATTTAGTATAAATATATTTTTATTTAATTTAGTTTGTAGTATATTTATTTTTAGGAGTTTATTTTGTTTAAGTTTTTAGTATTTTATAGTTACTTTTTTGTTATTTAAGTTCGCTATACAAGTTAATTGATGTTATTCTAATAAAAAAATAATGTCGCACCTATAATATCCTATGACACATACTTAATTGTATCAAATCTTTATAATTTTAACTAGCGGATCCTTTCTCAGCGAATGTCAACATCATACAAGGAACCTATAGTTCAAATTTCATGTTCCTAGGTGCAGCCGTTTGTTCTAAGCGTTAGGTAAGGCGATTACCGTCGCCAAATTAGCAGCTCGATGTTTGTCTGTATGAATATCGACGGAAACGACATTGAAATAACGTTCAAATCAGTGCACAATGCGGGGTGGCTGTTACGACGCTCGCTGCGTCCTTGAAAGGGCAAAATAGGAGAAAATAATACTTTTCACATGGGCGTCATTGTTCGATTGAATAATTCTATGTTATATTTATAGCTATCAAGTTTATCTATTTATCAAAGCATAAATTAATTAAATCACCTAAGCCGCTTAGGAGCAGTAGGAAATTCAAGCCAAAAAACACCATTCAGTTGAAACAATTTTTTATATAGAAGTTTTGGTGGTACGAAAAAGAAAAATGTTGCATATGTTGTCCTAGAGTTGATAATCCATAATACATTTTTTCAATATTTTTGGTTTGGCCATAAAAGAGGAGTAGGCTTTAGAAAGTACCTATTTGACGATATTAAGGGCCTTATAAGTCAATTAGTCAGGGTGTTCTTTAACACATATAGACAGATTTCATGGAATGAAAACTGCGGAATACATGTTATCAAAATGTTTAAATGATTTGCCAAATGAAGGCTTAAATTACATAGAAGTTAAGCCAGTAAAGAGCAGAGCAATACTAAGGAAATATTTTTTAAGTCATAATAATAAGTTATAAATTGTTACATAAGAGTGATCTCATGGATCACGGATAAACCCTGCAGGGTTTTTGTGATCCATTTAATACTTAATAACTTGTACTATTTTGTTGTGAATAAATAAACTAAAAAAAAAAGAAGATTTCGAAGAATCCTTTCTTAGGCTGCGTCGCATTAGGAACCGAGCTGCCAAATTTTAATTTTGTAGGCTTTACAGTTCTGAAGATTTCGTGATTAGTGAGTCAGTGTATTGTATTTCGCTTTTATATAATCGACGGATCATGATGAAACTTTTATCGCAGAATATTTTATGAATCTTGACTGGACAACAAAAAAAATACTTTTTATCCTAAATATTATTAGAGTGCAATACAAATTAGAAAAGATCAATCAGAAACAAACCCAAAGACAAGAATATGAAAAAATTCCCCGGGCCAGGATTCGAACCTGCGACCTCTTGTTATCAAGACAAGCGCGCTACCAATTGCGCCACCGAGGTTCCTACCTAGACCGGCGAATTCTTCCATCATACTTGTCCACTGTTATTTTTGCTTCTGCCTGATATACTAGCTTGTACTACACATATAAAACGCTCACGAGGGCGTTATGTGATTTCACGCCTTGTTCTTAAGAAACAGATGGCGCTGTCGTCGCTACAATATTGTTGCTTCAGACAGTTAAGAAATTCACAGTTCTCATTAACTAAGATTATGTTTATTTTGCGAAATCCATCGCTATGAATACTCTAAATATTATTAGAGTGCATTACAAACTAGAAAAGATCAATCAGAAACAAACCCAAAGACAAGAATATGAAAAAAACCTCGGTGGCGCAATTGGTAACGCCCTTGTCTTGGTAACAAGAGGTCGCAGGTTCGAATCCTGGCCCGGGGAATTTTTTCATATTCTTGTCTTTGGGTTTGTTTCTGATTGATCTTTTCTAGTTTGTAATGCACTCTAATAATAGTAAGAGTATTCATAGCGGTGGATTTCGCAAAATAAACACAAACTTTTTATCCTGGTAAAATATTTTGGAAACTGAAATAAATGTCTATACGTTCACGTTTTTTTTTTTTTTCTTAAGAGGCTCCTTAGAATAAAGAATAGCTAGAACGCTAAGCGCCATACCAGTGGTATTTCAATACAAACTGGCATCGGCTGATTAAAAGGTATTTGATTGATATAGCTAAATTCATACTGCAGACTTTGTAAGTGATCAAGCTTCAATTAATATTTCTGTTGAGAACGCAAAATACTAAGCTTCCTATACTTTTTAAGGCGGGGTTGTTCTTAAAAGGGCACAAATAATATATTTCTTATTTTGCAAAAATGGGTAATTGAACCTTGGTCTGACCATTTACCAAGTCTGTAATATTATGAATTAAAGAACCCGGCCGATGCTGTTTACGAACTCCTTCAATTAACTGAAATTTTAAGTCATTAGCAAGAATCTCTGCGACGAGGTGTATTAGATTATGAAAATTAGAATATCAAAATTAAATTAGAATATGAAAATTATATGAAAAACCAAAACACATTAATTTGCTTCATATTTCCTTTGTGCGTTTTAGGGTTCCGTTAAAAAACACAACTTTAATGTAAGTATGTACTATCGGTGAAATGGTAATGAAGACGGAAAATGGGTAAGCAGAACTTTTCCAATAGTAGGTCTTCTAAACTTATTTTATCTAGTCCCTGGTAATTACAAGGTAATTACAACATTAAAAGCGGTTTTATAAGTACCTATATTGTTTGACCGATGTTATAATATTACATTATAACACCGCAATTCTGCGTTGATATTGGCCAAATTTATTATAACACCCCCCAGAGAACCAATCACAAGCGATAACAGTCTGTCTCGATTTATTAAGCCACGCCCTCTTTACTCTTCTCGCTTCTGGTTTGTCTGAGGCGTCTTTATACAAATGGAGGCTTTTTTCATTTTTGTTAAATTTTAATTGTTTTTGATAGTCGTAGATCAAGTATTGTGTGCAACTGGACATAATTAGACATTGGGACACTCGTGTAGGTTTATTACGAAACCTACAAATGTCCCAATATCTCACATTATGTCACAGTTGCACAAAATTATCTTTAGCACAGAACTACTGATCAGTTAAAGTTTAATTGGGTTGCTGACAAATTATAGGACTTTAAATCAAAATCACAGACATTTAATTTAATTTAATACAACTAGTTTTCAATGTCTGTGATAAAAATGTGTACATGACAACGTCATTCTCGTTTAATGAAATACATTTAGGAATACATGTGGGTTATCAATTGAGTATTTTCCAGCAATTTCGACGGAACCCATATATTATTCACAAAGTATACTTAACAGGCACTTTTATAGCAAGATAAAAAAGAATAACAATAAAAACGTGAAAATATTATTTCGTAAAAACATGTTAAATACGTTACAATAAACGGAGGCGGCCGTATCTCTTCATAAAGATAGCATTCAGAAGCGCTCTCTGAAATTCTGAAATTCAGTTTAGGGCAGGTGACAACGGAACGTTTTATGTTTCGCTTCAGGCGGTTTGGTAAAAATGTTTCAAATGAGAGAATTGTATACATACACGTGTAGAACTTGCGTAGTGATTTATTATACTCGCTACGTCGTAGCAGAATTACGGAAGAACGTTGTTTCGCTTTAGGTGCGTTCGGTGAAATGTTTCAAATGAGAAAACTCTATACATAAACGTGTAGAAATTGCGTAGTGATTTATTATACTTGCTATGTCGTAGCAGAATTAAGGAAGAACGTTATGTTTCGCTTTAGGTGCGTTCGGTGAAATGTTTCAAATGAGAAAACTTTATACATACACGTGTAGCACTTCCGTAGTGATTTATACTTGCTACGCCGTAGCAAAATTATGAAAGAACTTTACGTTTCGCTTAAGAGGGAAAGATTCGTATCATCTACGAAACGCACAACTTAAGATGGTACTTCTTATTTTTGACTTACAGATATTAAATAGATGTGATTCATGGCATTTTTAATGTCAGTTAGGCTTTTCCAGCAAAATTTCGTTATTTTATACTTTACACTGTAAATGTATAACTAACACACTTTTAAATTTGTGTGTCGTAACATTTACATTTACAACGTAATGCATAAAATAACAAAATTTTGCCGGAAAAGCCCAACTGACATTAAAAAATGCCATGAATCACATTTATTTAATATCTGTAAGTCAAAAATAAGAAGTACCATCTTAAGTTGTGCGTTTCGTAGAGGATACGACCTCGTTTCCTCTTCAGGCGGTAAACAGTAAAATGTTTCAAATACGAAAACTCTATACATACATATGTAGCACTTCCGTAGTGATTTATATTTGCTACGTCGTAGCAGAATTACGGAAGAACGTTATGTTTCACTTTAGGCAGTTCGGTGAAATGTTTCAAATGTGACAGTTACATTCATTTAATTTCATTCAATAAAACTGATACCTATCTTTTTTTTTATCTTATTTATTTTATTAGCCATACATCTTAAGATTAATTCGGCTTAAATTCTTATTCGTACTTTTTTAAAGCTTAAAGTATTCAAACGAAATTTTTATTTAATTTTGCTTCGGTTTTGCATTCCCTGGTTAACTTATACCTTTTTATTTTTATATACTCGTAGATATAATATTTAGTGCATTTTATAACTTTTTTATTTTTGGTTAATGTATATAATATGTACTTTGTTTGTAATGCACTCTAATAATTTTAGAGCATCTAGAACGTATTTATAATACCTATATTATCTTTAAGAGTATTCTTTATTCGACTGACGACGACCACAAGTGGTGGAAATATACGTCGGAAAAATGTATACTTTTTTATATTAGAATTTTTTTTAATTCGTTATTTGTATGACGGCTACTCGTTTTTTTTTTAATTCAAATTATCCAAAAACTTTAGGATTTGTATTTGAACTAGTCCAGTGTGAATCGAAGCAATTTTTTTCATGGTTTCAAAAAAGGGTTCTTTGAACCTTGTTCCTGGTCGATGGCCGGGTCTTCGGTATGGATTCGGGCGGTTGATTAGATTTAATCTTGTATTTATTATAGATTTTACTTATAATTTGAATCGTATATATATTGCTGCATAAATTAAATAAACCTTTAATTTAGTTCATGTACGTTTATTATTTTATTAAATATATTTTATAAGATTAAATTTGATTCGTAAAAAGTGTATTATGTGTGCCTACTTTACAAAATAAACTATTTGAATTTGATTTTGAATTTTGAATCGATTAATATAATGAACTAATGCTAACTATTGTAACTAAAGCGTATGTGACACATGAACTTTTAGGTACTTTAACAACAAGTAGTAAAACAGGTTAATAGGCTCCAGGGACCTTAAAGGCCCGAAAACTTATTTTTTTATTGACATTGAGTTTATTTACCACACTGAGATTAACACACGCGAACTAGCATGAACATAGCAGGCATGCCCTGTCGATTCGCCGCACCGCATTGGATAATAAGTAAGTATATGTCTGTCTATGCAAACTTTCCGCCACTACAGAAAATCTACACAATTGAGGGTCTACGTTGGCATTACAATAAACAATTAACTGAGGCAATTCAATTATTTTGAAGCTGGTATAATGTTAGAGAAATAATTAATGTAAAAATCTACCTTTTTATTTTATTATTTTGGTGTTAAACTGCACGTTGCAATTGAAATCAAATAAATAGAATCAAAGTGAGTAGAAATGTTGTGCAACCAGAAACAACTTGAATTTTTTTTTGTTTCGAATATTGTATTCGTGGGGTCCGGTTACACCCAGTTTGTTAACCGACTCGATCCGGTTCGAGCGAGATTGCCTGTAAATTGAACCGGTGGCTTTCCTGCAAACTCTATAATTGTTACCCTTCAGATGGAGCTGATACCTGTTACCGTTACTTGACAGTGTTGGCGGCAATATCTTCGATGGTTTTGCTCTTGGAAACTGATTCAAAAATATATTTTTACACGTAGATGTATTTAGTATTTATATATTTTTGGGTCAAGACCGTCCTTACAACTAAAACAGACCATAACATAATAGTACTAGCACAGACTATTCGTCTATCTGGGCTATTATTGAAACACCACGATTAAAATGTTTATTTGTGTCTTAAATTTGTATAATTATGTACTATAGATTTAAGTTATTTACTGCATGGTGTAAGCATTGTTAAATAAATAAATAAAATAACTGTTTATGGTTGACAAACTTCTGAAAGGTGTCATAAAACCCCTTGCACACGTATATACAACCGGATATGTGCCTGTCTAAAACGTAAATCTGAAATCTCAATTACGTAAACAAACGCTTTTGATATTCTCCATATTATAGTCGATCGATGTTGTTATTAAAAAATATATCTTTCGTAATTTAAGGTTTTTAAAGAGAAATAATTGGAAATTACCAATTTATACGAAAGCCTTAAATTACAGTAGATAAACCTTCAGTAAATCTCGTGCACAACCGCGAGTCCGGCGATACAGCAATTGGGCTAGTTCTGGTGATTGTGCGGTCTGCCCGTAATTGTGCACAATTACTAAACCAACCAGTCGAGTTTCTGTGCTGATTAAACTTGATACAGTCAGGTAATTGGATCAGTTCTCTATAGGTTGCGAAACTTCTCATAATACATTACATACATACATACATATACTCACGCCTGTCTCCCAGAAGGGTAGGCAGAGACTACAGATTTCCATCTGCTACGATCCAGACACATCTCTTTCGCCCCTTCCACTTTCATCAATCTAGTCATACAAGCTTTTCTATTCCGGGTACTTTTGACGTTGCCTTCATCTCATGAAATAGTGGTATACAAAAATTATTCCGATCCATAGGTTTGATCAAATAGTAATGTGAGCAAATTTTCCCGATTTTCCGGCGAAGATGTGGCTTTTGTGACTACGGACCTGATGGCAACTGCCACAGACTGACGAAATTTCTATGTGGCTAAATTTCTATGTGGCTAAATTTCTATGTGGCTAAATTACTATGTGGCTGAATTGGGTACTTGATCTTTGTTTCGTACTAGAATAAGCATATAAAAAATACTAACTTCTTATAACTAACATATTCGTGAGTAGCCGTGTTTATACATTTATTATGAACCTAAACCACGAATCTTTTAGTAATAAAATTGCTTATAATTTCTCCATTATAATAAAATAAATTTAATCAATTGCTTTAAACATAAAATGGCGTGTTCAATTTAAATAAGAGTTGGCGTTATTTCGAGTTAATTAGAAATTATCATGAAATAGAATTATGGAGTGTGAACCTTGAGGAAAATTTTAGGTAGAGGCCAAAAGAGCTCGGTTCAGAGATCCTCACATCCAAATTTACATTACTACTTCTGCGCTTTTTTTATGTAGGTCAAGTTGACAAAATTTCATTTTTCTACAAAGCATTGTTTCTAGCTCGTATAGTTATATCTAAATTCACAAAAAATTATATTACGAGGTATGTGTTTTTAAATATTATTACGAAAGCACATGTTTGTGCACAGTGTGCGACGGCGGCGCAGCATTACGATCTCACGATGATTAAACCAATAGGGCGGCAGGGCAAAGAAATTTTGCATAACGTATATGCATATTTCAGGGAACGTAAAAAAGATCGCTCGTCTTTAAAGTATGTGCAAGATGTTAATTTGAGAAAATTAGTGGCCGAAATAACAGATATTTCAAAAATTATTATATTGAGAATTATAATGAGGAAAATAAACAAGAAAGCGGGGCTGTCCACTTTAAATCTCCAAGAACACAATTATTTCCCAAAAATCGAATTTAAATTTACAGATTAAATATAAAAACACAGACACGATGTTTTTACTGGTAAATTATAAAGTAAAGAGCCGCAACAAAAAAAAAATTGTGGTTGCCAAATAAATCATAAGATATATCACAACGAAATCCACAGTGTGTGGCGTGCGTTATAGCGACGCGCTCGCACCTCGTCCCTGTCTTCGTCTACGCCCCGGAGGCGTCCTCAGCACGAAGTTGTAAACCTATAGTCGGTATCTCTCAGATGAAATAACCATACTATTATCAATTCAGATACAATTGAGCTGGTGCTACAATAGACAGCAATCAATCAATTAACCAATCGAAGCGGAATAAGAATGAGTTTCTAAAACGACATTAAACTGATTGCATTCAGTAAAACTCCGTCGGTAGCAGTGTTGGGAAATGTACAATAATTATTGTATTCTTACAATAATTTGTGATACGAAACCAAGTTGTACCATAAAACATAGCTTTCTCATTATTGTACGCATTTGTACAATATTTTGAGATTTTTTACAATATATTGACAAGCAACTTTAAAATTTTCAAAATGAACGAACGCGTCACTAAATCTCTGAGAAAACCCTTTTTGATTCAACTATATATTTATTATTATTATTATGTATTACTATGTATTTATTCTGTGTCTCTACACAGTACCATTGTAACAAGTAATAGGCTGATTAGGCTGCGTTTCCTTTGCTTATACTTTAATGAATTTTAAAAACAAAAGTGGAGAATTTGCCTGAGAGAATGTGTTTCGTCTATAGTATCGGTCTATGTCTATTTCTTTGTCATTTTTTGCCGAGTGTGTTAAAAATCCATTTTGAAGTAGTAGCTTGATCTGCGGGCGATCCAGAGTGAGGGCGAGCTTCTATTCCTTATGTAACTCCCACCGGCACATATTTTTCATTTCAATAGAGGAAATGATGTTTGTAAACTTAGATAAAAACAATGTTTGTAAACAACTTTGTAACGAAAAAGTGATAATAATACACAGGTACATATATGTTCAACTGCAGTTTTTTGCTGTACAATTAATCACATTACTGTTTGTTTAAATTAATTTTCTATACCTGATTAAACAATTGAGAAATTGTGGCTCTTTCTTTTATTTTCAAGTTGTTTCCTCTTGCAAGTAGCACTTGCATTTTTTCAGAGGGGTAATCTGTATCAAAAACTAAGTCAATCCATTAAAGAAATATGCCGAAAAAATACAATAATTCTCCCAAAAATACAATATATATTACAATAATTCTCCCAAAAGTACAATATTTTTTTGCTTGGAAACACCATAATTTCGCACCAACCATTTCCCAACACTGGTCGGTAGGTATGCTAATCACATCGAGCAATAAATGACCGCTATCAATTCTTATTCGAGATCGTTTCTTTGAATTGGATTTTATCTACACGCGGAATCGATCTTATCAGATGTACAGATGTACATATGGTTCTAGCTAAAGATGCGCGTAAATATGGCAATATATGGAATATGGTGATTGGATGCAGATAGAAACCTGAAAGGAGTGACAGTAACTATGAGACACTTTGCCCACCCAGTTTCCTCCTAAAGGAAAATGCCCCAGGCCCGGCGCAAAAGTAATGCATCTTAGATCATATATCAGTTACTTATATAAAATTTAGTAATTCTAAAGTCATACTTACCGAAATCAGTGGCTACTTAGTGATATTACTGTTAGAAATATTTGTAGTAATATATATGTTTAAAATAATTAGCGCCTTGACAAAGTAAACAAACAGCAATATTGCTATGCTAGCCACTAATTTCGGCAACTGTAACACTTAATATGACTGATAATCCGAGATACATTTCTTTTAATTTTCTATCAGCTTTAAACATTCTCCTTTAAGAGGCTATGCGAATTATATTTTTTATAAAAAAAAAACTAAAATACCTAGCAAAATTTCCAAAATCAAAACTCTAGATAACCCATCTAATAAAATATGTTTGAGTTCGGTACATGGTTTCTATTCGTCAAACGAGGAGAAAAAGCCGGTCAAGTGCGAGTAGGACTCGCGCCCTGAGGGTTCCGTGCCATTTAAATAGGTTAAATAATTTGAACAGATATTACAAACTTATCACTATCTACAAATTGTATAAACCACAAATCAAAATTTCAGGTTTTCTAGAGACCCGTGACATACGGACAGACAGCCGGATAGCGGAGTGAGCTTTGCCCTATGGGTACGGAACCTTAAAAAGTGTGTTTGAATAATTAATTTCAACAATTAATTCTATCGAGAAAAATGTATCCAAACATGTTTTCCAATTACAAAACCCTAGATTAATCGTATTTAATTTACCGTGTATTTCATGAAATATACAGAAAAGAAGCACCCGTATTTTTTTACATCGCCTTAAGGGTACCACGAATCAACGGATGATCTCCGCGATGGAAGGGGCGTGGCAATAAGTTGTCATAGTGCAACATACCAGTGCAAGAGAGATAAGTTGTAGTCTTTGCCGTAAATGCCCAGTTAAGTTAGTACTTCCGTTCCTATTCAATGATATCGATGTATTTGTAATTTTTTTGGCTTCAATCCTTAACTAGACAATGTTAACGAGAATTGCCTGTTGTTAGATTTGTGACTATTATCATAGATAGTATCACTGGAAAGTAACATTTAAAATAGTGTGTTTTAGTTTTGAACGAGTTTTCTGATCTCTGTATTTCTTATCCTAAAATATTGTGTTAAAAAAGAACAACAGAGAATTCCAGATATAATATGTCAGATCAAACTTATCCTGGTATCATCAAAAAATAAGGTAATATGAAAGAATGACAGAGAACCTCATTTTGTATGACGGAATCTTCTTAAGCACTGCCCTTAATTGGAAAAGCACCCAAGCTCCTGAACTTTCAGGACTGGAAGGAAATTCACTACTTTTGATTTTTTTGAAACGATACCAACCCACGATCAGGGTACGGTGGGTGGGTACTTCAAAGCAAAACTGGGGATTCTATTCCGAATATCATCTAAAACGAAAGACACAAAAGCGTCACGAAGTGAAGACGCAAGCGACGAACGACGGTACACTCTACAGTGCCGAATATTTGTTTTACAAACAGTAAAAAACACCTTGGGTTATTGCACACCTACCCTGAATTAGTGGCAAATCGTCACCCATTCGCAACTGGTCATATTCGCATCACGTCACATGTGCATCTTTCATCTTCACAAAATGTCACATTGGCAACTGGTCATATTCGCATCTCGTCACATGTGCATCTGTCATCTTCACAAAGTGTCACATTCGCAACTGGTCATATTCGCATCTCGTCACATGTGCATCTGTCTTCTTAACAAAATGTCACATTCACCACCGGTCATTTTCGCATCTCGATATCTTCGTAACTGGTGATCTTCGCAAATCATCATATTCGCAATCCGTCATTTCCGCAACTGATCAATTTGTCTGTGCGTGAGACTGTGTGAACTGTCTTACATGGTCTAAGCAATACTTTAAGCAATACTTTAAGTAATACTTTATATTCTCTGGTCTAAGTGTGAACTAGAGATACGTGTCATACGTTTTTAATAAATGCCCACAATGCTACAAGGATCTTTTGGCGCGTGAATAGTGACAATGACAGGGGGGCGCAGCTGTAAAACAAGGGATAGGATAGCAGCGTTTGTTCCAATTTTCACCACGACCAGTCCACGCGCCAAAAGATTCTTGTCGCATTACAATTAAATTTTGTACTAGGAACGAGACGCTACTGTCACCTAAAGATAAACATTGTGGCTCTAGCGATCTACGACATAGCTTTATCATATATATTTTTTCGCAACGGTGACGACAGCAGAATTTTAGTGCCAGAAACTTGAAATAAATGACGTGCCTGCAATTTATGGAGCGCGTTCGCCCGCGTATTTCCTGCACCAAATAAAATGAACTCATTGAAATTCAATAACTACGTATCAGCATTCAGCAGCACGCAAACGTTTTCTATTACGAGCCAATAGCAATGCTTAGGTTGCGTTGCTCGCCGTCCATTTGAAGACGCAGGGAAGTTGGTATCCCAATCAGCGAACTCGCACGACACTGTTTCGCACTCAAGAAAGAATGATTAATAGGCAACGATAGCCCTCAAGGCTCGAAACCCTTAAGTGTGCGCTTCATGTGAAGGGGAAAAATGCCAACGAATATCTCAGTGAGGAAAAACAATACAATGTACAAGCTTAGCAAATTAGAGCAATGAAATGGAGTTTCAATGTTTTTTTCTGTGGTTTTATCATCATAGAACTTTCGAATATGTAATATTTCTTGTTAGGCGATCCATACCACGAAGGTAAAAATAAAAAGGACCCATAATGACGTGATTTCAATAGAGGTCCACGCGCAGGTCTGACTTACAACTTTTCAACACTACAGAGGCTTTAAATTAATTACCTTGTAGTGGTAAAATACAATTTAAAAATTACACTAGAACACAATAGTATTTTGTAAAAATTAAATACACTACAACAGCTTTTAATTTTTTTTATATAAATATACTGATAGATAGGATAATACAAATATAATGTAATCTTAAAATTTATTTCGGGTCCGATCTGGACCCAGCATCAGTTGAGTATCTGAACTAAATAAATCGACAGATCGGACCCGAAATATATCTTGAGATTACTTTATATGTATTTGTATTATCCTATCTACTTATCAGTATACATATTTATATTTAAACAAAAAAACATTAATAGTATTTTGTGCAACTGTAACATAATGTGAGACATTGGGACACGAGTGCTAGTTCGTTCGTTTCGTAATAGCTTTGCACGAGTGTCCCAATGTCTAATTATGTTCAGTTGCACACAATACTTTATCTACGACCATCAAAAATATCGTCTTTGCGTGACATTATTTATCAACTAACAATTTTACGGAAACTAAGAAGAACACTAATTGTTCATGAAACTCAGGTGTGTCATCTGGTAATGCTGCCTTAGGGCTAATCAGAAGCCACAAGTATAAAAGAGGCGTGGCTTAAGAAATAAGGATGGAACTTATTTATTTTCACTGTTGTTGATTGGCTCTCTAGGGCAGTGTTATAATAATTTGGGCCAATCACAGTGCAGAATCGCTGTGTTATAATGTAATATCATAACATCGCATGAACAATGTAGGTATTTATAAAACCGGTTAAGATGTTGTAACTACCATAACGTAGTATGGGAGTAAATAAACGAAATTACAATGTTGGAATCAAATTGTAGGAGTTTATTGTAACATGTATTTCCCATCAAGTCCCACTAAAAGTGTCCTTTAAGAGGATAGGTCACGCTTGCATTATGCCCTGTTACTCCATGCGGAAAGAACGCAGTGCGAGAGGGATGGATTCTGGAAAAAAGTCAAAATTACGACATTTTTCACAAATTTTATTATAAAAAAAAACAAAGGTACTAAAGTAATTCGTTCGGTTCAGAGTTTACTAAAGTTTATACAGATGGTAATCCATAAATAATATGGACGGGTTTTTGCCCTAATAACCTTACCCCTCGACATGAAGACTTTTTAGAGCCATCTTTGTTATTTTATTTCTCAATATTGGAATGACTTCTGAAGATTCTGTTTCGGTAAGTGTATATTATTTTCTTGACAGAAGTAATATTTTTTTTAATACTAGCTTTTGCTCGCGGCTTTGCCCGCGTTGATAAAGTTTTTGTATAGTCGTATCGAATCCCATCCCATCCTATCCCACTAATGCCACTATCCCATCACATCCCAACCTCACTATCCCATCCCACTAAAAATATTCAAAGGTGTGGATGATTACATCACTTTTCTATAGGAACTTGACACCCCATTGCCTTCCAATGGGAACTGATTTATGGGATAAAAAGTAGCCTATGTCCTGTCCCAGGTCTAGAACTACATTTGTGCAAAGTTTCAGCCTTTCAATCGTTTCAGTAGTTTCGGCATGAAGGAGTAACAAACATCCATCCATCCATCCATCCAAACTTTCGCATTTATAATATTAGTGGGATGGGATGTAGTATTGCGGAATTCTTTAAACAAGGAAGAATAAATTATGGTTTTGCGGGGACTATCTTGCGACAATAAGACACCTCGATTGTATTCTCGTGGTTGTATTTATTGAAAGCCACGCGGACACATAATTCATTTGATTTAAGGTGCGTTTTGAAAAACCATGTTTAAATTTAATTTGTCTATAAGTTTGTTACTGTTTTGATTTGCGGTTGAGATTAAATTCTACAGTTAAGTTATTAAACCGACTAAAACGCCGACACGCCTTTCCTAGATTTTGTGCTAACTCTAGATAGTTTTGCTTGACAAACTTACAATTATTATTTGAGTTATAATGTAATAATAATAATTACTTTACGTCTCATTGTGTACATATACCATTGAACTTTTGATATACAATATTTCTTAAAAGAAAACTCGAATAAATTGCTTACAATCATTAAAACGCTGGAGACCTTTTTTGATATTTATTGGATTTTCACCTTGTTTCTACAATGTATGTATGTTGAATCATAAATTTTATTTGAGAACGTCATTTAGTCATTTTATAAAACAAATTGCGATTTTGTATGGTTTAAATGAAGCTTTAATAATATATATAGGTATAATTATTTATTATTATTTATATATAGGTATTTTTTTATAAAGATATACTGTGTGATAATTTTGGAAAAACTATCTGTCTATAATAAGTCTACTTATCATTTCACTGTTTGTTTTTTCTTGTAAGACTGTTTGTTTTTCAAAATAAAATAAAATAAAATAATTAAAAAGTGCGTTTTCGAGGATACGCGCGGTGCCCTCTTAACTGTGCGAGAGAAATGGAAATATGAAAAGCTAGCTCAAGCTAAACAAATATCTCCACTTACGGTGTCGCCACTTTATTTCCTCTCAGCGAGGTTCTGAGTGAAGTTAACGGGGTTGCCATTACAGCATTACGTGATCAACATTTTACGAATATGAGCGTTTGTGGGTACTTGGCATTCACGCGGGGTGCAAACTCCTAGAATGGCAGCAATTACATATACAACATTTAATACGCTTGGTTTGGACTTGATTGATTCACAATCTACCTGTATAGCTAGTACCCATTCGCATAGATTAAATGATGATTCGAAAACCATTTCGAGATTTTGGTTTAATAAGCTGCATTTTATAACTTGTGGTTTAAAAAACCTTATGGTGATGAATTTTTGTACGAAAAAGCTGCAACTTCCATTTGCCTTTGTGTGACATCACTTAAGAAATGGCTGTTTAGAAATGTGTTTTTGCTATCAAGATAAATTTATAATAATTTGCTTCAGACTGATTTGATACATGGATGACAGATGAGTAGATAGACAGAGACAGACCACTTTTTATAAGCAATCACACATCACAATCAGTATAATGTCTAAAATTCTCAAGTGACAATCCTTTAAAATATCATAAAAAATAATGGTTAATTTATATACCAAAATAATGAACACCATGTCCTAAAATGGCGTAAATTCCCTGAAAAACAAATTAAAAAAAAAATCTTTTATATTTTAAGCTATAGGAATTACTTGTATGAGTAGGTAGTCGTATATTTATTTTGTTAAGCAGATGTGGACACTCTTATTTTTTTATGTGCTGTACAAGTAAAGCTATAAATTTTTAATGCGACCTCCTTGTCTGATTTCACAAATTTTATCAAATACGGTGGCGGCCAATGGCCAGCCAACGCAAGTCGAAACTTTGGTGAAGGTTAGAGTGGATGGTATCCCAAAAAAACGTATAGTAAGAGCTCATTCATAACCCCTTGATCCACTACAATAGTTTGTCTAAGGCTATCCACGAGGATCTAGTCACACACACGGCCACGCGATTTGTCTGTGAATACAGAAGTAAAATGCTTCATAAGACAGGGTTATTCCCGTAAAGCCGTTTTGTTATTGCTATAACGTGTCTGGTAACTGCCCTTAGTGCCCCATCTTAACTTTCCACTCTGTATTGAAGCTCCTTCCATTAGTGGACAGATAGAAACAAAAACCATGCTTTTAGCGCTGAAATCGCACAAAAGACAATGTACGGCAGTCGCTATTTTAGCTTAACTCTTATGTTGACTACAACCTAAATTTGCCTTTATATTTTTTTGCGTGCATCCTTTTGGGAATAACTACGAAATACATTTTTCATTTTGCTCACTCAGTGAAGAAAAGTATTTTGAATTAAGACCTGTGAAATTGACATTGAATTGACTTCATTGGCTCGCGAAACGTTCAGCAACTCCATAATTAACTGCTCAAGGGAGAAAGGAATAGCAAATATCAGCATGGTGGCTATCTCTTTCACTCTAAAAGGATTCCATACACATTGGGAGGCTATACACAGCCCTGCAGCTTGTCAGATACCATATTCTAGGTAAACTTCTCGTAATTCTGTGTATAGCCTCCCAGCGTGTATGGAATCTGTACCATAGACTATTGAAAACTAATGAACTTCTACTGGAAACGGATAGAGTAAAACGCCCGTTGATTTGCGTTTTAGATCGGTTTATCAGAGATTTTCCGATTTTTGACGGCTTTTGGGATTCAATTAACATTCCTTACATTTTTTTTCATGCGCAATATTTTGATATGGTATTCAAAGAAAAAAAAAACATTGAATTCTAATAAATTCGTTCGAAAATATAGTGTATTTACATCTTGTGTTTTCTCGCTAGTGAAGTGAAAAGTCGCTATGCTCGTGATTCAATTATTATAGAATCCTTCGCTTGCTCGCGATTCAAACTCGGCACTCGCAACAAAATAATACTCTGCTCTCTTTTTGCACAAATAACTAACGTGTAGTTTCTCGACGATTTTCAGGTCTCCTCGTTTTCCAGCTAACTCTCGTTAATCAGAAGAACGTACAGAAACAGACTGCATAAACGAAACTCTACAAAACGTTCCGGAACAAATGACGCAATAAAAATGTTTCAAAACAAACAAGTCTATGAAATACGGAAAGTTGGCGTTCCGAATTTTAATAACATTTCTCTTGACAGGAGCAGAGCCGTTCTTGGGATATGGCCGAGGACGAATTGTGTTTTGTAACTTTTACGACAGGTTCATTTCAAATTTATTTTTCGCCACCTGCTATCATATCTCCTGCCATTATTTAACAGTAAACCTGGCACTAAACATGTTTATATGTAGGCAACACTTGGGCGGATGTATGGAAAATTGATAAATAATACTGACAGTAAATGGATCATAAATGTTATGATTGAACCAACAAGAAATTGTAGAGAAATGTGGTAAATTACGAATTCCTATCATGAAACGGTACAAAACATCAAAGAATCACAGGCATGTAAGAGAGATTGTATGATTTTAATAAAGATTGTGGAAAAGCAAAAATGTCGGTCAGGATCGAAGCAGATATATTCCATTCCCGGTTCAGGCTAGCTATTCTAAAATGTTAGAATGCAGAGCTAGTTATTATAAAAAATTAAATGAAGCCTCCATTAAGTGAAATTGTCTATCAGCACTTTTTCTCCAAGGCCCATTGAGATGGCGGTCCTGTATATGTCTATTTCCTGCCAGCAGCGGGTCTACCGCGTAATTCTCATTTTCATCAACATCAACTTGAGATTGAAATTTGACGTGCGTGCGACGACGCCCGCCTAACATGCCATCTCTTTTGCACGCGTTGAATTTCGCATGCATTTGCTTAAAGTTGATACAAATGAGAATTACGCGGTAGAGCCCCAGGTCAGCAAGTAACATAGACGAAAGTAACTACTGAATTCATAGTAGGGCCACAACTCCGATAAAATATTACTTATAGGTAAGTATTCAAGGAACCGAAAAGAGATATATTCAAACTTCTGAGTAAGTATTTGGGCTGATATTCAAAATGGACTGATAAATAAATATTCCGTACTTGGATTCTAGACTTAGTTGATATGCAGATCCCGTATTTAAGATAAGAAGTTATTCTGGTGCACCTAGTTATATTCCCGTGATATAAATTCTAAGAGTAGAATATGACATTTAAACGAGAGTGGGTGCACTTTTTAGAGCATTCACTTCCGTTTTCAGCATTGGTTCCATAACAAACAATAAATTAAAGATGAGCAGGGGTCTTTTTGTCTAACTTCAACATCTGCCGCTATCGCTTTCAAAAATAACATAATTGGCTAGAAATGAAACATTTCTAGATGGAAATGGAGATTTTTAGCTCCAGGGTCGTATTAGAGTACTAAGGAGGTAAACATAACTCAAAACCTTTGGACCTACGGGTTGTGCTGGAGGGGAGGGGGGGGGGTCAAGATGGTCTCCGTTTTTGGTTTTTTGCTTTTATTTCAAAAGCGGTGCACTGTAAGTTCTTCAACATGAACCGATTAGATTACTTTATTTAGGTTCCTAAAAGTTAAAAGTTCAATTTTAATTGCTAATTTCGTCTTGTAATTTTCATCGTTACAAAATGTACAACTAACTTCGCTATTATAATGACTCTGAAAGAAAATTGAGTTATGCTCAAATGTACCGAAAATGGCTATTTACATCACAATACGCCGACTTAATGAAATTTCGTTTTCAAGTTATAACGAACTTTGTAGGGAATCGACCGGTCTTTTATGTCAAGGAATCATAAAAACAAGAAAACATATAGATGTACATCGTGAATGTGCGTTTTCAGTATATGTTGTTCAAATACATTATATGGTACATATTACAAAGAAATTCCAATTCTTATCTAGTATTAGTTTTTGAGATGATAAAAATGGTATAAAACTGAGAACTTTGACGGCCCCTTATTTCTTTATTTTTGAAGATAAAAAAGCGCCCGGTATACCAATTAGTTAGTGGGATTTTTAGTATGTAAAATGCTTTGAAAAGCCGCATCTTTATATTGCTTTAACCCTTTCAGACCTGAGTCACTCTCCTCGTACAGTAAGTGCACGCGCTGCAGCTACTGGACGGGGACAGCTACACACGCACAAATGTATTAAACGGGTCTGTCAGGGTTATATAATTAATTATTTATTTATTTATATAACCCTTTCAGACCTGAGTCACTCTCCTCGTACAGTAAGTGCACGCGCTGCAGCTACTGGACGGGGACAGCTACACACGCACAAATGTATTAAACGGGTCTGTCAGGTTTAAATAATTAATTATTTATTTATTTATATAACCCTTTCAGATCTGAGTCACGCTCCTCGTACAGTAAGTGCACGCGCTGCAGCTACTGGACGGGGACAGCTACACACGCACAAATGTATTAAACGGGTCTGTCAGGGTTAAACTAGAAACTGGAACTTTTTACAGCAGAATGAGGCCATAGATCTTCTTTAATTATTGAAGTTGAAATATTAGTTTTAACTTGAAACCTTAAGCTTGAGCCATACTTGAGAAAAAGAGCTTTCACACAAGGATAGAAAAACAGACACACAGACAGCTATAACAAAGTGATCCTATAAGGGTTCTGAAAAAACGGACACTTGAAATTTAAATGCCTAAAAAGACACACGTGAATTTCCATAACGTCCGAGGAAAACACGAACATTTTGCTTATTTTTCTGGATATCCTTGTTTATTTCTGCCCCTAGGTCCCGAAACAATTGGCCTTGATGTTTTTGAGTTACACTGGAAACAGACCAACGATCAACACTGGGGGCTCTCATTTTTAGGTCGTACTCGTACAAAAGTGCTGGTAGTCAGCAAGGAGATAATTTATGCCAAGGCTCTTCCACGAAAATGAGCTTTTTGTCCAGAAACATAAAAGCTTTTGAGATCACTTCAGTGCGCCTTCTAACGAGATCCAAGCCACAGAGGTTTTTATATAAAAAAAAATGGGCATTTTATTTTCCGCTGTACATTCATTACAGATTTTACGAAGAAACGGAACATACATACATATACTCACGCCTGTCTCCCAGAGGGGAAAGTAGAGACTACAGATTTCCATCTGCTAGGTACGATCCAGACACACCTCTTTCGCCTCGTCCACATTCATTAATATACCGGGTACTTTTGAAGTTCTTCAGTATGTCGACAATTTGGTTAGCATCAGATGGAACTTGAATGGAAAAACCAGCCTAGAGCGAGTCGAACTCGCGCACTATGGTTCCGTACCACCACACAATACGGGTACGGAACCCTTAAAACATTATGGTAAATAATTCCACTTGTTATGTAGGACCAACTTAACTTGACACTACAATCTTTTAACAGGGAATCGTTTGAATGATGGTTATAATTGTGACCAAACCAATGCGTAGTGGACTGCGATTGATTTTAATGATGCTGGAACTTGTGACCGGCCCCTTGTCTCCCAGAGGCGGTGAACTACTGGCTGGATTTTGTGTGTTATTTATTAATTTAATATTTACTGCTTTATTGTTTCTTTAAAGTTTTATGCTGGGCAAAAATGTCTGACAGCATATACTGAGCAACAAAAATTACGAACAATCAAAACGAACCAGCAAAAACAAGAGAAGGCTCACTTATAGAACTGGTAGGGACAGTTTTGGCTAAATGTTCACGAGTCATGTGTGCAAACCTTAGCCTATGTTCAAATTACACAGACAACAAACACTTGGCTAACGGCTGTTTAGATAGACGTAATCCTCACTCACAGAACTCGTAGAAACAGTGTTGGATGAGTTTTGACGAGTCTTGTGTGGAAACCTTAGCCTATGCTCGAAATGCACACACAACCAACTCTTCACTAACGGTTGCTTAGATAGATAAAAGCCTCACTTATAGAACTCGCAGGGACAGTTTTGGCTAAATATTCACGAGTCATGTGCGCGTAATGAAAGTTCACGGACGTAACTTAAACCGCAATAGAAACCTCCTTTGTTTGGTAACTGTCAGGAAAATCGTCGGGTAGACTAAGTACAGTTCATCATTCGGTTAATTAATGTCTTAGCTTACCTAATGAACGCAGCTTTGTTGGCATTTATTTGTTTCAGTTAGCAATTTAGAAGTCGACAGGAGTTGGATTTTCAAATAAGTTTGTGCCACTGGCTTTGAGGCATTATGTAGTGTCTTTAGTAAACTATTACTAAGAAACGTCCGTGCTAGACAGTATTAAAGTGATTTTCATAATGTAGCTACATACTGACATATGTTCTGTGGCCAAGTGGTAAAGCGCTCGCCTGCTGCTAACCCAGATGCCGTGGGTTCATTTCCTGCAGTGCACATTAAGGCGCTACGTAAAAGTTTTAGCGTCCCTGTTACTCCATATGCGAAAAAACCCTCAGTGCGAGTGGGACGGATACGTGGAAAAGTAGCAAAAAGTCGGTTTTTTATTATTATAAAATGTACGAAGCTATTTTGTCAAAAAGATTTTCAAGGAGACTTTACAAATACATAATAGCCACATTTTGAATGCAATTTCACAATGAAATTAGTTTGGATTTCAGAATTACAGGAAAAAATAAAACAATTTAGAGGTCTTTTAGGAATTAAATTCTATCGAGAAAATTTCATCCGATAGCGTTTTCCGTCAGTGAGAATCTTAATAAAATACTCAATAAACATTCACCCAAAAATGAAATACGTAGATGACGTTATAGTGGAGTAAATGGATTCGAAAAAAACCCATTTTTTTTTTTTGGTATCGCCTTTTATGTTCGTTTTGCGTGCTTCGGAAGACACGTTAAGCTGTTGGTTCATTTGTGCCCGAAGTAGCCACCCATCACGTTTGGGAGTGGGACGTCCGGTGAAAAGCGGGTGTAAGTGTGGACTGTGACTTTCATTTACAGTTCATACTTGGGAACACCTCTGACACCCCCTCCCTCGGGGATTGATGTCGTAACGATATGTATCTGTTTATGTTTTGTAACGTATCATCCATAAGGCAAAATTAGGGTGAGTCACGATGAGGGTGTTGCACGCATCGGAGCATCCCAGGGTACCTAACGAAGGTCACTCCAAGTTTCACCGAAAGGTACATTTTCTCGTAAAAATTATAGTGTACTATCTATTTCGTTCTAATTCGCATTTATTCATGTTTACTGGAACGCAGTTCTTTATCGCACTTTACTCTCCAGACACTTGGCGAATGAGAGCTAGGCCGAATTAATTGTAAGAGTCTAGTGGCGTGCACAAACCTTTTTTCCGGAAAAGCAATCAGAAGGTCAAGTACGACAATAAAAAAATGTGATTTTTTTTTTAATAACACTTTGAAAAAAAACTTTGTATGACGCCAGAGTAGGCACTGCCCTTCCTAGAGTGAACATTTTCATACAAACTTTTTTTTTTTCAAAGTGTTATTTAAATTTTTTCATATTTTTTTATTGTCGTACTTGACCTTCTGATTGCTTTTCCAGAAAAAAGTTCTGTGCACGCCACTGTGTAAGACTTGGACCGTCACGACACTTTTGCTATAGTACATTAGAACCATGTTCCAACCAGTCCTACGACACCTCGTTTTTAGGGTTCCATACCCTACCCAAAAGGTAACCAACGGGACCCTGTTACTAAGACTCCGCTGTCCGTCTGTCAGTCTGTCACCAGGCTGTATCTCATGAACCATGATAGTTAGACAGTTGAAATTTTCACAGATGATGTATTTCTGTTGCCGCTATAACAAAAAATACTAAAAAACAGAATAAAATAAATATTAAAGGGGGCTCCTATACAACAAACTTGTTTTTTTTTTGCCGTTTTTGTAGATCATGGTACGGAACTCTTCGTGCGCGAGTCCAACTCGCACTTGGCCCATTTTTTATGATCTCAGCTACGTTGGAACGAAGTACCTACAGCAAAAATCCATAAAAATCGACGATAACTATGTATCTGCTCCCATCTCGCTTCCCGTTAAAATATTATAAATAGGAGAGTTTGGATGGTTTTAAGGATTTTTGTTACTCCTTCATGTCGTAACTAGTGCACAGACTGAGCGTTTTTTTTTTCTGTTTTTACTTTCATTCCATAAATCAGTTACCATTAGATACCAATGCGGTTTCAAAGCTTCTGCAGAGATTTTTGTTACTCGTCACAACATACTTACAGATGCCCCCCCCTAAATTCAAATGACGTGATATTGGATGCTTACCTGTGAAATTAGCGAAATTTTCTTACAAATTCAAGAGTTCATAATTCCTGTAATTCAGTAGCTATTTCCACTATTTGTTTTTTGTTTGAAAGTTGATTTCAAGGTTTTACATTTACGTATTAAATTCTGTTTTTATTTTCAGTTTGATAACTAAAATTTAATTTCAAAAACAATTCTTTGTAAATGCCATCCATTTCCATGATAAGATTCGTAATAATTTTTTACAGCTGACACTTTTCAAAAATTAAATTAATGTTGTTGTTAGCTTAATGTTGTCTCATTTATACACAAAAGAAAATACAAAATTTGGATTAGTCATTCCTAAACAAAATGCAAAAATGTTAGTACTGGAAATTAAGTTACCTTCAAATTCTACATACAGAACGCCAATTTCATATGTAAGTACCTAATATATAAACAGCCCGTAGTAGGCACAACGAAATAAATATTCGATTGCATTGTAACAAATAAACCACGGGTGCTTGATCAAACAGCCACGAATAAAGAATGAACTGTCAATACAACGCCCGTCATTAATTCATTTCATTTTAATACAGGTACATTGTAAAGGTCTGTTGATTGACAACCGCCTCTGAAAATTTAATTTATAAAACCGGTCAAGTGTGAGGCGAACTCGCAAGCCGATGTTTCATTTATCTAATAATATTTTTAATTAAATTGTTGTTTACGTAATTTTCTGCGTAGTCAGTAGTCGGTAGTGCACTTGCCGTGTAATAGGCCGTAAATGTACCGAAAATGGCTATCGAATTTCAGAGGGATTTTTTTCAAAATATTTGTCTCACTTGTAGTCTGTAGAAAATCTGTAGTCTCTGCCCACCCCTCTGGGAGACAGGCGTGAGTATATGTATGTATGTATTGTCTTACTTGAAATTTGTTTCTAATTGATCTTTTCAAGTTTGTTATGCACTCTAATCTCAACATTTAGAATAAAAAACATCGCTTTTTTCTCTTTCGCCTTGAATTCAACCCTCTCACACTGCACCTTTTTTTGCTGGGAGTGACAGTGACAAAAATAAAATTCACATAGCATAGAATTTTAAAATGTGTGCAAATTATTAGAATTAGATAAAACAAGGTTAAATGACATTTTTCTGAGATATTTTAGATGAGATATATTTCGGGCCATTCGTGCCCGGCATCTTCTTCTTGGGGGTACCATATCCTAGCGGATGTCGGCGACCACCACACGAAACTCTTCTCTATTCTGTGCCAGTCTGCAGAGACTGGCAGCGTCTTTTATGTTAGTCCAAGTTTTTAGGTTTTTTTTTTTTTTTTAGTTTATTTATTCATAGTTAAATTTACTTACATGTTTAAGAATTTAAAGCCATCCGACTAAAACCACATGGTTTATGCGCGGTATGGCGAGATCGCAAACTTTATGCTAAACTAACTAAACTAATTCTAACTTATATTATGTTATATAACATCACGCAGCCACAGGCTGCTGATGTTGAAGAAAATAAAGCTTTATGGCACTTTTTCGCTTTTTATTATTATTTAAGTTTTCTAGTCTATCTAATGTATGGGTAGGTATTTCATTTAGTATTAAAGGAAGCATGTACTCCCATGTTGTCATACCATATATAATATTATTATCACTCCATGTTATCCGCCTTCTCCCCCTTCCCCGTTTTCCGTACATTTTCCCTTCTATAATGTTCTTCAACATGTTATACTTTTCATGTCGATAAATGTGACCAAAATATGCTGTCTTTCGTCTCTTTTAATAATACCCGGCATCAGTTACCCAGAAATATACTCGTATCTCACTAAAATTTTATTTAACCTTGTTTTCTCTAATTCTAATCATTTAAAAATACAAAAATGTCAATATTTAATATTTATTTACAAAATATACAAGGTGACTTTTTGACCATCGTCCAAATTCATACTAGAGGCTTGGTAAGTGATCGGCATCATGAACCGATAACGATTTTTGTGAAATTCGTATAACGAAATTTTTACTTCCCATAATAATTCACTCCCAGTCCTAAGTGAATCACTATGGGAAGTCGAAATTTAATTTTATGAATTTTACAAAAATCGTTACTGGTTCATGATGCTGATCACTTACCAAGGCTCAAGTATGAATTTGGACGATGATCACATATTCACCTTGTACATTTAAGATACATATGTACATACAAGCGAACAGCGAAATTACAGCATATGGGAATACTTTTTACCCTTTGGGCGCGGAACTCCAAAATTGCTATCATATTGGACGCCATTTATTTTACCGAAAGTTCAAATAAAAGCATTCGAAAAACACAAAGGTTGGATGAACTGGCCAGATATCCTCACACGTATTGCATTATTATACATTTATACTTTTGTGTTTTATTAATACCTATGTATATACACTTGAAGTTGTCGTCAGTCAAATATTTGGGTCGAAATGTCGAAATTTCGACAATTCTTGATTATTACAAGGGTCGTTTCTCCATATTTGTTACAAAATATTAATAAATAATTAAAACGGCCAAAATACACCTTTAGCTAAAACAACTTTTAACAATAATTTGCTATGTGCATTAACATATTTTTAATGATATTACAATAGCTATAAAACAATTTGACTTTTCCATGGTCGTGATACCAGCCGTAAATTCCTAAAATAATCTAATATCACGCTTATGGAAAATTCAATTATTTTAAGCTACCATAATATAATTAAAAATATGTTTATGCATATAACAAACTATCGTTAATCTTAGCTAATGGTTGTATTTTGGCCGTTATAATTTTTTCTTAATATTTTGTTATAATTCTGGAGAAATTACCCTTAATAGTGGGCCGTATTTAAGAAAATTTATGAGTATGAGACAAAAACTGTTTTCATCTCCATCCATCCATCCATCAGCCCGTATTCGTTCACTGCTGGACATAGGCCTCCCCAATATTACGCCACTCTTGGCGGTCCTCAGTCATCCTCATCCAGCCGCCACCTGCAACGTCCTTCAGATCGTCAGTCCAGCGGGCATCACATCAGTTTTCATCACACCGATTCGAAAAACGACAATGGACACGTGTCCTATAGTGAAATATCAGTATAATTTTTATAGTAATTGGTTAATTAGTTATAGTAAAACACAACATTTTTTTTGGATAAGTTACTGGCTGGCTCGGCTTCACCGGCAATGCGCGCTGAAAAAATAACTGTCATACTTCTTTTATTTATTTTTCTCAGAAATATGTTGTCGCCTGTTATTGCAAATACTTAATAATTAAAAATGAATTCGAGTATGTAGTGAGATTGATGTGCTAATATATTAATTCGTGAAAACATAGTAAATGATGCAGCTAATGAAGTGCAACAATTATTACCACAAAATACCAGGTACTCGTACCTTTTTCTTTTTCTAATAGGTAGTGATGAAAAATAGTTTGTATCACTCGGGGCCAAGATATTTTGTTCTCGGGCGTCTTATATTTAATTCCTCGCTACGCTCAAGATTCTACAACAGAATCCTTCGGTTCGCTCTGAATTCAAAATAACGCCCTAGACGTACAAAATATTACTTGGGCCCTTTGTAACACAAATTACTATGACGCTTTTACTAAAAAAGGAAAAAAGTATCCAGATAATACATATGTTATTTTAAACATGTATTAATAAAAGCTCATAGAAAGTTAAATAAAGTATTATTATGTATAGTTCCTGGTATGTTTGTCTTCTCTGTGTACGTATATGATTACTACATTTATGTTACTTTTCCTATTATGATCGTTTTGCTGTCAGAAATCTCTGTTTAGAGATAAGCTCGCCAATGTGCATCTTTTTTCACTGTAATTTTGTTCGTGTTTATATTTCCGTGTGTGTACAATAAAGAATTAAAAAAGAATATTATCCTTGACACTTTTGTACTTCTTAAGCAAGAGCTTCAACAGTTTTTGTGTCTCATATTCATAAATTTCCCGTACTGAAAATACGGGCCACTAAAATGGGATATTAAATTAAATTCAATTATTATTTAATTACTCCTTTGCCGCAAACTCAACCAATCAAAGAAACATTGAATATTGATTGGTTAGTCTTTAACTTCAAGAAGCCAAGAAGAGCCTCCGATAGGGTTACCAGATCCAGTAATGTGAATAAAATCCCTCATAATTAAGTTCTGCTGACATTTTTTTTAATGCCTTTGTAGCGGATGGCTACGTAATACAACGAACCTATAGTCCAAATTTTATATTCCTAGGTACAGCCGTCTGGTCTGAGCATTGATAGATTAGTCAGTCAGTTAATATGTCGTCGGCACATCGTTGAATTCTTCGCTCGGATCCGCAAATTTATTTACATGTATATATGGGCAATGCACGGCCTGCGGGCTGAATGCGGCCCGCCCCGGGTTTTGGACCGGCCCGCGGAACATCTTAAAACTGTGCACCAAAAATAGTAATATTTTTCATACAAGAGAGCTGAGTGAGAGCATTATAAAGCGACAAAACTTATACTTTCATCATAAATTATGTTCATTCATATTTTTGCAAAGTTCCTACATATTAGATTGCGGTGTGTGCAAGCAGTGACAAAACTAACATGTCAATTGCCAAAATTTTATCGTATGTATTATTGTCTAACATAAACCGTTATCTTTTTCACGATAATCAACGGCCCGCGATTTCGTTGACATCCAAACTGTTGGCCTGCAACTTTCAAAAGCTTACCCATACCTGAAGTAAACCATCGTCGTACCTATTTTGACATTTGATGAAAGATTTTTGATTTCATCTGCCTACGATCTGCCTACGACATAAATACAGAAAACTGCCAACCCTAGCCTCCACAGATGCATTGAAAAATCACCCACAGAATTCGGTATTCGATTTGGACTGATTCGAATTCAGTAGCAACGTTTAGGGTACATTATAATAAGAAAATGGTTCCGCCCACGCTGAGTTATGGATTATTTAAATTTAATGCCGGAAAAAGAGCAGCTCCGAAACCGATCTGGCGCGGCGCACCTGCGCAACGCCTTTTCTTAATCCTAAACACATAAATCTTGTTCTTTATACCGCTTTGTTGGTACGATAACTGTGTTAACTGCAAATTGGTGACTGAAGAGTAGATAAAAAGTGAGGAAGAAGCGGCGAGTCTGCTTTAGAAACGTAAGGAGGGAGCGCGTAGCTGTTATAAAAAAAAACGTAGCGTTGCGCTCAGCCACACTGCCAGGCGACGCGCGGTATCGGCGAGCGGTCTTATAATATTATGTCCGAATATAGTTCTGTGGTCCGAATGGACCTTAATTTGAAAATAAGACAACACAGTTTAAATTAGAACTTTTTTTATGATTCCTGTAGTAATGGAAAAAATTGTATTGTTGATATGTATTCAATTGTGACTTGTGAGATGTTTACCTATTGCTAATATAATTTAAGATAAGTACCGAACTCCGCAATCACTGATAAACCCTATGGGTTTTTGTTGATTGTGCATTTATGTAACTAGGTTAAGATTTTTGAAAATAAAGAACAATATTGAAAAAAAAAGAATAAGGCGCTTTCTCTGCATATTACTTTGTTCCGTCTTACGCATAACCCTTTTTTTTTGCAAATAAATGATTTATTATTTTAATGAATCAAAAATGGTATTTTCACATGCCTAAATACATCTGACCAAATTAAATTAATTAATTAAAACGACTTTTACGGTACGGCAACTCGTACAAACACCGCGTGCTAAGAATATTGATATGAAACGACCGCGGGTCTGTTATGTATCTCTAGTTGCCAACTGGACTAGGTGCCTATCATCAAAAACATAAATATATATCGAATTTTGATTGTCTAAGGATATGTTCGCATTTGAAATGACATCACAGTTCGTAAATAGTTCAATGCCTTCTAAAGGCAATTTTGAAAGTTCAGTTTTTATCTATGGTTTTGACGATAGGCACCCTGTCCAGTTGGCAACCTAAGATACAGAATAGGGGGGCAGATGAGGCGGTTGTTAATTCTAGAATCCGTAAAATAATGCCCATAAATCATTACAAATACCGTGTAAGGCTCTAGGCGGAGGCTGTATCGAGTTATTAAGGATCGATTCTCCGTATTTGTTACAAATAATTATAACGGCCAAAATACAACTTTTAGATAAAAGCAGTGTATAACAATAGTTTACATATATTACGTATTTTAAATAATATTGTGATAGCTTGAAAATTAGAACTTATAACAATTAAATTAAAAAATTCCAGGGTTCGAACTGTGATCATTATCATTGATACTTGTCAAGATAATGTTCAAGATAAATATAGGTTCATAATTATCTTTGATAAGTATAATCGAAATTTTAGTCACGAAATTATGAACAAAAACTAAGAAAAGATTACTTTGTGTTGTAAAATGTGTATAATTTATTTACTAAACTGCTTGCCTCTAACGTAAATGTTAATATGTAATACCAGTTATAAAAGGATTGCTAGTCTTATATCAGTTTGATCAATATCAGATACCTATCGGGTCAGTATCATGATACCTATCGCGATAATTATCAAGTGGCATATTCATCTTGATCCTTTCAAACCCTGAAAAATTCTCATTTCACTCTAATGGAAAATCTAATTATTTTGAAGCTACCATAATATCATTTAAAATACGTTTAATCATATATTAAACTAATGCTATAGGTTGTTCATTGTTTTTATCTAAAAGTTGTATTTTGGCCGTTTTAATTATTTCTTAATATTTTGTAACAAATACGGAGAAACGATATACAAAATATTAGAAGTCTTTAAAACGTGTCTCACACAATGCATGGACCCAGAGCCGCGTTTACAAATCAGGAGTCGCAACATCTCTGTCGCACGCGTTGAAAATTGTATACGCTATCCTGCTGTCAGTGTTAGAACCTGACGAAAGTGTTAAGGTGATATATCGTCCGTGCAAAGGTCTCCGTTACTACAGGCGGAAAGGTCCGCAGTGCGAGAGGGATGGAATCGGGGAAAATTGGCAAAATGTCGGTTTTAAATTAATAAAAAATTAACTAAAATAGCTATGAAAATTTCCATAACCATTAATTTAGGTATTGTTAAAACCCATCTAAATAAATATTTTTGAAGTCTGTATGCTATTCCAATTTGTCATAATATCAAAAAAAGTTTAAATTTAGACCTCATTTCAATGATTATTTCTATCCAGTGAAATTTCTCCAATCAAGTTTCTGATAGTCCAAAATCTAGAAAATGGTCCCAAAATTGTTATACTAATTTATTTAACTTGGGACTTATTTTGAACAGCAGATAAATAACTTCAAAAGGTGTCGATTTTGACGGCATACCCCCTTAATTTATGAACTACAATCAGAGGTTGGGCAAAAAAACTGCAAAAGATTGACAATGTAAGAATTACTATAATAATCGAACCAAATGGATGTAAGCGGTGTCAAGAACGTAGCCGATGGAGAAAAAAAATTATATAGGTACTTGAGAACGAGTAAGCACGGTTTAATATTTGAATAATATCTACTTATCTCAATGATTTTTTGATTGACGGTCGCAATTTCAAAGTAATAAAAAAAAACAAGGTACTGTATTTATATTGTAGCACAGAAAACATAATCAGAGGGTGCCCGCCCGGTGACATTTTTCACTTCGAAAAATAAGGACCACCCTAATCCTTATGTATTAAGACATTATTTCTCCTATCACAGTTATACCTTTACTTTAAAGGAGACCCCAACCACTGTAAAATTACATTTATTATATGAATAATTTTTTTTTTTATTTCTTCACGGGTCCCGGAATCGGCAATAACAAAACTCTGGTTTTTAATAAAATCCTAAAAACCAACTTTATTTAAAACTGTCGTAATCACAATCAATCATATAACAAATTCATATATCACATAGCCTAGACACCCGCAGCTAACTGGTCAAAATCCTTATTGTGTTAGCCGGTAACCAGTTTCATACAATATATTAAACAGAAATAAATATTTTTGTATATAAATCACGGTAACGAGAAGCAATCAATCTACTTAAGTATTAAATTAAAATCAAAAGATTGGATATAAACGTGACATGGCGTTTTATTAATAGTTGGCTCAGAACAGAAGTCATTTTCAGGTATTTCCTGCAGCGTGGTTGCGTTTTGTTCCCAATATTGTAGCTCACGCAAACTGAACCCTGCGGCGTTCCGAGTTTCAGACACGGCATTTGTAATGTACTACAGCATTAAATACATAATATAAGGGTGCTTCTTATTTTGATATTGTGCCTCAAGATGTTCTATGTAGCTAAAAATGTATTTTTATGTACTCCCATACTGCAATAAGGTAAATCCAACATCAAAAAAGCTTTTATAACCTACTGTGTTATTTATAATATATAATTCATATTACAATTTATTATAACACCGCTAGAAAGCCAATCAACAACAGCGACCAGAAACATAATAGAATAGAAGCCGTTTATTTGTCACAAATGAATACAATATTATAAAAACAAATTACACAAAATACAAATGACAAATCGGTCTAAGGCTCGACTTATGGCTGTTTGTTAAAACAAAAAACCGTCGATCTTCCGCCTTAGCCTATATTACAAAAGGGAACATAAAATCAAACAAAAATAAACAAACAAATAACTAACATACTAAATAAGTAACTATTTTAAATAAGACTCGCCTCCCTCTTTCTCCTCGTGGCTTCTGATTAGCTCTCACTAAGGCAGCAATATCGGACGACACACCTGTGGTTCATAAACGAGTGTTCTTCTTCTCATTGCTCGTGAAATACCTAGTAAGTTGTAAATATTAGGAATAATGTCACGCGAAAACGATATTTTTGTAGATAAAGTATTATGTGCAACTGGACATAATTTGACATTAAGGTGGGTTTAGACGAAGCCAGTAATGCTGGCGCCAGTCCTCAGACAAGTCACTGGCTTGAAAAATACGTCGGCGCACTATTCCCGCCAGTGCTGGCAGCCAGCGCTGGCTAAACCTAACACAGCTTTAGAAACAAGCACTCGTGTCCCAATATCTCAATGATATTACAGTTGCACAAAATACTACTTTTCACTTGCTACCACAGCTTTTAAAATTTAAATCCCCATATTCAGCAATTCAGACAAATGATGCGGTGATAACAACAGGTCGTTTACTGACCTCGTAAAAAGCTCTTCAATAAATAATACGAAATCTGCAAAATGGCGGCTTTTCTCATCAAATTAACAATAAATTACGTAGGCTAATGCCTTATACCATTAAGAAGTAATTAATCAAAAGGCGCCAGACACTCGGCAATGAATGTCCCAAAAATGAAATATTCACTGGTTGTAAATATTATCAATTATAACTCCTCGCATAGTAGGGAACATCGGAGAAAACCGTTTGTAAACCGTTATTGTGTGAAACATTTTAATTGTCATCACTTTTCAAGCAACATGAAAATTGTGAATAATTGAATTTTAATATTAGGTCATTAACTATTAAATTGCCGTTTTCTATGGAGAATTTGAAGAAAACTCAATTTTCACTACATACATTTTTGCATTTTCTTTAGTAATGACAAATGACAAACAAACAAATGTGTATGAATGAGAAAACATTAAGCTAACTTAATTTAATTTTTTTGTCAGCTGTAAAAAATATTATGTATATTTATATCTTATCATGGAAATGAATTATATTTAGGAAAACTCTCTTTGAAGATTAAATTTTTGTAATCAAACTGAAAATAAAAATATTTTTTTTTACGTAGATATAAAACCAGCAACTTTTAAACAAAAAACTAAGTAATGTAAATAGCTATTGAATTACGGGAACTATGAGCTCATGAATATGTAAGAAAATTTCGAAAATTTCATAGTTAATGTAATAAATGCTAATATTCAAATTCACATGTTTATTGCAAACTAAGTATACACAGACGACGGAAAGAAAAAAAAATTAAAGAACTTATATGTAACTTAGTTGCCTTTTACTTGGCTCAGCAATCATTTAGATAGGGTAGGTATAAACGTAACTTAAAACAAAATAATAAACAAAAACTTGTATAAAAACAAGCTTTTATTATACAACAGAACTAACATAATGTAATCTAAGTGAATTCTATAGCCTTAGCTGTTCGCATGAAATAAATAAAATTATTAATATTTAACATAAACCTGTAATTTGAATTTGAATTTGAATTGAATCGGCCAGTGATATAATATTTAAGACTATAATACTTTACAGATGTTAATGTTGTGCTGCTGTAGGTTTCTAAAATCTAAGATCTAAATTGAAATCGTGTTTTGGAATGTAATGGGACAAATTCAGCACAAACGAAAAACCAATCAAGGGCAATTGGAACCTATGCGCTAATGGTTCCTTGCTGTACCTAAAAACATATTTTACAGAGAGATCTATCTTAGATACTGGTCCGAGCAGTAAATAATGCACATTGTATCGTAGCATCATCTCTGTCGCACAAAGCAGTAACACTCCAGTGACAGAGATGGCGCTCTACAAAGCCGAAGATAGCTGATGAGCATTTACTGCGGCGTCCTGTATATAACAGTTTTAAAAGCACATCATTTTAATTTGTTTTTTTATGTACCAAAATTAACCAAAAGTTTTTGATTTGCTTATTTTTTCTGCAATCTTTACATACCTATTTTAAAAACATGATTTTTCTTCTGTCCGTTATTGTAGCAACAGTCTAAGCTATTTTGTTTCTTTTCTTTTAATTTATACCATGTTGAGTGAGCACGTAAATTCTATTTTCAGACCTAATTTCATGTCTCTAGCATAAGTGGATCAAAAGTTTGTGGCTTTGACATACATACTAATCGACTGACAGATAGACAACAAAGTCTCACCACAATTGTTCCCTTTTTAGCCTTTGGACACCCTACAGGAAACTTTATATTATAAATATTATAATCTAATGTTTGATTTCAAATGTAACAGCAATTATTCAGTGCTGATCACAGAAAACATGCAACTACACCAACTTCAATTCTAAACTTCTTCCTACATTATTTTGTCTCAGTGGTACTTTCACTTTCAACGGCACTACGATTCTTTGGTGTAAGCGACTAGACCATAGTTTAGATGCACTTTTGGGTTAAAGTATACTAACCAGTGGCGTGCACAGAACTTTTTGCTGGAAAAGCAATGCAAAGGTCAAGTATGACGAAATAGATAAAAAATTAAAATCTTGTTTTGAAAAAAAAGTTTGTATGAAAATTTTCACTCTATGGTAGACAATGTCTACCCTGGATTCATACAAATGATTATTTTTAAAGTGATATTAAAAAAACATATTTTGTATTGTCTATTGCTTTTCCAGCAAAAACTTCTGTGCACGCCACTGATGCTAGCACTGTCTGGGCTCCACATATTAGGTACAGAATTTATTCTCACCCTATCTCTCGTTAGGTTGTAAATAAGGCAGCACTTAGACCTTAGAAGAAATGTCAAAAAAATTCTACTATATACCTTTTTGACATTCTGACTTTATCGGTCAGAGTGTCGATAAGGTGGCACGATCCAGGCAAAAAGTAAATAAGTCTAAGCAAGTCTTTTTTCCCATCATCTATACCCCAACCCAGATTTGTTTTGTGTTTAGTTATTTGATATGAATGTATGTGAATGTCCATCGAAATTCAGAAACAAGTGAAGTAGTCCGGATTCTGATATCTTTGTGTTTTAAGCAACCGCAACACGTTATAAACATGCTCCATCAGCTTGGGTAGCAGGTTTTGAATGCAAGGTCCTATTTACTGCAAGAAAGCAGTTGCGTAAATAAATGTATGCATAGAGGGTAAGTACGGGTCGGTCCAGTAGAAAGTTGTACCGGGCAAGATTCCTAAATGGGTCAACTCAATGTTTGGCTTTAAACACAACAGCAACCTAAATAGCTAACAACCTAGAAGGAATCTAATACAAATCAGGCACGAAACATTAATTTTATAGTATCGATCGGCAGTGGAGTGACGACAGGTAATTTATGAAGTCGAACTTACCATGGAGCCGCAGTGTTTAACCAGTCTAGTATAACTCTTGTTTCAATGTCCGATTAAGTTTCAGTTACCACTCAAAAACCAGCACACATCGCACATTAACTTCGCCAATTTTCTAGTTTTTAGCACAAAAACAAGAAAATTACACAAAACCCTAGAACTCGCGAACAGCCGACACGACGAAGGTAGATGGCGCCACTAATTCGTAAAATTTTGTTGACAGTTCAGAAATATGCTTGCCATACTAAAAGTTATCTAATATTATGGTAGAAAAGAAACTTTATCTAACAAAGCCAAGAAAACTGAGAAAAATATTAGAATACTACATACATTTGGTGGGTACATGCATCCTAATCAGCAACTTGGTATAAAATATATACAGGGTGTTAAGATGAAGTTGCAGAAGCCGAAAACTGGCGATAGCATACAAACATCTTTCTGTGAAAAAAAATCGAGAAATTGAGAAAAAATATTATGTTGTATAATACATTTTGATCGGGTAGCTTTGTAACTTTTCTATGGAACAGCTGATTTTTTTTTTCGAGATTCGAGTGTTGGCTTCATACTAAAAGTTTTTCGTATGGACAAATACTATCGCAAGTTTCCGGCTTCCGCAACATCCAGTATAATATTTGTCATCAAAAAAATTACTACATATTGGTGTCGAATCGGCTTAACTTATTTGACAAAACTAACCTTATTTTAAGCGTCCGTCTTGGTATTTCGATCAGAAAGAAAAAGACAGAATACTTAAAATAAGTTTAGTCCTGTCAAATTAATTAAAACGTGTTACGCCAAATCGACAAAACTGTATTATTTTTTAGTTCCTAATTCCTAGCAACGAGCAAAAAAACAAAAATCAGTAATAAAAGGCTAGTACTTATTCAGTTTCTTTTAATTTAGTTTTATGAAAATTAAAGGAACCCACAGTATCGAGATATACTTAATGTACTTTTTTTGCGACGGCGCGGCGGCGCGCGGCATGACATCTGTTGGTACGTACATGAGCTTTTATAATCTTTTTCATACAGCAACGAAGTCACTCTGTTCCCTTTTCACAATAATCTTAAATAGACAATTTTAGTGTAAAATTGTAATAATATCACCTCTTGCTTTAGAGTCACTGATAACTCGACCTACTTATTCGCGTTAAGGGGTCAAATTATACGTTGAAGTAATAAGCTTTTATTGAAACCCAAATTCAGACATGCCTTATTCAAAAGTAAATCATTATTGAAATAATTAGATGTTAACTGATCGAAATAGTCGTTACGTTGCGAAAGTCCATCATCAACATAAAGATGTACTAATCATTTGCAATATACCACTAAACACTGAACACTAAACAAAATATACAAGGTGAAATTTATTTATATTGCCTAATTCATACAAATGTTTTTGTTCCCTTACGAACTGGACTTACATATAATTTAAATAAAATTCCTACTATAGGCAGCATCAGCGCAAAATTTTTTTTTTTTCGAATTATGCCTGAAGGTTCAAATTCAAATTCAAATTTATTTGCACCATAATGTTCGAAAGGTCTTAAATTAAATTTTTAGTATAGTATCAATTAAAGACCCTGTCGGGCACAGCAAAGTAACTTAAAGCTAGTAACACAATCATTCTTTTTCAATTACCTACATACTTATGGGATATAAAGGAACATATCCATCTTATATTTAAGTAAGTAAGTATCATAAACAAAAACAAGGCATGCATTTGTGCTTAAAATCTAGGTAAATACAATTTCTCTCTTTTATATCTATAAATCTTAATATTCTCATTATTTAAGTATTCTTCAATTGCGTAGGGAATGTTCATTCAACATTGTTCCTGTTCACTAACCGAGTCTCCAGTATGAATTCAGGTGGTGGATTAAATTTTACCTTACATGGAAACTATTAAAAATCCTTATTTAATGCCATTAATTATATTTAAGGGGCTATGTGAATTTTATTTTTCTCACTGACACTCCAAGTGAAAAATCGCGCAGTGCAAAAGAGGCGGATTCAGGGCAAAAGGGAAAAAAGTTGGTTTTATATTTTGTATTTCATGAAATACACAGAAAAGAAACACCCGTATTTTTTTCGCATACCGCCTTAAGAATAAAGTACACAAATAGTTTTTATAATATGTAAAAACAAACTTTTAATTACATTAAGGTAGTATCGAAATAATTGGATTTTATACAGACGTGAAGTTGGGATTTTTTTAAAGAATTTACTGCTAAATGTTTATGTGCAGTTCTGAGTTTTTTTTTTTTTTGAAAATTATTTGATATCTGATTGTTTAAAAAAATCGCTTTTACAGTAGGCAATAAAGGTTTCAATAATTGCTTATTATTTCTACTTTGACTTCCTCTGAGGAATGGTAATTTATTATTATAATAATAATTACACAATATAATAGATTGATGGATATGAAAGAGCCAAAAAAGGTGTGTCAGGATCGTAGCAGATGAAAAAATGTAGTCTCCGACTATCCTTTTGGGAGACGGGCGTGAGAATATGTATGTACACAACATAAAAAGAGATCCTTTAGAACAGAAAAAAGACCAGACCAGAAAGACCAGAGTGTAGTTACTATTTTAACTGAAATATACTTATTTATCTAAACTTCTCAATGTTAGCCTCATTTCACTATACGCAAACAAACATGATAAAAATTCTTAATTAACATGTATCTATTTGTATGCCGAAAAGGTAGAAAACAAAAATTTTAAAAATATTACATCATGGAATGCACTTTCATCATTTACACCTACATTATTAATATCTTGAATTTTTTAAGCATTATTTTAGATATTTTTGTCCAATCTTTTACATCAGATTAGTTAGTGACTATTTAAAATCAATACTGATATATAATTTAGCTAAAGATATCACAATCATCAAGCAAAGTCTACCCCCGTATCAAGAAGTTCTCGAATAAGCACTGTAGCTTTTCTTGGCAGTATACGTAGTAGGTGACCCAGATAAAGCAAGTGTTTGGGGACTGATGCTTCAGGATAGTTTCTTCTCACATTTTCAAGGATTGAGGTAGCAGCTGCTTTAGGAGAAATCGTACCGAAGTAACTTGGTATCCTGAAATCAGCAATATAAGGTTTTTAGCAGTGTTGGCTAGTAGAGTTATCTGTGTCTAAACACATTTCTTTGATAGTAACAAAGTTGAACAGCAGTCGTTACAATAAAATCATAAATATTGTATATACAATACATACCTTAGTCTTAAATCTGGAGATCCATTATCACCAACGATAAACGGATAAATATGTACCAATGTGACATGAACGCCATCTTTCTTGCTTATCCTTAGGTCCTCCATCAGAGATTCAGCAAGTCCTTGCACAGCAAATTGAGCCACACTGAGAGGCATCTGATCTTTAATGTGACTAAGACCGGCACACGAAGTTAGAGCTACAATATGACCGTGGTTTTTTGCTTTCATGTCGGCCATAAATTGGTCAGTCAACTGGAATTAGAAATTTAATAATGTTCAAACATCTATAAATCTGAATCTTATGCTAAGCTTAGTATATTGTCTTGTCTTATCATGAAAATACTCAATATAATTAGAAAGGTTAATACATTAATAACGGCAACTTTTTCGCCCGAGCTCCAAATAAGCAGTCTTAGATGATAGGCCATACTTATTAAATATTTGCCTAAAATATGAAATTGTGTAACTTATTTCGTAGATTTATCTATGACTTACACCTAAAACATTTACCAAAATCAAATACACACAAAATTTATAAGCGTTTAAAACTAAATAATGGAATTTAAACTCCTGGGGTCCTATTATTATCTTTAGTTGCCAACTCGACTGGGTGCCTATACACAAAAACAAAGACAAACTTTCGAATTACGATTGTCTAAGGATATATTCGCACTGGGTTTTCAATACCCACTACAGGCAATGTTGAAAGTTCAGGTTCTATCTGTATTTTTGATGATAGGCACCCAATTCAGTTGGCAACCAAAGAGGGGCTGGACTTTCAAATGCTTGTAACTTTTGTGTGGTTTTGGTAAATGTTTAAGAGGCCTAATATGAAATTTTGTTAATATCTCTCGACTTTATGTTTTTAAATAAATGAAAAGATTTGAATATAATTTTTCATCCATGGTATAAAAAGCCGTTCCAAATCGAATCGTAATTTCTCCGGGTTTCTAACAAAATATATAGAAATAATTATAATCGCCAAGAACACTTATTGTTAAAAATTTGCTATATGCATAAACATATTTTTAATGATAGTACAATCGCTATAAAACAATTGGTTTTTCTAAAGTCATGATACCAGACAAAAATTGCTAAAATAATCTGATATCACGCTTATAGAAAATCCAATCATTTTAAAGCAATCATATATAATTACAAATATGTTTATGCAAATTTTTAACAATAAGTTGTCTTGGCTAAAAGTTGCATTTTGGCCGTTATAATATTTCTCAATATTTTGTAACAGATAAGGATGATCGACCCTTAAGCTGTTGTTAGTAGATTGATATCATAGTTCAAATCGGATGACAAAATTATAGTCTATTGGGGACAAAGTCTTCTATGGAATAACTCAAACACTTTTTACTAATTTCATATAAAATTTTAGAAAAAATAAATATCAAAACAGCCATATTTTCGGAAAAAAGCGCAAAAGTAGTCTTTGTTTTTGGGTGTCTAGAGCATTATTTTACTAAAATAAAAAATATTATAATAAACTTGAGTTTAAGCACTATCTATTCACATATATAAAAAAATATTGTCAAACATTCAAAAACATAAAATTTTAACACTTAGAAACACAAATCGCGTGAGCCCGAGTTCACTTCGGCGTTCGGGGCTATGGACGCGAAACGAAATCGTAACGAAATCGAAAACGCAATCATCATATTACGATCCTTAACGTTCAAGTAGAGAAAAGTTTCAAAAATTAAAATATTAGAATAATATCAATACATATAATAAAAGAGTAGAACCAGGTGTGTCTGTACATTGAAGAAAAGCAATTAACATAGAAAGGGAGTACCTAAAGAAGAGTAATAGAACACAAATCAGCGATTTTTAGAATTATTTTCTGTTTGTATGCGGTGTTCTTTATTATCATCGATCATGGTCAAACATGGTCAACATAAAGGCTATTAGGAGTGTTAATAAAATAGCGCCCAAGCCTAAAACGGGACAGAGTTGAATAAACGCGGGCGGAGCCACGGGCAAAAGGCTAGTTAATAAATAAGGTCATCATCAGCGAAGAGCGCTTAGTTGGAGTTTGGTTGAACAGGATGCTCTTAAAGTATAATAATAACACATTGTTTTATTTAACACTTACCCAAAAGTATGACGTAAGGGTTAAATCCAGAGTATCATGAATGTCTTTGGGAGGCTGTGTCAATAAGGACCTTGGACTTGGTATACCACAGCAATAGAAAAGCATTGTAACGACTCCTACATCTTTCTTTATTTGATCTGCCAATATTTTGACATTCTCTCTTAAGGTGATGTCACATGTGTATCCTGTAGCCGAGCCACCCACAGATTTAATGGACTCAACAGTGTCCTCATTGTTGTTTTGGTTTTTATCTACGCAGAGAACTATGGCTCCTAACCGTGCCATTTGTATTGCAAGTTCATAACCAACACCTCGACCCGCACCAATAATCTGAAATAAATAACAAAGTTCATATGAAAAAAAACATGTTAATATAAAATAATATGTGTTCATGATCACTTTACATTTCACTTAAATATAGTTCAAATTTATTACCAAAACAATTTCCATCGCCACTGATTTCATCGGTGGCGGTCTCAGAAACTCGTAGATTGCTTGCAATATAGCATACATTGTATTAACCATCACCCACATGATATCAATCATGAGGATACTTAGTGAATAGGTCTTCAAAAGCATTCTGATAGGAAACATAAAGTTGAGAAGAATGCTGAATAAAGTATCCAGCACTGTGTTTGGCTCCTGAAACTTAAAAAGACATAAGAACAAAATAAAAAAGAATATCAAAAGCGATTTTAGAATTAATAACATACCATGTTAATATTTAATTGCTGTACATGACCTGAAAGTAAATTAATAGATTTACCTTGCGTTTTATGAAAATAAACAATATTGACAAAAAATCATAGTACCGGCTTGTTCGCTATGCTAAGCCGTGATCGACTGTAATACCCTAAGCCTTATCTATTGACTTGATAATATTTCGAAATATCATGCATGACAGCAAGACATAAGGCCAAGGGCAAAGGTAGACGGCTACTAACAGCGTGTCATTCGTAAATTATGGCATTAAAGCATATTAATCTAAGTAGTTATCGAGGCAATTGATAAAAAAAATTACCTACGGAAAGATTATTATCTATTCTATTCTTCCTTTAAATTAAATAGTGAAACTATGTATAGTAACATAGGTCAATAATTTAGTATGCTTACCTTCCTTAAACGTTCGTATATGTTTTAGGAAAATGTTCGATGTTCGTTTGTGCTCTATTTTTTATAGTCTAACCTATCTTGTAACTTGGACTACAATACAATAACAAAACACACACACACACACAAAACAAATAAATAAAATATCGCAATATTTTTTTTACAAATGGCAATTAATACAAATGCTGCCATTTCAAATATATACTTTCTACCAACTACGACGAAAGGTTATCAGATCACAAAAAACACTATTTTCCACTAAAAACACCAACAATTCGGTCACGATGAGGTCACGACCCTTAACAAACATCAAAAATCGTTGGGAAAAATTGGTTGTCAAACGTGATTGTGCAGCTAACTTAAGGCCGCTACAAACATTCGGCCATGCAAACCACACCATGGTATGGACACTCTAATGTATGGACCTCAGATAAAGATCCAGGTATGGACAAATGATAGCGTTCCTATAAATAATCACTATGGTAGCGTTCCTAAGCGCCCCGGGGTAAAGGTAAAGTTTACTTCGTTAAACTGAAAGAGATAAGACTGAGACGGAATCTATTTACTAATCGTTTTGGAACGGCTACTTTGTAAAATGGGCCTTCAGATAAAGAACCAGGGCCATTCCCATACATTAGGTGAGCAAAGCACGTCAACATTAAAAAAAAGCCGACAAGCCCATCACGTTTTAATCGCTTACCAACCGTCGGAAGGTGCGCGCGAATTGTTTCAACGGAAGAGTAAAACCTCTTTGAAATTCTGACTTGTGTATTCAGGAAGTGTAAAAATACAATTACAAACACATGCAGTAGGTGGTAGAGCTGATGCCGGGCTCGACTGTGGAGGTACCACCATCTTACTTGGAGACCCCCATGAAGTAATTCGGGGGAGAGTAAGAGGACAGCTCACAGGCAAAAAATTCCCATTGCTTGGAGCTTTGGTATCCTATTATCCCAGTTGCATTCCCTCCTCAAATCTTCCACTTCTCTTAATATATCTTAATATATCTGAGTACTCAAGGCACTTGAGGTCTTCTTCTTTAATGTGATCATTATCAAATACTTCCCATCTTAGGATAGAATATATAAAGCATTCACCTAAGTAGTGCTTACTCGTTTCCTCCTCGCCGCAGTGCGGGCAAGAGGAGTCCTCCTGTACCTTCATTATTGACAGATGTCTGTTCAACCTACAGTGGCCAGTTAGAATACCCACCAACGTACCTAGATTGATTCTACTTAGATTAAGAGTGTACCTTACTTTTTTGTAGACGATAGTCGAGAAAAACATTTTCGACTGTCGACAGCCCTCAATGTTCCTCCATTCATCTGCCGATTCTGCTGAAGCCAGACGGCTTATTACCTTATTAGTGACGTTTGCCGGAATAGGAAGCCTAGGTTCAGGTCCAATGAACCTATCCTCTGCACCTTCTCTAGCTAATTCGTCTGATTTTTCATTACCTTCAACTCCTTGATGTCCTGGAACCCAGGCTACTATTGTTTCAGTTTTTTCACCTAGCTTATTGAGTGTATTTTTACACTCTCTTACTAGAGCTGATTTATTTACTGGATTTTTAAGCGCAAGAAGTGCTGCTTGGCTGTCCGAGTAAATAATGACTGTTTTCTCGTTGATGTCCGACCTTGAGAGTACCATACTGGCGCATTCCATGATGGCAAATGTTTCTGCCTGAAATACGGTAGCCAAGGTACCTAGTGAGTAGGATGCGCTTCCTTCTTGTTCTTCATCTTTATCAGGTATAAAGACACCAGCTCCTGCTAGTCCTGTACTACCTTTCCTTGAGCCGTCCATATAGCAATTAATGCTCGGTCTAATGCTAAGTTCCGGGCGTGGCTTATTCTATTTTACGATAGCGCGCGGGGGGAAATTCGTCCCGGTCTCTAAGCTCGCGTCACCATAGCAAAAATACGAATAGAGTGGACGAGGCAGGGTCAAAAGTAATACGTATTTTATTTTATCTAATTTATTAGTTTATTTCGATCATCGTCACACGGCATTGATCCTACTTGCTATCACGTCGGGACGTAAATTTATTATGGTCGGCTAAAAGTGGTTTTTTGAGTGTTTGATTTATCAGTTGACCCTCGGAACACTTCTTTAGAGATACATAATAATATTGTGACGGTTAATTGTCACCATTACCCATTCTTTAAATATTTTTCGCCCGTTGAGCTGGTTTTACACTTGCGGGAAAATAAATTGGACCAAAAATTTCTTTACAAAAAATTTTTACTTAAGTTGTTATTACAAAAAGTGGAAACTAACAAATATTCTCAGAAAGAATGCACCACGTCACTATCTATCTCACTGTAGCCTATATCAATTATGCCTCTCTCATTCAACCACGTGTAACTGCGTTACTATCTCATTACAACTCATTTTAAATAGCGTCACTATTTATCTCACTCTAACGCGTGTTAAATGGCATTTCTAATGAACGTCAAATATTTTTACTGCCCGCCACTCTTTCATTCTAAATTCTAATTATTTTAAAAAATACGCAGCTCCTTTGGTAGTAAAATAGCAATAACTTTTTTTTCAAAAGTAATACACAGAAATTGCCAGATCATTTGAAAAACAATATTTGATGAGCCGTTATTTAAGACAATTTGTAAAACTAACATAGGACATTTTTTTTCAGGTTGTGGTATCGAACTAACCTAATTACAAAAAATTGCACATAAATTGGGTTTTTATTTTTCTTCCTGATGTAACAGCATTTCAAGGTTTATTTTTGACTTTATCAATAGCATGACTATTCAGAGTTGCGCAACAAAAATTTTATTCTTAGAATTTAGAACTGGTTAGCTTTGACTCTCAAAAATCTATTCGAATTTATAAAAGTACCATCAACTCGAAGACTATCTACTTTTTGCCGAGGTCATAATTTGATATTCTGGTCAGTCATGAGCTGGCCTACCAGCCTTCCAAGGGAAAGCGTTGACTTTTGGGACACCTGTTTACCCTTGGGATAAATCGCCAAGTGTTTAAAATATAGAAATTTATTTGTATCATAGTTTGAAATGTTCAGGTCCCTTTACGCAAAATGAAAAAACAAAACTCTTTTAGGATTAATTTGTTGTCCCTATGTTTGTCTGTTTGTCCGTTTGTCTAGGCAATTTTTCTGGGTAAAATCAATAAATGCTATATATTTAATATATTTACAGCCCTGTAAAATATACATATTATAACGTTTTTATGGCCTTTTGTTTAACTTTTTCATACAAATTTTCTCCTTATGAAAATATAGAGATCAACACTTCACATAATATTTTGCATTTGAAAGAAAGCACAGAAAGGAACTGTTGAACAAATAATGTAAAAAATATAAAACCATATCTTTCTATTCTAAAGGGATTAATAATTTACTGTTTGTTCAATGTGGCGATAGCTTTGTTTTTTTTTTTTTTCTTTGTTACAAAGATAACAAATATTTTCATACAATGTTAAGGTTAAGGGCTATTTCTCCGAATTTGTAACAAAATATAAAGAAATAATTATAACGGTAAAGTACAACTTTTAGCCAAGACAATTTATTGTTAAAAGTTTGCTATATGCATAAACATATTTTAATGATATTATGGTATCTTCAAAATAATTGGGTTTTCCATAAGCGTGATATCAGATTATTTAAGAAATTTACGGCTGGTATCACGACGACGGATAAGCCAATTATTTTATTACTATTGTAATATAATTAAAAATATGTTAATGCATACAGCAGACTTTTAACTATAAGTTTTCTTAACTAAAAGTTGTATTTTTACTAATTGAAATTGTATTTCTCATCAAGAAGTGCAAGATGACAAGATATTCAAAATAAGTTAATTGAATTTGTGAAATGGTTTCAGGTCAAAACAGTTTTCCATGAAACGGTAATTGTTTATACTTAGCAAAGTGTGTAAACTTAGTCATCTTAACATGAACGACGCCTGTATTTCTCTCTTTTTTATTTCCAGTATAGATAAAAATATACAAACTTGTTAAACTTTGTGTAAAAACGAGGCAATATTGACGATATCCTGACAGCTATTATGATGGTGTTTTATCAAATTTTGCTTTTTGGGCTGTATAGAGACTTAGTTAGATGTCACTAGAATATACTCATGAAAAAAGATATGAAGAAAATAAGCTGTAGACTGCACATTCGGTTTATACCTATTGTATGAATTTTAAGAAAAATACAGGGGTAAAGGGACCTCTTAAGGAAAACCTTGTATTAAACTATTTGTTATCTTAGTAAAAAATAATTCAAGGAAAAAAATAAACAAAGCTATCGCCACATTGAACAGTAGATAATTAATCCCTTTAGAATAGAACAACATGGTTTTCATATTTTTTACATTATTTGTTCAACAATTCCTTTCTGTGTTGACTTTTAAATGCAAAATATTATCTCAAGTGTTCATCCCTACATTTTCATAGTGAGAAAATTTGTATGAAAAACGTAAAAAAAAAAATACGTAAAAACCTAAAACGTAATATAAATAAAAACGTCAAAAGTATGTCTTTACAGCTCTATAGAGGGCCGTTTATATTGGTATTTATTAATTTTACCCAGAAAAAATTGTCTAGACAAACGGACAGACAGACAAACATAGGGATAACAAATTAATCCTAAAAGAGTTTCATTGTTTTCATTTTGCGTAACAGAACCTGAACATGTACCGACAGGATTATCTACGATCTAATAATTTTGCCATGCACTGTAAATATTTCAAAATAAATTTCTATATTTTAAATGCTTGGCGATTTATCCCAAGTAAGTGTACCTATATAATTTGCAAAAAACTTCACTTATTGGACCTGAAATGGTGAGCCAATACTAGAGGGTAATTTCACGAAAAGACGACGACCTTTGTTACAGATCTCAGTAAGTATAAGTAAATTAATTTGGGTTTCAATAACGATCACAAAATTATTCTTTTAGAGTAACATATATTATTTTCCCGCATAAAAGTATGAATTCATTCCAATTTCATTCAGTTTTGTTGTTATGACTATGGCACGATGTAGCTAAATCACTCATACGCATATTTTGTTGAGTTTTTAACGGCAGGAATATGATGCTCCTCGAAATATTACTTTATAAAATTAATTTCAATGTGTTTTGAAGTAGTTTTGGGAGATATTTATAGCTTGCAAAAAAGGGCACAGGTTCCGCGTCTTACGGGCGCCAAGATCAGTGGATTTACGTATTTTTGGAAAAAGGGGGTGCTTTTTTTTACCCGAATAACTTGGTATTTGGAAAATGAATAGATATCATTCACACTAATTTTATAAAAAAAAACCAACAAAATCGCGAAAGCGATACCTGAAACAAAATCGATAAAAAGTGTGCAATAGAGGGTTACAAAAAAATTCATTGACAGTACAAATATGAATCGATTAACGTGGTTTGTGGAAAATGAATACCTTTAAGTTCAACCAAAAACATGTATTTTTTTATGGCTATACGTAATCTAATGAGCGGTTTTCCAGATTGAACTTGATCAAGCTTTCAGAAGTAAACACAGATGGCGTTACCCTGCTTTCAAGTGTCAAAAAGCAAAGATTATTTTTTAATCTGTGGGCAGCAAGATAAAAATTGTCAATTCAATTGTTAAATCCAACAATGTTGTTTTCTATCTATATTACTTACGTTAATAGCTTGGTATTTCATTTAACTTTCAACATGGTCAGCCCATGCGTTGTAGCTAATCGTAAAAATTTAGGAACACACCGTTTAACTAATTACGGAAAGAACAATGGATCTTAGCAATAATACATTTGAGGCATGGATTGACCATAAAAAAGAAAGAAGCAAAGAAGAAGTGTCAAAATCAAAAGAATCCAGTGTTGCCAGGAAGACTTTTTTGACACTTTTAGTACAGGCTGCGCCATCTATTACGTCGTTCGGTACTACTTTTTCTTTTTTAATTTGACTTTGAAAACCCCTCATTATTGCAACAAAATCATCCGAAAGCTGACATTTTATTTCTGTTTGTATTTTCGTTCCCCTTAAACTAATAAAATATAATTCGCATATGAATTGAGAGATAAAATCGATATAAATATTAAAACAAGAAATTCCGCTTTTTTTGCTGAAAATCTGCGATTTTGAAGCACCACTACCGCATTTTCAATTTTCTCATCTGGCGACACTGTTTCAAAAGGACAAGAATCCAGAGCCGTTAAAATATTAATAAAAAAAAAACCTCAAACCAGCCCAGTGTTGGGAAATGGTTGGTGCGAAATTATGGTGTTTCCAAGCAAAAAAATATTGTACTTTTGGGAGAATTATTGTAAAATATATTGTACTTTTGGGAGAATTATTGTATTTTTTCGGCATAGTTCTTTAATGGATTGACTTAGTTTTTGATACAGATTACCCCTCTGAAAAATGCAAGTGCTACTTGCAAGAGGAAACAACTTGAAAATAAAAGAAAGAGCCATAATTTCTCAATTGTTTAATTAGGTATAGAAAATTAATTTAAACAAACAGTAATGTGATTAATTGTACAGCAAAAAACTGCAGTTGAACATATAGGTACCTAGGTATTATTATCACTTTTTCGTTACAAAGTTGTTTACAAACATTGTTTTTATCTAAGTTTACAAACACCATTTCCTGTATTGGAATGAAGAATATGTGTGGGTGGGAGTTACATACGGAATAGAAGCTCGCCCTCACTCTGACCCCCGTTCATTAATTAACATTTTCGTTAGGTTCCATCACTGACAGCAGGATAGCGTATACAATTTTATAACGCGTGTGACAGAGATGGCAATAGAACCTGTGTAGCGACCCCTAGTTTATGAACGCGCCCCTGGATTGCCCGCAGATCAAGCTACCACTTCAAAATGGATTTATATCACACTCGACAAAAAATTACAAAGAAATAAATATAGACCGATACTACGATAGACGAACACTAATTCTCTCAGGCAAACATAGAGTATACTGATTACTGAAGGCAAATTCTCCACTTTTGTTTTTAAAATCAGCCTATTACTTGATACAATGGTACTGTGTAGAGACATGGAATAAATACATAGTAATAAATAATAATAATAATAAAAAATATATAGTTGAGTCAAAAAGGGTTTTGACAAAAATTTAGCGATGGCTTCGTTCATTTTGAAAATTTTAAAGTTGCATGTCAATATATTGTACCTTTATTGTAAAAAATCTCAAAATATTGTACAAATGCGTACAATAATGAGAAAGCTATGTTTTATGGTACAACTTGGTTTCGTATCACAAATTATTGTAAGAATACAATAATTATTGTACATCTCCCAACACTGAACCAGCCTAATGCACCAGTGTGACCATATGTGGCAGTTTCATGTATTTCCTATATTGGGGGAAAATTTACAAATGGCAACATTGAGCATCCACTTTAGTTCATCTTAGCATAAAGGTCTTTGTAAACAGGCCATAATAATAACAAAAAAAATACTTCATGTGTGGTCTGGGACTTCCCTTAGTTACTCATGTTGGTTGTGTTTATAATTTATTCAATTATGAACCGTAACGTAATAAACGTAATGTTCATAATAATGGTATTCATTGTAACTGTTTTAGTATAAAAATTGCAAAATATTTGATTACCTACTTTTGTTTCTGACTTCATTGGAACATTATCGTCTAACTTTAACACCGATCACGATGCCTTTTAAAGGTATCTTGATTACAATCGTGACTGTGATTTGTCTAAGTTTTTAATCACGATATTAATGTTTATGTTTGAGTTTTTAGATAGATTTTAATTGTATTAAGTTTTTGTATTTTTATTTCATTGGGTTAACAAAAAAACGTTTTATTAAAAGGTAAAAAATATATGTGTGTTATTATTTTTTGAGCCCCTACCTATCTTTGAAAAGTTGGCATTTTTTCGGCATTTTATTCGAAGTGTTTGGCACTATTTGGCAGTTTTTTATCCTAGGCGTGGTAGATGGCAGGATTTCAAATTTCAAGATGGTCACACTGTGCACAGCCAGCAGACAAGACAGAACGGAAGAGTGACAGACAGCATCACTGCATCTATAATTTGTGTGCATCCAGCGTTGCCAGACCGTCCCAAAAGGGACGATTTTCGTCCCTTTTGGCAACGAACCGTCCTTGTTTTGTCCCTTATCGTCCACCGTCCCTTTTCGGACTATCCAAAATTTTCATGTATTTTTTAAATAATTTGAACCATGGTAAAGGCTATGTTTGAACGCATTCAGGAAGCAAGCTGACAACCGTTTAATAAAAAAAAACAAGTGCATCAGAGCTGCGTTCATAAATTCGGTGCCATGACACAGACTCTAATGCTGTCTCCTTTGCACGCGCGGCAATTATATATGATATGCTATCCTGCTATCAGTATTGGAACCTGAGAATAGTGTGAATAATTGAACGCAACTCGATAAAGTTGCAAGGTTGGCAATCTTGACGAAAATGTATATTGACAATTCGTTCACCGCGCCAAAAACACAAAAACAGAAATTGAGATTTATAGAAAGAATTTGAGGGAAAAAAAGGTGTTTACCGGTATAAGTGAATAGTTGTGCCGATAGGTGGTTTGCTGTGAGGTCAGTGTGCTTTTTCTTTTCGAAAGGTACGTAATCTGTAATTTAATTTTGAATTTTACTGGTGTATGGATGAAGTTAACTTTTTTACTACCCCCCCTTAACTCCGAAACTATTGAACCGAAAAATATGAAAAAAATTTCAATTATAGATCATAACTGGCCAATTGCAGAAAAACTGTAGCAATTGAAAAAAAGTTCAGCAATAATGAGAAATATAAATAAAGAAGCAAAATAAATAAAAAAATATTTTATAAAAATACAATATGGGTATCAAATTGTGGGTATTAAAAAGTTGATTATAAAAATATATACTTTTATTATATTTACTGGCACTGGTTTCGAGAAATCTTTAAAAAACCCCAAAAATATGTATGTCCTATCTCCAAAACTAGTGGACCAAAAATATGAAAAAAATAATGGTAATATGTGTTTACGTAAAGATTACAGGAAAAATAAAGCCGTTCAGAAATTCACGAAAAAAAAATGACAAAATTAAATTTATCATCCACAACACGGAATCCTAGGGACGCGAGTCTGACTCGCACTTGGCCGGTTTTTTTTTTTTCATTATAGGTAATTAAATAAACTAGTCATTTTAGTTTAACTTCACTTTGACGCATAATTGGAAAACCGTCCCTTTTTTTCCAAAATCGTCCCTTTTCAGATGGCCTGTCGTCCGAAATTGGAAGACCGCACTGGCAACACTGTGTGCATCAGTGAGTGACAGGATTTGAAGAGAGTTTATATTATAATTTTATAATATAAAATAAAATAATACCTCAATTATGGTCACGACGAAGTCCGTATGGGTTTATTTATTCGGTTTGTTTATGTAGCCGACCAACGATAGCTGAGCGTAAATTGTTTTGTATTGTAGTTACATGTATATACCGTAAATTGTGACCAAACTTAACATTTTAGTTTAGTTAGTCGCAAAGTGTACATTATATATATCGCTTAGCCGCAAACATGGCCTTTGTTTATCAAGGTGACACAGATCTAGAAGCCAAAGCTAAAAAAGGTAAGTATACAGACTCTCATGTCACTATCACAATAACACCTACCATTTCCTGATGTTCGTTTTATTTAAATACTTTTATTTCCAATTTCCAGCTGCGGAGCGTATATCGGAGAATATGCACATAGTGGCTAACGAGCCATCACTGGCGCTGTACCGGCTACAGGAGCACGTGAGAAAAGCTCTGCCTCCCATGGTGGAGAGAAGAGCCGATGTCACTAAGCTGCAGCATGAGCTACAGGGCCGGTGCTATGATGTGGAGTATGCTTTAAGGTGAGCTTCAATATTTAGCCTTAAGGTAAAGCCATAAGAACTGTATTATGACCTTAACTGTATTATAAACTGGGTTATGACCTTCTGACATAAGACTGATGTGTTAATAAGTGGGCACAATCCAGGAATTGAAAATTATTCACTTTTCGGCACCGCATCCTTCATAAGTAATGTAATGCTGTACAAGGGAAGTCATACAGTTTACACCAATAGACAAATTTTTTTGGAGTACGAGTCAGTTCGTTAAATGTTAGTGACTAAAAACACGTGTGCTTGCCTACTTTCATTACAAATTCAAATAGTTGATTTTGTAAAGTAGGTATACATAATACACTTTTATGAGTCAAATTGAATCTTATAAAAATATATGTAATAAAATAATAAATTTATAATTTATAATTATATAAGGTAAAATCGAATCAACCGCCCGAACCCACACCGGAGACCCGGCCAGAGACCAGGAACAAGGTTCACTGATCACCAACTGAGCCCCCGGCATGAATTTACATCACTTCATATATTCTATCAAGTGAATAAATAACCATAATTTATCTTATACTCAATTAGTAATATCAATTATCAAGTCATCGGTTCTATCAAGTCAGAACAAAAGCATTGATTTGATAAACACGCTCTGGTGGTTCAGCTGTGCTGACATGCATACTAATGTAGATGGGCACTAAAGTTAACAATGTTCACAATCATGGAGAGTCAGTGTAGGACCATTAATAATACCCACTATGAATTAGAATATGCCTGTTGATCAATCAAATGTTGGTCAGCAAAATCTTGAGCCAAAATGCAAGCAAACACTTTCAGTTGTTTGTCCTAAAAAATTCTGATCTGGCTGCTTGACTTGCTTGGATTTTTAACACACTACTGCCTGGGTTGCCAATAAGTTCAAAAATACAAAAATCAGCATTAAAATTATGTCTTGGTACTATCGTGCCCGGTTGGTCATCCCCTGTACCGGTACATTAAAGTACTTTTTACATTTCCCTTCTTCAATATGTTGCCATTTGGTCAGCATATTATGTCCTTCAAGGGTGGCTTGGTCGAACTTACCATACCTTCACTGCACCATACAATTCTTTTGTCACTCTACTTTCATTCATCCTCTCTACATGCCCAAACCACCATAGTATTCCTTTTACTATTCTGGTCACCATATCTTCTTTCAGGCCGCAATGATCCAGTATGTCGCCTTTATGGCATTATCAAAGGAATTAATATAAGATCTTAATTACACAATAAATAGTTTACATCAGCCAGTGCGATCAATGACACTCAATGACACTCATTGATCGCACTGGCTGATGTAAACTATATTGATATAATGATATAAACAAACTATTTATTGTGTAATTAAGATCTTATATTAATTTCCTCTGATAATGCCATAAAGGCGAAACCAGTCAGGAAATATTATATAAATTTGTGGGATAGTACAAGTGATTTTCTGTTCATTATGCATTTGTTACTATTATTAATATTATTTATATACTAATGTAACGACTACAATTATTTTCGTTTTTTTTTTTAATTTTCTTGAGATTCTCGGAGCTTTAACAAACCTTTACAAGGAAAGGGATATGTGAGGCGGGTATACAGTGTAAATAACGTCTTAACTCCACCACTCCACACACATCAAATAAAAAATCAAAAGAAAAGTATATAGAAAAAATTCACATATTTAATTAAATGTATTTTCCCATTTCAGTGCCGTGAAGTCAATAGATGGAGCCACAACAAGCTTCAAGAACATACAAGAAATGTTGAAACAGGCTATATTTTTAAAACAGCAGTTAAAATATGAGGAAGCAAGGAGAAATAAAAAAGATTCTAGTTCTGTTTACAAGCGTCTATCTGCTCACATTGTTCTAGATTTACCTGATCTTTCTGAATTCTCTATGGTTAGGGAAACCACCAATAGGATTGAGAACATGATGGCACATGCTCGTGGCTCATCCAATGAGCTGCATCGGTCTCACACTACATTGCATTGAATGCTCATTATTCCATTAAAAAATGAAAATATCCTTTTTGATCGAAGATAAACTCAGAAACACTAGAAATGGAAAGTGAATGTGGCTGCAGTCTTCTGAGATTGGGTTTATAAAATAATAATGTACTCTATGGATTCGGCCAACATGTAACTTTGGTTTCACCTCTTGTGGAGACTTGTAACACTAACATTATTAAATATTACAGCAAAGGGGTCGTTCACAAATTACGTTACGCAATTTGGAGGGAGGGGGGGTGACGGTCAGGCGTTACGGTCCTGGTACATGGGGATAGGGGGGTGGTTCAGGTTTGCGTTACGTAACGATTTTAGCATAGCCGAATGGAGATTTTTTACGTTTTTCTCGTTGTTAAAACTACCTACTGCGTAGCAAAGCTTATACACAGCACCCGTTACGTAACTGAATGGAGGGGGGAGGGGTCCCAGCCAAGCGTTACGGTTCTGTTACGTGGAGGGAGGGGGGGTCGAAAATTTAAGAATTTTGCGTTACGTAATTTGTGAACGACCCCAAAATATAAGCACGATTTCTGGGCAATTGTTATATTTTGTTTATGTTTAAAGATATACTCTGGATGCGACGCGGCTTGCGACTGCGGCATGCGATTGTACTACCACACCCAGTAGCCGCATAGCTATGTCAAGATGACACGTGACGGCGGCGTGGCTCTCTAAGTACAGTCGCCAGCATAACATGCTACCTATTGGCAGTTATTATTGCGGCGTCATAACCGTTAAAATATTAAAAATGTATAACCTGAAATGCAGGCGACTGTACGTACAGCTAGATGATATGCTACTGACGCGAATGCATCGCAACTGCAAGTTGCGTCGGATCTAAAGTTGGCACAGAGCGCGAGTAATGGGTTTCATTCAAATATTTTATGTACCTACTAAACTGTCTTTGCTGCATATTGTATTTGTATTTTGTACCTAATGTTATTTCTAGTCAGTTATTTTGAAAATAGAATGTAGGAAATAATAACACAAATTATCAAAAACATTAACTTTTATTAATCGCATGCACCTTGGGGCTTAGTGTTGCCTTTTGGACGTAGCTTGGTTTTTAGGGAAATGATATCTAAGCTTTGCCACAATTTTGTTCTTTTTCTAAATTCATATACTTAAAGAGAAACTATCCCTAATTAAGAAAACTTTATTTAATTTGATAATTAGATAGACAATAAAAATAATTTGTTTTATTTTTATTGTGATTAAATATCTAATTAAACAATAAAACTAGACATATTCAACATAATATTTTAAAGCTATACCAATAAACGATGTGGCACTTTGTTTCCTTGAATATAAGGTAGCGTTCCCAAACGCCTGGGTAAATGTTAAATGTAATCTGTCAAAGTGAACTTTACATTTCTGACAAGGTTTATGTACTGTACGTTTCCACTCGGGTGGTTGTGGAACGGTTGACAGTTAAATTTTACATTTACCCGGGCGTTAAGGAACGCTACCTAATTATTGTATCCTAAAGAAACCAAGCTGCATTTGAAAAGGTTACTAAACTAATCTAAGTATAAGTGCATACAAAATTTAACATAACACTATTTATATCGCACAAAAATTAATCAAATGCTTACTATATAATATGTAACAGAAAGGTGTAACCATATTTGAAGAGCTTATTCAGTCAATGGTATAGAACAACTTTTACTATGGAGCCAACCCTGAAATATATAAAAAAAGATGCCCTTCCATATATTTCGGCCAGGCGGCATTGCATTTTTCTATGAAACAGTTTTTTCGCGGTACGGGGTTTATTCCACAGTAAAAGTTGTTCTATACCATTGACTAAATAAGCTCTTCAAATATGGTTACACCTTTCTGTTACACGTTGTATAATTCACCTCTGAAATATGACAGACCAGGGCAGGTCATCCAGCTTACTAATATTACACTTTGGCTTGAAGTATTTCAATTCAGCCAAAACCACTGGGTCAGGCATCTTCTTTTGAATTTTAAATATAGTATCTATTATCGACAGGGATGGTTCTACCGGCGGGGCACTCCAAGCTTCCTTCAGAATGATGGTGTTGTAAATCAAGTCTAGGGGTATGGAGGCCACAATGTAGGAGTAGACCTTCTTGTGTTCAGCTAGCAACATCTCCATTCGGTCGAATACTTCTGCCCACTCGAGATCGTCGTCCAATATTTCAACATTCACCAACACCTGCAAAGTTGTACGACTCGGTGATAAGTGGTTTTAAAACGAAAAATGGTGATTGTTGTCATCTTTACGAACAATATTTACTATGGAGCGAATACTGAAATCTTAAAAGAATGTCAGCTGCTTATACATTTAGGTGGAATAGGTATTTAACATTTCTATGGGGTAGATCATGGGTAGATGATATTTTTCGCGTTTTCTGGTTACGCTTCATGTAGGTAAATTTTGTTCGTACGGACGAGTACCATCGACAAAACCATAAAAACAAATCGGAACAATTTATCGTAATATATAAACTGCTGCCGTTAATTCGAGAGAATGATGACAGATGGAGTATGGCGATATCTCGAAAAAATACTACAAGTCAACAAGAGCTTCTTCACGACAAAAATAAATAAAGGCACGTTAAAAAAATATCAACGGTACAACAAATGGGACGAAATAAATCCAAATCATGATTATTTAAACTTTTTTTATAAATAAAAACCCTGGAATAGAATATATATACGATCTTATTATTTGGTAAGGTATATCAGTTTTATAAAACGACAACACTGCCTTACACCGCAGATATTATAAACCTTTTTCTGAAATGTCGATTCAAAAAGTCGAGGATTCATACTGCAGCCATTATGATTGGTGATTTGACAGAAATAACTTGACACATTTTATTGATTAAACAAATAACTTCATTCGGCTTCTATCTTTGTCCTCGAATGTTATATATATGCGATCCGTGTTTGTGTATAAAATTATTTGATTTTTAATAATTTTTTAAATTTTCGTTATTTTAGTAGGTAGTTTTTTTATCGAAATTTACATTTTATTTGGTTGACTGGCACTAAGACAATGGACCCGCAACCGGGCTTTTCAAGAAACACGGACGCGAACTTTCTTTCACCGAGAAAGAAAAGAACACGTCGTGCAATAGTTCCTGGTGAAAAAGAAATTATTCTTAACGTATACAAGTACGTGGTGAAAAATTGGCCGAAGGCACCCGAATTATGGGCTGACTCTGATACTGCTGCCTGTATTGAAAAGGTAGTTGAAATGACTGGAGTATCAATGGCAACTATATATCGCATCATAAGAGAATATAAAGCAATGAAAATGTCATCAACATCAACATTTTCAAATCCACAAAAAAGTGGTCCAAAGCTTCAGTTTGACGATAAAATTGATGATTTTACTTTATGTGCTATAAGAAGAAAAATTCACCAATTTTTTTACCGAAATGAAATACCAACCATCAAAAAGGCAAGTTATTAAAACAAAATCTTATTGTTTCATTGTTGCTATTTTTTAATACAATAATCTACAGGGATAAAAGAATTTATGTATTTTCAGATTTTACTCGCTGTGAACTCTGATAATTCTTTACCAAATCTCAAAAGGACAACGCTTCAAAATGTAATGAAGAAATTAAATTTCAAATATGCCACGCGCAAACGAAAAAGCAGCCTCATTGACAGGCAAGTCATTGTGCTTTGGCGCCACAAATACTTATTGAAGATTAAGCAGTACCGTAGGGAAGGTAGATTTATTTATTACCAAGACGAAACTTAGCTAAATGAAGGCCATACTGTGCAAAACGTGCAGTCGTCTCGGCAAGCTTTTTTAGAAGGCCTAACTACTGGCCTCAAAGCTCCTAGTGGAAAAGGACAAAGATTAATCGTAAGCCATGTAGGAAGCGAAGAAGGTTTTTTAGAAGAGGGCCTTCTGCTTTTTGAAGCAAAAAAGGGGGATGGGGATTATCATAAAGAGATGAACGCCGAAGTGTTTGAACAGTGGTTTAGGGGAATCTTACCAAAACTTAAACCTAACTCGGTTATTGTGATTGACAACGCCCCATACCATTCTAGAAGATCGGTTATTGTGATTGACAACGCCCCATACCATTCGAGAAAATGTGATATCCAAGCATCGCTTACCTCTAAAAATATACCGTTTGAGCAGAGCATGATTAAAGAATTTCTAATGGAAATTGTTAGAAGGGAAAAGGGGCAATTTATTAAATATGCCGTAGATGAAATGGCTGCAGCTAAAAGGAATAACAGTCCTCAGGCTGCCCCCATATCACTGCGATTGAGTTGATATGGGCAAACGTAAAGGGACATGTGGCAAGGAATAACAAAACCTGCAAAATTACGGAAATTAAACAATTGCTAGAAGAAGGGATGTCACGTGTCACAAATGTAAAATGGGCAGGCTGTATATCACACACCATAAAAGAGGAAGATAAACTTATGAAACTTGACCATCTAATAGATGATGTGGCAGAACAGTTTATTATAAATACTTCTGCTTCGGATACTGACGATGAACTCTACAGTGAAAGCTGTAGTGAATAAAAATGAAACTTTATGCTTCGTATTTTATTTTATTCCCATTATTAAATGAGCAGAAGGAAATTTTAGTTATAGCACGAGCTCTTTGAAAGGTGACATTTATTTATTTATACAGCCAAACTATCATATTGGCAAGTAATAATAATAAATCAGCAACACGGATCGTAATACTTTTTGCTAATTTTGCCAAATAAAATGTTGACTTCCTATAGTAACTGACTCGGAGCTGGACTCGGGAAAACGATAAAAACAAATTAACGAGTTTCACAAAAAGGGTAATAGAACATTGATCACTTAGATACAGAGTCTTAATTCAATATGATTTCCGCTACATAAATAAAATGACAACCTCTATATAAGGTTCTTAAATTCAAGTGAACACAGGATCGCTAATAGACAACTTTTCGCCAAAATTAATATTTTTTGCGCTTTTTTTTAACTTTTACGTAGAAATTGAGTCAGCTGATTCATTAAGTTTTGTACTAGGAAGTGGAAAATATATACGACAAAAATACATTTATTAACAAACGGGACCTTCTAACGATATACAATCTACCCTAAAATCATCATGATAAATATAAAATATTGAAATGCAAAACAGTAAAAAAAAGGTTTTATCCCCTGACATTTGCAAACGTCACCATTCTCTCGAATGAACGGCCGGAGTTTAGGTAGGTTCACTTAGCGCCATCTAGGGGCACAGTGCGCAATATAGGTTCACTTAGCGCCATCTAGGGGCAAAGTGCACAATTTTTTATTTAAAAGTAGCGGTTCTGTGTCAGAGATATAACCGTAAAATATTTATGTGAATACTCTAAATATTATTAGAGTGCATTACAAACTAGAAAATATCAATCAGAAACAAATTCAAAGACAAGAATTTGAAAAAATTCCCCGGGCCAGGATTCGAACCTGCGACCTCTTGTTACTAGTTTGTAATGCGCTCTAATAATATTTAGAGTATTCATAGCGATGGATTTCGCAAAATATACATAATCTATGTGAATACTTCCTAAGTTGCTTACTTAATCACAGAGGTAAGAATCAATGGCGACCATAGATTTCATAATAATATGTCAGTGATGGCAGCGCATTCGCTTACGAGGTAATTTTTATTTTATTATTCCGATTGTACTTATAAGTATTAACTTATCTACTTATTATGATTTTTATTCATTATCATATAGGGGAGGGGGTGTAGCTGGGAACATTTCTTACATAACCTCATTTAGCATACTGACTGCTTTTCATGTGGTAGTGCTTCTATGGTCTTTGGGCTACACCTATTACATAATAATATTTTTGCTCTCTAATTTTAGAAATTCAAAGCTCCTAACACATATTGAACGATTAAAAAACGCTATAATCTATAATCAGAAATCAAATTACCATTCGTTAAAAATGTTCGTACCGGAAGTGACGTACAAGTTCCGAACAGTGGGTCTACCACGTAATTCTCATTTTCATCAACATCAACTTGAGATTGAAATTTGACGTGCGTGCGACGACGCCCGCCTAACATGCCATCTCTTTTGCACGCGTTGAATTTCGCATGCATTTGCTTGAAGTTGATAAAAATGAGAATTACGCGGTAGAGCCTCTGGCCCCCCTATACGAGATGCGAACATAGAAGTAGTTATTCTACTTCAAACTACACGAGGACACAAAGTCACATTGCAGTGAAAACGACACTCTCTAATTCAAGGCTGGCCAATATATTTTCCAGGTGAGCAAAATTTCTTAATACTGTGACTGTGCCTTATATTACCTTAGGTAATTTATACACAAAATATGGTTGAAGTTACTTTATTTGTAAATGAAATGAAATAACATATTTCTTTTTATTTAATGTGAGCTGTGAGGTGGTTTTCCTAATAGTAATTTGTCGGCTAGCCAGCCGACCGAAGTGCTGGCGGGCAAATTCAAATGCCTTGGCCCGCGTGCCTGGGTTTGGCCAGCCTTGCTCTAATTCATTCGTAGTTCAGCCACAAAATAGATAGGTACTAGCGAAGGCAGACTCGACGACGGAGCGAAAACAGACGCACACATGCATAGACGCGTACGTATGATGATCTCGTCGATTCGACCGACTTCATCCGAGATCGTCGTACGTACCCGCCTGTTTGCGTGAGCCTGTTTTCGCTAGTTATGTGGAGTAAACCTTCTGTAAGTGGTTATTTTGTGGTTCAGCCTCAGCTCATGGGTCACCATGAGCTTATAGGCCGACAAACAAATATTTCTGAATAATTTTCGCTACATATTTGTAACGGACTGCAGAAATCTACTCCATTATTTCCGCTAGCGAAAACGGCGCCAGTTCAGTTGGTAGGACGCCAGACTCAATCGAAGGGTCTAGGTTCGATTCGTTCCAACTGGATAAAAGAGGAGACTTGTGCAGAAATCCCCCAGGAAAAATAAATTAACCCAGGCTGACGATATTCTTCCGTCAATTTCGATTTACGGCGGCCACAAGCAAATCCGATGCCGAAATGTCTCGATTTCGACATGCCCATACCTCGGTGGTATCGTTGACAACTATCTCCTGGAAGTACTCCCTGAAGACCGCTTTGACGTCGATCTCGTCCTTCAGATGCAGCACCACGGTGTAGTGCCGGTTGCCGTAGACTCGCCGCAGGTGGTCCACTCGGTCCACCTCGTACATCCGACCGTGGAGGATCACCGCCAGCCGATCAGACAGGGGCGAGTAGCTCTTTACACTGGAATGGATATTTAAATTAAAACTAGTTCTGGAGTTGTTTCTGACTGTACCACTGAACAGTTCTACTAGTATATAGGCCATTGTCCTTTATAACTAGGTATATCACGTAAGTAATATAATTATATTTATGTCTGTAAGTATATAGTATATACATATTTATCACGCCTATGTTACTGTGACATATACATGAAATATATATACAACGTGTAACAGAAAGGTGTAACCATATTTGAAGAGCTTATTCAGTCAATGGTTTAGAACAACTTTTACTATGGAACAAATCCTGTATATCGAAAAAAAAAATGATTTGCTTACATAGGAAAATGCAATACCGCTCGGCGGAAATGTATGGAAGGGCAGATTTTTTTTTGAGATTTCAGAGTTTACTCCATAGTAAAAGTTGTTCTATACCATTGACTGAACAAGCTCTTTAAATATGATTACACCTTTTTGTTACACCATGTATATGAGGTTTTGTTAAATAACTATCGCGCAAATTTTTAATTTAAGTGTTCTGTTTCGATTAATTAGAAGAAGGCGCATTTTTCACAATCCGGCTGCGAAATGGTGTTGAACCTACCAACTCGTAGCTGACACTACGGAGTGGCCACGTCTCCTCAAGTTATCCATAATGCTATACATGGCCCTCCGCACCAAAAAGTCCTGATGCGCGACGCACTCGTCGAATATCACCAGTTGCGGTGCACCGACGACTGCCGCTGCGAAGTGGAAGCTTATCTGCTCGGCTGGACTGAGCTGGCTCACCAGATCATCAGCTTTGTCTCCAAGTCCTGAACATAAAGCGAATAAGAGTAAATCATACTGACATCGAATTCTAAAAATGGTAGGTACCTATATTAAAACATCATTGAATACCATAGCATTAACCCTCTGCGGCTGACGTGGTAGTCTGATAGACACCGCTAAATCGAAAACCGTGTATTGCGTTCTTATGTTTCAACTTATGATTGCCGCGTACTTAGTACCTTCCTAGTAGGAACAAACGCTTGAGCACGCGGTAGGAAGTTCCTACCGCGTGCTCAAGCGTTTGTTAGCAGTAGAAAAAATCCAGAGGATTTAAATCTGGAGATCTCGGAGGCCACAAAATGGGACCAAGACAGCCGATCCATCTTTGTTCATAAGCTTCGTCAGCCAGGTCAGTTCGTTTTTTCTCCAAATAATTACTTTTACTCGCAAATAAATTCAGAGAGAGTATTATATTCCTTGTTTGTTAGTGATCCGGGAGTGGTCGCGGTGGGTGCACACGTCGTTCTACGAGTAAATTTCTGAAGATTGCCAAAAAACAAAGTGATTTTGAGGGCATGTAAATTTTGATTAAACCAATAAAATTTGCTAATATATTTTTTAATTGGTTAATATAAGTGTTAGCTTTGATAAAAGTATAACGTTCCTTCAGAAAATGTTATGGTTTTTATATTTGTACTTTAGGTATAAACGTAAGTTTTCGAGGACTGATTTTGACATACCTATCAATAAATATTCTTAAAATTGACATTGGTTTTTTATATCAACATAATTTATTGATTTTAAATCAATACACACCCTAAACATTCAAAAATAATTTCACAGTAGGTATTTAAAATGAAATATAAGCTGCTAAAGTGATGTCTTGTGGACTACCACGTCAGTAGAATTGTGAAAATTGGAGCACGTCAGTTGCAGAGGGATAGATAAGTATCTACTAATTTAAAACGGAGTTTTATAGAAATCAATGCTTACTCGCCCAAGTGAGTAGCAAAGCAAAAGGCTTAATAAATAATTAATAACAAAGGCCAAACCTAATATGTTTTTAAAATATCAAAATTGAGTTTTCACCAAGATTAATAAATCTGATGTCGGTTTTAATAAATTCCTTTGGTATTGCCAAGTCAAAAAAGATTTGTAATATCATTATTTTTATTCACATTAAAAGTAAATTAAGGTACTTTTCCTGAACAATTATTTACTAAAGATATACTTAAAACTAGATTTCTTTGGAGAATACTACTTATTCCTGATATAAGAAAATTTACCTGAAATAATTTTCAAGTTTCTCTTAAGTTAGACAAAAAGGTCAGATTCTTTAAATTCTCTCGCACATTATAAAAGAAGTGCTTATTTACTAAATTCATTGTTTTTAAGCAAATAGAGGACGATTTTGTTCCAAAACTGGTAATCCAGTTCAATTCAGTTTTTTTTGTCATTTAAGTACTTACTATAAAACTGAATAATTTTTCAGTTGTGTAAAAGTAAACAAAACAGAATGGACAAACACAATGTAAAACATAAAAAAAAATACTTTTTTCTTAAATATTTTAAAGTAACTTTGTCGTTATGATGTATTTTTTTTAAAGGAAGCGGCGATATGTGCTTAATTAAGGTTTTTTATTTATTACTTGTATAAAAATTTTATATAAGTAATAAATATTTGTACGTATATTGTCGTTTTTATTATATATTTATGAATCTTTAGTAAGATTTTGATGATTTCTTTTAAGTACTTATGGTTGGCACCCCTTTTATTTGCTACAGTTTTACAGTGTAGCTATTTTAGCAGTTGTATATGGTATTACGTCTGAATAGGCCAGATTGAATGGGGCGCGGCACATTCGGACGTAAACTGAAATCGACTACGTTCAAGTGGAGTCACACCGCAAGGGAATTATAGTTTGATATAACTATTTATAAGTACTTACCGCTAAGTGTTTAGCGTTTAGTTAATTCACAAACACAACGCACTACACGAGCAGACTGTTGCAAAAATTACAGTGAATAGACCGCAAAAAAAATGATTTTCGCTAGTCCTCTGACGTCACAGATAAGCAGTTCGATTGTGATTGGTTGACAAGAAAGGGTCATTGTTAAACTAGCTACCTGAGATCGTGCAAAGCGGGTTATGATGATCTGTTTCTGTCATGTTTCTGTACGTTTTTGATTTCAATCAAGTAAATATATAATTAGAATTAGTGTAGAGTATATCTTACTGATATAATGATAAAAAATAAAATTGTTAAATGTTCATGTATTCTGTAAGTGTCAGTACCGTTTAAAATTTTTACGACCGCCCCATTCGAACTTAGTCGATTTCAGTTTACGTCCGAATGTGCCGCGCCCCATTCAATCTGGCCCATTCAGACGTAATACCAGTATATGGTACCTACTCGTAGCTAAGATGGCAACTAGGTACCTTCCACCAAGATACAAAGTGGTCCCGAAGTCCAGTTGCTTGCTCACCTAAAGCATCAATGTAGTTTTGCACCTCAGTATACAGATGTGTCACCGGGACTCCCCGCAGGAGCCCGAGGTACTCCAGAGCAGACTTCACTCCCATCCAGGTCGGTAATGGAGACTTCCCGCTACTGCTTAACGATGCATTCATTGCAAACTGGAATCATACAATTCTTATCATCTCAAGGAATCTCCAAAGATTTCCTTTAGACATGAAGAAGCTAGGTACCATATTATCCAGTAACGGATCCAGGGGGGGCTAGGCTTAAGGGCTGAAGCTTCCCCCAAAATTTACGTTATAGGACTCACAAATTTCTTTTATAGGTACTACTATGTATCATGACAATCTCCTACTTACGTAACTAAAAATTTACTTGCCTATCTAAAGTAGAGACAACCAGACGAGATAAAGAATGAAAACAACCTGACCCTTACTGAGTTAAATTGAGATAGCGAGCGATTAATATCTCTGTCTCGCACGCAATAATGACAATTATTGCTATCATTAACATTAAAATAATGATTGTTATCGACAACGACGGCTATCGTTGTATGATTCGTGGTAAAGGAAACCGGTCGGTACTGCAGATGTATTGTAAACATTTGGTTCGCACTTTTCGTGAACGATTCTATTTCGAGAAATCCTTGAATAACCATGAAAAAATGTATGCCCCCCCCTTATCTCCAAAACTGGTTTTCGAAAAATATGAAAAAATCATATGTGCTTACGTAAAGATTATAGGAAAAATAAAGCGGTTTAGAATTCACGAAAAAAAAATGACAACATTAAATTTATCATGCACAATACGGAACCCTAGGTACGCGAGTCTGACTCGCACTTGGCCGGTTTTTTATATATGTTCGAGGCATGACCATCCCAAAATAAGTTAAAAAAATGGTTCAAAACAGAAAAACAAGTTACGTAAAAAATCTTTTAAAATAAATACTCGTATGTGCTTTTAAGACGTTGGTCCTTTACTGACTGCATACAAATCTTAAATAAGTTTTAATCCAAAAAGTAGCATAATTTCATTAAGAAAATAAAAATATATATATATAAATATAAATTTTTTCGTGTTTAAAAAATATCTGAATTTCCCCTCGAATTTCCCCACGCATTTCTTAGGACATAATGTATGATAATTTACGACATTAATGTTTGAGAACCAGAGATCATTATTATGGAAAGCAAAAAATGGGATCGGAGTCACCCCTTGAAGGGAATTTAATTAACTTACCAAATTTCCGAAATATAGAAGTTGGGGTAATTCTGACAGTCGAAAAATGGGACGAAAGGCTGTCGTTCAGCAAAATGTTGTCTTGCTCATGTCTACTCTTGGTGGCGACCAGCATCGCCTGATGCGTGAGCGAAAGAAACTATCATCTGAATGAACGTTGTCAGTGTATAAAATTCGCACGCGTTTAGGAAAAATATGTCATTTTCGAGATTTCCCCATTTTCGGAATTCCTCCAATGCACTTAGCATAATTTACAATATTGGTAATTGATAATATAATACAATAGATAGTTTTGTAATAAATGCGATTGATTCGAAGTCTTCTGGCAAATCATCTTCATCTAATAGAGACGAAAACGATTCGAATAGGAATTTCTACATTTGTATATAATTTCTTAGAAAAAAAAGTTATGAACCCGTAAAAGTTTGTTTACTTTCTTTATCTCATCTCGTTGGCCTTAATTTACGCGTATTTCAATAATACAGGTATTTACTATGATTTCCTGAAAAAGCTCGATGAAACCTACCCTCAGCCCCCCCCAAAATATGTTTCTGGATACGCCACTGATACTATCAATGATAGATACTTTACCCGATGAGGGTTTTTCTTTAGACTCCACTTGGACATAGCATATGCATCTCCTGAACTGGGTAGTTTGTATCCAGCCAGTAGCTCGCATAGGTATTGCAGCCTCGTTGTACCCCAACTATCAAAACCAGCCAGCTCTAGAACTTCTCCTTCACCAAGCCCAAAATGTAAGCCATCTACATAATACTCTCCCGCCCTTTGATAAGACATGTTGTTAACTAGGAGTACTTTCCCAAATGTATTTTCATCCTGAGGATCTGAGAAAAATATCAGTTCAAGTTATTTGCTAACTGGATTTTGAATTAAGCTGAAATGTAACGCACATTTAGTCAAAATCTGCTTCATTTTGTTGATGACTCGTTCCTTTTCCCAACGTACCGCCATTGTATCATAAGAACCCTGTGGATTCCCCGAAAAGATCCATTCCGTCTCGATGTACTTAAGTAGTTTAGGTATAAGTCTATATTCCCACAAAAAGAGAATTCCAGTATAAAGTATCCCGGAGATTAATAAGGCTAAGAGCTCCATATAAACTCCAGGCATAGAGAAGTAATGCAGTTTTTCAAAACATTCGTTTATGACACCGCACTTTTCTGTAAGAAGAAAGATATTTTTCGCTATGACCATAGTTATTGCACTAAAACAATAATTGCAAACATGTTAAAAATACTAACTACAGCATTTGTGGAGAATTTTGTAGTCGCAATATGGCGTATCCCTGTAGATTTGGCATTCGCTGTTGTAAATGAATATTTTTTTAATCTTTACAAATGCGTATGTGACGCTATATTGAGGTGATAAATACATCATCCAGACAAATCTTTTAAACTCGTGCATTTTCACGTTAATGGTCGATTCGGCTGTAATAAGTAAATTTAAATTTTATATAAACTCCTTAATCAACATTCTCAAAAATATCATGATTATAAATTAAAACTTACCAAAAATTATGTTCACCAAATAGAAACATGAAAAATTCAATGGCGCATATGGGCCTAAACTAAAAAGGTACGCTTGAGGAATACATGCTAGTCCATAAAACATAAGCACCGTTTGGATTACCGCTGGAAAATAAAGTTAAGGTTCATAGTAGTAAAGATACTTATAAATCAAGTTATGAGAAAACATGGATTTGCACTCACCCATGTCGACCAACTTAAATTGCGACCATGGTATGATAAGCCTCATTATACCAATCATACTGTATGTCATGACAACTACAAGAATTGCATGTTGCACAAAGTCATAAAAGAACATTAAAAACCAGTACCGATGGGGTGAAAAATGTGATGCATTTGTCTGGAACCACCAAAAAGTTATTGTAATCATGGGTCATTTACAATTTGCCTCTGTTAAATGCTCTATTACCTGCATATGCCTGATCAAACCAGCTTCTTTTGACGGCAGTATTGTGATGTGAGAAACAGTAAAAACTAATATAGCTTGGATCAGAAGAAGTGGAACTGCAGTGTCTTTTATGTCCTGAAAATATCTGTCAACTTTAAAATACTGACTGCATGTGGAAAGTCAGAGGAGAGTTCACATCAGCAGACCTGAAATTATGGCTGCTTCACATTAATTATGACAATATGCATGCTTATTATTGGTATTGGAGAAAAACTATGGTTGGTAATCAATGCCAGGTGTCTGATGGTATGTATCAAGAAAACCAAAATAGCGTACCGTTTTTACACTGGTTGTAAGAGGGTGGTCAACAACGTGTATATTAGCGTCTAGAACCTTAGTGAAATGCCGCGCCAGTGCCATGTAGACTCTTGCCAAAGACCGCGCTGATGCCGCCTGGTCATGGTGCACCGGACTGTATAATGCGTGTATCTGTTTAAATTAATGAGCTTCTTCAATCTGAACATTTACACAATTTAACATGTTTGAAAAAAAAAAATTTTCATTATTTTTTAAATAACAAACTTACATAAATCATTCCATGTTTCTCTGAAACGTCTATTCCATAAGCGTACATATAGACGTATTCCTGGGGCTTGTGCGTGGCCATTGAAGACAAATAGTTCATTAAGCTCTAGGAAAAATTATGTCTAGAATTAGAGGTTGATATTTGACACATTAGTATAGTGACCTATTAGTGTAGCTAGGGCAGTGGTAAAAATCACAAAAGGTGACTAGCTGTACCTGTTTTTTGGAGTATAACAAATTAGCCATCATATTTATCATCAATCAGCCCATATCAACACACTGCTTGGTACAGAGGTCTCCTTGGTACGTCATCCTTTCGATCTTTTACCAATCTCACCACAACACAGACAAAGACAGACAAGACAATGAGACAACAAGACAAGGCTCTACTGCAACCCTGGCGATAAAATGGGGCCATCGAACCATTGATCTGCTCACTGAATGTTGCCCTGGCGTCAGGAACGGCCTGCCTATATCCACTTTTAGTAAGCTCGTGACTCGTCAAAATGACCATACGATAAATAATTCGGAATTGAAACTTACATCGGAATCCGTCACAGCTGTGTATTTAATCTCGCTAACATCATTAACAGTCTTATCAGAGAACGCATACCTAAAACATGTTATTACAGAAGTTATCTTCCTTTTTTTCATGTTACAACTAACTATAGGTACTATATGTATTGGTTTTGATAAAGACTAAGACTATAAAACAAATCCTTGTCACACTAACGCAGTTGCAATAGAGTTGGCTGCTGAAGTGTTTTCACATTTAATCATGAGGGTTGTTTTCCGTACTTCCAGTGCCTCAACTGTAAGAAGATGGCCTTGACCGGTCACTCCCTTTTTGTTTGCTTTATATAAGTCTGCTAGTAAAGCAGTAAGTGATTGGGCCAGCATAATCCCTAGCACCATGCCCGCAAGCATCTGGAAATAAACTGATCTAAGTGGGGTCTGCAAAGAGCTTGACCACAGTATAAATGCGGCTTGGCTGCTGTCTTGATTTGAAATATTGTCTTTTTCCTGACACTTCGGACAGTTCTTCAAAATTAAATAAACAAATAGTAATAAATAGGTTGACCACTTTGGTTAGTCATGAGTAGACATCGGATATATGCATTTACATAGTTGCATATACCAAAGCATAGTTATATCTCGCATTTCAGGACGTGACTGCATATAATAGGACCTTTATTTTAATGCCTGCTTTCGTACAAAACTACGAATTTTTGGACAAAATTGGAATCCAAACAGCAGTTATTGACACAATATCGGAAAATATTCACAATAAATTAGATGCTGGGGCTCTACCGCGTAATTCTCATTTGTATCAACTTCAAGCAAATGCATGCGAAAATCAACGCGTGCAAAAGAGATGGCATGTTAGGCGGGCGTCGTCGCACGCACGTCAAATTTCAATCTCAAGTTGATGTTGATGAAAATGAGAATTACGCGGTAGACCCCCTGTTTTGCCCTACATATATTTAATATTTAGAAAAGTATCTACATAATAGTAGTTAACTGTCTTAAAAAAACAAATATAATTAATAACAATAATGCCAATTTATATAATATGCAGAAAACTTTGTATATGTTAAATTAGAGAATGAAATATATATCTAAAGCACAGTTTTTTTATTTTTGATACTGTATATTTAGTGCATATTTTGCCGTTTTTTCATGCTGATTTGCATGCTTATTTTACCACTTTGATAGTGCACATAAGCTGAAGTTTAGTCATTACAGGATGACTCCTTGCACTATCCCAGTACGACATACAAAGGATGGCCATTAGCAAAGCCACTTGTGTAATTGCATTCACTTACCGTTATGGTCAAAATGAACTTGTGCGTTCTGTTGAATGCGAGCGTTTTCCATCCCATAAACCTCAGCTGTCTGAAAAATGAAAACTTTCTCTTGCTGTATTTTTCTGATTCTGAAATTACGGCGTGGATGACGTAAATTGTGATAGGTTAAGTTTACTACTTAAATTTGTAGTTACTACGAATCCTTACTTTCGATCCTCGATAAAGCTTCTCTAGATATTTTAGATAATCGTGGATCTTCTACCATTGTTCTTGATTCCAAAATTGCTCTAAAAATATAATAATTGTGAAATTAATAATTTGACACCGCTTTTACGTACCGTTGTTACGGACACCTTTGTTGAAACAGACACTTGTTGTGAACAAAATTATAAAACTTAATCACTATGCCCAACTATAACCGGTTTAGCTTATAATATAAGCATTTTTAAGTTGGGCGTAATGATCTTTTATAATTTTGTGGACAAATGCTAGTGTCTTATTTTAACAAAGACTTCAAAATCACATTACCTCCTTCCCACCTCTTCAGAATCTGCCAAGCAAATGTTCATAGAGGTGACGCCATATGTGCTTGCATTCTGGGTGATATCTCTGAGTAGTAAAGCCACATTCTTCGTGGGGCTTACCGGCTGCAGGAGTATGAGCATTGAACCGAGACTACCACGAACCTTCGCTCCCAACTCCATGGCCTTAGCTAAAAGTTCCACTGGATGCTCCTGCTCTTGGTCTTCGTTTATCCTCATTGTTAACCCGATACGATAGTCACGACCTATGAATCAAAATTTGAACATTTAGAATTTATTTTATAGTTGACAAATAAAAAAGCTCATGCAACTGATCTCACCATATTTGAAGAACAAGTATGCTGGGGTACCTCCGAAGATCGTATGTTTAAGGTCAAACAAAAATACACGATCAGCATATTCCAATTGGACTGACGATAAACTACTTTGAATAATTGTTAGGTTCCCTTTATATCGCTGTTGAAGGGAGAAAGAGTATATTTTACCTCAGACTGTATAAATAGTTTATGTAAGAGTGCATAAAAGCAAATTTACCATAATCTTGTCAATGAAAACGGATGTGCACCCGGAATTTTCCGTAAAGGTAGGCAACATCACTATCTGCAATGCAAATAGAAAACGTTTAAGGTCGCAAGATTCCCATCAATACTAGACATGCTCAAACGACTTACCCGAGGCTCAAGTAGCAAGGCGAGAGCCCAACACAACTGGGCTTGGTAATAAACTGACAGATTTTTGACGCTGACATGACCCACGCTCTTCAAATCACATTCTTCGAGAAGATAATGCAACCGAATTTGTTCATACTCAGCCAGGTATTGACTAGATTCGTTCCACAAACAGATCTGAAGAAATCAACGAAGTTTTAACCTACAGGCTGATCTTTTTAGCTCTTGACAATTAAGAAGATATTAATGAAAAATACCTGCAAAAACAGAGTCACGTGTTCTTGAACCGTTAGATCCTGAATGAGAAAGGCCGTGTCGTGACAGTAGCCTATCATGTGTGGAACTGTTAGAAAACTTACTTTTAAGTCCATGTTGTGACCAAGAACATTTATTGTACCACTATCCGGGGTTGCCAGACCTTCGAAAGAGAAACTTTTTGAATCACTTCCATAATCCAAAGATCATAAAAAAATGAGAAGTGTATGTGTATAAAAACACACTACGCTTCATTTGGCACTTTTCATATTTTTAGACGTTGTCGAAGTAGTCCAGCTATGTGTGTAAGTACATACATGCTACAATCCAGTTCAATCAACCAATCTGTTACTAAAGACACTGAGGCTTCACTATATACGGGTAAAACTCACCTGAGATCAAATCTTCTAAAGATCTAATCATCGGTTCTTGATTCTTCTCAGTGTAAAGTAACGTGTACTCCCCACGATAGATATCGAAAGTTATATCCCGGAGGACCGCTTGTCCCATAATGGTCTAAAAAATTAAAGCTAGTAAATATCATCTAAACTGGTAAATAGGAAAATGTTATATTAGGTACGAAGGAAAGTTTTTTCAAACGGAGTTTCTTAATAGGGTTTGCACATTTTTCATTTGACAATAAATAAAAATGTACCTATCAAAAACGCGAGAGTAAAGACGGAATAGTATTAAAACACGTAGGTATTTAGTAGTTAAATTGCTGATTACTAGAATCTACAACTTTACACGCCAAAGATTCTGTTTCACTCGAATTACACAATTCGAACACTGTTTATTTTTCGGGGTCCTCAAGGAACGGTATCCTTTACATCGAACCCTAGGTTTCCTTAGTCTCTTTGTTTAAATGTAAATTCGTAATTTTTATCAATTAGCTAGATATTAAGGTTCTTCAGGTCAGCCATGAACCAGTGACAGATGGATACACACGAATCAGGGAATATGACTAACCTTAGAAACATTGTGTAGACTAATAGCCTTTGCGACCAGCTCATCAACTTCTTGTAGTTTCTCTCGTTCCCTTCCACTTGGAACTTTGATATAGTGCAACCGGTTGGGGTTCTGTAAGAGACATTATCTTACTTGTGTATTTGCCAATAAAGGCTAATAAAGGCTATATTCCCCAAGGTGCCTATCCCTGTCCACCTAAAACTTATCATTACCACTGATTTCCTAAACACGGCCGACTTCCAAGTCATTTGTCCACCAATCGCTCGGTCTTGTCCAATCGTCCTTTGCAATAACATCAGTAACCCAAAGTAGATAAAGCTCATGGAATCCCAGGCTAAAATAGTTGCAGATAACGGTGTCTTTTGCATTATTAAACTTGCACCTCCTGAAAGGCAAGACAAATTAAGATTAATTTATGGAGTGTTTTATCTATGCATAACGTGACCATACGTCCCGCTTTGGACGGGACAGGCCCGATTTTAGGCAGTCTGTCCCGCTGTCCCCAGCGAGTCCAAAAATGTCACGCTTTCGCAAACAGACCAAATAATTATAAATACACCTTTATTTTTTGGCCTTGGAGTTCTATTCCTGCTTGAAAAGTAAACCCGATATTTTAAAACTGATTTACTACGCCGTCAGATATAAAACAACTGCCTAGATGTTAGAAAGCTAAAATGTATGTGAACCTATAGTGGACAATTTTTTGGAATAAAACCTAGTAAAATACCATTTCATTTTTCTAAATTATTCCGCAGGCGTCCCGATCTGACGGAAAAAATAAATGGTCACGTTATCTAAGCAATGTATTTGGTGATAAATGGTAGGATACTTTGTTTGAACATTTAAAAATATTGGTTGAAATTTCAGATTTGACTGACGACGACTCCATAGAAGGAGTCGAATTATATCGTATTATTTGTTTTTTGTTGTTTATGTTTTCTTTTTCAACTTGGTGTGTTTTGAAAATACTTTCTTATTTTTTAGAAAACGAGGTGCTAAAATGTATAGATGTAGTCAATTTTTACAATCAGCTTATGAAGCCCTTTCATTTAATACCCCACACGATAGGCTATAGAAAAAAAAAATGAAAAATTTTCACACAAAAAAGTGATGACGCCATATAAACTAAACAACGCAATTTGAAGTAAAGAGCACTTTGTAGCTTACAATAAAGTCATTCTAAAAAGTCGGAACTTCCCTTCACAAAAAATCCCACAGAATGTGATTTTATGCGCCACAAGTAAAATGTTTAACGCTAAAAATTACCAAACTGGCATAATACTGAAAAAGGCCTTGAATTAGAAAAGCCAGTATGCATCGACTTAAAAAAAAACAAAAGTTAATATGATGCATCAGTAACGTAGCGCCCTAAGAAAACAAGTTTCAACGAGGGAATGCCTCTGGGACATTAGGATACCAGGCTACAAGCAATGGGAATGAGCCCAGCAGGAGTCCCACCTCGACATCATCATCTATCCTACTTGCGCCTGGGAGATAGATGTTAGCTAATGTACTCATATAAGCATACGTTGTAAAACATTTAATGAGGTAAATTCTTACGATATGTGTGAAGCATAGCAAAGTGGTTAAAGCCGTTGACCAGCCCCAACGGTGGCACAATCACATGCAAGATCATGGACATCAGCCCCAATTTGAAATCGTATTTGTATTGCACCAGCAACTCGGACCAGTACGTCATCAACGCCGTCACGATTGTTGTACTGAGGCACATGAACAGTGCTGGAAAACAAAACGTTTCTGGTTGTAAAAGCCGCAACATATCAGGTCATATTAAGGGAACTTTAATGGTTTAAAAATACATTATGCTTACCACTTTTATGAAACATAGCCAAATTGAAGACCAGCATAATCATAACAGTCACGTAAGATAGCACGAAGACTATCGCCAGATACAACTGGATCCATCTGAACATGAAGATCAAGAAAATGGCTGCTATTAGAGAGATCGGTATGACTGTCAGGTATGCATAGCAGAGCCAGCCGAAGTACATCGTCATATAGCCAACTTGACGCAGCCTCAGCGCTCTCTGACAAAAAAGGTATTGGGTATCTTTATCTTGAGCATATAATGACCCCGAAACGGTCTGTAACTGTGCAAGATTTGCCTGCTTATGTGCCTCTCTTTCTTCGTGCACTAGTTTATTGCTATGGTTTTTTCCTTCATAATTTCTATGGACCAACCAATTAATAATCATCATCATCATCGACAACTCACTTCCGCCCACTGCTGGGTATAATATAAACCGCATCTCCTTTGCGCTACTAATCCCTATCCTACTTGGGCTGATTTAAATCATGTATTCATCGGTCCACCTATAATATAGCTACTGGTTTACTGACATGTCTTATGAGAGTCTCAGTCATTCTACATAGTTTGTGGTTTTCCCATATTTTGAATCACTTATAATTTCCCTTCCTAAAGCTCCTTACCTTGTACCCGTTAGTGGTCTCATTGACCACTACACAGACAATGTCCAACACGGGCGGCAGCAGCGCTATAGTGAAGAAGAGCAGCGTCCACGAGATGGTGTTACGCACTTTCTCCTCCAACATCAGCGGAGATACTGGCATCGGCTTCAGATTTATCTGGAATATTATAATACATAGAGCAGATTTAACATTAATATATATTTATAGGACCAAACAAGTCTATTGTAATGAAGTTAGGGTGCCAGTGTAGTAATATCATGCAGGTTGTTCCGAAATGCAAGTCACAGTCCACACTCGGTAAACCGCGTTTCACCGACGATTATAACGTCCCAACGTGATGGGTAGTGCGCCCTATCGCCATACTTCGGGCACAAATACACGCATTTTAGGGCTTGCAGATTTCCTTACGATGCTTTCCTTAACCATTTAGCAAGTGGTAAGTAAGAACAAATACTATGCACAATATGTACATAAACCCCGTAATACTCATTGGTGAATGCCCGACCGGGGATCGAACCTGGATCATAAGATTGAGTTCTACACCTGAGCTACCTTCTTTTATTGTTACTTATTTTATTTGGTGGTTCCATCAACAACAGGAACCCACAGGATAGCTGACGATACTGAGATGTAATTTAAATGTTTCTTACGACGTGTTCCCTAATTTTTTTTTCATAATAACAGCACTTCTTTAAATAAATTTTCAATTTTTAATTCTTTGCTGTCGTGATTTTAGACATGCAACATAAGGTTTTGCATTTATTTGAGTGATTTTTAGCTTTAAGGAGATTGACCAATCATTAAGCTACTCGTATCAGTTCACGCCAAATTTCTGGCCAAAGAACAAAAAGATTTTTTTTTGCGTTTTTTATTTGCCAAATTTTGCAATTTTATAAATAAAACAAATAGTGTCGATTTTCTTGAAAATGGCGGATTTGCGACCCCCAAGTCATGGGGGTCAAATCACTCCAAATTAATCATAGTACCTTCCCCCGAGAGGAATAAGAGCAATTTCCAGTCACCGTGTATTTATTTATGTTTAATGTAGGTATAACAGATACACTTCTTACAGGTCGGTTTTAATGTAATATAAGTAATTACATAATCTATGTGTATAGGTAATATATAGGTAATAGTTTTATGTCATAAATAATAATATGGGGAAATACACAAGGAAATAATAAAGGTTGGGTTTACTAAAATTTAATAAAAAAAAATACACTTGAATAAAATAAAAACACAGGAATAAGGAATAAATAATATTATAAATATAAATGATTAGAATTAGATAAAACACATTTAAATAAAATTTTAGTGAGATATATTTAATAATTGTGACTTATTTCATTTCATTTCATTCGTTTATTTCACAAGCAATATACATCGCATTTGAATTTCATACCTAAAAAAAACAAACTTAACACTAATTAAAAGATAAAAAACTCATTTCTATAATAATATAGATTTATGTTAATGTAAATTATAGTAATGCTAAAAATGTAATAATTATGTCAAAATAAAATACAAAAAAATATATCATTTGTCACAATTCATCAATTGGCATAGATTAAATTATTTTAAGGTGTGTTAATTCGAAAACCATTTCGAGATTTAGGTTTAAAAAGCCGTATTTTCGAAGTTTTGGTCTAAAAAACCTCATGATCATGAATATTTTTACCAAAAAAGCTGCGACTTCCATTTGCCCTTGTGTGACGTCACTTGATTAATGGCTGTTTAGAAATGTGTCCTTTGCTATCAAGATAAATTTATAATAATTTGCTTCAGACCAATTTGACAGCTAGATGACAGATGAGTAGACAGACAGAGACAGACCACTTTTTTATAAGCAATCACACATCACAATCAGTATAATGTCTAAAATTCTCAAGTGACAAGGTCATCGGACAATTATTTAAAAAATCATAAAAAAATAATGGTCAATATATATAGCAAAATAATAAAATAAAAATCCTTAAATGACGTAAATTCTCCGAAAAAAATTAAAAATAAAATCTTTTAAAAATTAAGCTATGGGAATTTTGTACAGATTCATCTCCAACAAAAACTGTTTTAAACAAAGTATTAACTCCGTTGGCAACTTGTTGAACAAGAAAACTGATTGATACCGTGTGCAGTGTTTAGAAATGTCTAGTTTAGGGTTGAAGTTATTGGTTAAGGGGATCGAAAATACAAACAGAAATAAAATGTCAGCTTTCGGATGATTTTGTTGCAATAATTAGGTTACGTATAGCCATAAAAAAAATACATGTTTTTGGTTGAACTTTAAGGTATTCATTTTCCACAAACCACGTTAATCGATTCATATTTGTACTGTCAATGAATTTTTTTGTAACCCTCTATTGCACACTTTTTATCGATTTTGTTTCAGGTATCGCTTTCGCGATTTTGTTGGTTTTTTTTAAATAAAATTAGTGTGAATGATATCTATTCATTTTCCAAATACCACGCTATTCGGGTCAAAAAAAGCACCCCCTTTTTCCAAAAATACGTAAATCCACTGATGCAGTCAGCGGCAGCAAGATATTGTCAGTCTACGCCTAGCGTTGGCGCCCGTAAGACGTGGAACCTGTGCCCTTTTTTGCAAGCTATAAATATCTCCCAAAACTACTTCAAAACACATTGAAATTAATTTTATAAAGTAATATTTCGAGGAGCATCATATTCCTGCCGTTAAAAACTCAACAAAATATGCGTATGAGTGATTTAGCTACATCGTGCCATAGTCATAACAACAAAACTGAATGAATTTGGAATGAATTCATACTTTTATGCGGGAAAATAATATATGTTACTCTAAAAGAATAATTTTGTAATCGTTATTGAAACCCAAATTAATTTACTTATACTTACTGAGATCTGTAACAAAGGTCAATGACCTTTTCGTGAAATTACCCTGTAGTATTGGCTCACCATTTCAGGTCCAAATAAGTGAAGTTTTTTGCAAATTATATAGGTACACTTACTTGGGATAAATCGCCAAGCATTTAAAATATAGAAATTTATTTTGAAATATTTACAGTGCATGGCAAAATTACTAGATCGTAGATAATCCTGTCGGTACATGTTCAGGTTCTGTTACGCAAAATGAAAACAATGAAACTCTTTTAGGATTAATTTGTTATCCCTATGTTTGTCTGTCTGTCCGTTTGTCTAGACAATTTTTTCTGGGTAAAATTAATAAATACCAATATAAACGGCCCTCTATAGAGCTGTAAAAACATACTTTTGACGTTTTTATTTATATTACGTTTTAGGTTTTTACGTTTTTTTTTTACGTTTTTCATACAAATTTTCTCACTATGAAAATGTAGGGATGAACACTTGAGATAATATTTTGCATTTAAAAGTCAACACAGAAAGGAATTGTTGAACAAATAATGTAAAAAATATGAAAACCATGTTGTTCTATTCTAAAGGGATTAATTATCTACTGTTCAATGTGGCGATAGCTTTGTTTATTTTTTTCCTTGAATTATTTTTTACTAAGATAACAAATAGTTTAATACAAGGTTTTCCTTAAGAGGTCCCTTTACCCCTGTATTTTTCTTAAAATTCATACAATAGTTATAAACCGAATGTGAAGTCTACAGCTTATTTTCTTCATATCTTTTTTCATGAGTATATTCTAGTGACATCTAACTACGTCTCTATACAGCCCAAAAAGCAAAATTTGGTAAAACACCATCATAATAGCTGTCAGGATATCGTCAATATTGCCTCGTTTTTACGCAAAGTTTAACAAGTTTGTATATTTTTATCTATACCGGAAATAAAAAAGACAGAAATACAGGCGTCGTTCATGTTAAGATGACTAAGTTTACACACTTTGCTAAGTATAAACAATTACCGTTTCATGGAAAACTGTTTTGACCTGAAACCATTTCACAAATTCAATTAACTTATTTTGAATATCTTGTCATTTTGCACTTCTTGATGAGAAATACAATTTCAATAAGTAAAAATACAACTTTTAGTTAAGAAAACTTATAGTTAAAAGTCTGCTGTATGCATTAACATATTTTTAATTATATTACAATAGTAATAAAATAATTGGCTTATCCGTCGTCGTGATACCAGCCGTAAATTTCTTAAATAATCTGATATCACGCTTATGGAAAACCCAATTATTTTGAAGATACCATAATATCATTAAAATATGTTTATGCATATAGCAAACTTTTAACAATAAATTGTCTTAGCTAAAAGTTGTACTTTACCGTTATAATTATTTCTTAATATTTTGTTACAAATTCGGAGAAATAGCCCTTAAGGAAAACGTTGTATGAAAATATTTGTTATCTTTGTAACAAAGAAAGAAAAAAATAATAAACAAAGCTATCGCCACATTGAACAAACAGTAAATTATTAATCCCTTTAGAATAGAAAGATATGGTTTAATATTTTTTACATTATTTGTTCTAGAGTTCCTTTCTGTGCTTTCTTTCAAATGCAAAATATTATGTAAAGTGTTGATCTCTATATTTTCATAAGGAGAAAATTTGTATGAAAAAGTTAAACAAAAGGCCATAAAAACGTTATAATATGTATATTTTACAGGGCTGTAAATATTAGCATTTATTGATTTTACCCAGAAAAATTGCCTAGACAAACGGACAAACAGACAAACATAGGGACAACAAATTAATCCTAAAAGAGTTTTGTTTTTACATTTTGCGTAAAGAGACCTGAACATTTCAAACACTTGGCGATTTATCGCAAGGGTAAACAGGTGTCCCAAAAGTCAACTCTTTCCCTTGGAAGGCTGGTAGGCCAGCTCATGACTGACCAGAATATCAAATTACGACCTCAGCAAAAAGTAGATAGTCTTCGAGTTGATGGTACTTTTATAAATTCGAATAGATTTTTGAGAGTCAAAGCTAACCAGTTCTAAATTTTAAGAATAAAATTTTTGTTGCGCAACTCTGAATAGTCATGCTATTGATAAAGTCAAAAATAAACCTTGAAATGCTGTTACATCAGGAAGAAAATTAAAAACCCAATTTATGAGCAATTTTTTGTAATTAGGTTAGTTCGATACCACACCCTGAAAAAAAATGTCCTATGTTAGTTTTGCAAATTGTCTTAAATAACGGCTCATCAAATATTGTTTTTCAAATGATCTGGCAATTTCTGTGTATTACTTTTGAAAAAAAAGTTATTGCTATTTTACTACCAAAGGAGCTGCGTATTTTTTAAAATAATTAGAATTTAGAATGAAAGAGTGGCGGGCAGTAAAAATATTTGACGTTCATTAGAAATGCCATTTAACACGCGTTAGAGTGAGATAAATAGTGACGCTATTTAAAATGAGTTGGAATGAGATAGGAACGCAGTTAAACGTGGTTGAATGAGAGAGGCATAATTGATATAGGCTACAGTGAGATAGGTAGTGACGTGGTGCATTCCTTCCGAGAATATTTGTTAGTTTCCACTTTTTGTAATAACAACTTTAGTAAAAATTTTTTGTAAAGAAATTTTTGGTCCAATTTATTTTCCCGCAAGTGTAAAACCAGCTCAACGGGCGAAAAATATTTAAAGAATGGGTAATGGTGACAATTAACCGCCACAATATTATTATGTATCTCTAAAGGAGTGTCTGAAATGTTCCGAGGGTCAACTGATAAATCAAACACTCAAAAAACCACTTTTAGCCGACCATAATAAATTTACGTCCCGACGTGATAGCAAGTAGGATCAATGCCATGTGACGATGATCGAAATACAGTAATAAATTAGATAAAATAAAATACGTATTACTTTTGACCCTGCCTCGTCCACTCTATTCGTATTTTTGCTATGGTGACGCGAACTTAGAGACCGGGACGAATTTCCCCCCACGCGCTATCGTAAAATAGAATAAGCCACGCCCGGAACTGGTTTTTGTTTTGGCTATGTCATATTCTTAAGGCAAATGGATACGCCAACTGCAATTTGGACCTGTCTTTGTGAAGGCCTACTCCTCACACACGGGTGGTCCAAAAACTTTCATAAAAATACATGATAGGCATTATAGATTCAAAAATAAATTTTAATTTTCATAATGACAATAAAATAATTTTCAAATGGTCGACAATTTCGAGTATTTTATTTTTATCAGATTTCTTTTAGTAGTATACATCCATTTTCAACAACTTTAGTTTTGACAAAAAATCGAAAGTATCACATGATTAACACAAGAATTCTCTTACTCCTTCCACACGCTTAAAGCGATTTTAATCATTATTTCAGCAAATTATAGGAAATTTTTAGATCTAAAAAATTTAAGTTCAAAATTTTTTTTTCGTGCATGATGTCCATGTGAAAAGTATTATTTTCTCCTATTTTGCGCTAGCCGGAGACGCGGTGGTTGTCGTAACAGCCACTTTTCAAGGCACGCTGAAATTAACATTATTTCAATGTCGTTTCCGTTGATATTTGTACCGACACACATCTAGTTGCTTATTTAGCGTGGTCATACGCCTTAATTCCTTGCGTCTAGAGCTGAGCCTAATTAGCCGTTCATCCGCCGTTTCAAACTTGTGCATATTCTTAGAAAAATTCGTGAGAAGCACGAATAATATACAGACTTGGAGCAGTTAGTATTCCTAATTTTTGGAAATATTCTCGGCTTGACTGGGTTTGCTGTATTCGAACCATCGTACGAATAGCTCTTTTTTGAATAACAAAGGCTTTTTCAATGTTATATTTGTAACTATGTCCCTAGAATTTGATATTACTTATACGAAGTCTTGACGCGACTGATGCCGGGCCCAAATGGACCGAAATATATCTCACTAAAATTTAATTGTGTTTTATCTAATTCTAATCATTTAAAAAGACAAAAAAGTCAATATTTAATATTATTATAAATATAAGCAATACATATAATAAATTTATATATGCAATACATATAATAAATATATATATGCAATACATATAATAAATATATGCTTAACTCCGCCCACACAATTGGTCTTGCTAAGAAGAAGGGCAAGAAACTTAGCAAGATCATGTCCTTTTTAGGGTTCCATAACCAAAGGGTAACCAACGGAACCCTATTACTAAAACTCCGCAGTCCGTCTGTCCGTCTGTCTGTCCGTCTGTCACCAGGCTGTATCTCATGAACCGTGATAGTTAGACAGTTGAAATTTTCATAGATGATGTATTTCTGTTGCCGCTATAACAACAAATACTAGGTGGTAGAGCTGTTGCCGGGCTCGACTGTGGAGGTATTACCATCTTACTGGAGACCCAACTTTAGAGACTTTAGTATCGTCTAAGTAATCATTTATTTTAATATGCCTTCTTCAATAGGCCCTGCTTAATAAACAGTTGAAACTTATTCTCTGACAAAGTAAGGACCTCCTTTGGAAGTTTGTTGTAAAATCTTATACCATGTCCCACGAAAAAGGTACCCACCATGGCGAGTCTGATTTTTGGAAAAGCCAGTTCATGCTTATATCTGGTTTCTTTACAGTGTTGCTCACCAAGTCTTGACTCAACATTTTTTCTCACATATCTAAGAACTTGGTAAATAAATTAACAAAGAACCGCTTCTGTTCCTAACACATAAAGATAATTTTGCAATGAAGAAATTTTAGTTTTGACAGCATTAAAAATAAAATTAAAGCCTTCAAAATCTACTTTATTGTTATCCAAAGTTTGTAAACAAATATAAAAGTTACAATTAAACAAAAGCTAACTCAAAGCAGGCCGTTATGTTTGCCTATCCTTGAACATCCTGTTCTTCCAGCCCTCCCTCTTGAGCAGCTTTAGCCGAATGCCACACTTGCTTTGTATCACACGGCAGGTCGTCTTGAAGTCCTGGTACCCTAATTGTTTCGGCATATCGTCGGCCAACTCCACACGGTACTTCTTTAGAACCGTGACCAACCCAGCCAACATTTGCATGTTACCAAAACGAATACCTGAAACGTTACTGATCTTAGGATTAAGAGCCCTTACTAATATTAACAAATAAGGCCATTCTCAGTGAAAATCGCTTATTTGGATTTCGGGTGAACACGAGTCTAAAACACAGAATTAGTACGTGAGCAGCAACGCTTGAAATCGGCTGAGCCGTTAAGTTATTGGGCATGCACTTGATGGAATGCGCTTTAAAATTATTTGTCAATATTTTTAAAACTCATGTCATGACATTATTATCTTAAATATCGCGAATTTAGAATGTATTAGCTTTGACTCTAAAAAGTAAAGTGTATAATTAATTATTTATAATTTAAAGTTGTTGCGAATTTATATTATCTTACCTAAACAAATTCTTGGACCCTCTCCATAAGGCAAATAGGAATATGGCACAATATCTTTAAGCCCTTCAGGTGAAAATCTTTCAGGTCGATATTCTTCTGGGTTTTTAAAATATTTTGGATTTCTATGGATGTGGAGGAGCGGCAGGTGAATTTCCATTCCACGCTCAAGCTTCACACCATTCGGCAGAGTATAATCTTCAACAACCTGACGATGAAGGGTGGATCCCAGAGGATACAGACGTAATGATTCGTTGATGCATTGCTTGAGATAAGGTAACTCAGTTGTGCAGTCATACCCAACTTCATCTCGAATGCTCAGATATGCATCAATTTCGTCCAAAACTCGTTGTTGTATGTGAGGATGTTTCGCTAACTCGTACAAAATATAAGTGATAGTTAAAGATGCCGTATTGAATCCAGCGCCAAATAATATAATAGACTGTGCAGCCAGCAATTCGTCATTAGACTCCACTTTAGCCTTTTCTGCTCCACCGGTTTTGTAGTTTTTGATGCTATCACCAATGATATAGTCCGACTTCATCATCAATATCAGTTGATCAACTAGATCTTGTCTATTTGATGGAACGCCATTCCTTTCTTTGACAACTGAAAGAATAATTGATCTAAAAAAATAATGTACTCTTGTATCGTACAGCTTTAAGCCTAAACCGTAAAACACGGAAGGCCACACAAATCTAAACACATCTTTTACGCCATACAAAAAACTTTCTTCGAATATAAGGTTACCAATACGTTCAAAAGCATTATTTTTGTTATTTTCCATTAAGTTAGCATTTACTCCAAAGACACAAGCTGTGATACCATCCATTCCATAACGAATCATCAGTGATTTCATTTCGATTACGTTAGACTTCGTTATCTCATCATCAAGAAGTTTTTCTAAAACTCTTGTGCACTTTTCAATCAGATGAAACATGTTTTTCATTTTTGCTGAAGTAAATATGGTCGTTAAATTTTGTCTAAGCACCCTCCACTCGTCACCATGATTGTGGAGCAGATTCCTTGTCATGTATTCTTTATGCGTGTATTCATATAATTCTTTAGCATTAAAATAGTAGAAGTCCTTGGTAGTTATCAACTTTATCAGTTCAAGATCTTGGATGATAGTAATTGGTTTCGGACCTAAGTATGCTCCGATTAAAGGCTCATCAGGAAACTTCTCACATATTTTGCTTATCATCACGCTCAAATGACATTTCTGCAGAATATATTCTCGGTAGTTTCCAAAAAAGGGTAATGGTTTTAGATGTTTCACGTTCCGTTTCTTCCAATAGTTGAAATTTCTGTGCGCCCAGAGAACGATAACTAACAGCAGGATGGGTACCGCCAAAATGATATTTATTATCATTATGACCTACAATAGAATATCTGAGGTGGCTGCAGAAATTCCTCGTATGTTCTAGATCTCTTTGTATAGTTGACTGACAGAATTTTTTGCATCTTTTGATATTTATAATACGGAGAAGCCATTTAAGTCAAACAAGTATTTATGATATGCGTAACTATATTTAAACATATGGTTTAAAACCCAAGTTCTAGAAAAGTTTGGATAAAAATATTTTGTACGTACAGACAACAAAAAAGTTCGATCTTTTCAGAAATTTATACAAAGTTTCACTTTTCCTTAATTCATTGATCGCTAAAATTTTACAAATTTTCCCATCGCACACAGGCGGAATATCCATAAAAGTCGGTTAAAACCACAGATAAAACCTAAAAAAAAAGTTAAATCCCCCAAAACACAACTAAAACCTTACTGACTACTTATTGAAACTTCTCACAGATTTTGCTATTCATCACGCTCAAATGACATTTATGCAAAAGGTATAGGCACCCAGAGTTTTCAAAAAGCGGTAGAGGTTTTAGATGTTTCCTTCAAATAATTAAAGTGTCTATGAACTCGAGGATGATAGCTCAGAAGATGATAGCCAATAGCAGTACCACAGAATAATAGCCACGGGGATGGCGTGACACAAATTTTCTACGAGCACCGCTGTCACCGCTTTTTGGAATACGTTAGTATTACCTAGTTAGTAAACATACGCGGCGTACACATAGATTCACCCGTCTTCATACAGCCAAAATAACACTGTATTTCTATGAAGCTTAGATGTAAAATACCAAACACGTCATGACACTGTGCCAAGCTATTATACATATGCGTAAAAAGCCATGACCAGCGTCCATACTATGACACAATTAGGTCCGTGTTGATTATGTTTAAAAAAAAACCGGCCAAGTGCGAGTCGGACTCGCGCACGAAGGGTTCCGTACCATTATCTATAATAATACAGATCACGTCAAACTTCTAGTACGCTCAGAAGTTGCTCTTCCCAAGAACGGCCCATATATTTTGTTCCTGCCGATGCGAATCGCCCCGTGTTTAGAGGGGGCAAAAAGTTTGGCGCGATCTGTATTCGTTAACTTGTAAAGCCTACTTAGCTGTGATAGTTTTCCTTTTAATTTCGTTAAACTACCTCTGTGATTTTTTTCACGTCTCCAAATACAACCGTTTCGCTGGCAGGGGGGGACACTTGACTCTAACAAAAATTAACACTTTTAAGCTTAATATTTCGCAAACGGAACTCTGGATCGAAAAATGGTCTTCTTACACCCCCAATATTTTTAGATTACCTATCCAACGATACCCCACACTAGGGGATAGACGAGAAAAAAAAAATCATCCCCACTTTATGTGTAGGGGAGGTACCATAAAAAAAAACTTTTTCAAAATTTTACTGTACCACTTTATTGACGTGATAAATATGTATACCCATGCCAAATTACAGCTTTCTAGTACTAATAGTCTCTAAGCTAAGCCGCGGACAGACAGACAGACAGACAGTTGTTGACTACGGAACCCTAAAAATATACATTGCGGGGTTAATATTCTAAATCAATGTGTGACACTTTTTATAACCTGCAATGGACAAAATATTGTCTAATTTCAACGCTACTCGCTACAACGATAAATTTTTCATGGTAAAGTTGTAATTTTATTTACCGCAAGGTTTGTTCTGTAAATATCACAGTAAATCATATTGTTCTGAGCAGTAAATACATGTTTAAATTACTTACGAGGGAAATGAAATTCCTTTGCATGTCTTATTTGCGTTATTCGAAGAGTTAGAACAATTTGCCACGCTGCAATACACCATTTTTACAATATATTTGTTTTAACGCGTTCGGTTGAGAAATGAGAGGCCCGCGGGTTATACCCTGACGTATTGATCACAGCGGTGCGTCGCAGTCACGGCTTCCATGGCATTTCTCTGTGATGATAGCCAATAGCAACAGGATGGGTATCGCCAAAATTATTATTGAATGTGGTGTAAAATTATGTATAATGAGTGATTGACGTACCTACATCATTACATATGCACGTCAACAGAACGTAGCCGAGCTACAATTCGCTTTGCCAAGTAAAATTGGTATTCTTCATATTCATACTTATTTAAGTCAGTTAAATACAGAAATATAATGATTTAATTTAAATAGAGTTATAATTATTTTTAATTACGGATAAAACTCTCATTTTTTAACTGTGTAAGGAGGCACAACACAAGTCGAGCTTTCGATGAAATTATGGGATGACTCATTCATCATTCAAATTCAAATTTAAATCTATTTTTTAATATAGGTCTTCATAATACACTTTTTACAAGTCGAATTTAATCTTATAAAAATATATTTAATAAATTAATAAAAGTACATGAACTAAATTAACGGTAAGTATATTTAATTTATACAGCAATATGATTCAAATGATAGGTAAAATCTATAATTATACACTACATACTAAAAGGTTACATATATAAATACATGCCTAACTCCGCCCATTCGATTAGTCGTGCTAAGAGGAAGGGCAAGAAACTTAGCAAGATCGTTTTTTTTTTTGCATTTTTCCTTTTCTTCGTCACGACTCTTCGGCTTACTCCATAACAATGCTTCTTTCTTCTGGGCGATTCTTCTTGACGTATTCAACACCCTCCAAGAAATACAGGCATGATTCATTCAACATGCCAAGTTTGAGTAGAACATGCCAAGCTCGAGAAGAACATGCCGAGCTTGACTAGACCGAGTTACAAGGGGATTACAAAAAGTGTTGATGAATTAAATTTAGTCGAATGTTTTTTTCGTTCAGTGAGTCGAACTAATTTATAAATTTTACTCGTTTTACTGCCACGCGATACGCATGTCATGGGGACGCAAAATGACTACAATAAAAGTAAATACCTACCTTCAGATGGTGGTGATCCCAGGGGAAGGTCACATGGGTCCCATGGGATTTAAAAATCTCCTAAACTTGATTGCTTACGATAGTTTTAAATAGATTTATTAACTGCGTAAGAGCATGGATAACCCGAGATTGAGCACCTATTGAGCCGTGGCTGTTACGACAACTGAAATAACTCGCGCTCTCGAAAAACTGAGCTTTTATTCAATAATTCCGCTTATAGTTGAGATAAAAACACGATTTGTTCAAACTAGCTAAATATTATCATTCAAACTAATTTTATAAAGAAACAACCAACTAAATCCTGAAATCGATACTCGAGAGAAAATCAATAAGAAGTCTAAAATAGAGTAAAATAGAAGGTTACAATTACAAATGATTTTGATTGAATTGACGCGGTTTGTTATAAATTATAAATATATGCATATATATAAATGTTAAAAGAAAATAGGTATAATTTTTTATAACTATATCCTGATTATTGCAACAAAATCATTAATCCAAAATCATCTGTCATTTCATATGCGTAATGAGCGGTTTTCCAGACTGAACTTGATCAAGCTTTCAGAAGTAAACACAGATGGCGTTACCCTGCTTTCAAGTGTCAAAAAGCAAAGATTATTTTTTAATCTGTGGGCAGCAAGATAAAAATTGTCAATTCAATTGTTAAATCCAACAATGTTGTTTTCTATCTATATTACTTACGTTAATAGCTTGGTATTTCATTCAACTTTCAAAATGGTCAGCCCATGCGTTGTAGCTAATTGTAAAAATATAGGAACACACAGTTTAACTAATTACGGAAAGAACAATGTATCTTAGCAATAATACATTTGAGGCATGGATTGACCATAAAAAAGAAAGAAGCAAAGAAGAAGTGTCAAAATCAAAAGAATCCAGTGTTGCCAGGAAGACTTTTTTGACACTTTTAGTACAGGCTGCGCCATCTATTGTGTCGTTCGGTACTACTTTTTCTTTTTTAATTTGACTTTGAAAACCCCTCATTAAAAAAAAAACGAGGTAGAGATTTTTTTAGTTGATAACGTGCCTAGAAAATTAATAGAAATATTATCAAAAGAAAGTATTTCTTGTGAAGAACGGTTGTTAATATTATCACGACCATTTGGTAATTTACTTAATTAAAACAGGCATCAAACATGTCCCTGTTTTCGATTATTACGGTGATTGTCATTTTGAATAGTCAGTATGCGAAACCTATTAAAAATCTGAAAATTCTTCACGGTCATATTTGTCTGCCCACTTTTAATTCAAGGATGTCCCTGTTATTTCTTTTCATAATGGTTTCCTTTCCTTAATTAAATTATGTCACAATTTGTGCAAATTTCCTATAATTTGACCACCAACCAACCCCATTACATAATTATATATCGCTGCCACCATCAAAGGTATTGTTTAGGGACAAAATATGGATCAAGGTTAGTAAACAATACTTATACGACATAAAGAAAAAGGGTTTTGCAATCATAAAACTAAAAAAGACTTTATTTGGTTTTAATTTTAACCAATAATTAACAGCCTCGATAAATTACGAATTATAATTTATGTTACAAATAAATTACGTTTGTAATGGAAAACTCGACGCCATTCATTTTCTTCAGTGCCTGTCAGATGGGCGAAGTGATTGGATGTGTGCATGTACAATTTTTATGTAATCTCCCTTTCTAACACCCTCATGTATCCATTTCTCCTCACACCCCGTTAGCAGCTCAAAAATTCAAACTATGTTTTGAACAGCAGAACTACATCCTTAAAAAAGAAATTAAATAAAAAATAGTGAAATGTCAAAAGAACAAATGTTTCAATAAAAAGAAAATGCGTGGAGCTTGAAAGAAGGTGACACTCAAACCAAAAATCTTTTCAATAATGTTCTAAAAAACATACCATTCGTTCAAAGTTCCATAATACCTTATAAAGAACATCTTGGATACTTTTCAAAATAGACTGATGAAACGTGTGTTAGAACAGATTTCATCTTTACGTTGGTGGACACCTTACAATGTATACAGGGTTATTTTTGGACCCCTAACCAAATTTAAATATGATGTATGGAAAGAGATAAAAAAGTATTTGGTAAAAAAATATCAACTTTTCCTTTCTTGAATCCGCCTTTTACACCACTTTGTAAATCCCAAATTCCTAGCCACGTTCGGTCACCCTTGCGCTCAACGCGGTGGCGGGCGATGGAAACGTTGGTTAGGGGGGTGGCCGGCCGGCGCGTGAGCTGGAGCGCACGATGAGCATAATTTTAATTTGTGTGTGAGGAAAAGTTGACGTAAAAATGTAAAAAAATTTCGTTTTTTATTTGATAAATTGATTGTACTCATGCAATACTATGACGTGAAAAAATTTGCTAAGGGGTCCAAAAATAACCCTGTATAATCATAATGTTTATACTTTACAGTTTGGTCCGACCTTGTAATAAGTGAGACTTCTTATCAACAATCACGCATTGATTTAATTTTTATCAGTTTCGGCGCACCGTTGTTCAATTCGGCAGTGTACTATGCAGCCGAAATAGCTCAGTTGGGAGAGCGTTAGACTGAAGATCTAAAGGTCCCCGGTTCAATCCCGGGTTTCGGCAATTTTTTATAGCAAAATTTATATACAATTCGTAGTTATATTTCCTTGCTTAATTTTTGAGTTAATTTCTGCTTAAAGTTAAAACGTCCCTAAATATTTAAATACATTTTACTCCGTAAGAACCTTATTCTTCTATAGTTTACCATATTTAGTCAAAGCCCAGCATCCACCAAAGTTGAGATTGTGTTGTTATATTATTTTAAACAGCTACAATAATAGTAACCAAGGAACTGGTAGACCGAAAAATATCAAAAAAATTACGATTATAGATCATAATACTCCAATTACGTTTATTAAAAAAGTACAATAAATGAAAAAAAAAATATAAAAACACAATATGGGTATCAAATTGTAGGTATTTAAAAGCTGATTGTAAAAATATATAGTTTGGCTATATTTTATTGCATCTATTTCGAGAAATCCTTTAAAAACCATAAAAAATGTATGTCCCCCCTTATCTTCACAACTGTAAGACCGAAAAATATGAAAAAAATCATTGTAAAATATGTTTACGTAAAGATTACAGTAAAAATGAAGCGGTTAAGAAATTCACGAAAAAAAAATGAGAAAATTAAATTCATCATCCACAATACGGAACAATAAGTACGCGAGTCTGACTCGCACTTGGCCGGTTTTTTTTTATATTTTTATTATTTCCCGTGTTAGAGCCATAGTAACACGTATTCTGTGAAAATTTCAACTGGCCACCTATAACGGCTGAAGCAGCAGACCTCTGTGACAGACAGACAGACAGACAGACAGCGGAGGCTTAGTAATGGTCCTTTTTGGCACCCTTCGCGTACGGAACTCTAGAAACAACGTTCTATTTTGTAAGACTGAATTAAATATGAGATTACTGTCATCTATCGTCTACTATAGGCAGAAAAATTTACACTAAAAAAAGTTTGCCGAAACCCGGGATTGAACCGGGGACCTTTAGATCTTCAGTCTAACGCTCTCCCAACTGAGCTATTTCGGCTATATAGTATGTCATCGAATTTAACATTCTTGCGCCAAAACTGATAAGAATTTGCATTAATTCTTTTTCAATGCATGTGCTCGTAAAGGCCCACTTTTTATGCATCAAAACCGAACAGAAAGTCGATTATTTTGCCCTAGGGCTTTATTATTATTATTTTTTTTTATTTATTTACAATAGTTGGCTAACCTGCAGCCTTTCTTGTGTACCATAAATGTCATACTTTTTTCCACTGTTTAACGACTCTGGATATCTAGTCCTTTTGAGCCAATTACAATTTAAAGTTCACAAAATTATATTTGTTTTATTTCCTCACACTATGCATTGAAAAACGTAGTATGATACACGGGCGTAAGAGCAATAAATTACTCGGTTACGTTTAAAACACTCGCTACGCTCGTGTTTTAAATCGTCCTCGTAATTTATTCCTTTGCGCCCTAGTAGCATAAACTACTATTAAATACTTACTTGTTCGTTTCAATAGGCCCGTTTTATGATACCTATAAGTGTCCGACGCAATTGAGTTGCTTTAAAACCACCTGTGACTCAACAGGGAAGTGTGGATAGGAATAATAGTGTAAAAGAATCAAACTTATTTCAGCTCATTTTTTAGGGTTCCGTACCCAAAGGATAACCAACGGGACCCTATTACTAAGACTCCGCTGTCCGTCTGTCACCAGGCTGTATCTCATGAACCGTGATAGTTAGACAGTTGAAATTTTCACAGATGATGTATTTCTGTTGCCGCTATAACAAAAAATACTAAAAAACAGAATTAAATAAATAGTTAACGGGGCTCCCATACAACAGACATGTTTTTTTGCCGTTTTTATAGATAATGGTACGGAACATTTCGTGCGCGAGTCCGACTCGCACTTGGCCGCATTTTTTATTATTGTTTAACTGGGCATCTGCCTAGTCTATTTATTCATAGACGAGGCAGATGCCCAGTTAAACAATAATAAACAGTAATGGGGATACCCATTACCCTAATTTAGGGATAGACAGATAGGGTTGTCACGAACCTAATATTAACTCTCTTAGGAGTTCTTCAGATTTGTTACAAAATCTTAAGAAATAATTATAAAACCCGACCTAGTGCGCGTCGGGCCACGCGCAGTGTAGGGTTCCGTAGTTGCCCTGCAAGTTGCTCTTCCCAAGAACGGCCCTTACATTTTGTTCCTGCTGATGCGAATCGCCCCGTGTTTAGAGGGGGCTAAAAGTTTTGCGCGATCTGTACTCGTTAACTTGTAAAGCCTAGATAGCTGTGATAGTTTTCCTTTTAATTTCGTTATGTATACACTTGACTTTAACAAAAATTAACACTTTTAAGCTTAATATTTCGCAAACGGAACCCTGGATCAAAAAATGGTCTTCTCACACCCCCAATATTTTTAAATTACCTATCCAACGACATCCCACACTAGGGGATAGACGAGAAAAAAAATCATCCCCACTTTACATGTAGGTGAGGTAACATAAAAAAAATCTTTTTCAAAATTTTACTGTAGTACTTCATCGGCGTGATAAATATGTATACCCATGCCAAATTACAGCTTTCTAGTACTAATAGTCTCTAAGCTAAGCCACGGACAGACAGACAGACAGACAGACAGACAGACAGACAGACAGACAGACGGACATGGCGAAACTATAAGGGTTCCTTGTTGTTGACTACGGAACCCTAAAAAAATTTATTAAATTATAAACCCAAAACACAACTTTTAGCAAAGAGTAGTTACATGCAAAACCATGTTTTTTTATGATTTTCATATAGCTTCACAATCATTTTAGTTTCCATAGGAGTGAAGTTATTAGATGTTTTTAGTAATTCTCAGCTTCACGACTATGGAGAAACCCAATTTTATTCTAAAGCTACTGTAATATCGTTAAAAATATGATTTTGCATATAGTAAACTATTAGTATATATACGTATACATTGTGCTTAGGTAAAAGTTATATTATTGGTTTTACAACAATTTCTTGAGATTTTGTTACTACTCCGAAGAATTGACCCCCCTCACTATCTCAAAAACAGTATTTAAACAATATCGATCGTGGTTTTTATCTAACTTTCATATAAACTAAACGCAATGCAATGAGTTCATTAGTTCCATTAAAATTCATTCCAGAAACAAAAGGAGAGAGGTGTCATGGGACATTCGGTTAGAACGAAGTTCCTTATGATACGGACGCGTAAGCCACCGCTGCGTCGCGTCGCTCACTCCGTACTATAAAACGCGGTAAGAATCGTTAGCGATAGAGAAGTGTATGAAAGTGTAACGGTCGAAAGGTTACACTTTTTTCGGCCTAGCCCTCATCCGCCAAGCGTCTGCTCTGGAGTTAGAACGTGTGATCAGGACCTTCGTTCCAAAATATATAAAATAGTCACCTCATATCTTGGTAGATCTGGAACCATGAATTGCAGAATGGCATCACTGACAGCCATCTGTATAGCCAGGAACCCCGTCCTGAGGTGACAGTTGGAGACAGTCTCCTGGTGGTCGGGGTCTCTGTAGACCTGTCGGTCGATACTGCGGATGCTGAAACGCCATATGTCTGAGTAGTCCTGGTCCCTTTCAAATTCATCCTGGAGAAAACATCACTTTAGAGATGATCACCTTTTTTGTCTCATTGCGGGTTAAGGAGATCCTGATAAATTGAAAACAGTAGCTTAGATTTAAATGGAATTTAGGAAACCAAAATGTATTTAAACAAAAAATAATAATTTTTCATCAGAAGAGTCTCTAAATTTAGTAATTTTTACTTAATTTATAATGGTAAGACAATTCTATTGATATAATTAAAAACTAAACTTAATCTTAATTAAAATTATTAACAAAATATAATGCCTATATTAAATAAAAAATGATTTTTAAATCGTCGCCGTTGGGGAGGGTACCCAAGACGCTGGCAGCGTTACCTCGTTGGATCGCTAAGCTGATCCTCTGACCGAGGTAAGCTCCGGCCCTTGGATCACCAGAGGCGTCGAACAGGCGTGCCGACAATTCTTTAAAAAGTTGCCGCGTGGCCGGGCCCCATGGTCCAAGGGTTTCAACACCGAACGGCGCAAACCTGTAGCCCTCTCCGAGGGCCATATATCTGCACCGCTTCAGGTTTTCAGCCGACTCCGCAGCCGCGCCAGCCTTGGCTGAGGTCGCTCGTAGGTGGGACGGGGCGAGAGTGTCCGCGCAAGTAGCGTCCCATACAAGCGACCTACCATTTTTCCATGCCAAGAGCGTCATCCCATCGGGCCGCTTGCCATTGGTGCGAATTATGCCCTTTGGTTCTAATGTGGCTGGTACGTAAGCGCTGGCAAGGGCCCGGTGGATGACGTCATTGAGGCTGGCGTGGCGTGAGAGTCGTCCAGCGCTGAATTTACAAGACAGACCATGGTGCCCGTATTGGCCGACGTCTTCTCCACAACGGCAACGGTGGGGCTCGTTAAGTTTTGAGCCAAGCCGCAGGCCGCAGGCAAGGCTCAGGGTGTGCCTGTCCAAAAGGGTACCGATGTTACTGGACGGGATCGCCATCAGCCAGTATCCCGACTCACGCTCTTATTTCCATCATCGAACATGTAAAGAACATTAAAGTCTAGTAGTTCTATAAGGTGATCATGTACGAACACAAGAATTAGCGAAAGACGCAGTGGCTGCTTCCGAAAATCATAACTTTCTCATCACATAATGATACGAAGCGTCAAATTAGACAAATGTGTCAAACATACCGACGGTGTCCATATGACCCACACCACAGGGTACGAGACGAGTCCTTTTTTATTATGATTTTTGTATAAATCTCCTTCTAAGTCCTCCTTTGTATTTGCTCCTCTTACCGCTGTAAAGTAGAGGTAAATGGAAAAGTTAACTTTCTACATACACTGTTACAAAAAACACTATCGATTTCAACAATTTATCATACTATATCACGAAATATGTCGTCGAGGGAGTGACGGATTTACCTCACAGTGTTTCCCTTTACCGTTCAGGGTACGAGTGAATATATTTTAGTAGGTGATTGATCGCCAGGATTCGTATCCTGGTCTCAAGAATCACCACCTCTTTTCCCAATTTCCAACTTTGCCAACTCTCCCGAATAAACGTACCTAGCTGAATACATATAAGTCGAGAGACGAGTGCGGAGACGAGTTTCGTCAACATCGTAGCAAATACAGTCGTGGATACGGGGGGGGAATGGGGCTGATTGTACCCCCCCGAGTCACGACTAAGTACATAATTTTTACTAATTAACACTTAACTAGCTGATTTACAGATATTAACCCCCCCTGGGCGAAATGCTGGATTCGCGCCTGCACAGATACGCTTTATTCTTCTTCTTGTCGTGTACTTTGTGGCCAACCTCTTGTCATGCCTCCTACAGGCCTCGGGACAATTGTCTTCCAATATCAGCCGGAACCTACAGCTTTACGTGCTATTCTAGACACGAAGAAACCCATATGTAAATGCCACTAATGTTCTTATTGTTCATGCACCTATCCAAAGACTGACCAATTCGAACAACTGATCTAACTGGTCGCACGGTGCTACAGGCCCCTCTCCTTATTGACAACCCAGAAATAATGCTATCAAAGATTTTACTTTTCCACAATTTCTATTTAATTTCCACCCTCATACTCAATGCTCAGCTCAATTGGCGTAGCTTTCGAGTTACGCTATGGATGCGGACGGATAATGGTATAATTCGAACCGAGTCATTGGGATAAGTTTTGGAAAGGTTTGGCATATAGTCAACAATAATCACACATGAGTGTTAAAGCCACATTTAATAATAATTTAGGTTTTCTGTTACTTACGAATTTTAAGAAGCTCTGAAGCCCTTTCCATAATGCTCTCAAAGGGAGGTCGTAGAGGAGCATAGCCCAAATAAGTCTTCTTGTTCAGTGAGTCCAGAATATCTTGTGAGGAGAGGGGAGGACTCGTGTCCAAGGTGGGCGTGAGGAACACTGGCCTCGACTGGAACAAGGCCAGCACGAATAAAATGATGGCAAAGACCACCTCCGTTACGAGAAGACGCCATTTTCGCCTGAAAATGTTATTAGATATTTTTAGATCAGTCATTTTTAATTAACCGACTACTTTCGCTATAAGTAGCTATAACTTCCTGACCATTTATAGTCATGAATCAAAACATGATCAAAATAATGAATCTTTCAGTCCATTGTTTACATGTTTCTAATGAAAGTAATTTATAAGACAGGTGTGAGGTGTGTAATAGTAAAACTGGATTTTAGCTTACTTTCTCTGCAAAAAACTCTTCCACATAAGAATAATTAGTTGATTCTTAAATCGAATCCGAGCTGACCCCACTTTGTGTCCGACAAACATTCTATATGTTTCGAGCAACGAATATATGTACTTTTTTAACGTTGCTTTCGTGCAAAATGAACTGTAAAAGACAGTTTTACTCGCTTTACGAAATGACATACATGACATTCACAGGGACTTTTGACAGCTTTGGTTTTTATGCAATAGGAATGTAAAACTTCTTGTATAATAGCACCTCCGTGGTGGTTGTGTTAAGTCTTTAGTCATGTCATGGCCGGTGTGAACGAAAAAAACTGACCATTCATGGTCGTTTATTCCGCCCATGGCATGGTCTACCATGAGTGTGGGTTCGGTCTCAAGGTCCGGTGAACGATGGTTCACCCTTTGGGCAGAGAATATAAAGTATGGTTTGGGTCTCGATCGCTCAGTCTCTATGCTCGTTACGTTAGCGATTGCGTAAAATATGATTGTAATGAAGATTCTAGTACCTCTCGTTAACCGCTAGGGGCGCTATACAATTTCTCATTTATAAATATTTTACGCAGTCGCGTAAATGTTCTGTAAGGAGGATTTCGTTCATAGCACAAAATCCTCCTAAAATCCTCATTAAAACTCCTCTGTTTATTTATTGTTCGACAAATTAAATACCACGCACGCAATGATAAACAATGTAAACCTTGTAACTTAGCGTTGCAAATAAATGTACTTTTACAATCGAGCAAATTAAATGATATCATTCTATAAAATTATAATCGAATTATAGAGAACATAACATAATATAAAACGATGTGTGAAAAATATCGCCATACGGGATCGTTGCGGGCTGAGAGAAGACGTAGTGACGAGAATAGAAAAAGGAATGCTTCGGTGGTTTGGACATGTAGAGAGGATGAATGAGTGACGAAGGAAATGTATGGTGTGCAAGTGGAGGGTATAGCTCGACCAGGCCACCCTAGAAGGACATATGCTGACCAAATTGACGACGTACTGAAAAAGGACCATGTCAAAAGTACCCGAAATAGAAAACTTGTACCTATGACTGGATTGATTGATGTGGAAGAGGCGAAGGAGGTGTGTCTGGATCGTGGCAGATGGAAATCTGTAGTCTCTGCCTCCCCCTTTGGGAGACAAGCGTGAGTATGTTGTATGTATGCATGTATGTATACATAAAAGTATAAATCTATTTTAGACCTACGATTAATCTAGTCGAATTAGGAGGTGCGGCTGTCGCTTATTACCATCACCGGACTTTGGGTCTTGTCCATGAAAAGCAGAGGTTAATTAAAACGAATGTTTGTCTGTTTACACGAGCTTCCTAAAAGTCTAAACTATGAAAAGTTAAAGCCTAAACTCTTTAGCGGCTGTCAGCGGATAACAGGAAAATTTTACACAGTTTTTATAGAACATTTAATTTCGGACAACCGAAGCACTTACCAACACAAACAAGTTGACAATGATTGTCAAACCGAAGTCATCAAACTTTGTTGGACTGTAAATCCCCAAGCTACTGGAAAAGATAAATTTTGATCAACTCAACGTCACGGTTCTTAGTACGGAAGAAATAAAAGTCATGTTAAATGTACGGCTAATAATAAGTGTTGTTGACTCTACCAAGAATACGCAAACAGATTTGAACCACAATATTTACCAAAAAAACCTCAGCGCTCAATTGCTCATCGCGTTTTCACATGTCCGCAAATTGACGCCTATTTAGTACGGAGCAATATAAAATAGATGGCATATTGATTTTGAAATCAGTCATAGCTATAGTATTGAAGTTATCACTACACCATCGTCATGGGGCGGATAGCTATTGCCATCTTTATCTTTGTTGTAGTTGGTGTCTGTTGGACTGTTAATGATGCAGGTAAATAAATCTGTCTGGTTTAAAACATCTTATATTTCCATCCATCACCCTAGTTCGTCCACTGCTGGACTTTGTCACTCCGGGCGGTCATCCTGGAAGAATACTCACACACGCGGGGCAGGCGGGTTGGTGAGCGCGGTGCACCCTCGCACCAGTGACGCCGCTGCCCGTCACCAGTCTATTCGATATAAGGCCCGGCTATTAGGGATGGATATACCGCCACCCACCTGTCCCAGGCATGGTGGGCCTCCTGATTTTTTGCCTGTGAGCTGTCCTCTTACTCTCCCCCGAATTACTTCGAGGGGGTCTCCAAGTTAGATAGTGGTACCTCCACAGTCGAGCCGGGCATCAGTTCTACCACCTGTAGAAATCTTATACTTACCTGAATAAATAATGTATAGTAAAAACAAACTGTAAGTCAAAAATAGGTAAATCTGTCACCATATGTTTTCTGCATTAATTTGTGATCGAGACAACTTGAACTTGAAAGTAGAATCTCGAATCTAAACTAATTATTTATTTTCAGCTCCCCAATTCGGCGGTTCATTCTCCCAAGCTAGCGCTCAGGCCCAGTCTGGAAGCTTCGGAGGTGGAAACTCGTATAGACCCCAGTTTAGTAACCAACGACCTCCCGGACGTCCTGGAGCTTTCGGTAGACCCGGGTTCGGAGGCCAGGGGGGATTCGGACAAGGGCAAGGGGGTCTCGGGCAAGGGGGTCTCGGACGAGGGAATGGAGGCTCCATCAGTATATCCAAGAGTATCAGCATAAGTCGGGGAGGTGCAGGAGGAGCGTCGTCATCATCTCAGGCTGGAGCGGGGGGTTTCGGGAAATAAACCTGTGAACTTTTGAGGATAATTTATGAAGTGAAAATGACAATGTTTGGTGTGTTTCAATTAAGTGGTATTCTATACAGGTATAACAAATAATATAAAAAATAATTTTCAATTATAAAATTAAACTGTGTTTAATTTCACATCTAACTACAAATTATACTCACGCCTGTTTCTATAGTATCGCATGTGCAAGGAATAATTGAATAAATATTATTTTAAAGCCTTTTTTTAGCTTTTCTTTTTTATTTATATTTATAATCTGTTTAAAATAACTAAAATTAAAAAAAACACGCCTGTTTCTCAAAGAGGTAAATAGAGAACATAGATCTCCATCGGCATTAAAATGTATCTTGTTCTAGCCTTTTGCCCGGAGCTTCGCTCGCACTAAATAGGGCAGGGGTGGCCATTTACTGACAAAACCCTGTGCGATCCACCAATATACAGTATACAGAAACAATGTACAATTATGTAAATCTGATATTAAAATTTCAACTTATATATTTTTTGCCTTGCCACGATCGACTACGTTCGATCAGTTGGCTACCCCTGGAATAGGGTTTCTGAACTCAGCTGTTCTTACTCACACCTGTCTCCTATAGGGCTAGGTCAAAACGACAGATCTCCATCTGCTGTTATCCTGACACACCTATTTAGCTTATTTCGCCTTCATCAATTGAATTTTCTACTTTCTCAATTTTTTGACTGCTTTTTTAAATGTTTTTCTTTATAATACTCAATATCGGTCGACGGATTCGACTGAGCCGACTAACGACTAATCGGTTACAATGGAATACTTTATAACAAATACCTGTAACGCCCAAAAAATTGCTACAAAAACAATGAAAAATGAAAATGAAAAAATCTTTATTGACGCAAAAAAATACAAGTACACAGAATAATTGGAACTCTGGCCATTAGGGTAGGCTGGAACCTGAATTCCAACGGCCAGCGCTCTCCGTATAAGTTTACACATTTAAAAACTTAATTATGTACCGGCTAATGTTTTTTACAAAAATTATAATAATTTGAATACATTTAAATTATATTACAATAAAATTAGATTTAGATTCAACATGAAATAGATTCATTGTAATGTATTCCAATATCGTATTAATTATTTTATTTTCGTACCAAAATTAAAGAACGTAAGTGGTCTGTGGGCATTACGTACTCGTTTGTCGGTATACTACTCTGTCAAGAAAGTAACGGGAAAAAATCAATAATATACAAAATGTTAGTTATCCATCAAAATTTATTTTATCACCTTCAAAGTATGCTCCTTCGGAAACAATACACTTACGCCAACGAATAACCCAATCATCAAAACATTTTTTAAACGCTTTTTCTGGAATTAAATTCAGTTCTTGCTGCGAATTCTTCTTTATGTCTTCTACCGAATGAAAACGGGTGCCACGAAGTGGTAATTTGAGTTTAGGAAAAAGAAAGAAGTCGGCTGGAGCCATATCTGGTGAATAAGGTGGTTGCTCGATGGTATTTGTTGAGTTTTTGATCAAAAATTCGTTCACAATGATGGCCTTGTGCGAAGGCGCATTATCGTGGTGCAAAAACCAAGAATTTGCTTTCCACAGATCCGGCCTTTTTCGTCGAATTTGTTCTCTTAAACGCCGCATCACGCTCAAATAATATTCTTTATTTACCGTTTGACCTTCCGGCAAGAATTCCGAGTGCACAACACCGCGATAGTCAAAGAAAACAGTCAACATAACTTTGACTTTTGATCGACTTTGGCGTGGTTTTTTCGGTTTCGGTTCAGTTGGAAGGCGCCACTCCGAAGTTTGTTGACTAGTTTGCATGTCAAACTCGTAAACCCACGTCTCGTCACCAGTAACAATGCGTTTCAGGAATGTTGGGTCGGAATTGACTCGTTCTAGCATGTCCTCAGCGACTCTTATGCGATTGAGTTTTTGGAGAAAATTGAGGCCGAGCGGCAACATGTTTCATACCCAAATTATTATTTAAAATAGTACGGATCGACTCGTGAGACATAGAAAGTTCGACGGCTATCTCTCTCAAACTTGAATGAGGATTTTCAGTCACTATTTTCTTCACTTTTGCGATATTAACTTCAGCTGCAGACGTTGATGGCCTACCAGAGCGAGGCAAATCTTCCATCACATCTCGCCCACTTTTGAACTCTTTGTACCACTCATAAGCACGTGTTTTTGACAAAGTCGATTCACCGTAAGCCTTTTGTAACATTTTCAGTGACTCCGAACACGAAATTCCATTAGCGATACAAAATTTAAGACAAACTCTTTGTTCAATGTTTTTGTCCAATATGAAATTCGCAATACACACAAGATATGATATGACTAAAAACAGCACTGTATTTAATCTAAATAACAGATGCAACTCAAACTCCGCGCCAAAATGGAAAACAGTTGTGCCAATCTTACAACAACAAAAATTAACAACATTTGAATTTGGAACCATAGACAAATCAGTCATTCCCGATACTTTCTTGACTGAATGTATGTTAAGATGAAGTTGCGGAAGCCGAAAACAACCTTTCATGAAAAAAATTGAGAAGTAGAGAAAAAATATCTGTATGTTTCATACATTTAGGCCGGGTAGCTATGTTACTTTTCTACCGAACAGCTGATTTTTTTTCGCCATTCTAGAGTTGGCTTCATAGGAAAGGTTGTTCGTAAGAACGAGTACTATCGCCAGTTTCTGGCTTCCGCAACTTCATCTTAACATCTAGTAGACATTCAAACTTTTATTTGTTGAAATGTAACCATTTTATTTGTTGAGATATAGCTATTTTATTTGTTGAGATATCGCCATTTTATTTTTTGAGATATAGGTGGTGGTAAGATTTTACAGAATAATAATAAACTATGTCCCTTATTTACAAATGTTAAGAGCCGTGTTGCAGGTGGATTTTAAAAAACCCGCCTTTTTGTAATTAATCTAAACTGAACACTTGAATTCAAAATTTACTAAAATTATTACCCTACAAAACCTTAACTGTGTGTACATATATACTATCATCGCAACCATTACTATCATCGTATACTATCAGCACCCAACACAAACTGCTTGCCGTAGTCTGGAAATATGTGCTGTCATCCGTTGAGGAGTTTTATGTTGATGAATCCAGGATCAAATGTCAGGTGGGTATTCTGATAATTTCTAAGTAATACCCTCCAATCAGCATCTTAACACAGTTATTGCCACAATTACAAGTTAATGTGCTCTCATCCGTTGAGGTGTTCTATAGTAATGAGGTCAGCATCGAAGTTCAGGTGGAAGAATGTCGAATTTTAAGTAATACCCTACAATTTGCATTTTAGTACAAAGCGATTACCTCAATCTCGAGAAGTATGCTGTTATTTTCTAAGGAGTTTCACTGCCTATCTCTGAAGGCTTTCATTAGATCATCACTAAACCTAAAATGAGACCTACCTGAAAGCACATTTTTACAAACAAAAAAGAATAATTCAAATCGGTTCAGAAATGACGGAGTTATGGAGTAACATCGAAAAAAAAATACAGCCGAATAGAGAATCTCCTTTTTTGAAGTCTGTTAAAAATATACTATAACGGAAAATATATTGAGTTTCTACACACAAGCACACGTGCGGAAAAATTGCCTAGGTAGATTTTCAGTGATTTTAAAAGGGATTTTCTATGGAATATGTATTGATTTTTTAATTGAAAACCCACAGTGAGCATTCCTTAGATTCTATAGTTTTTAAAGTGGTGGCTAATAGAAACGATGTCGTCATAATTTTTTTGTATGGACCTTCTTCATTTGTTTTTGCTGGAAAAACCTTTCGCGTGGGTTCATGAGCTTCATGAGCTGATTGTAAAAATATACTATGCTTCATTACATTTCAGCCACCTGTTTTCTGAAAAACAAAAAGGAAAATTCGAAACACACCAAGTTTGGGCTCCTCCAGTACCCGTAGCGCAGTTGAATTATAAGTGCGAGGAGCGTGACAAACTGTTTAATCGCAAAAACATCGTGTCACGCACCTCGCACTTGTGATTCAATTAGTCGCGTTTTTCAGAAAACAGGTGACTGAAATGTAATGAATAGTATTTTTACCATTAGCTTATGAATCACATTTCTGTTTTAAAAAAAGTCCATACAAATAAAAGAAAATGTTTTTATTTCAGGCAATGCTAAACCCATTATAAGATCACAATCAAAGTTAAAATTAAATTATGCTACATACTAATAAATAATTCAACCATGTGAGAACCACATCATCATGACGTCATCATCTCTATGATGCTACCACTTTGAGATGGCCATCATAGTTTTTGACATCCTAACTAACTTGTCTAACTGCGATAAAAAGGAAAATGAGTATTCACAAATTATACAGACATTTGTTTGTGTATGAATGACCAATCATGGTACCAATCCTTTCTTCTTTGTTTCGATTCTGTTTCTGATGGGACTGGGGGTCTAGCATAGCAGAACATTATCGAGCTTTAACTGCTCGATACAACATGTCTATCCCTCTCGAGGTAGATCAACAGAGTGAGAGAGAGCACTGCATCACGCGCTATCGAGTTCGATCTGGTTTGCTATGCTAGACTACCTGAACAGCAACTGATGAGCTGGCTTCACGCTGGAGTTGGGGTAGGTGAGTTCTCGAATAGACTGATGAATAACGTCGCAGGTGTCGGCTCGATTAGGACAGCCATGTATCACGTGTTTTGTCACGCCGAAGAAGAGGCTTTTACCTTGCAGTGGACTGCCATCGACTGATGAAACCAAACACGGATGACAAAAATAGCACACAAAATCTATCAATGTAAAATTATAGGTGTCTATCTCAAAAATGTATTTCTCTAGATTACCAAGAAATCATTTGTGATATGAAGTCATCTTTTCTGCATTCTGATTTTCCTCGTATGAAATATTTGTATGCAATGTAAATTGTTCCTTTAGTGTGAATTTCCTATGAAAAGTGTTATATTTACATTATTACTTAGTAATAGTTCTGAAATACCCGCGACTATTTACAAGTAAGATATTTAAGTATAAATGAAGCAGTAGGACATATTATATGACAGACGGTGCTAGCTCTGGACGAATAAACATGTCTTCAAAAACACTATTTATTGGACTCTTATTAACTGTTTTTACAGCGCAATGTGCAGTGTTAAAAGATGGTTAGTACATTGTAGATTTCACTACCTTAAAAATAATTTTAAGGATGAACAACAATACAAAAATATTTTTATAGGAGGTCCGGAATAAAAACAGATAATTTCACTTTTCCAAACCCGATATCACCATATTTTAAATTAAAATGCGTAGGAAGCTACCTATTATTTATTTTAGTAACCGATTAAACATTTCCGAAACCGAAATAAACCGAACCGAATAATAATTAATGTTTTCTGTAAAATACATAAAGTGGATTTATCGGTTTTTGTTCCGGAGCTCCTAAGACGTTCAATTTTAATTATTTAAAGAAAATCTCTTTCAGATGTCCTGAAACGAAACGCTCGATCGCCTTGCGACTCTTGCGACCAAGGTCCTCCACACCCACCTCCTCAGTTCGGGTTCCCCCCACCTCCCCAGTTCGGGTTCCCCCCTCCGCCACCACCTCCAATAGCGTTCAGAACTCACCAGTGGAGCGGTCTCGCCAGGAGTGAAGACGGCAGGCATCAGGGTGTTTTCAGTGGAGCTGCTGCGGCTTTAGGTGATGACACTCAAGCCACCGGTGAAGCTTTCTCCTTGGCTTCTTCTGGAGCATCTGGGGCTGGGGCCGGAGCTGCTGCTGGGGCTGGTTCGAATGGTGGCTATGGTCAACAAAGTGGCTACAGTGGTGGTCAAAAACAATTCGGTGAAGGCAGTTACAGGGAGTCTCAATTTGGCTACGAGAGTCATGGAGGGAAAAGTTTCTCCAGCAATAGTGGTGGTGGGGCCAGTAATGGTGCATCATCAGGACGTCACAATGTTGAACGATTTGAAGGCAATGAACAACAACAGGTCCCACTTGGAGGATCATTTGGCTCAGGTTCTAGTGCCCAGAGTGGTGCATATTCTGGAAATGGAGCTCAAGGAGGCCAGTCAAATGGAGGTTTTAGTAACGGTGGAGGATCTGGGACATCTGGTGGGGCACAAGGCTCGGCTGTAAATGGCCAAGGCTCGGCTGGAAATGGCCAAGGCTCGGCTGGGAATGGCCAAGGCTCGGCTGGAAATGGCCAAGGCTCGGCTGGGAATGGCCAAGGCTCAAGTTATGGTGGATCTACCTCATCCTATGGTGCTCGAGGAGATCTAGGTAGTGAACAGCAACATGTTCCACATACCTCATCAGGATTTGGATCTAACTCTGGAGCACAAAGCGGAGTTTATTCTGGAAGCAGCTCTCAAGGATATGGTGGAGAGAGCAATAGCTTACAAGGTCAACAAGGCAGAAACCACGTAGGAGGATCTCATGGATCTTATGGTGCTGGGTCATCTGGCCAAAGCAGCGCTTACCAAGCTGGTTCAAAAGGATTTGAAAGAAACGACCAGCAACAAGTTGAGCTTTCAAATCAAGGTTCAGATGCTCATTTGGGTGATTCTGGTCAAGCTGGCGGTTATGTTTCTGATGCGGGAGGAAATTTGGGAGGTTCCAGTCATGGCAATACCCAGGAGACGCTAAGCGGGGCCTTAAACTTGGCATCTCAAGGTCTACAAACTGCCAACCAGGCCGGTACCGGATGTACTACGTGTGGTAAAAGCAGCTACGCCCTCAGCAACGCCAAGAGCCATAGCGGGAATGCTGTCGCCTTATCTATTGGAGGATAGTAATTAAGAAGATATGTTAAGATTTATTGATTCTTGATAATTACCTGTATTTCCTTTAGTAAACTCCTTGTTATGTTTGTAAAAGATATATTATTTTATGTTTGTATAATAATATTAAAGTATTTTGATTGATATCTGACTTTTGCAGTTTTGAATTATTATAACAAATTTAATCCTCCCTTAAAATATCTATATTATTATAATCTATATACAACGTGTAACAGAAAGGTGTAATCATATTTGAAGAGATTATTCAGTCAATGCTATAGAACAACTTTTACTATGGAGCCAACCAAGTATATCGAAAAAAAAAATTAACTGTTTCATAGAAAAATGCAATGCCGCTCGGCTGAATTGTATGGAAGGGCAGATTTTTTTTTCAAGATTTCAAGGTTGGCTCCATAGTAAAGGTTGTTCTATACCATTGACTGAATAAGCTCTTTAAATATGGTTACACCTTTGTGTTACACGTTGTATAAATGATGACCCTGACTGACTGACTGATCTACCAAACGGCTGTACCTTCGGACATTAAATTTTGACTGTAGGTTCCTTGTATGACGGATGTTTAAGTATGTTTAAGAGTTTTGTTATCGGTAATCGGCGCGTAAGACAGATGAAGTGCGGGTTACCTGCTTAAGAGGCCCCTGTACGCCTGGATTTTTACAAAGATTCATATTCAAGGTGAAAACTGACTGTGAAGTAAACAGTTTATTTTCTTCATATTATTTTTCATAAGTATTATCTAACTATATCTCTATACAGCCCAAAAAACAAAATTTGCTGAAACACCATTATATTAGCTGTCAAGGTATCATGAATATTGCCTCGTTTTTACGCAAAGTTTAGCAAGTTGTATAATTTTTATCTGAAAATAAAATAAGAGAGAAATACAGACATCATTCATGTAAAGAAGACTGAGTATATACACTTTTCTATAAATAAACAGTAATTGTTTCATGAAAAACAGTTTTTACCTGAAACCATTTCACAAATTCGGCGCTTTTTGAATGTCTCGCCATCTTGCACCTCTTGATGAGAGATAGGTCGAAATGCGGTGTGGGGGGGAAGGGAAACATAAATAAGGATGTGTGCAAAGTTTCATTGAGATCAAAGCCATCAGGACGTTTCAAACACCTGAAGCATTTATATGGCAGCTGAGAGGGATGGTCCACCATAACATTAGCCTTAAGGTGTTTGAAACAGTCTTTTTTCACCGTGAATTCGAATCCTAACACTTAACGTTTTATTCAAATTCAAAATTCAAAAATTCTTTATTTACATTACAAAATGTAGGTTTTGAGGGGGTGGGACTCCCCAAGGGAGACCCGCTCTTTCTACGGATCTTATTTTACAAATTTGTATTAAAATTAAAATTAGGTCTTGCTTAATACATAGTGATTAGGTATTTATATAAAGAAAAAAATGTGTGTGTATGAGGGTTTATGTTGTGAAATAATATAATAATATAACTACAAGAGAGTGGGTGTCTTGTGTGTGAGAGAGGGTGTGAGGGTGTGTGTGTGTGTGTATATGTATTGTGTATATGAAAGAAAGGGTATGTGTGTGTTATTTAGGGTGGTTCCCTAGCCCTACGACCGTAGGCTCGGGATATATTGTTTATCACTCTAGGGGGTATATTTATGGTGATATCATATCATAAGGTAAAAAAGATATTTAAGAAAATATGCGGTATAGAGAGGATGAGAAGGTGAGTAAATGTTTAAATACCTATATTTTTGATATCAATCTATTTGCAGTACTTTATTTGAGCTTATTGAAAGTGGAGGTGTCATGCGATAATATGAGTTCGGTTTGTTCGTAAGTCAAACTTTTTAGCCATATTGTAAGTTTCTTTTTACATTCAAAGTATGTCATGGTGTATATATTTAATATTCGGTTTATCTTACTGTAAAGGTAAATTGATTGTGTACCAAATTGGTTTTGAGCAAACAAAGTTCTTACAGTAGCGCATTTGATAACTGAATGAGGATTCCGTTTATTGAGAATTTTAGGGTCTATAGATATGTTTTTATGAATTCTAAGCACACATTGCAGTATGTATAACTGTCTGACGGTAAGAACATTGGCATCTTTATATAATTTTGTTGTTCTATGTAATTTCTTTTTGCGCAGCATTATTTTCAAAATAGTTCTCTGTGCAATTTCGATACTAGTAAACTTAGTTTTGGATGCACCACCCTATACAGTTATGCAATACAGTAAAATAGACTGAACAAGAGTTGTGTAAATGTATGTAATAAGTTGCTTGTTTGATATATTACGTAAATACTTAAATAGCCATATTAATTTTCTTGCTCTCGTTGCCACTGCTTCAAGCTGAGGGTACCAAGAGAGATTTTTGTCAATTATAATGCCTAGGTATCTGGTGGAGTTAACTCTATTAATATTAGTACAGTTGCAATTTTCATTGTTAAAGTTTGTACACGTGTGAGCAGTTAGTTTAAAGTCGTTGCCTTTATCGTATTTATTTATTTAGTCGTTGTAAATAGTTGGTTTTTGTCATATTTAATGTGAGTTAGTTGAGTTTTAACCATGTAACAACACTACGCAACCCAGTTTCAGCATTAGCGAAAGTCCCTGCCCAGTCGTTTCCGTGAAAGAGCAGCGCAGTATCATCTGTGTATGAAAATATATGTCCATTAGCTATATTTAAATCAGTCAGGTCGTTAATATAAATAAGAAAAAGGGTAGGTCCTAAGACACTACCCTGTGGAACGCCATAATTAGTGCTCGAAAGATCAGTGCTGAAAGTGTTGTTATCAAGTTTAACTATATGTGGGCGTTCCTTAAGATAGTCAGTTAGGAGAGATAAAAAAGTTCCTCTAACACCCACCTTTTCTAGTTTGCGGAGGAGGATAGGAACAGAGACGGTATCAAAAGCTTTTTTTAGGTCCAGAAATATACATAGAGATTTTTTTTGTCGTCAAGATGTTTAGTTATATTTTTTGTTAGGTCTAGAATAGCATCTTCAGTTCCAATGCCCTCTCGAAAGCCGTACTGTGCATTTGATAGTGTACCATTTGAATTTAAGAATTTAATAAGTCGGTTATTGATGAATTTTTCAATGATTTTAGAGATAACTGTCATCACAGCAATAGGTCTATAGTTGTTGATATCGTCTCTGCTCCCACTCTTAAAAATTGGGTGTATAATAGATCTCTTCAGGAGTCGTGGAAAGATACCTTCCTGAAAAATCAACAGAGAAAGGCGGGTTACGTTTTATTCATATCGTATACAGGGTAACCAAACGAATGCCCCCTGGACGGAAGTACCTTAAATATTGAAGTTAGCAAATTTTACTTAAAGGAACCTTTACTTTTATTTGAAGTTAAGAAAAACTACATTCACAGAATTTTGAAAAATCACCTGTTTAAACCGGAAATATGATCGGAAATCTTTAAATTTTTATGATACCAATCGAAAGGGTCAATCAAAAGAACCAAATTCTTCTAAGTAACATAGTGGTGTTGATTTAGCGTAACACAACTTAACTTATGTGACAGGACTAACCTTATTTTAAGCATCCTGTCTTTTTCTTTCTTTATGGAAAAGACAAGGACAGAACGCTTAAATTAAGTTTAGTCCTGTCAAACAACGAATCGACACCGTTATCCTAAACTAAAGGAAGACCATGTAATTGCCTAATGTGTTAATTTGAGATGATAATTTGCTTTTGCAATACTAATCGAATGGGTGGAGATAAGCATCCTATTCCATCCATCCATCAGCCTAGTTCGTCCATTGCTGGACATAAGCCTTTCCAGGACTTTGCCATTCCCGGCGGTCATACTGGAAGCATTGCCCATACTCACACACGCTGGGCAGGCGGGTTGGTGAGCGCGGTGCCAGAACCCTCGCACCAGTGACGCCGCTGCCCGTCAAAAGTCTGTATCCTATTAGTATGTCTGTGTCTGTGTATCCTATATAGGGCGGGATTTGGGTCGGCTGCCTGGATTCGTGCTGGTGGCTTGGTTGCCTTGTTTCTGGTCGCTGGCCGGGTCTCCGGTACGTGTTCGGGCGGTTGATTAGATTTCGTTTTGTATAATTATAGATGTTACTTATAATTTTAATCGTATACATATTGCTAAATAAAACTTTAATTTAGTTCATGTACATTTATTTTATTATACAAGGTGACTTTTTGATCATCGTCCAAATTAATACTGGAGGCTTGGTAAGTGATCAGTATCATTGATCAATAACAATTTTTGCAAATTTCGTAAAATGAAATTTCGACTTCCCATAGTGATTTACTCGTAACTGGAAGTGAATTTCTATGGGAAGCCGAAATTTCATTTTACAAATTTCACAAAAATTGTTATTGATCCAAGATACTGATCACTTATCAAGCCTCCAGTACGAATTTGGACGATGATCAAAAAGTCACCTTGTATATTATATATTACTATATTATATTATTATATATATTTTTATAAGATTAAGTTTGACTCGTAAAAAGTGTATTATGTATACCTACTTTTCAAAATAAACAATTTAAATTTAAATTTGAGTAAGTGCCTGGAGATAAGTTCAACCACAAGTACAACACAAGAGACTGAGCGACGAGCGCGGTGCTAGTGTAGGTCCCGCTACAAAAAGGGTCAATAGTACGCCCTTAGAAAAGACATCAACGCGTGCGGAAAGTTTCAATACTTTGCATTTATGTCATTTTTATCCTCCGTCGCAATTTAATTTTAAATTTCCTATAAGATTCTTCTTATTAATACCAGTTTATTAATACGAGTTTAGAAACTCGGTAAGTGATTAGAACTTAGGTTCAATTACCCAATTAGCAAAACAGTATATAGGTATATTACACCTAATAACAAGCAGAGAGGCGAAAATTTTAATCCGTGATGGATCTTTTTTTTTTGTCACATATAACCATATTGAACTATTACAACTGCTACAGACAAAAATCTTTTTCACTTTTAACTTCTAAAGCAAAAAAAAAAATTTTTTTGTGTTCGAAAAATGGCACGAAGATGTGATGGCCTCTTTTTTTGGTTTTATTGAAAAAATATTGCATTTTGGGTGTTTTGATCAACAATAGTGATAGAATATTGTGAATTAAAATCGCCATAACCAGTGTAGTGTGTTGTTCAATGAAACAAAAGTGCAGGCCGTACCTTTTCATGTGTTTTTTCGAACCTAACATTTTGTTCGTGTTATGGGTATATCACTTTAGCACGAACTGACAGGACAGCGACTACGACAGGACAGTTCCTTCAGATGATCCTCAAGAGAGGATATACAAACACATAGAAGAAAAGAGACTAAAATAAGACCAGGCAGTAAGCCAGGCAATAAGACCAGGCATGAGCCTTTACCCGTTGGCATAAAGGAAAGAAAATAACAAAAAAAAAGTTTTTGTTTAAAACGTAGTTTCTTGGTTTTTTTTTTAACTTTGTTTTAACTTTTGTTTTTAAACTTAGACTTCCTTATGTTGTGCACTAAGCGAGCGGCTGTCGTAAGGCACAGAAGAAATAATCTTAAACACAATATATGAGTACTGTACTCATACGAGTATATTGTGTCGTTTCTCATATTACGGAGTACTCATATTAAATCTTAATATTAAACAATCTATAGTATCGTGGGAAAGGAAAGGCCACAATTGTACGTAAATTGGGAAGTATCAAGGTCAGGTTAAGTTTTGAGGTAAGTTCTACGTAAGTATTTAAGGCGCTACGGAAAAAAAATCGACACTTTGAGAACTTGCATATCTACTTCAGTAAATAATGTATTATTTTGATAAAATAGTATATTATTTTTGAAATCTTTTTCTAGGGATCTGTTAAAACAGAAACACGATTGGAGAAATTCGGATCGATAGAAATATTTATTGAAATGAGGTCGTTTTCGACACCAATTCTCCTGGTTTGACAATTTCGAATGACATACGGCCAGCAATTATATCTTATTAGATAGGTTTTAACAGTATTTAGGACCTGGTTAAACCAAATTTTCATAGCAACTTTAGTACATTTTATATTAATAAAAAACCGACTTCTTGCTACTTTTCCACGAATCCGTCCCTCTCGCACTGAGGGTTTTTTCGCATATGGAGTAACAGGGACGCTAAAACTTTTACATGTCGCCTTAAGTATAAATCAATAGACCTTGGGAATAGAAATGGCGACCGACCACTATCTCACCTACACAATATCTCCGTCTATATTCGCCCATGGAAATACATGCATTAATAACAAATAACAGTCAATGTATTCGTCAAATCCACAGAACTATTAATAGGTCAAATCTATGGACGAAGAAAGCTCTAATCCCATATTGTGTTCGATTGGTCTATGCTGACAGCGGACGGCCATTTCTATAAACTTTTCGGTATTTAGCGCTGCAGCTGGTCAAAATACGTTTGCTTTTTTTTTGTTCATCTGAATTTTGAGCATTTTGTATTCTTTATTGTACACAGAAACAATGGTTAATTTGAGGATTCCAGTAAAAGTAAGAAAAACACGAGTAAAGTACGAAAAACGTGCTGTAATTGTTAATGTGCTAAAATTAACAAAATGCACATATTTACATATTGGTAGATAGGTATACTCACTTCTGTCTCCTAGATGAGTAGGCAGATACTACAGATTTCCTTCTGCTACGATCCTGATACACCTCTTGAGCTTTTTCTACATCCATTAATCTCTTCTTAGACATCTATCAATGCAATCTCTTCTGTTCAGGTTATTGCCATTTCCAGAATGTGATTTAGGATACGCCTTTTTTGTTGAAATTAAGGCGAAAATTATACAATAATTATAATTTTTTTAAAGAAAATTTTGCAGTATTTATTTGAAATATCAGGTCACTCTAAATAACTATATTGTGAAGTTATAATTAAAACTAACCCAATACAATTTCAATTCAAAAATATAATATATACAAGGTGACTTTTTGATCATCGTCCAAATTCATACTGGAGGTTTGATAAGTGATCAGCATCATGAATCAATAACAGTTTTTGTGAAATTCGTACAATGAAATTTCGACATCCCATAGTAATTCACTTCCAGTCCTGAGTGAATCACTATGGGGGGAGTCGTAATTTCATTTTATGAATTTTATAAAAATCGTTATTGGTTGATGATGCTGATCACTTACCAAGGCTCAAGTATGAATTTGGACGATGTTCACAAATTCACCTCGAATATATATGTATATGTATAATTGTATCTAACCGTTTTATTATATATATATATATATATATATATATATATATATACAGATTCTTACGAATATTAAAGTAGAAATTGAATAAAAGAGAAAATTTTCGATATATATTTCGATCCACTTGGGATCGTCGTCAGTCGAATATCGATTTTATTCGATTTAAAATCATATTCGACTGACGACGATCCCAAGTGGATCGAAATATATATCGAAAATTTTCTTTTTTATTCAATTTCTACTTTAATATTCGTAAGAACCTGTATATATATATATATATATATATATAATAAAACAGTTAAAAAAAAGCTTTTAAAGTAATAATATTTATTATCATATAATTGTATCTATTGATTCTGTACGCTGCCTCTACACATTGTTTTCTTTCTTTTAAGAGTTCCTCCATCCAAAGGTTGTCTGGAAGACATCACTTTTTAGTGATAAGACCGCAAATTGTACCACACTTTTACTTTTTAAATTGTCTATATACTTTGTTTTTGGTGTGCAATAAAGAATATTGTATTGTGTATTGTATTGTGCCACAGTTCAGTTAACGTCTTCAATTTTGTAAGAGGTTTTATCATGAAAATTATAAACGGTACTTGTAGTCTAAGATCCTGACTTAAGGTGAATACATACTTCAACTGCAATTAGGACTTGTCTTTGAAGGCCTACTCCTCCCACACAGGTGATCCAAAAACTTTAAAATAATATATGAGGGTCATGACAAAGTCAAAAATAAATTTTGTGTTTGACATTTATTTTCTTGTTGTCATTTTTGACAAAAAAAAATCGAAATTTATCGATAGTCTCATATAATTTTTGCAAGAATTCTCTTACTACTTCCAAATGCCTCAAGCGATTTCAATGATTCTTTCACCCAATTATAGACAAATTTTAGATACTTGTAAATTTTTTTTATACTACACCTGCTCGGAAAGTACCTTCTTTCTTTGTTGAAAACGATGCAGAAAATACGTCATTACTGTCATACAAATATGCGGGTGGAAAAAGTGTATGAAAATTCATTGTTAACGTGCTTGAGCGGGTAGAAAAAGTTTATGCAAATCCATTGTTAACGTGCTGTTTTTTTTTTTAAATAACATAGAATGAGCAGGTGGCCAAGTGGCCAGTATTATTTTGCGAACTCGTACATAAAACTCGAAAAATGATACTATCCGCTTGCTTTTCCTGCACATAATAAAAAAACAAGAAGGAAATAAAAAGTGACAATCGCACGCGAGTCAGTCGGTTTCTTTTATTGTATCTTGATTAAAAGTAAAATTATACTATTTCCTCGCAGGTGTAGTATAAAGGCTTCGCCTCGGGCCTCAAACTACACCCTCGTTGGTAATCTTCCCCTTTCTTCCCTCGGTGAACAATGTACTATATCTGTTCATCGCGTTCTTGTGAAAATTATTATTTTCTCTTATTTTGCGCTATCCGGAGACGTAGCAATCGTCTAATGCGATGCGCGCTGATATGAAAGTTATTTCAATATAGTTTTTGACGATATTTGTACCGACACAGATTGACTCAAGGTCGTTGGCGGATTCCCCATTTCCCAGAACACTCCTCATTCCTTTTCCTGATCAAATGTATTTATTTTCCAATGAAATCTAGAGTTCACAGAATGTACTGGGAAGCTGGGCACTGTGCAGTCTCAGGTTATTGGAAAAACCTGTTATATAAACAAATTGTATGAAATAGGATACAATTTCCTGAATTTGCTCTACAAAATTACATCACCAAAAAACCACATAGAGGAAACCTCTGAATTTAATCGAACGCGAGAGAAGTAAACAGTTTTGCTTTGACACATTGCTACTAAGTTTGTTGAAGTATTTAACACCTCGGAAGGAATGAATCTGTGGTTATTTTTTATGTTTCATGTTTATCTAGTGTAGGTTTAAAAGATGACTCCATTTGAGTATTAGGTCATAATATCAGAATGTGGCGGATAGGGCTGTTGTTGGCTTTAGCAGCTGTTTTGACTGAAAATGCTTCAGCTGAAGTTCAAGGTAAATACATAAATAATTCAGTTATAAAAATTGCAATTAATTTGACATAACAGCCGCATGACCTTGCATTAGTTAATTAATTTCCTAGAAAAAGCCTTACAAGTCCAAAATAGGCTTGTCCCCTTGATAAAATTTTTTCGATTACTGCATCTCATTAATTATAATAAAATACTCAATTTTTAGATGCACCAATCCAAAGGATGAAGCGCTCCTACGATTGTCCTCCCGGTCCACAGTTCTATCCTCCTTATCCACCACCACCTCCGCCACCACCTCCCCCTCCCCCACCATTCTGGCCTCCACCCCCTCCTCCGTACTGGCGACACCACCACCATCACGAAGACTTTGATCGAGGGTACGACAGCGGATACAACAAAGCGCAGGCTCAGTCTCAAGCTCAGTCCCAAGCTCAAGGCGGCAATAGTCAAGCCACCAGCAGTCAAGCCACCAGTCAAGCTCAAGCTGAGCAGGGACGAAATGCCAACCTGCAGGAAGGTCATGCATCTCCTTGTGATACATGTGGCGGGAATCAAGGAAGCAATGCCGTCAGTAACGCGAAGAGTGACTCGGGATCAGCCGTCGCCATCGCCATAGCCAGGGCGCAGGCTAATAAGAAATAGATTCTTGGACTCTAATGATATGTTACAACAATTGACCATTTTAGTTAACGTTTTCTAGTCGTAAGTGTTTTGTTAATAAATTTACAATTATATGTATTTCATGTTTAATAATAATTTATTTTAACAAACATAAAATACAAATACTCAGTTAATTATTTATCTCTCCGAGTATTGCGCGCTTGTGGAAGTGGGGGCGATCAGCAAGCCTTCCACGAAATCAGCCAGAAGTCGTCCTTCGTTAAGAGAGCGAGAATCGTAGTCGGTACTCTCACAACAAAAGAGTTAAAACTCACGTAGTTGCACGAATGCAACTTCTTAACTCTCAAAACGATTTTGGTGTTCTTCTTCATGTACTTCACCAAATCAGCTGACTGGTTGTAAAGTACAGTCGGCATACAACACATACAGTAACGTCATAGGTAAAACTGGACGCAGCAAGTGAGTCGGTCCAGTCAGTGTTCCGCAGTGGTTACGACGATTGGACGTCTTCTCCTGTACCAAGATAAAGCCCTTCTCATGTGCCTGACCATAAGGGGCCTGCGGTACCGCACTGTGAAGGGGTACATAGTGGATTCCCGTTTGTCGGCAGATTTGCCGGTGGCAGCAACAGTATATTCACAATGGGGTGTAAAAAGACACCGGTGTCATCACCGCGAAGTGAGGCGCGGGGGTCAGCACGAGTCAAGCAGGAAGGACGGGGTGCGAGGTGACAGAGTTGGCGGCCGGTGAATTTGCTGACTCGAAACTATCGCTCGCGCATAAACAGAGCACCTTTTCACTACAGGTGGCACTGATAGCCCTATGTAGAGGGAGCCTTCTAAAAGACGAGACAGTGGTGCATGTGCTGCTCCACTGCTCTGATACCGAAGAGATTAGACGAAAAGCAGAGATCGCGACGAGCTCCCCTTCCCTTCACTGGACCAAATTTTGTGTCAGCATACTGAAGCTATATTTGGCGCTGCTTCGAGGTGATGTCCTGGCTGGGCTGACTGACCGAGAGGGGAAGTGCACGATACTCGCGATCACAGAGAGTCAGCAGAGGATCACCCCCGCTACGAATTTAGAATTTAGAATTATCGCTGTTGACGTACGAAGTCGACAATGACAACGTAATATACCGATGTCGTCTTACGCAATGCATCGACCTAAACACGTACTCGTAGCTTACGGACAGTGATTACAGATTCGAAATTATTTTAAAAGAGCTTCCATTACAACATTAAGTACGCACTTTAAACGAAAGGAAAATAATAACAAGTTCAAGTTCAAAAATTCAAGGTTTCGCATTTGTTGAGAACAACCTTGCTCCACAGCACAAGCTCACGGCTATGATTCTCCTCTTACATTGCGTAATATATACAACGTTATTATTTCCATTGCTAAGATTTTATCAGTACCTACGATTATCTATTTTTTGTTGAAAAAAACATGAGAGAGTGATATAATTGTTATACGTAATTTTACAAACACAAAAAAAAATCCTTATTAATCCAAAAGTAGTAGTACAGTTAATGCTTAATATTATTTTATCATAAAGTAATAAATAGCATGCACACAGAAAATTAAAAAATACAAATAAGAATTACATAGGCAATAATTATAATGGATATGTTGATCGTATATTCCTGGGTTTAAACTGTTTTTATAGACCCTCTCACCTGCACTGACCTAAAGAAAGGCCGTTCCGCAGAGTGAAAGTTTAACAATTTGGACACACAAATTGTAATAGGTATTACACGTTACATTATTATACATTATTATACATTATTATAGTAGTTATTAGACAAAAGTAACGTTAAATCATCGTCACAAAAATATTTACATACTTATTATAAAATCTGGTTAGATGAATGAGTGCTTCATTAAGAAAGAGGGTGAGGGTGTGTGCGCGAGTGAAGATGTGTGTGATTGTGTGTGTGGAGGTTGTGTCATGTTTGTGAGTGTATTTGAATATCACGCATCCTTTTATAATGTAAGAGCTTAAAACTAAGATATATGTCATCTATCTCAAGATATATCTCAAGTCTACTAGTTACAATCTACCTTTTATGGGGGATAAAGGAAAATTTAATGTACATATATATACAAGATATATATATATATATATCTATAATATACATGTAAAATTATCTGAGGACATGGCAGTGCCCCTGTCAAGACGAGCCATTAATTATTACTATGTATATAACGATATTTGTTAAGCACCTTCCTGACCAAAAACAATACATACTATACTCAAAATGGTTCACTCGTCTTCCTAACATATACAGGATGTCTTTGATTTATACAGCCAAATTCATACTGCAACTCGGTGAGTAACGATAAACCAGAATCAATGACGGTTTTTGCGAATTCACAGTAAAATTTTAGCTCCCCTTACTGTGCCGAGTTTGAACAAGTGATACATATATAAAAGACATTTCCTTTGTATCTTCGATATGAATTTAGCTGTACAAATAAAAGATACTTAAGGTGTGACAAAATAGATTATACAGCTAAGAGTCACTTTGATTTTTACGAGAAAAACTCGACATTTCGGCCAACTCTTCATCAACCCGCATTGACAGAAACGTCGAAAATTTCTCGCAAAAATCAAAGTGAATCTTAGCTGTAATATATATTTTGTTGTGATGGACCATAATAAAAATCACCTTGTATATTCATAGCTTGCTCTGGTCAGCAGCCTCACATGCGCCCACGCAGGGCCTCCGCTCGGCCGCTATTGGCAATATTCTCCATAATTTAGCAACAATTATGCAAATCCTCACAAATACGAGAAGCTGGACGGACACAAAGCCATCAACAAGTTTCCGCAAGGCATTTCCGCTCATTATTAAATACATGATATCATTGTGTAGTTTTGGCGAAGTTATTCTATGGAGATTTTGAGGAAATACCCATGGCATATTTGTACATTGGTATATGTATACTGTTGTATATGTATTGTATATTGAATTACATCTACAAGTCCAAAAATTGTATAATCTGTTGCTACACAGAGCCTCACCGATTACATATCAAATTAACAACAAAATACTGTATTTAGGTGTATGGAAATCTGAAACAATTTACAGTTTTTAATTAAAGATTTTTTCTTTTTTGCTTTTAGAATGTGTTTTATTTTTATTTTTACCATCTCATGAAGCCCTAACATTTGATAGCCCACACGACACGTTTCAGAATAAATCATTAAAAACGTCCATACAAAAAGTTAACCCCTCCTCCCATAAGGAATTATTTTTCAAGGACTGCGGGCCAAAATTATCTTTAGGAATGCTTCTATACCAATTTGTGGTTTTTTTATTTATACACCATGTGAGTTCAGAGTTGTTTCTGAGTATGACGAAATAGATTATACATAATACCTATTATATTACCTATTATATTATATATATATTAATACCTATTACTATGTAGTATATAGGTGGGATTTGGTCGGCTGCCTGGATTCGTGCTGGGGGCTCGGTTGGTGATCATTGAACCTGTTCCTGGTCCCTGGCCGGGTCTCCGGTATGGGTTCGGGCGGTTGATTGGATTTCACCTTGTATAATAATATTTTACCTATAATTTTAATCGTATATATATTGCTACATAAATTAAAAAAACATTTAATCTAAGTAGTTCATGTACATTTATTATTTTATTACATATATTTTTATAAGATTAAAATTTGACTTGTGAAACGTGTATTATATATACCTACTTTGCAAAATAAACTTTTTGAATTTTGAATTTTGATGACCTGTGAAGTGCAATTAACAGTCCGCACTCACCCACAATTTAGCGACGATCATAACGTTCCAGCGAAACTTGTCTTCCGAAGCATAGTCAAGACGTTTAGACAGCTAGGAAATTGTGTTTATTTGTATGTGGTTGAATTTTAATTTTTTTGTACCTAGTTTAAAAATTTACGAAATATAATTATTTGAATAATTCAAATAATACTCAAAAACAGTCGCATATTCGAATACCAAAAATTTTCGAATATTCGAACATTATTCTAATATTCGAATACAAGCCCTAGGTGACGGTGACGGTGATGATGATTATTTAATCATTTTGAAAATCTTTTATTAATAGGAAGCTACATTGTCCAATAGCTCAAGCGTACAATAATCCTTTTTGGATTCTCTTGGGAACAAAGTTTGAAATTTCAAAACATTTTGCAAAATAGATATTTAATTTATCTAAGAAACACTTGCCGTGTTACTACAAAACGGTGTTTAAATTTAGACAGTGTTTAAATCTGTTTGTGTCGCCTTTGCTTTCATATTGTAAAAGAGTGACAGCAACAGATTTAAACACTGTCTAAAGTTAAACACCGTTTTACTTAAGTTACTTTTTTGATATTTAAGTTTTAATAAATTGATATTAGTTAATACCGAATAAATATATATATGATAATAAGTTATTTATTCACAAAAACGGTACATGTTTACACAATTTGTGTTTAGTTAGATTACAAATAAGTTTAAACAATTTTAGCATAGGGTAAGAGATTAGGAGCATCTGCTGCTAAGTAGGTTGTAAGCCTGAATTTCAGCATACAGCGCCTCCACTCTCGTATCAATATTTATTAGCTTGTAAGAATTTATTAACAAACGCATGCCTAATATATATATAAGGTCTTTCAATTTAAATGGAAAGTAATTATACATCACATTCCACTGTAAAGCACTTTTTTTTGCGCGAACTTTTTTTCACTTCTCAGTACAAAGTGGTCCGATCACTGAAAGTTAAATACGTAGATGTACGAGTAAAACCTCGAAATCAACTTTAAGACGAAAACAAATCATTGGAATAGCTTTTGAATTACAGGAGTTATGAACTCATGAATCTGTAAGAAAAACTCAGCAATTTCATATGTAAAGACCTATTTAAATTACAAAAAAAAAGTATTTACTGTAACTACACGTTTTAAAAGCACGATGATATGTAGATTATAATATTAACAAGTAAATCCATAATGTTAACGATCTGTTAACTGTCTGTGCTATATACATGTATTGTATTCATCTATACTGACTTAGATAATTGGCAGTTAAATTTTTTACTAGATAGTAATAAACTTTCGTTTGCAGTAACGCCCAGCTCTACCTTGAATTCTAGCGGTGTACCTCCCAGCTGATTATTATTGGTTTTTGGTCGTAAATTGTAAAAAAAAAGTTGTGAATCTTTAAGTATTCATTAGAAATTATTCATCTCTACTTTTCTGAATACCCAAATACTTTAAATAATTACGTAGTTATTTATAATGCTTGCTGGTGTACGGCATAATGGATACATAAAATGTAAGTCCCATCAAGAATCAAACATCCGTGTGACTGATGGATAATTATGAAGAATTATAGTTTTAAATCAATACAATTCAGATTAATTATTTCGTAAATAATTGAATGTAAAATTATGAAAACATCGAAACTGTTGCCCACGCTTGTGAACACAATCATTCAGTTGCGTTGTTAATTGTGGGCGCATCATACGGAACTCCGCAAAATATTTTATTGCTTATTTGAGTCAATTCGATTTACATTTGGGCGAATCGCCGACTTCTTCTTCCGTGGGAAAAACGCACGTTTCCGAATTGAGGCAAGTCAATGTCGACGGGTGTGCGGGCTAGCCTCGTGAAGATCTATAAAACTACTTTGATCTGTAGAAAAAACATCACATCCAGCAACGGTGTAAACAAAGAAACATGCCGAAACTGACACACTTACCTCTTTTTGCCGTCCTCATTATCGGAGCATGGGGCTCGGCATTTGACCAAGGTAACTCGCAAATTTCTTTTTTATTACTTTATGGTCGTACTACCTCTATAATTTTAGATATGACTTTGCAATAAAACTAATACTAACATGTTCTTAAGCCCGTTAAGTAGAAAGTAATGGACCTATTGTGACGTGATGTTTAACCGTTTCAGGATTGATGGCTGAAACTGTAGCGGTTAGTGGCGCGAGACAGCCACGTGGAATCATCAAAAGGCTCTTTTGTCGGAAATTTGGCACTTGTCAGAACGAATATGGAAGCTTCCAGCCGAACGGGTATGGTGGATACCCGGGGTACCAGCAAGGGCAAATTCCCGCTATCAACATTGGAATCAGTCAATCGCAATCCTCTGCTGCAAATGGTCAAGGAGGCTACAGTAGCGGTTCTTATCCCAACAACTATCAATACAACGGAAACCCAGGATATGGGGGCTACAACCAGGGGCACGGGGGCTACAACCAGGGGAACGGGGGCTACAACCAGGGACACGGGGGTTACAACCAAGGCTACGGAGGCTACAATAATGGATTCGGTGGCTACCAGAGGCCAGGATACTTTGGCAACGGTAACGGAGGGTACAACAACCAGTTTAACGGGAACTACTTTGGTGGTGGTCCTGGGAATGGAGGATACGGTTTCCAAGGTCCTTTCGGTGATGATGTCTCCGAAGATACCCAGCCTGAGATTGACGATCATGAATATGACCAAAACGCTAACGGTTACAACCAAGGCTCTTCGATGTACAATAATAATAATAATGAGAATATTGCCAGTGCAGTGTCCTACGCTTATGCCGATCGGAAAGCGAACTGAATGTTAATTTTGTGGTAGAATATTTGAATTTTGTTCCCTGTGATATAAACTGTTAATTCCTGTGGGATATCTTTGATGTATGGTGATGACGATTTACTTTGCCTGTTTTCCATTTGAGCAAATTGTGTTATTTCTTAGTTAACACCGATTTAAATAATATTTATTAGCCTACAAATAAAGTTGAGGAAAATGGAAGTTGGCTATATTTTTTTATTATCGCTTGTTCATAATAAAGAGGCCTACAAAGTCACGGTTAGCCTAGTTATGTGCAAAAAATATGTATGGCTATTATATTGGTAGTAGGCTGTTTCAAATTTTATGGTTATTAGATTAGGCTATTTCAATGGTTTCGCTCTACATTAGGTGATTAATTTTGTTATTATTATTATGCACAAAAGTAGAAACTATACAAGTTTAATATCAACAATGAGACTTCGGCGCTTAGCAACAATTTCGCAACTGTCGCTCTCTTTACTGCTATCTGAAGCCGTTACTTGGAAATTAAAAAAGATTTACACCAACACGGTTCTGAAGTAATTATTCCCTTCGTACTTTCGTACTCGCTTTATAAATACAAAGATAGGTATATAGATACGAAACAATTCATATTGATGATGCTAGACGCATTTACGTAGTTATTTAAATAGTAATTGTTATTTTTTAATATATAGGTATATATATTTTTTTTATTATGGAAACGTGTCTGTCACGTCATATATTTAATTGGGTGTAACGGCACTCAAAATCGGAGAACTACATGTATGTATATATGTATATATATAGGTATGTGGTTTTAGGACTTTTTAGGGTTCAGTACCTAAAAGGTACAAAAGGAACGTTTATGGTGAGACTCCATTGTCCGTCCGTCCATCCGTAAGTCACAGCCTCATAACTTTAGCACCGTTAAAGATAAAGATATGAAATTTAGCACACATAGCATTATTTAAATACATATCACGATGTAAAAAAAAAATGAAAAATTCGAAATTGTTCAAAATATTTCCAAAACAAAAGTGAGAAAAATAAAATATATAATCCTAAAATTACAATATAGGTATCAAATTGTAGATATTAAAAATCTAATTGTAAAAATATATACTTTAACTACATATATTTACAGGCACTGGTTTCGAGAAATCTTTAAAAAAGCAAAAATATGTGTGTGTGTCCCTTATCTCCGAAACTGATTGACCGAAAAATATGAAAAAAATGTCGATTGGCTAATTAGAGGAAAACAATAGCAATTTAAAACAAATTGTGCGCAAATGAAAATATAAAAAAAGAAGTAAAATAAATTTAAAAAATATTTTATAAAAAAACAACGGGGACCAAATTTTAGGTATTAAAATTTTTATTGTAAAAATATATAGTTTGGCTATATTTAATTGCATATACTCGTATTTCGAGAAATCCTTGAAAAACCATAAAAAAATTGTATGTGGGGGGGACATATCTCCAAAACTGGTGATCAAAAAATATGAAAAAAATCACGGTAATATGTGTTTACGATTACAGGAAAAATAAAGCGGTTGAGAAATTCACGAAAAAAAATTACAAAATTAAACTTATCATCCACAATACGGAACCCGAGGTACGCGAGTCCGACTCGCACTTGGCCGGTCTTTTTTAATAAGGAATTCTCTCACTTACGTTGATTTTGAATCAGTAATTGATTGATCCATAACCAGGCTGTACCGACTCCTAGCATGTACCAAAGACCAAAGACACATCATCGTAATATCGTTTCGAAAAACACGCATAAAAGAAAAAAAAATTGGTCAGCTTCACATACAGAAGATTTTTTTTTAAGAGGCTATGCGAATTTTATTTTTGTCACTGTCACTCCAAGTGAAAAATCGCGCAGTGCGAGAGGGGCAGATTTAGGGCAAAAGGGAAAAAAGTTGGTTTTATATTTTTAATAAAAAAACTAAAATAACTAGCAAAATTTCAAATATCAAATCTCTAGATATTGTTAAACCCACCTAATAAAATATGTTTGTGTTCTGTATATGGTTCCTACTCGTCAAACGAGGAGAAAAAGTGAGTTTGAAGACCTCATTTCAACAATTATTTCTATCGAGGAAAATTTATCCAAATATGTTTTCCAATTTCAAAACCCTAGATTATATAATCAAAATGCATATTCCTGAAATGTATTGAAATTTTCCGTGTATTTCATGAAATATACAGAAAAGAAACACCCGTATTTTTTTCGCATATCGCCTTAATGTACTGCAGCATTTTTTCTTAGGAAACGTGGTTTATTTTATTATTTTATTAAATATTTACATATTTTGAATGTCTTAAAAGTCTTAAATAGTTAACTATTTACAAAACAATTAGTCAGAATGTATATGATTAATAAGTAGTTTTTGTAAATGCTGGCAGTTACATATGTGTCGCAGTGAAATTATACATCCATGAACACATATTATTAATAAACAATCAATTTTATTATCTACTAGAACAGTGCTGTGTACTTCTAGATAAAATTATTATATAGATTATCACTCTGCAGGATAAATGTATCAAACAATTTTGTACAAAATCGAAGTATACAGTTTGGCCTCCTTAATACATTACACGCACCGAAAAATATTGATAAATCCTTTTTGGAGCCGCGGAGAATCAGGAACGTTTTAAGAGTTTGTCCCCAAGGCCACTTGCAGATAAAATTAAAAAAAAAGTAAATTGCCTCGATAAAAACCTCTTCTCACCATGTACATTATCCCTTGGAGATACGAGTAGTAACAACTTACTATCTCCAAGGGATAATGTACATGGTGAGGTACTTGAGGGCTAATTCTAAAGTCAGCAATCGTCTGTTCCAACCGCGTAGGTTACTTAAAACTTCAGTTTTAACTTTATGACTTTATTTATGGGAAAACTAAGATAGGGAAGTAGTATTGTAAAGTAATTTATTACAAAGGAATGGGTTAACAATGTTAGTAAGTCAAAATATTAAGTTCGCAAATGTAGATCAGTCTTTACAACCTACTGAATCGATTTGGGGCAATTAAAGTCATTCAATATTTATAAGTATGATATCAGATTAGTGGGGTGGAGACGTTGTAATCAATATACCGTAACTTTTGTTGAGACCAAGTAATTTACGAGTACTATACATCATCAACATAGTGACCGGGTCAGAGAAATGTAGTGGGGGCACCTGGTCCTACTATATAAGCTCCGGAGAAATGCTTCAGACGCATCCACTATTTCTAATCACCACCAACGAAAGGTGAAAAGATTTGGAAAGATTCTAATTTCAAAAAATAAAAGATGGCCGCCAACTTGATCGTCCTCCTTGCAGTGCTCGCCAGCTGTCATGCCGTGCCCGTCTGGGTCGAAGGTGAGTCACCACTCGAGATTTATGTTGCGGTAATCAAGCTTTTGGTGTAATTAGTTTCGATATTTTTCATCTATTAGAGACACCTTTTTCTGATGCCAGTGTTTTTTTTTTAGTCACTTCTCAGTTTTTAGTGTACAAAACTACAGTGAAAAAATTTTCAGGAGACGGTGTTGTTCCCGGCGTAGTGATGCGCATCGGTCGCTCTCCTAACATGGCGTTCGGATACGGCAGCGGATTCAGCACCAGCATCGGAGGCATCAGCCACTCCACCGGCATCGGTAGCTCCTTCCAGTCTGGAGGAGCACAGGCTTACGGCGGCGGATTCGGCAGCGCTGGCTCCGCTGGCGGTGGCAACTTCGCTCGTGGAGTAGGCATGGCTGGTTCTGCACCCGCGCCCTACCCTTACCAACAGTCCGTCGCTTCGGCCTTCAACAGCCCCCATGGACGTAATAACTATGGATCTGCTGTATCCTCCGCCCAGAACTTCGGTGGCAACTACGGCTCAGCACTTTCCTCCGCTCAAAGCCACAACGTCCCTCAATACGGGTCCGCCGCGGTGGCTGCTCAGAACGGCGGTTTGCCTCGCTACCAGTCGGTCGTTTCTCAAGCACAGAACGTTGGTGGTTATGAGTCCGCCATGTCCGGTGTCCAGACACACAATGGCCAAGAGTACAGATCTGCTGTGTCTGCTGCCGAGAACGCCCCTGGCTATGAGTCAGCTGTGTCTTCGACCCAGTCCCACGACGGAGGTAACAACTACGAGGCCGCCGTGTCCGCAGCACAGAACGTGGGCGGGTATCGAGGCAGCTCGGCGCAGACCATCCAGCAGCGCGGTGCCGCCCTGCGCAACAGTGGAGCATCCAGCGTCAACGGTCCCGGCATCCAGGCCGCCCAGTCTCACGCTGTCAATCATGGAGACTTCTACTAAACTAATGTGTAGGTTATTTTGCTCAAACTAATGTAATTCTAAATCAAATTTAAATTCAAAGATATCAAGACGACTGCTAGGGTATGTACGATGCACTTGTCTTCATATCTTTTAAAGAAAATGTTTTGGTAAATAATATAAATAATAATTATAATAACAGATTTTGTCAATAAAAGACTGAATTATTTTGTCGAAAATGTATACTTTATTTTCTTTACCACCTAAACTAAGTTAAACGAACAACAATTCATTGCCAGTACAAACCTTACATTATTACGTCTCTATTTAGGGCCATTAGCACGATTATCAAAAGAAACAGAATTAATTTTACCATATACATGTCCGTTATCATTAACAGCAGTTACAGTTTGACCATTACCAAGAAAACTCGGGTCATAGAAATTTTCAAAACCCTTCAAGAAATTGTTAATGCCAAAATTACTCAGGCCATACCCTTCAATGTTTATTGGGAAATGGAAAAGGGGGAATAAAAAGGGGTTGAATGAGGATGTGGAGACAAAGCTCCTTCCTGTGCCAGCAGCAGCCGCGCCAGGGGTTGCAAAAGTGAAGGATCTCGCAAAGTTCTCTTCAGGTTTTGTGGTGACGAGTACGTCGCTCGAAGTTCCTGCGAGGTTCTTGAATGATAAGTGATGTCCCCTTTCAGGACTCGATGAAGATATAGCTATCACGGTTTGTCCATTGGAGGGTGATCCTACAAGATATGAATAGGCATTTGGTCACATGAATGAAATTTACCTTAATTTAATAAATGTTATGAAACGCAGAACAAGTTCAGCCTTACCTTTCAAAATGATGGGATTTGCCTGCACCATATCTAAAATGATAGTCAACACTATGCACAGTAATCCTAACATTTTAAAGTATTGAAAAAGTTTTAAAAGCACAAATATATTTAGATAACAAAACAAAATTACATCAAATTAGAAAATGTGCTATCTTATGCAGAGAGAAAAAGGAATGAATTGATTTGCTCTTCAATTTCTCTCTTATATAGGTTGCAAGATTTGAAGGATGTATAATTTGAGTAATTACATACACGGCCTTTAAAGGCAATGACCCCAAGACATGTGATATCTATAGAAAAGAAATAGCTTTTGTAACAGTCTACACAAAAAAATGGAACCAATGATATTAAATGTTTTATATTAATTTGATTTTGCAAAATCTTTGGCTCACTCCATATGTTACAATTATATGTACTAATTTCTTGAAAAAGGTCCAAGTTAATATAGCCAAATTATAGAATTTTATAATCAGATCCTTAATACTTATAATTTGATACCCATATTGTGGTTTTAGGAATATTTTTCTTATTTTTCTCATTTGTACTGGAAATATTTTGAACAATAAAAAAAAATTTTTTGCGCCATGTAATGTGGGCAAATAAATGCTATTTTTGTGCAAAATTCTAAGTCTTTGTCTTTAACGGTGCTAAAGTTATGAGGCTGTGACATACGGACAGATGGACAACGGAATCTGACCGTTAGGTTCCAAAAATGACAAAAAAAAAATTGCTATTCGCAAAACTGTCAAATTACGGACGAAATCGGGCACGCGAGTCTGACTTGCGAGTCTGACTCGCACTTGACCGTTTTTCTTTTTATTTGATACCATTTTCTTGTACTTTGCGCTTGTGCAAATTTAAAGGAGCTTGTGCTTGAGCTTGTGTAAAGGAGCAACACCTCACTTTTTAAAGAAATTTGTCACTCCATTGACATCCCATGGGAACTGATTTATGGGATAAAAAGTAGCCTATGTCCTATTTCAGGTCTAGAACTACATTTGTGCCAAGTTTCAGCCCAATCGGTAGGTACGGGGCGTGAAGGAGCAAAACATCACTTTTCTAAAGAAATTTGACACCCCATTGCCATCCCATGGGAACTGATTTATGGGATAAAAAGTAGCCTATGTGCTATTCCAGGTCTCGAACTACATTTGTGGCAAGTTTCAGACCAATCGGTTCGGTAGTTACGGCGTGAAGGAGTAACAAACAAATTCAAATTCAAATTCAAATTCAAATAGTTTATTTTGCAAAGCAGGTATAGATATATACACTTTTTACACGTCAAATTTAATCTAATAAAGAAAATATATGTAATAGAATAATAAATGTACATGAACTAAATTAAAGGTTTATTTAATTTATGTAGCAATATATTTACGATTTACATCCATCCATACATCCAAACTTTCGCATTTATAATATTAGTGGGATTAGTGGGATAGTGGGATAGTGGGAAGTGGGATGGGAAGGGATATTACATTCTTAGGAATATAAAACTGCCTGCGCGATCTTTAGGTTGACTGCAAGATTTTAAAGACAGCAATTTAGCAAGAAAGAACGGTCACGTACTAGTAGGACTCGTGCCCTAGGCCACTTTCCCAAATTTAGAAGTCGCAGCTTCCCCCCCACCTCCCCCCATAACTCTTGAACCCACCAAACGCGGCCAGCCAGTTCGACGATTTTGGCAAAAGGGTATGCCTCAAGTAAGTATTATTCAGAATTTTATTGACGATAAAGTTACCTGACCTTTGAGGTCATCAGCTTACGGTCTAGAAGGACCTCTAGGTTTTGATGTGATCAGTCAGTGAATTAGACTTTTAGTATGAAAATACACTTTAAAAGGTCGTATCTTTATATTGCGTTAAACTAGCGACTTTATTTTTATAGCAGTTAGTACAAACATACATATACTCACGCCTGTGCCTCAGAGGGATAAACAGAGACTACAAATTTCCATCTGCTACAATCCTGACACACCTCTATCGCCTCTTCCATATGCATTAATTTTAGTCATACAAGCTCTTCTATTCGTCTTGCTTTCTATCCCAAAATCAGTAATTTCAAAGTCAAACAGAACTTTCAAATATCGTCTAAAACTTCTAAAAAAAAATACGCAATATAGTTCAAACCTATATCACGAACACAGCATGTAATAAGACCTTTCAAATCATGCCATTTCCATAAATCCACTCTTTTATTAACGAAACATATCTGGTAATATTGCTCTTTAAATTTTCTAGATCGACCACGTAAGTGGGTTTTAATAAACATATCCCTTATTATTAAACAATTTAAAAACCGATAAAAACAACGAAAAAGTACAAAAGTGTGGTTATTTTCTTTACTCCTTACACGTAAAGAAAAAGACAGAGAGTCACTCTTCCGGGATAAGAGCGCCTTAAGTATGTCGCCAATTTGATCAGCAAAATACTTAGCACTCGATATTAATTTTAACTAGTATTTATTTATTTTAGGGGTACATGTATTCAATGTAAGGTAATTTTAATTTATAATTAGTTCAGTTATATCTTATTATAATTTCAACGTGATACCTTAAATCGTACAAGGTAAAGGTCTTCACACACAGACAGACAGACGACAAAGTGATTCTATAAGGTTTCCGTTTTTCCATGATAAAGGGGGGGGGGTGTTCAAGATAATAAAACGACAATAAGTGCATGAAATAAAATTAATATTCATTATGTCCATGATAAATTGTTTGTAAACGTAAAACGCTTCTAGCAGTTGCTAGCAGAAGTGACAAAGGAAAGCGGAAAGCGTCAAAGCAATGATAGGGTTGTAATATTTTAATCTTTTCGGGGGGGTTTAAACCCCCAGAGGGCCCTGGGTACGCCCATCTAACGTATTCATGTTTACAGTCTACAAAATACGTAATAATACCTTTTCTTCACATTTATTGAAAATTTATTTTAATTGATAGCCATCACTCACTAAGTATGTCACATATTCCCAAGATAAAACTGTAAGTGTAGAAACAAAAGTCAGGATTACAGTTTACTGCAGTTCTCTTCTTACAATCATTGAAGCCGAGGATTCAGCAGTTTTGAGTTTTACAAATTAATGAGACTGATGACGACTCCACAGTAGGAGTCGAAATATATCGTGTATTAATTGTTTTTATTATTTATATGCTCCATATCTATAAATAAACAAATTAATGAGACTACATACGAGAGGTTTATATTTATTGATAGAACCCTCACTATAATTATGATTTAATAGAAATTAAAATTCCAAAACTGACTTGACTGATGACGGCCTCACAGGTCGAAATATTTCAAAAAATATAAAGTGTTTTCTTTTATTACTATCTATGCCACTATTATTTTATTATAAATAAAATTCCAAATAAAACTAAAATATTTATAAACATTTTTAGTAACGAAACGAACCGTGGGTAAATAATTTATCTGTCTTATTATGCCTCTCGGTTCAGCAAATTTCTTCGTAAGGTTCAAACGAAATGAACTCGTACATAATGTTTCTTGTACAGTTAGCCGAAACAGACAATCGTAGAAACTATCATTCAGACATAATCCATCAGCCATCAGTCATCACCCAAATGTCAAAGACTCCATTAATCATTCACCAGACCACATACTGTTATGATCCGCGAAGCATTGATCTTCACACATCGCAAAAAACCAAACAGCAAAAGCGTTAAACAATTACCGAACCTCTATCATTACGACCTCTTTGCAGGAATTGAATTTGCTATCGATGCTAATATCGACATTAACTCCGATGTTGCTTACGATAATGATAGCTACACCGAGACAAAACACTGGTGAGAAGAAAATCAATATCCAGGACTATCTATTAAGCACCGTTTTTAAGACAATTAACAAAAAACCTGGCAATTCGGAAGACTTTATAAGATGATGGATTGAAGCAAGCTTGTCAGTATCTAGTCTGAACTGAGATCATAATGATATTGTTGCAACTGGCAGCTTTGAGCCTTACATTTCTGCTAACATTAATCATAGCAGGTATGGATGGTTCCAGAGAGTTCTAGTGGCTTTCAGAAGTTTCAATCCTGTATAAACGAATGTGATATTACTTACTTTGCAGATGAAGTGCCCACAGAAAATAGAAGCACCCGTGAATTAGATGAACTCCGGTCTGGGAATGAGATAGTTGGTGTCGCCAGTATCGCTGGCATAACTTCAAGAAACGGAAGAGTATCGTCGCTCGGAGGCGTCAGATTCTTCCCAGGACCTGGAGTGATTGCCACATCGGGTGACACGCCGAATTTTTTCTACCCATCACTAAGTCCAAAAATTTTCGATTCCAAAGATTTTGGACGGTTTCCTCTGTACCCAAGATTAGGGTCTATATTTTCTACATCTGAGGCTTTCGGGCGAATCCCAGACTTTAGATTACAGGTGCAAAGTAACAGGCCATCAATAAATGAGTTTTACGGTCAGCCAAAACCGGAGTTTCTGGACATTCCGAAAAACCCCTGGTTTCAGAACGAGATGACGGGAGATGTGGTGCCGCCAGGGGCCAGAGGGGATGTGTTGAGAAACCCGTGGTTCTACCCCAATTTTAACCCGTACATGTATTTTTGGTGATATATGTTAATAACTAGATACTATTAAATAAGTTGTATATAAATAATGGTTACAAATTAGTCTCCGTATAAATAAATAAATACCTATATTTACACACTTGTTTATGTTAAATATTCAGAAGCTTATGTTATGAACAACACCCACCCATTTATTTGATAGGTTTTTAAGCATCTTAATTATTACCGTATCACGGACTCTCTGTAGAAACTGAACTCTCCAAAATTAAAAAATAATCACTCATATCGGAGTTTGACGGTCACGATTATTGCTATAAAACGGTCATTGGCCTGACACCAAGTGCAGCAGCGGAAAGTTGCCCAGCTAGACATAAATCCAGTCTAGGCTATACCTCATATCCCGAGATATGATTAATTGCACTTAATTATAGTGGCAGTATGAACACACCTACATTTAAAAGCTAGAAAGTATTTCGAAATGCTAATCTGAAATGTATCGCTTGCTAATGAATTTCACAAAAAATGCTATTGCACTTTTAAATTGTCCAGGGGCAATAAATTATCAGTAAATCTGTGGAAAAAAAGAATTTGTAAAATATAAATAATTAAAGTAACGAAATATTACACCTAAGACTCAGATAATTACTCAGATAATTAGATAATCACAGAGAAAAACTTGACGTCACTCTTAAGTTGACCGAAACGTGGAGTTTTTCTCGTAAAAATGAAAAGTGAGTCTTAGCTGTAATATCTATTTCGTTATGATAGAGACTCACCCTAAATTTAGTAATATTTAAAGTATTTTTAATTATTATACTGAGAACCTATCATTGAGCACTAGCTCGACCTAGCCTAGCAAACTTACACTTAAACACGCTGACAAAATTCTCCGTTTTCAATTTCTATTGGAGCGAATCTAATAAGGTCGTAGAGCTTGGACTAGTTTGCGATTCCAAAAGAAACTAAAATGGTATAAAAGTTGAGCAACTCGCGACCCGGCCGAAGCATGGCTGGGGCATGGTCGATGCCACTGAGAAATCGCAAACCCACCTACCACCACTCGTACAGAATTATGCAATTGCACAGGGCTATTCTGTCAATTTGTCAATAGAATGAATAGAATTTTTGTTACGGTTTCGATTATGTTAATTCATATTGATTTAGAAGAAAATACTTTAAAAATCAAAGGCTACTGAATAGTCCAGAAAAATCAAAACAAAATTGCTCAAGTTTGTTGACTTCAATTGCTTCATTCAAGTCAAGATTATATATGATGCAAAAGTTTGAATGTAGCAATTTTTCATCGATGATAATTAGATGTTATAATTATTATCTCTACTGTCAGTAGCAACGTGGAGCAGTAGTCGATCACAATTGGCCAATGCGGTTTAGTGGATGTAGTACTAGATATTCAGTATCCCCTTTTAATTCCCGTCGTCACACTGTAAGACACCCACAAGGTGTCTGCCTCTTCTTCTTTTCCTTCCATTTTCCCCTCGACTATGACTTTGATCAAAGGATCATGTCTAATTCTATGCCCAAACATCTTCCATTTCTCCTCTTTTTTATATCTTTGTCAATTCTATTACTGCATCCCTCTCTTCCTCCTTTTATCTGTATGCTGTACGCGGCCGCGACCCTGGACAACATAAATAGAGCAGTAGATACCATTAATTCTGATCTCATCACTATCAGAGAATGGACAAACCGTTTTAGTCTGCTGGTCAACCTGAAGAAGTCACAAGCTATCATCATTGGTAGTGACTACTGTCTGTCACTTGGACATGTCCAACGTGGCAGATATGATTTTAATGGGGAAGTAGTGCCATACTGTACTACTGTTGGGAATTTTGGTTGGTGGATTTACGACTGATTTTATTGTAATGTGGGGACCAGACAGAGTTTTATCTATGTTGGACATGTCCAACAGTTGTCCAATGTTGGCAGATATGATTTTTAGCGGGGAAGTAGTGCCATACTGTACTACTGTTAGGAATTTTGCTTTGTGGATAGATAAAACTCTGTCTGGTCCCCACATGTCAATAAAATCAGTCGTAAAGTCTTCGGCTCATATCACTCACCTACAGATGTTCCTGCCATTGGATACGAAAATAATATTAGCTCAATCTCTTCTTCTTTCCCTTCTGGATTACGCTCATGTTGCTTGTCTAGATCCCATTGAAGAGCTGCTTGACGGAATGGAGCGTCTTCAGAACTTGTGCATAGAATTCTTTACGTCTCCGAATTTCAATGCAGGCTGAAGTAGCTCCCTATTCGTCTTCTCAGGAACTTACATGTTGTTTCCCTTTTGTATAATGTCCTTCACAATTCCATCTACTCCAGCTATTACAAAGTAATATCTGTTCTTCGCAGTGACCGTAGCGAAAGAACGCTGCGTTCTTGTCACCATCTCGATCTGGCGATTTTCAAGGAAATATTCTCGCAGTTGGTCGACGTTTTGGGCTGGGGCACACCTCGGGCCCCGTATAAGCTTCGCAGTTCAACGCGGAAAGCTTATAGACTTTTACAAATATTTTATCTAGTTCAACTTATAGGTAAGTTTTTCTCTTTTTAAAGATTTCTGTTGAAAAATAACCATGATGTTTCTTTTCTCTATAAACGAGTAACCATATCATGGTACTATAAAATGAATTTTCTATATATTTTGTGATTTATACATCAAAATTAGATACAAACATTTATATAATAAATTTCTATAAAGTATAATAATTATACAACGTGTAACAGAAAAGTGTTACCATATTTGAAGAGCTTATTCAGTCAATGGTATAAAACAACTTTTACTATGGAACAAAACCTGTATCTCGAAAAAATATTTTTACTGTTTCATAGAAAAATGCAATGCTGCTCGGCCGAAATGTATGGAAGGGCAGATTTTTTTTTCGAGATTTCAGGGTTGGCTCCGTAGTAAAAGTTGTTCTATACTATTGAACTGAATAAGCTCTTCAAATATGGTTACACCTTTCTGTTACACGTTTATAATGTAAAATAAAATTATGGCGCAATACAACATGTAACACAAAGGTGTGGTCATATTCGAAGAGCTTATTCAGTCAATGGTATAGAATAACTTTTACTATGGAACAAACCCTCTATCTCGAAAAAAAATAACTTTTTCATAGAAAAATGCAATGCCGCTCGGCTGAAATGTATGAAAGGGCAGATTTTTTTTTTGAGATTTCACGGTTGGCTTCATGGTAAAAGTTGTTCTATACCATTGACTGAATAAGCTCTTCAAATATGGTTACACCTTTCTGTTACACCTTGTATACATTTCGGCCGAGCGGCATTGCATTTTTCTATGAAATAGTTGAATTATTTTCGTGATTTCAGGTTTGGTTCCATAGTAAAACTTGTTCTATGCCATTGACTAAACAAGCTCTTCAAATATGACCACACCTTTCTGTTACACGTTGTATAACAGAGGTACTCAGAATAGCCCTGCGGTGTGCGATGGAGGTCAGTGCACACACACGCGCCGGTGTAGGGCCAGTGAGTGACACAACGCGGGCTGCATCACATCAGTGTTTTTGTTGAATCTTTACTTTGGTTTTATACGACTCAAGCTTCATAGTTACCTGTCTACGACTGTCTGTAAGTAATTATAGTTTAAAGCACTATCCACTATCTAGATTTAGACTGTGCAGGATTATTTGATGAAGTGCCCGGGGAAAGCTTTCGAGAATCTATGCAGTAGTTAAGCAAATACACAGTTATTTCCAATCATGATTCCTTTATTGTAGTAAAATAAGCCGTGTTCGATAATAATGCGATCGACTACTATATTTTGAGAAAATCTAAAATTCCCATTTCTTTTTTATGCCTTATAAAGTTTGGAAAAAAGACTGTGGTTGGAGGAAAAGTACATATTAATGATAGCAAATTTTACTGAAAGGAATAATTACTTACTTAATTTTCAAAAATAAGTAAAACTGCAATTAAAGATTTTTTATGAATGATCTGCTTGAGCCAGAACTCGAACTGGTAATATGTGAAAAAAAAACAGTATTTATTTATATGATACCGAAATGGTCGAAAGGATCATAAAGATTATTTCTTCCAAATAGCACTATCTTAATTAAAGGGAACATAATTAAATTCGTTATAAATTTATTTTATTAACTTTTTTTGCTCGTGTAACTTTTTGTAATGTTTGTTTTTTTATTAACATGAAATGAACTAAACGATCATTCTTAATTATTACCTATTAACGTTTTTAGCAAAGAAAATCAATCGTGATCTACCAGTACAGAATGCGTTCTCAGACAGTGGTGCTGATGGTGTTGGTGTCGATAGCGGTCTGCGTGGCTGCGCCCGCGCCGCGCCCGCAGCTGCAGCGGGAGAGCCAAGGTATGAACATTAGGCCTACTCCGAATTGACAAAATTCAATCGAATATCAGTCGGCTGTATATCCATCTCTATCACACTCTATATACGTGCGTCAGAGATGGACGTATGCTCGAATGATAAACGATCGACCGAATCTTTTTGGGAATAGGGGGGGTTCCATATGAACTTTTTAAAAAAAAAAAATAGTAACCAACTTCAAATGTAAATGCAGTCATTTTCTAAAAAGTTTAAAATAAATATATATTGACCGCTGGTACCGAAATAACACTCTTGCCGACGTCTTTCTTCCTGAAATATATGTTATCTAGAAGTCAGCGTGTTCCCTATGATTTAGCAACATAAAATTCAAATTGAGGGCGCCAACTTCTAGAGAACATAATGTTTCAGGAAGAAAGAAATCGGCAAAAGTGTTATTTCGATACCATCGGCATCGGTCAGATATTTCAAACTTTTTAGTGAATGACTGTTGCAGTTACATTTGAAGTCAAAGATAATTTTTTTGTTAAAGGTTTATTTTATTTGTATAAGGCATTTCATGGCGACTATAACCTCCCCAAATGTCAACTTAACCTGCTCATGGTACTTCTTTCTCAGACATATCTGTATGAGCTAAGTTCCCTTTACCTTCCTTTGACAGAAAAAGTTATTTAATAGCGTTATTTTGTTAATGAAACTGTACTTTTATTTAATTTTTTTTCTGTATTAGGCACATCCGCAAAAAAAAATCTCATTACGCACAATTTTTGAGTTCATGATCTGGATTTTACGATATGAGTGTATATAAAATCTAATAAAAATAAAAATTACTTTATCTGTCACCCAAACTATACGGCCTATCCGTTATACATTTTTGGGTAACCAACATGTTGAAAAAATACATCTAACTACTCAGGTACCACCATAGGTGGTAGAGCTCATGCCGAGCTCGACAGTGGAGGTACCACCATCTTATACGCAAACCCATCCGAAGTTATTCGAGAGAGAGTAAAAGGACATCTCTCAGGCACAACCAGGTGGCCCACCATGCCTGGGACCGATTGATGGCGGTACATCCATCCCCAATTGCCGGCCTTTTTATAAAACAGACTAATGACAGGCAGTGGCGTCACTGGTGCGAGGATTTCGGCACCGCGCTCACCAACCCGCCTGCCCATCGCGTGTGAGTATGGGCATTTCTTCTAGGAGGACCGCCAACAGTGGCGAAATCTTGGAAATGCCCATATCCAGCAGTGGACGAAGACAGGCTGATGCACAGAACATTTAAATCAAAATGTTCTGAGGGCTGATGGATGGATGGATGGAAGTACTCAGAAGGAATCTTGTGTTTTTAGCTCGAAAATATCCCATTTTCACATAGAATTTTCTTATTTATGCAACAATTTTTTCTTGAATTTATAAACATAAATATTTGAAAAATGCAGGGTTTTGGTACGTAGGATATACATAGCAATACACGTTATGAGCTAGGATTCGAAATAGCGGTAAAAAATTACCGTCTAGGTTTAAATAATGCACCCTACCAATAGAAAAAGTAATGAATGTTTAGTTTAATAACTGCATCCGTATTAGTTACTTGAATGAGCTAAAAATAACGTTGGTTGGTACACGTATACCTATACACATAACACCTAAGATGAATCACCAACTCAAGGAAAAACATGTGTTACTAATTCTCCAAGATTTTTCAACAAACATAAATTTTGTGTCGAACGTTAAACAGGCTTTTGCATTTTAAGTAATTTAGCGTTTTAAAGTAAACAAAGTATTTAAAGATATTGTATTCATGCCATGTGTTGAATGGGCTCGTGCAGTGTCGATTGCATCTGAAATATTGGCCCATTATACATTCATTAATAACACTACGTAGGGCTTGTTCAAGAATTTTAATCGTGTACCAGTGGTACTCATAAATATGTTTGTTTTCCGACACACAGACAGACAGGACAGTTAGCAATCTTGGCACAAGTTGCTCATAGTTTGGTACCTGAGTAAATTTGTTTTGGAAACCTAAGCGCGAGTATACACGTAATAATAATAATAATGATAATGATAAGGCGTAGGGATGTGACGACCCCATCGCTCTCTGGTACGTCCAGTACGTCCAGTGCAATCAGTCACCGCAGGGCGGCTTGTGGCGAGCCGATGGTGAGTGGCGACACCACGGACAAGGGGAGTCCCACTCCCTCGAAATTTTTTTTTGTAATGTAAATAAAGAATTTTTGATTTTGATTTTGATTTGAAGAGCGGAACCTACGCTCCAGGTTGGAAGTGTAAAATGTCATAACGCCGGGGGCATTTGACTGTATAAGGATCTTGCGCCCCGCAGACAGACGAGCGATATCATCAGTATGCCAAAACCATATAATTGCCACCATGCATTAATAAAAAACATTATTGTCCATAGTTGACTTAAAAGGATGGCCTACCCTGACCACTTCTCTTATTACCCAGGACTATAAGTTCAATGGCAAAGACATTGGCATTGATTTTGATAGACGCGATTATATGTTGGCTCATTGGCCTCTTTTTCTTGGACGCGTAATACTAATGATCACCCAGCAAAACAACAAATTGGTGTGTTTTGTAGGGAAAAAAATATTAGATCTAAGTAGAATCCCTTCACATTTCAGATTTTATGAAAAAAAAAAAGAAGTTAATCTCTTAACCACGTTTTTGAAACTAATGTTTGAAAACAAAAAAAAAAGAGGGTGGATTTTATTTTTGACAAAAGTATAAATCTTAATATTTTGTTTATAAGTAGAATCCCTAGATAAAAGATCAATAAATCAAGTTTTTTTTTTTTAATACAAGGAGAGTCCGAATTTCTTCAAACGAATCCTTGAAAGTCTGTTCATGCTCTAGGCTCGTGTACAGTCTTAAGAGGAATATCTCTTGCTTGTTTATTTCCATTTTATAAGTCCATCTAAATTCTGCAAAGTTTTATTAAATATTTACTTGCTTAGCTCAGTCTATACTAAACGTGAGAATTAATCTATAGCTTTTCAATATAAATACGGGGTGACTTTTAACCAAACCCCGATAATTTTAGAAACGTTAGAACACCTTTTAAATGTAAAAAAATACAAATTTGAAGTAAAAAATGTTAAAAACGTAACTTGAAAATGTAATTGATGATTATCCTAGCCATTCCCATGCGGAACAAATCCGAAGTAGTCCAAAAAAATGAGATAAACAATAAAAATAACTTTGCGTGATCTAAGGGCCGCTTGCATAACATATCCATATCTTTTTTTCCAGACACTGGCAGCCAGCAATTTATCGAGGAAGTGATTGTGGAGTCAGTGCTACAAGTGAGGACTCCCAGCGTGGGCAGGCAGGGTCGCACTAACACACAGACGTCGCTCACAGATGGCGCCAGGGTTGCACAGACCAAGATGAATTTCAGTACATCAGCACCATTTAAATAATGCGCCTAAGAATCTAAGAATCTTCTATTATTATATTTCCGGACGCTTTGGACCTATAAACATACATCCATGGTATACATACAATACAACCCATGGCAGAGAGTGCACGTCCGGTCGTGTATAGACAACCAAAATAACACCCTTAATTGCTTCGGGTTCCGATTTTTGCTTATGTTCTAAAATGACTTCGACTCCTATTTGCTCTCTAATAACTAATAAATTTCCAAATGCTAGGGCAATGTTTGAGGCTCTTACAATATAAGATTCGGCTCATTTCGAGAATACGAAGACTGGCGAACTATGCACATTATATCTTTAGATTTACAGATTACCTATCTGTGTTCTTATTTAGGTGTAAGAATTTGTTATTGTGATTTAAAAAGCCTGATTTACTGTGTTATTTTCTTATTCCATCCTAGTTTTTTGTTTACTTATTTTTTATGTATTTACAACGTCCTCCAGCGGAATAATTATTATTTATATGAATAAATTGTCAGCAAAGTTAATTTACATACAGAAAATGTGTAAAATAGAACAAAAACACTGACAACATGGCTTGTGCAAATTGTTTTGTTAAATAAATGAGGCTATATGTTAAATACGATATTATAATACTAATTATTATATAAATGTCTTTGTCTGTATGCACTTATCTACAATGTAGAATAATGAACTTGTGGCGAATACTATTGTTTAAAATAAAATATTTAATACAATGATATTACTAGTTACTACACTGTAGCATAGACCCGATGTGACCCTTATGCCTTTCTAAGGTTATATTTTTATTTATTCTGATATCAACTATAGTTGCATACTTATTTTTACTACCCAGCAAAGAAATAACAAAATTAGTAGATTATGCACTAAGGGAATAAAGCAGTGTCTTACGTCACGGGTGGCATATTGAACCCTGAGCGTAACGAGGGACTCTGAGTTACATAGAGTCCTGAGTAAAGCGAGCGGTTCAAGCTGCCCAAGACAAAGACAGGCTTTATTCCAGAGGAGCATACTCTACTTTTCACACCTTCTGCGAGACAATAAAAAGCTCGACATTTTTTATCAACATTAATAATTCAATAAAATTCACTGACAATCACAGCAACACCGTCTTTTGTTTCACATTCTTTGTAAACGCTTTTTTTCTTTTTGTTGAATTCTGCTTATGGTGGCCAGTTCGATTTTCGAACAAACCTCGTTACAATCCCATATGGGCATTTGTTTTCCACGAGTTTCCACACGAATTTGACGTTCCAAATTTAAATCACTTTAATCCCTAGGGATTTTCATATAACTTTATATCCCTTGAGATATAATGCTTTACTTTACGTTGAGGTTGCATGATATGTAATTGGACATTGTCGAGCAGGTGGTGTGAAATAGTATTTTAGGTAACCACTGTACAAGGTGAAATTAATTCAACCGCCCGAATTTCTATGGGAGGCCCGAAAGAAAACGCGCTCGAAAAAACAATTTTCGATCAAAAAACGTTTTTACGGTGAAATTTTTAAGAAAACTATCCGCAAAGGTACGAACTAAATAACATTTCCCTTAATTTCCTGTAAGTTTCCTACGATTTGGTAATGTTAATTTTATATAAAACGAAATAAAACATGAAACATCAACCAAGTTTCGGATTTTTTTTTCGGTCGAGGAAAGTATAACGTATCGCGTGCCGAAAGGATGTATCTAAAATACATATTTTTTTCAGACACAAAATATCACAATTTTATGGTTTAAAATGAATCAGAAAAATTAGGATAAGCCCTTCTTAAGAGCGGTTTGTTTTGGGTGGTCGTGGAACTATTCCCCGGTGCGGCGCGGCGTTTAGGAACTCTACACTCGAGACTTCTATGTACCTACTGTTTAGTATTTAGTTTTTAGAAAGTAAGTCGCCATTATAATAATTATAACTAGGGATGCAATGATTCGGCTATTACGACTACGATAATAATTGTTATTCATTGCGATAACAGATGCATTACGATTATTTAAAAAAATGTTTTTGTTAAATACTTCCAGATATTACTACTTTTGTTCCTTTCTTTCTGGCATTGTGGCTATCAGCTTCACCCCAGAATACACTTTTTTACGCCAGGCTATTGACTGATTAATAAATTAAATAATTGAATTGGCAAACAACAATTTTCACTCGTAAAATTCTTAACCCATAAATTGTGGGTAGATACAGACCACAACAAAATATTTTTGCTCCCTATACTTTTATTGATTTTAAATAATTTAGCAAGTATTTATATGTTATAAATAATATATTTGGGCACCTGATCCCATTGTCTATCTGGGCACTTAAAGTTTCCTCTGTTTAAACACTTGACACTTCACAAGTTCAAAGTTCACAACACACATCAACACAATGTATCTGCACGCACAGTTGTTCAAGAACATGGAGGAGATGGAACACACGTTCCTCACGAAAATGGAGGAGTACAAGCGGGCCCTGCAGGACAAGACAGCCAGCTCACCTCCACGGGATCTCTCCGCACTGGCCAACGAGTTTGATAGCTTGTTCACCACTATGTTTTTAGGGTTTCGTACCCGTAAAGTATGGTGGTACGGAACCCTTTTTTGTGCGGGTCCGACTCGCACTTGGCCAAATTATTTGGAAATCGTTATCCCAAGATAGAAAGACCCTATTTTTTATTCTGGGTCACAATCTCGTAAAAAACAAATACAAATACAAATACAAATTATTTATTATCCTCATAAAAAAGCAGTATCAATAATGAAGTATTAAATTTACCCTGAACTGAGAAAAAAACCCGCCTCTCAGGGTAAAGGTCCACATAAAATAAATATAATTGAAATTTTGATACATCGGCAATCATAAACCTAATCATAACATTACATTTTAAGTTGAGAAATTTACATTTACATGCAACATTATATATTAACAACTAGAACTAAAACTAAACATGCATTATTTAAATTTTTATACATCTGATAACACAAAGTAGAATTAAAATTAACATTTAGAAATTAGAAATTTATAAGTAATTAACAATAATTTCAATATTCAACCCGCTGAAAGAGCTGCATTCATTGTGACAGGCGCGTGCCCAGCTTTCAAAACAGTGGGGGCGGGCGTCATCGGAGGAAAATTTATTTATTTGTATGGAAATATGTTGTACTTTAATAAATAATTAACATGAAAGATATTTTTTTCGGAACATGCCAAGGCTTTTTGGGGGGTCATGACATGACCCCCCTGACACCCCCTGGGCACGTGCCTGCATTGTGATTGGGTATTCAGTAGCAAAATTGACGTAAACGAACTTGAAGATTCATAATACAGTAAGTAGGAATATCTTATACGTTTTTCTTATAATATAAGTATATCTACTTATTTCTCTGCCTACTAAATCTAAATCTGTTACAAACTATTTAGAAAAACACGAATAAAGTAACCGACTTTTGCTTTACTGGTCCAAGGTTCTCATGTTATTTACGATTTTTTTTATAGTTTGAAAACAATACTCATGTCTTTAGAAGGTTTTTCAAGGTTTGTGACGTCAAATTGCGCCTAGAGCAATTAGTATCGCAAAGTTGTAACACCGATATTTCTCAATGCAAACCAACTGCGCAGGCGTTTGAATTTGTAATCATGATACTTTGGGATTTTAGTTTTTTACACCACGAATGTAAATTTGAGGCATTCCTCAAACAGTAGAAAATAATATATGCATGTAGGAGTGTTAAATCAATGTTATTCATAGACAGGTGCCGACGACACAGCAATGAGATGCGCCGGCGTACGTGACACGAATTTTATTGTCTGCTCCACGATACGGTGAGGGTGTTCGATAAATAAATGGAAAGAATTTGAGTCATTTTATGATTTATAATTACATTTAGGAATAATGGATTAAATGCCAGTAATGGAATAGTCAGAAAACTTTGCTCAAACAATATTGTACCACTCAGACCAATTTTATTTGATGAATGAACGAATGAATGAATGAATGAATGAATGAATGAATGAATGAATGAATGAATTGACACTTTATTGTACACAAAAGACATATAAAAGAAAACAGAGTATTGAAAACATAATTTTGTACAAAGGCGGACTTATCACTTAGAGCGATTTCTTCCAGCCAACCTTTGGGTGGTGAAGAAATAGTCACTAGAAAAGTAAAAATAGGGGGATAGACGTAATAGATAGAGTAAATTAAATGAAAATCAATAAAGTGTTAATACAAATAACCTAACAAATTAAACTTAATTTTAATAGATATCATAGACTTACATAAACAAATACACAAGAATATATTAATACATACATCTATAATATATAATATATATATATATGTATATACATTTAAATATCAATATAATAAGGGTAAATAAGTGATGAGACTACCAACCTAATGAAACATCATAGTGAGATCTGACTTTCCTCTTAAATATCGCCAAAGAAGATGACATACGAATCTCAGTAGGTAACTCGTTCCAAAGACACACAGCCTTGACCGCAAAAGAATTCCCATATGCAGTAGAAGTGTGCTTAGGGATACTAAGCAGGTGACTTTCCCTGCAGCGTAAGGAATTGACATAATTGAATTTGTCGCGAAGATATTCAGGAGCAGAGGAATCATTTAAAACGTTATATAGGAGACTTAATATGTGAGTATTCCTCCGAAGGTGAATTGGGAGCCACCTTAAACGAGCACGAAATTCTGAGACATGATCATACTTCCGCAATCCGTAGATAAAGCGAATGCACAAATTTTGGAGACGCTCGAGTTTGCTCAGTAGCTCCTGTGTTAGGTCAAGATAGCTTACATCAGCGTAATCAAGAATTGGGAGCAGAAGAGACTGTGCCAGCATAATTTTAGTTTGTAATGGAAGAAAGAACTGCAGTCGTTTGAGCGAGTGGTAAGCCCCAAACATTTTTTTTACTAATGGCTCCGATTTGAGGAATCCATGACAATGTGTTATCCATGATGATGCCTAAATTTTTTACTCTGTTAACAAATGGGATAACATTATTGTCATACTCGATATTTGGAGCAACACTCAGATTCAATTTTGCCAACATTCTAGATGTACCGAAGATAATAGCCTGAGATTTGTTTGGATTAAGCACCAAGCCAAAGCATTTAGTCCATTCAGATATGATGTTTAGGTTGCAATTAATTAAATTGATGGCATCGATAATTTCATCGGGTTTAGTTCCAGTATAAAGCTGTAGATCATCTGCATAGAGGTGATAGAGAGAAGAAAGATGACTTGCCAGGATATTTATAAAAAGGGAGAAAAGTAAAGGAGATAGAACGCCGCCTTGTGGGACGCCAGCAAGGACTGGACACCAATCAGAACAACCAGTGTCAGTGCGAACACATTGCTGACGACCTTTAAGGTATGACTCAAACCAAGCTGTTGCTGCCGGAGATACGTTAAGCGAGCGTAGGATACCCAACAAGATGTCAAAGTCAACGGTGTTAAAAGCGTTGCTGAAATCTAGCAACGTTACAACAGTAACCTTGTGGTTATCCATATTCTCTCTAATATCATCTGTGATCTTAGTTAGGGCACTAACAGTACTGTGACCTTTGCGAAAACCGGATTGGAGGGGATTAAGGAGATTATTACAGGAGAGGAAACTACAAAGTTGTTCATGAACTAGTCGTTCAAGAACTTTTGAAAGTAGGGGTAGGATGGATATAGGACGGTACTGGGATAAAGTGGTGGGGTTATTAACCTTAGGGAGAGGAATGACAAAAGCTCTTTTCCAAGAACTGGGGAAAGTGCTGGATGTGAGTGAGGAGTTGAGAATATTGGTGATGTGAGGGAGGATAATATCAAGAATAGGACTTAACATTTTTATACTAATATCATCAGATCCTACTGCTTTACTGGTGATGTATAGTATGCATCGCTTAACGTCACGGCCATTGACATGCTTAAAATCAAAAGAGGAGAAATCTGGGACAGGCTTGTTTGAAAGATATGATAACGTGTTATTTTTAATTGTTGCATCTAGCACGAAAGGTGGAGATGCGAAATGGTTATTTAGAGTAGTTAGATCGATGTCCGTAGAAGTAATATTCTGTGATTTACCAATGCCCAATGATTTAAGAAAATGCCACAGATGTGAACTGTCACTAGAATTTTCAATACTATTGTGAATGTGTCGGCGTTTAGCATCTCTACACACTCTATTACAGCGATTTCGCAGTTCTTTATACATGTCACGATTGTGTTCAGTCGAGTCTTTTTTGTAGCGATATTTCGCATGATCCCTCTTTGCCATGAGATTCTTAATTTCGTCGGTAAGCCATGGACCTGGAAGTTGCTTCACTCTCACAGGATGATATGGAGCGTGTTTATCAAATAGTTGAGTGAGCAAGTTATTAAACTGCTCCACTTTCATATTAACATCCTGAATCAAATCAAGCTCTTTCCAGTCAATTTGAAGAGCATCCTCGCAAAGTTTCTGCAAATTCATTCTTTTAAAATTACGCTGGAGAATAGTACGCTTTTTGGGTTTAGGGATACGCACCTTGTAAGAGAGGAAGATGAGATCATGATATGAGAAGCAGTCGGCACTGAGTTGACCGTGGTTACTTACAAGGTCAGGAGAGGAGACAATCGCGAGGTCTAAGAGAGTTGGAGCAGAATTAGGTGGGTGATGGGTAGCTTGTAGTGGGAGGATGGAGAGATTTATACCAGAAATAATTGAGTGTAGACGTTTAGAACGATGGTCGTTTTTAAGAAGGCAAGTATTGAAATCTCCCATGATAATTGTATTGTCAAAGAGTGGGGTGAGCTCTTCAAGGAGATTTTCGAAAGAATTGAAGTAGTGAACGTGACAGTCAGGACTGTAATAGACGCCAAGCAAAATACGACTAAAATTTAATGTGACCTCAAGAAATAAGTGTTCAGCCATCCCATCATATTCTCCAGGAGATTTACTTATAACGGTGAAAGGTATATGACTCCTTAGGTATATAGCCACTCCACCGCTACCAACGACCAGGCGGTCATTACGTATTAGTTGAAAACCGGGTAAAGGGTACATAGTGGAATTGAGAGATGGCTTTAGAAAAGATTCAGAAACCAAAATTGCATGAATATTATTGTTGTCAAAGGATGTAAGCATATCAGAGTGATGGTGAGGAATACTCTGGGCATTTATGTGTACTACATTAAAAGTCTTATGAGAATCAGAAAAAACTGAAGTGATGCGAGAAGAGAGTGGTGTGTAAGAGCTGTCAAGGTCGCTGTCTGATTGGTCAGAGGAGGAAAAAGAAAAATAATTTTCGTGGCTACTAGCAGACTCATACTCGCTCATTTACAATAATAATAATTATTAAATTAGTGTTTATAAATATATAATATTTAAATAAATATATTAAAATAATAATAATAAATATAAAAACCGACTTTCTTTTTAAATTAAGATGGAATATATTCCATCACTCACCCGCCAATTTCTGAGAAAATGAACAAAATATAGACTGTACAGAAGAGCACAGTGGTACAAATAAACTAAATTTAACATCAGAAATGTGCAAATGCAATGTGTAAAGTTACATGAAATCGTTTTACTAATTAACAAAACATAGTGAATATTGATTTTGGAACACAACTGGAAAGCAAATAAGTGTCACATTGACATCTGCAAAGAAATTGATACCTGTCGTTGTTGGTTCTTGATGGAACATTTGAAACATCTTGTCAATAAAACACATTACTTGGTAACTGCTCCACTTTATATTTAAATTATACTAGCGACCGGTTTCGTTATACTAACATCTTCAGGCTATTATTAGGCGAAAATGTATTTCGTCTATTTGTTTACATTTGTGATGTGATGGATGACAAATATGATTTTTATTGACAAGATCTGCAAAGAAAACAAACTATCCCTCTATAATTTGTGAAAACAAACATACCTTCAGAAAGTAATAACGAATAAAATAAAAATAAATAAGCATAGAAGGTAGTGCCGAAAAAAAGCCTGAAACTGAAAAGCACTTAATAACACTACTTGACTTTTTTCACATTCTGTCCGCGTGTTCTAGATTCCTTAGGTAGCACAACTTTCGGATCCTTTGTTTGCTGCCCAGTCTTCTTCAGTTCCTTGGAAGCAGCCTCATTGGAGTCCTTGCGCAGAATGTCTGGGTTATCCTTGATAACCTGCACCACCGCACCTAATGAGTCAATCTTTCTCCGGGAACCACCAGGAAGCAGCACAACAATTTGTCCATCCTGTGTCCAGCACCTCCTCATCTCAATTTTCCTGCGAGCCTCAGTGAACACCCTGTGTCTGCTCTTCGTGAGAAACTCTGATAAAGTGATAGAAGATCCCTTTAGTTGTGTCTTAACTTGCCAGAGTTTAGAGCGGACATCATAGTCCTTGAAGCGAACAAGAACGGGATGCGGATTCTTGGACTTGGAGTTGGGACCTCCTAGCCGATGACAAGCTACCAGCATACCTGTGTTGAATTCAACTATACCCAGCTTCTTGACAATCAAATCAGATATGATATTTGGAAGAGATTCGCCGTCTGATTCCACGATGCCATGGAATAGGAGAACTTTCCGCCTGGACTTGGTTTCCATGTCATCAATCACTCTTATAAGGAGATCCACTTGTGACTTAAGAAGATTTACAGTGTCCTGAATATAAATTTTAAAGTTTCTGTAGTCTGCAGCTAGCGAAGCAAGGTCGGAGGACTGCGGGGAGCTACCATCTCCAGCCAAGTTGGCCGCTCTAGCTTCAAAGGAAGCCAGGCCACTCTTGAATTCGTCACTCATTGACTCCATGGTGCTTTGGACCTTGTACAGTTCACTAATGATATCCATATCCAACAAGTGTTATAAAATTGTGTGGGGTCAAAGTTCACTTTTTGCAAATGTAGGATTATGTTAGAAATAGAGCACTGCAAACACTAGACTTGATCAATTAGCAGGTGAGTAACACTTTTAACTAATAAAACATGGATAAATGTAGTTATATGTAATTAAAATATATAAAATAATACAGATGATTTTTAAGACCTGTTTACTTTTTGCCTACCCACACTGTTTGATCTGATATCTAATACTAAAAGAATTAAGTCCATACTATGATAACTTCAGAAAATGAATGTTGAAAAAATTTTCTCCATCTACGTATGTATAACTGAGATTACTACCCGATTATTGTAAGTAATTTATGAGTCCAAGACTTTTATAAAGTTTGAACAAAGATATTTAAATGTACATAATTTTGTAGATTCAGTGTAACACGACTTAACTTATTTGACAGGACTAACTTACTTTACTTTGTCTTTTCGATACAGAAGGAAGAAGACAGAACACTTAAACTAAGTTAAGTCCTGTCAAATAAGTTAAAACGTGTTACACCAAATCGACACAATTATGTACTAAAGAAAAAGAAATGCATGAAAAATTCGAGTAACTTCACAATTTTTTGCGTTCCTCCTGAATGTGTATTATTATTGCATGGACGTGTACGCACTTCTTTTTGTACGATTATCTACCCCCATGGTAGTCGTATAGCGTGACGTGTTAGAGACTGTACACATAGCAGGTGGCTATTATCTTCAAATTTGTTCCAATTTAATGGTAAACTGTTGATGATATTTTTGCATGTTTCAGCTTGTTTTATTAGTTATACAACGTGTAACAGAAAGGTGTAACCATATTTGAAGAGCTTATTCAGTCAATGGTATAGAACAACTTTTACTATGGTGCCAAACCAGAAATAAATAAAAAAAATCTGGCCTTCCATACATTTCGGCCGAGCGGCATTTTCCTATGAAACGAGTAATTTTTTTTTTTCGATATACAGGATTTGGTTCATAGTAAAAGTTGTTCTAAACCATTGACTGAATAAGCTCTTCAAATATGGTTACACTTTTCTGTTACACCTTGTATATGTTGTTGTACTCGTATATGTTTTGCGAAAAAAGTTTTTATGTATATTTTATATTTTATATAACTGGGCAGTTATAATTTATTTTGAAAATACAATTATTTAAAAGTAAAAATACGAACGTTCCAACTTAAAAATTTCACTACACATTTTTTACGAGCTAAATTGAACTATCGTGTCTATTAATTAAAAGCCCCCCAAGTGCGAGTCAGACTCGCGCACGAAGGGTTCCGTACCATTATCTATAAAAACGGCAAAAAAACATGTCTGTTGTATGGGAGCCCCCTTTAATATTTATTTTATTCTGTTTTTAAGTATTTTTTGTTATAGCGGCAACAGAAATACATCATCTGTGAAAATTTCAACTGTCTAACTATCACGGTTCATGAGATACAGCCTGGTGACAGACGGACAGCGGAGTCTTAGTAATAGGTCCCATTGGTTACCCTTTGGGTACGGAACCCTAAAAATGGATCTGCTTCTCGGTATGTTTACGACATTGTTACAGGTGATGAATCTTGGATTTATCAATACGATCCTGAAACGAAGTTCCAGTCGACAGTTTAATTTCAAAATTCAAATTCAAATAGTTTATTTTGTAAAGTAGGTTATACATAATACACTTTTTACGAGTAAAATTGTATGTTATATAAAAAAATATAATAAAATAATAAACGAAATAAAATAATAATTTGAAAACGAAACAACGCCTACCAAAGTGAAGCGATCGATAAGCGCAGGGAAGATTTTGATCGCAAATTTTTAGGGTTCCGTACCTAAAGGGTAAAACGAAGCCCTATTATTGTCACTCCACTGTCCGTCTGTCCGTCTGTCCGTATGTCACGGGTCTGTAGCTCTTAGATGGAATGAGATAGACGTCTGAAATTTTGATATGTTGTGTAAAATTTTGATTTTGTGTAAAATTTTGACTCAAAACCGAATATTAAATTAAATAATTTTTCAAGGGGGGGCTAATAAACAAAAATGGAGCCGAAAAAAAAATGTTTTACCCTAATAATTCGGGTATCGTTGTCTAGAACTCATTAAGTGGAGTGTAAATCTATTTTTAATTTTTTTTTTCATAAATAAAGACAGGGAGGCTATCAAAGTTGTCATTTTTAGACCATTTTTGTTACAGGGTCTATCTGAAAGACCAAAGTCGTTAGAAATTTGTAATTTCTGTATATTATGTAACATAATGTTGTATTTAAACAACTAATACAAAAGACGCCGATTAATAATGTAGTTTTAGGGTTACGTCCCCGAATACTCAACCAACTTAGTTTTGCAATTTTGTTACATATATTAACGTATACCAAGTATATTATAACCTATTTAAATGGCACGGAACCCTCAGGCCGCGAGTCCTACTCGCACTTGATCGGTTTTTTCAAATTGACGGGGTATTAGTTGTCAATTCCTTTACGAAATCAAAGTAGCATAAATACCAAGTGGTATACTACCAAATGCTTGCCAGTAGTTTTAACTGCTGTGTGCAACAAGCGACCGAACACGGCGCTCTGCGGGCTACTGCTTCGCCGTGACAACGCGCCAGCGCACTCAGCGCTCAAAACAAGGGACTTCCTGGACAGCACACCCGTTAAACTTTTGGGTCACCCTCCTTACACCCCTAATTTTGCACCATGTGACTTCTTTTTATTCCCTAAAATAAAATAAACTCAAAGGGATACAGTTTTCACTTTCGCCGGAAGATGCTCTAACAGCGTTCGAGAAGGCCGTAGAAGAGGTGTCTCAGGCGGACTGGAAAATGAGTTTCAAAAATTGGTTTAGACGCATGAAACTTGGAGAGTTCTCTGAAAAGATTTAATAATAAAACCATACACCATAAAACAACTATAATTAGGGCAGTTTGTACTAAAAAGTTAAAAAAACATAAGCTAGACTTTTTTCTGTTATACCTAACTAAGTTTTCAATAGTTATATTCAATGCTGACGGTATGACTTGCAGAAAACTCTTAGGTATAAGGTAAATGGAATAATCTCTCTAAATTCTTTAGACCCCTTTTCACACGGCTGTTAATACTTCTTCCCAGAAATTAGCCTTGTGATGTGCATGATGATGGCAAACACGAAAACCATTAATTTGTATTCCACATTTGAAGAATTTTTTGATCAGCATATTTTTATCTACTACAAAATTCATTTATTTAGGATGTGGCTGTCGCCAAATTTTAATAGTCTACAACATTCAACTAATAAACATAAATATGAGTGAAGTTTAATTGTCTACAATTAGATAACCACTAAACAAAAATATTTAATCAGGAAGGAAAAACTATTTAAGTGTTTGTGATTGCAATTCGTAATAATGATATTTATTTTAATAAACATCAGTCGCTCACTACAAAGTGCACAACTTAACTTTGTTTTTCTTGTTGAGAAGTAAAAAGTGAAAACGATACTGGTCTATGGCAATTCATGCCAATAGCAATAGTTAAGTCTGGTTAAGTGTAAGTTAGGTTTATAAATCAACTGCTTGAAATTTAATGCCCAATTTGCCATGATTTTGTCGAAAACAGCATTTAAAGCTTGTTTGAACACAATCGTGATTGTGCATTTTATTTGAAACTGTTGATTTCTAAACCAACATTTTAAATTGTGCACTCTATATCGAGTGACTAACGTTTAACCCGCACACTTATGATTTTTTTTCTCAGTTTGAATAAAAAATCAGTTTTGTATTGGATTCAGTTCCATCAATGTAGATGGTAAAAATTTTAAAAAATATGGCGTGTTTTGTGACTCAAGGCAATTACTAATTACACTTTATAAATAAACATGCTTTCAATCTTCAATTAATTATATAACTTTAAAAAAAGCATGAATTTCACAAAAAAAGCGATTCAGTTTCCATGTTTCAAACCGATTGAAAAGAAATTTATAATTATATTATAAAATTAAACTAAAGATTGCATTTATTATTAGGTAATAGATTGTTTCTTGGCTTATTTGAGTTAAAAAGTTCGTTCAATTATTGTTCAAAGATTTTTATAATTTATTGATTACGGTAAACGCGAGTGTACTGTGACTTGCATTCCACAGTTCACACTCGTGAAAACCTCTGACCCCCCCTCGGGGATTCATGTCATGACGATATATTTTTTATAATTCATATTCCGGTATTTTTTTTTTAGACAAAATCCAATCCTAGACGGATTAAAAGGAAACGACACTGGGTTTATCTGTATGAGTTGCCAAATACTAAAGAACGTAAATAAATTACATGTATCTATAAATTTAACATTATATTATTGCAGTATAGAAACGCAGAAAGAAAAGTAAATCTGGATGTGAGGAGCTCTGATCTGAATCTGAACTCCTCAAATCTTTTCTTTTTTCTTATTATTTATCTATTGAAATATTTTCATTTTCTATTAATTTTATTTTATTTATTTTTTATCCTTTTCTTTAACAATTTTATTTAGATTAATAAACTACCTTAACTTAAAATTAATATTTTTTTTATTTAATGAAGAAATATTTTTTTAAATATTTTTTTTAATAACGAAGAAAAAATTGATTTATCTAAACCAAACATTTATATTAATAGTAATAATAATGAAATGATATAATGTTAATTTATATCTCCTTGCGATGGATAAATTGTCAAGTGTTCAAACACAGAAATTTATTTCTGTCATAGTATCTATAAATTTGTCTAATTTGGCAAAATCAATCTGCAGAGGACATAGTAATCGTTGTTTTGTCATTAAACGACCTTATCACAGTTGTACACCTGCGTTTTAAACAAAAAATAGCTGAATCATTCATTAAAGGCATTTTCTGGTCCTATTGTTTTATACAATTTACGGTTTACTTCCAACGCATTCTGAGCAAAATCTAAAACTGGTCAAGTGCGAGTAGGACACGTGCCCTGGGGGTTCTGTAACTTACCATTCAAAGCAGATTGTAAAAATCCCGCCTTTTTGTAATAATTAAAAACAGAACACGTAAATTCAAAATTTGCTCAAATATTATCCTACAAAACCGTAATACCTATGTATTGTGTAAACTGTCATTGCAAAGTTTCCATTCAATTTTAGAATTTCAAACTTTTTGAAATTCAAAAATTATGAAATTCTTATTTACAGAAACTAATGGAAACTTTGTGATAGCAACATACCCAATACATAGGTAATAAGGTTTTGTTGAAAAACTATTGAGTGAATTTTGAATTTAAGTGTTCTGTTTCGATTAATTAGAATAAGACGGGTTTTTCACAATCCAGCTGCGAAACCGCTCTTAAATAATAAAAAAAAAAAAACTAAACTGCAAAATTAAGTTGGTCGGGTATTGGGGTACGTAACCGTAAATCTACATTATTAATAATTGGTGTTTTTTAGTATTTGTTGTTTAAATATTTTTTGAGATAGACCCCGTCACAAAAGTGGTCCAAAACTGGCGCCCCATTTCTGTTTTTGAAGGAAAAAGTAATAAAAAAATATATTTTTACTCTACTCAATGAGCTCTAGACGATGACACTCTACATTCCAGGGTAAGAAAAAAATGCTTTTTTGGCTATTTTTTAATGTATGTCCCATAATTTTTTTTTTCAATATTCTGCTTTCGTTTAAAATTCTACACATAACATCCAAATTTCAGGTCTCTATCTCATTTCGTCTACGAGCTAGGGGCAGACGGACAGACAGCAGAGTGACATTAAGGCCATGGGTGACCCGAGATTGAGCAGTAGAACTGAACTCTATGACGTTTTGAGCCGTGGATGTTACGACAACCGAAATATCACGCGCTCTCGAAAAACTGAGTTTTTATTCAATAACTCCGCTTCTAGTTGAAATAAAAACATGATTTGTTCAAATCATAGAATTAGGATATACAGTATATCCTAAAGTCTATGGTTCAAACCAGCTGGAAATCATTCAAACATATTTTATAAGTAATGGGCTGCTGAAGGGACTCACATTTATGACAAACGATATTATTAATATGGATATGTCTGGAGATGGTCTGGAGGTAATTTACAAATAACAGTTTTGTAATACATACTTATTTTTCATACGTGGTTTGGTATAATTTATAAAATTATAAGAAAATATAATCTTTTATAAAACACAAAATGAAAGTAATTTGTTGCAATACTTTTTATATTTACTTTTTTAGTAAGTAATAAACGAGTATCGAACGATCTATCGAAGAAATCGATGTTGATGATTTGAATTGAATGATGTCAGACTTTGTCATAGTTGCAATCTGCGAGCATCGGAAATAAATCGAAGAACATTTTTATACGGTGAACTAAATTTTCGGAATAATTATCAGCCATGTATGGCTGCTTCGTGTATATATATATTACAATATTCGTGTAGAATAAAAAATATAATAATATGTACAACACAAGATATAATCCACAGAACTAGATATGTAATGACAAATGGAGAATACGAAAAAATTCAAAATACAATTATTAAATGCAATATGGAATGTATTAGTACATTACGATACGAGAGCGATGATACGTTTTCTGACGAGTGTGAGTTTGCGACACGAGCCGAAGGCGAGTGCTGCAATCACACGAGTCGAGAAAAAGTTTCTCGCACGAGTTTCGTATAATTTTTTATAGCACAAGTGCGGAAAATGCCGACATTACGCACGCGCAGCGTGCGTAAAGCGGTCATTTTACGCACAGTGTGCTATAAAAAATTTTAATGTCAATGAGACAAATATAGCATGAAAAATAAAGTAAATGAGACGTAAATGCTTATTTGTAAGAAATTTATGTCAGTGGCCAGTGCTTCATAAATATAATAAAAACTAAACACAGAAATATCCATCGACTCCCTTCTGCCGCCCAGTATAAGAAACAACCAAATCAATCCTGAAATCGATATTCGAGAGAAAATTTATAAGAAGTCTAAAATAGAGGGTAACATAACATTTTATATACAATATACATACAGGATGCTTGGAAATTCGACCTATTCCTTGAAAGGGGTTATACTAGAGATCATTTCCAACAAATTAAGTCTTATCAACTAGGCATCGAAAATGAATGGTCTCCGAGTTACGAAGCTTTTTATGTTACTTTCAGACTAATAAACAAAATAAATAATTTAAAAATAACTATTCCTCTCTCAGCACTTACTTATCATATTTCTGATCAATGATAGATGAGTGATCATTTATAAAAAAAATACATGCCCTGAATTCCCATAATCTCAGAAATAAAAGGTCTTAAGTGGAAAGAAAACCTTTTTTATTTTGTAATTTTTGAAATATCGATGTGTTTTACTTGAATAAAAATTATCATTTTCGACCCCTAGTTGATAGGCATTATTTGTTGGAAAATTTCTCTAGTATAACCCCTTTCAAGGAATAGATCGAATTTCAAAGCACCCTGTATAATAACTGAATCAATTGACATGGTTTGTTCAAACTTGCTTCATAAATGAATGTTAGAAGAACATAGGTAGGTATATTTTTTTATAACTGTGGTGGGTGTATTCTAATTATTGCAACAAAATCACCCTAAGTCAGTTATTTTATTTATATCTTTGATGCTTTGCACTTTGGGTACGGAATACTAAAAATGACCTCGCCTGAGATTTATAGTCCGTCATAGCTTTTATATTAGCTACTGAATTTATTTCATCAAGGAACTATAAAAAATCGCAACCACACATCGTGAATATTGATCAGATCTGTTGATGAGGTACGTCTAGCTCCTAGATAATGTGCGGATTCCGTCAATTCGCTTAGATTAAATTATTAATATTCATAATTAGTGTTAATTCGAAAACCATTTCGAGTATTTCAGAACTTGTCGTTTAAAAAACCTCATTTTTACGAAAACGCTGCAACTTTCATTTGCCTTCGTGTGACGTCACTTGAGAAAAATCTGTTTAGAAATGTGTCTTGCTATCAAGATAAATTTAAAATAATCTGCTTCCGACTTATTTGACACATGAGTTGAGACAGAAACAGACCAATTTTTTATAAGCAATCTCATATCACAATCAGTATAATGCCTAAAATGCACCGAGTGATGCCATATCTGAAAATTCTTTAAAAAATCATGAAAAATAATAAGAATAAGAAGGCATTTATTCGCTGCAATAACAAGTAAAAAATAAAATAAAGTAGATTAAAAAATTAACAAACACAACACTAACATACACAATGATCAGTAACACAATAACAATAAAAAACAAGAGATGTTGTGTTGAGGCTGCAAAAAAGGTCTGACTCAGGACAATGCGATTTAAAAAAATCTCAGTGCCCTGGTATTATGTCAGGCCTGTTATCACACAAAAGGCTTTAAAGAACCGATGCAATACTCTTATACATATAATATACATAAATTACTTACTTACATTACAACATGAATATTAAATTAATATTGTTGTGTATAAAGATCACATATAAACATACTATATACATAGAAAAAGAAGAAACAGCTAACGAATTAAAATGGCAAGAATATAACTTGAATGAATACAAATAAATTGATGGCAAGGGACAACTAAAAACAATTAACATTACGGCAACGATTTTTGGATTGTCAAGAGATGAGTTTCCTTTTAAATGAGGTCTTAGTTTTGCTATTTCTCATAGGCGGTGGTAAATTATTCCAACATTTCGTTGCCGCGTATTTTAAACTGATCAAATTATATACTATAATAATGAAAACTATGGTCTAAAATGACGTACATTCTCTGAAAAACTGTATATTTTAGGAATTAAGCTATGGGAATTCCATAAACCACACTTTGAAGATACTTAAAAAGTGCGACGTCATCAAATTTTTCCTTATTTCATCCGGGCTCGCAGATCCATATCAAACAAAAATACTGCTGAAAGAAAATCAGATACCTAGTCTTCACGGCGACGTTTTTGGTTGAAGCCAGAGAACTAAGAACCCAAAGCCTCCTTTAAAAAGGAGGCTATGTGAGAACCCCAAAAGTTAAAGAAGGTGCAGAATATCAAATCCCGGAATTCCCAACTATCATAACAAGCCTGGCGGTTGGCATCACGATTGGTTCACAGAGGTTGGTGATGTTGGTATGACTGGTAGGGTTGGTATGACTAATGATTAACGATCTCCAAACTCAAAGGTAGTGAGTGTGCGTCATCATCACTAAACCGGTTGGCCATTCGATACATGGGAGAACACATGACGTAATGGTAAACAACAAGTTTTGTTCAGATATATATTATGAATACGACGTCTTTGCTGGCTGATTATTTAATTGTAACGGGAAAATAGGCCAAAAATAAAATAAACCTTACGTATTATAGGTATTCATCTAAAAGCGGTTTTGTACCCACATAGATAATTTTATTTTGTGAGCACATTGAGATTAAGGCCCTTCCACTTTAGAATGTGCGTTTTCTTTATTTCTTACTATCAGTTCATTATCACATTTTAAAAAATACTTACAAATAAAATATATTATTATATGTTTTTATTGCGAAATCCATCGCTTTGAATACTCTGATTATTATTAGGGTGCATTACAAACTTGAAATCAATCAGAAACGAATATAAAAGGACAAATAATTTTGAAAAATATCGTTGAGCCAGGATTTTTTCAAAAATATTTATGCCTTTACATTGGTTCTGATTGATTTCAAGTTTGTAATGCACTGTAATAATAAGTAGAATAAAATATATTTTGCAATAGAGGATATACTTGATAAATTATGTTTTATTTGTACAAATTGGTATTGGATTACGTAAGATTATAGAAGAAAAGTTATTGCGGGAGCCGCGAATTATTTGTCAGGCGCTTCTATTTTAGCAGCTTGTTTGTGTCGCCTTAATGTTGTAATGACATCTATATTGCTGTAATTTACCATTGCTTAGGGTACCGTACCCGTATTGTGTGATGGTATGGCACCATTTTGTGCGCGGTTGCACGTGTTTATCGTGTTTTCGGAGGCACACAAATTGTGGTCCTACGGGAGGTCAATACGTGACCTCCAGGTTAGAAAGCCGAGACTCGACCACTAGGACAGAGGCGATAAAAGTTTAAATGGGTACAACACATGGAGTAGATTTGTCACCAAGCATATGTGATTTGATAATTCCCAACAAAAATAATAATAAACAAACAGCGTAATGAACAAGTGAACAAAAAAAAAACGCCAGATAGGCTCGTTAGGTGATTAAATCACGTTTATCGATCACATGTAAAATAATGTAAATGCCCGATCAAGGCAACACAAAGAACAGGAAAATGTCGTATCTGTCCGTCTGTCTGACGTCAAACGAGCACGTTCCCACTCTATGTGCTTTGAATAGAATACTTGCGCCCGCGCAGAAAACTTGCGGCTAGAAAGCTCCGTTTTTCAGCGGCAAACACTGTTCGAGACGAAAGAGCGTTTTTCTTTTATCCATTGCACACACACTTAGGGCCGCTTTAAAAAATTACACTGCCGCTCAGTTGGCGATGAAAATTGGCGAAATATAATAAACCATATTTACTTTTAACAAATTTGTTGTGATATCCAATGGTGTCGATTCGGTGTAACACGACAGGACTAACAGGACTGGACAGGACATAATTTGACAGGACTAACCTTATTTTAAGCGACCTGTCTTTGTCTTTTCAATACAGAAGGGAAAAGACAGAACACTTAAACTAAGTTAAGTCCTGTCAAATAAGTTAAAACATGTTACACCAAATCGACACAAATACAAACCCAATTGTACTTTAACCGTTCATGACCATTGGAAACAGTTTCATGGCAGCCACCCGCTAATTTAAGAGGAGGTCTTCCATTTTCAACAGTTTTTGAATGATTGTACTAAATCTAACGCAGACGCAATCAATATGAAACTTAAATATATGTTTTTTCACACCTTTATCTTGCCTTTATATGTAGCGTTACCTTATTGGAAAACTTTCGCCCGATAGAGTTTATTTTTGAAACTAGTCTCTTTTTGAGTGTTTTTTTGGTTTTGTGATTAATCCATTTGATTTTTATGTGTCATATTTTAATATCAATACGCAAATCTTGTTTATTAACCGTTGTAAGTTCAAAAATGACTTAAATGCAATATTTTAATTTTAGTCGATTTTAATCTTAAAATTAGACTTTTTCTGAATCGTTTCGCGCGCATTTTGGCGCACGCAATTTTCAACTTTATGAAAGTCTTACGGGTTATAATTGCAAAGCCGCTGTGCGCCTAAGGAAGGCCTCGTCTTAAACAAACATACTAGTTGATATAGAATTCGTGTATATCGAATGACGTCAATGTGATACGTATCTAGGTAAAACAATACTTTGTTTCATAGAAGCCGAATTCGGATCGAGTGCACATGCTAAGTGCTGAGTCAGAGATGGCTGCGGCATGCGACAACCTGCAAGACACCCAGGGCATCATTGTCTAACTTCAAAATATATCGTAATCGCTTTCAAATTTTGGCCAATCTCGATACTTTTAAAAGCGATAGCGATAGATGTTGAAGGTTCAAAAATATTTTGATATACATTCGAAATAGCAAGAAGACTATTTTTATATTCAAGAGGATGATATATTTTGTAGAAGAGAGATATTTTTTTCGATTATTTATTACTAGCTTTTGCCCGCGGCTTCGCCCGCGTTGATTAAGTTTTCGTATAGTCGTATCGAATCCCATCCCATCCTATCCCACTAATGCCATTATCCCATTCCATTCCATCCTCACTATCCCATCTCACTAATATTCAACGGCGTGAATGAGTAACAGTACATCACTTTTCTATAGGAACTTGGCACCCCATTGCCTTCCAATGGGAACTGATTTATGGGATAAAAAGTATGTCCTATTCCAGATCTAGAACTACATTTGTGCAAAGTTTCAGCCTAATCGTTTCAGTAGTTTCGGCGTGAAGGAGTAACAAACATCCATCCATCCAAACTTTCGCATTTATAATATTAGTGGGATAGTGGGATGAAGGAGGTATTTCCAGATATTTGGGTGCCCTGCCGTGGGTCAGCGAATCGGCTGAGGTTTTAATCTACTTTCGGTGTTAACTAAAAAGTTTGTATATTCATTATTAATTGCATTATTATTTGCATACGTTTCTTTATTAAGATGTATTTAAACAACTCACATAGTCTGCACTGCATAAGGAATTGTATCCATCATCCGTACCATTAACTATAATGTGACAATCACAAGGTGGCTTTTTGATCATCGTCTAAATTCATACTGGAGGCTTGGTAAGTGATCGGCATTATGAATCGATAACAATTTTTGTGAAATTCGTATAATGAAATTTCGATTTCCCATAGTAATTCACTCCCAGTCTTAGTGAATCACTTGAGTGAGTCGAAATTTCATTTTGTGAATTTTACAAAAATCTTCATTGGTTCATGATGCTGTTCACTTACCAAGACTCAAGTATGAATTTACACGATGTTCACAAATTCACCTTGTATATACAAGGTGTTACAGAAAGGTGTAACCATATTTGAAGAGCTTATTCAGTCAATGGTATAGAACAACTTTTACTATGGAGACAAGCCTGAAATCTCAAAAAAAAATCTGCCCTTCCATACATTTCGGCCGAGCGGCATTGCATTTTTCTATGACACAGTATTTTTTTTTTTCGAGGTATAGGGTTTGTCCCATAGTAACAGTTGTTCTATACTATTGACTGAATAAGCTCTTCAAATATGGTTACACATTTCTGTTACACGCTGTATAAGCTATACAAGGTGACTTTTTGATCATCATCCAAATTCATACTGGAGGCTTGATAAGTGATCAGTATCTTGGATCAGTAACAATTTTTGAGAAATTCGTTAAATGAAATTTCGGCTTCCCATAGAAATTCAGTTCCAGTACCGAGTGAATCACTATGGGGAGTCGAAATTTCATTTTACGAATTTCACCAAAATTGTTATTGATCCATGATACTGATCACTTACCAAGCCACCAGTATGAATTTGGACGATGATCAAAAAGTCACCTTGTATATTTCGTTAACGAACCTGATACAGATCTGCCACAAATATAAAGTGCAATTAAGGGTTTCATTATGATTGTCTATAGCCAACCGGACATGCACTACCTGTCATGGATTGTATAGAGATAAGCGTTCGGAAATTATGACCTTGGCTGATAGTGGCGAAGATTCCTTCGCGCGTTATTTAGAGATAGAATCTGTAGAGATAGAATCTTTTGTAATTGACAAATCTACGATGAGTATATCGTCAGATACTGAGTAAGTACCACGTCCTGGTGGGTCTAGTTGTAGAACAGAACAATACCCATACTTATAATGCTACTTTATGCGACCAAAAACTATTTAACATCATCAGAATCACAGGCACGTACTGATGGGACAATGGGACGACCAACTGTCCCTCAAATTACCGTATGTAAGTTATCATTCCGATGAAGAGATCACATACGAAGGCTTTGCATATCTGGTCGAGATATCAAAGTTCATGCGCTGGTCGAAACACCTTTTTTTAGTAGTGTGCAATTTTTGCGTTTCAGAATGACGCAAATGGTGATTCTACTGAAATCTACTGACACTTGCAAGTAGACCGAGACACATAAAACTGCGCCAAACTTTTAAAATATCAAATCATTTAATTTTTTTTACTGCGCGTTTGTTATGAGCAATCTCGAATACGCTTGTCAGATCTGGAACCCCATGTATGACGTGTACATTATGAGGATAGAGAGAATTCAGAAACGCTTTATCAGAATTATAAATTACCACACGAGATCTTTAAATACTGACTATCTTATTTCCAAAAACATCACCTTTTTTACCTCTTAGTAACCGTTGTAACATAGCTGATATTGTTTTTCTACTTGAAATTATAAAGTGCTGGTGCGGCTGCGGCAGCGGCTGAGGGGAAAACAGGCGCAAGTATGCAGCCCTTAGATCGGACTGCATATTTGTGCCTTTTGGTGTCGAAACCCTCGGGCCGTGGGGTCCTGATGCTAAACTCTTTTTTAAAGAGTTATCTACACGGCTGATCGACGCTTGTGGGGACCCGAAGGCTGGCGCGTATCTTGGCCAGAGAATCAGTCTGGCCATTCAAAGAGGAAACGCTGCCAACCTTCTAGGTACTCTTCCACATGACGGTGGCGATCTTTTACAAGGGTTTTTATAAGGGTTTTAGGTTAGTGTTTTGTTTTAGGTAAGTTTTATTTTGTAGGTAGATTTTTAAGTATTTGACTGTTATTTAAGTTTAAAGTTAATAACAAATTTATTTAATAAGATTATAAATGGTGCTATTGATGTCCTGACTTGCTTGAAAAACTCAAATTTCGAGCACCAGATAAGTTGTTGCGTAAGAATACTGTGTTCTCCTTATACGTAGTATCAACTAACTATAGGCAAAATTCATATTTGTGGCGAGATTGCGATGAGTTCAACGAGTTAGCACGCGATATGGATCTTGATTCGTTTACTTTGTCAACAAAAGGGGTGAAGACTTCTTAATTAGAGATTTTTAATCAATAATGTGTCAAGTAATTATTTCCTTAAATTAACCTTAAATAGAAACAGTTTTTGTATTTCAAGTTTTAATGTATAAGTATGTACTCCTATTTCTCAGTTAAAGCAGGTAAATCTAATTAATCAAGTTAATACTACTTGTAGAGACTTTTAGATGACTTTTTATTATCTATCTCAAATTCATTAGGTTAAGTTTTTTATAAGTTGATTGTCTTCCTAAACATGTAAAATAAAACAAAAAATAAACACTTATAGCAGAAAGCAAACTCATAGTAAATTATATTAGAAATCGAAATATAGTTTCGGCATATACGGTATGTGTAGATGGGTTGTATACCTATATATTAGTTTTCAGTTAGTGGCGAATGAGAATGAGAAAGCGTTTGATTGAAATGTGAAAGCGTTTTAGTGATTTTCTCTTATTTGTTGTTTTATACCTCCTGCACCCAAATACCCTTCATGAACCAATAATAATCCATTAACAATACAAATACGAACCACCACAAACGTTGCAGTACGAACGTGTCTTTGCGAACTGAAGCTTCTAAATGTTCAGTTTTTATTATTCAAGGATCTACAAAGATCAGGCTATCAGATCTGAAGCTTTGCATACATATCAGTGAGTGATCTGGTACATGCATCGCAGACAAGTTGGCGCGGCTCGCTGGTGCATGCAATAAATTGGAGGAAACAAATGATATTCGCTCCGGCGCAGAATGTTGTCAACAAGCTTACGGAATTGATAATGATGTATAAACAAGTCATTATTACATCCATTATCCATCCATCAGCCTAATTCGTCCACTGCTGGACATAAGCCTTTCCAGGACTTTGCCACTCCCGGCGGTCATCCTGGAAGAATTGCCCATACTCACACACGCTGGGCAGGCGGGTTGGTGAGCGCGGTGCCGGAACCCTCGCACCAGTGACGCCGCTGCCCGTCAGCAGTTTTTTCCATATAAGGCCCGGCTATCAGGGATGGATATACCGCCATCCATCGGTCCCAGGCATGGTGGGCCTCCTGGTTTTTTGCCTGTGTTTTGCCAAAGCTCCAAGCAATGGGAATTTTTTGCCTGTGAGCTGTCCTCTTACTCTCCCCCGGATTACTTCGAGGGGGTCTCCAAGTAAGATGGTGGTACCTCCACAGTCGAGCTCGGCATCAGCACTACCACTATTGAGGTGGTATAGGTTCAATAATGACATCCTACTGATACATGCATAGTTGCAGTAAAAAGTAGCTGCAAAATTAATATTGCGTAGAAGGAGAAGCAGAAGAAAGACCCCTTCGATTAGTGCATTTTAATGGCATTTTATGACCAGTTTTAATACAAAGTGTCCCGTCCAATTTTTTATAGGTAGTTCACATTGTATAGCCGTATAAAAATACTTGAGTTTTGCAAAAATGTATTGTTTAGAAGACAAAAACCTAAAACGACCAAAAACCACTTTTTGCCAAGAAATATACTTACACAAATACTAATTTACTATGCAAAAACATATTTCATTTCATGACATGATAGCAGCTTTAAAAATAATTGTATTTTCCCCAGGCGCGTGAAGTAAGATTGTTTTTAGCAAAATTTACGATTACGACTGTAAACCAAGAAAATATAAGAGTCGATTCACAGTATTTGTAACAAAATATAAGGGTCGATTCACAGTATTTGTAACAAAATATAAATAAATAATTATAACGGCTAAAATAAAATATTTACCTAAAAGCAATGTATACCAAAAGTTCACTATGTGCATAATAGTAGTTTATGCTACAAGGGCGCAAAGGAATAAATTACGAGGACGATTTAAAACACGAGCGTAGCGAGTGTTTTAAACGTAACCGAGTAATTTATTGCTTTTACGCCCGTGTATCATACTACATTTTTCAAGGTGTGAGGAAATGAAAACAAATATAATCTTGTGAACTTTAAATTATAATTGGCTCAAAAGGACTGTATCCAGAGCCGCTAAACAGTGGAAAAAATATTATGACATTTATGGTACACAGGAAAGGCTGCAGGTTAGCCAACCATTGTAAATAAATAAAAAAAATAATAATAATAAAGCCCTAGGGCAAAATAATCGACTTTCTGTTCGGTTTTGATGCATAAAAAGTGGGCCTTTACGAGCACATGCATTGAAAAAGTATTTTTAATGATATTATGTTAGCTTCAAAATAATTGGATTTTCCATAAGTGTGATAAAGATTATTTTAGGAATTTACGGGGTCTCACTACTATGGAAAAGCCAATTGTTTTATAGCTATTGTAATATAATTAAAAATAGGTTTATGCATACATGACAGTGTCAACAACAAATCTCACAATTATTTATGTATCCTATTTGTAGATTGCATTGTTACAGATTCGTGCTGAAGTTGATGGATTATGAATGGCTTATTCATTTTATAAATTAAGGAAGAAATATCTGGATTATTTGATCTTAATTTTGTGTTTATAACTACAAATTGTACGAGTAGAATTGTAAACAGTCGCGACAACCCGGTAATTTTGTAAATTTTCCTCACTGACCATTTTGTAGATTAGAAACTTTACTGAACACAAATTGGTTGGAATTGTCACTGTAGCTGACATGCATCAAAACCGAACATACCTCTTAGAATAATAATTTCCGTGTATGATTCTGTAAATAATCGTAGTAGTTTTTAATATATATATATTTTTTTTCTTATGTTTTTATGTAAACTTATTGAATAATATATATATATATATATCACATTTTGTAATTTATAATAACTTTATTTAAGTTACAATTAAGTTTTCATTATTTGTTAAATGCATGTTAGTAAACGAAATTATCTTTATAGCACACCGTGCGTAAATTCATTTTCCGCACTTGTGCTATAAAAAATTATACGAAACTCGTGCGAGAAACTTTTTCTCGACTCGTGTGATTGCAGCACTCGCCTTCGGCTCGTGCCGCAAACTCACACTCGTCAGAAAACGTTTCATCGCTCTCGTATCGTAATGTACTATTTAGTAAACCATATTGTCACGGTCCCCGCAGGACAAGTTAGGCTTAGCGTGGGGACCACCGTTTTATACGCATGTATTGTAAAAATTCGTGTAAGTTAATTAAATATATTTTCATTTTTTCATTTCATTTCAGCTTGTAATTGTAAATTGTCACGTTCTTAGAACAGGGTCCATATATCCAAAAACCTTACAAAGTTCAGCTCTAACATACGTCAAGTGAATCAGTTCGCTCCGCCAATCATACTAATGTCCATATAAGTTTCCGGCATATAAATATGTAAAACACGAACGTGCAAACCCCTCAAATTTGACTGTTATAGGCTGATCAACGCACTTTATTGTCGTGGGCAAGAGATGGTTATCCACCTAACGTACCTGCTGAAGCGATCTTATCAGAAAATGTCTCGCATAAAAAGGATAGATTTTATCTCTTTTTTGTAGTGTCGTAATTCTATTTGATTTTTATTAAGTACATACATAATTGTAAATATTATTTCAATGCATGTGCTCGTAAAGGCCCACTTTTTATGCATCAAAACCGAACAGAAAGTCGATTATTTTACCCTAGGGCTTTATTATTATTTTTTTTTATTTATTTACAATGGTTGGCTAACCTGCAGCCTTTCCTGTGTACCATAAATGTTATATTTTTTTTTCCACTGTTTAACGGCTCTGGATAACAGTCCTTTTGAGCCAATCATAATTTAAAGTTCACAAGATTATATTTGTTTTATTTCCTCACACTATGCATTGAAAAACGTAGTATGATACACGGGCGTAAGAGCAATAAATTACTCGGTTACGTTTAAAACACTCGCTATGCTCGTGTTTTAAATCGTCCTCGTAATTTATTCCTTTTCGCCCTTGTAGCATAAACTAGTATTATCTACCTCTGCGGCCGAGTGGTGCGCTCGCCTGCTAACCCAGAAGCCGTGTTTTATTCATGTTCGGTCCGCGTGCTTCGGACGTCCATTTGTGCTCGAGGTGTAGGGCTCACCACCCATCACGTTTGGGACGTAATAATCGTCGGTGAAAAGCGGATGTATGAAGTGTGGACTGTAACTTGCATTTCACATTTCACTTCTGACACCCCCTTGGGGATTCATATCGGGACGACATATGAATCTTTATCTACCACCACTAGATTGCTGCCCCATTGTCGTTATGAGAGTGTTGAGTTTTGTTCTAATCTTTGGCACTTCGACACAGACAGGTCTCTGTACTTCGACAGGAGTACAGGGACCTGAAACTAGCGTCTATCACTCTCAAAAAGCTTTTTCCCTGAAGGTATGCAATGCCAACTTTCGTATCAGGTATAAGTCCATTCGGCCTTTTGAATTTAATATAAATAAACGTAGACGTACAAAAGCTTCTATCAATAACATCATAAAGCTCCGGCACCATTCCCAGACAAACAATAGCCAATATTGTCAACGTTTTCCTACTAGAGTATCAGAATCGCTATCGTATGCTTTCCGAGAACCGTCGAAGATCAAGTAGGCCTTTGGTCCTGGTATTATAAATGGTCATGAATGAAGCTGCTTGCCATGCCACGTAGACCAGGCGTATGCAGCACAGGCATCGAACCTGAATAATGCGCGGACACTACGTGCAAATCAATTTTTCTTTATTTATAGCAATAAGTGTTGAAAATTCACACGGCTATATGTATAGAATATGATAATGAAGATAAACTTATTAAGAAAACTAGGCCTAAGAACTTACGAAACCTAACTTACCTACCTACTTATAAACTACCTAACTATAATATATATGGTATGAGAACATGGGAGTACATGCTTCCTTTAATACTAAATGAAATACCTACCCATACGTTAGATAGACTAAAAAACTTAAATAATAATAAAAAGCGAAAAAATGCCATAAAGCTTTATTTTCTTCAACATCAGCAGCCTGTGGCTGCGTGATGTTATATAACATAATATAAGTTAGAATTAGTTTAGTTAGTTTAGTATAAAGTTTGCAATCTCGCCATACCGCGCATAAACCATGTGGTTTTAGTCGGATGGCTTTAAATTCCTAAAAATGTAAATAAATTTAACTTTGAAAAAACAAACTAAAAAATATAGACAGACGAGATAGACGTGAATATATGTGTAAAATATGTCACATTTTAAACATGTGTGTATGTCTAAAAAAATGACGTGGGCTCTTTTTGCAACAAGGATTACAGAAGTTAAGAAGACAGTCGCAGTCAGCAAACATCATCATCAATAGTCAACAAAAATCAGTAATAAAACACAATTATGAATACCTTAAACATCAAAAAATCAAAAGGAGTATACACGACAAAAGAAAGACAAGGCATCAGTCCTAATTAAATCGCTTCTCTATTTCTGACTGAAATATACTACCCATAAATCCCAGTTTTATTACACAAAACCAAATCGGTCAACGGTACAAATAATTGAGAAGAATCGTGTCTTGAATTTACCTAATTCTGACTAGGATGTTGTTTCCCCTAACGGTCGAGGAGTGCAGTTGAAGTGGTGTAAAATGACGAGCCACCGCCGTGCGAGCGCGCCGCCGCGCCGCCGTGGCCTGCATCCCAATGAGCCCTTGTTCCCTGGGCTATATAATGCGAATTCTCCACCCGACCAGCACTAGCCATTCCGTGCTCTTGGATCAGACAATACTCCTTCAGCGAAGTGTTTCAATTTGTAAACAGTCGATATGAAGCCAGTCTTTGCATTGGTAGTGGTCGCGCTGGTGGGTGCGCATGCGTACCCTGCGTATTACCCTTATTATGGGACTAACATGGATTCGCGTAAGTAGATAGATAGCCTTTTGTTTTTCAGCATTATCATTTTTGCCCCTAAAAATTCATAAGTCTGATTTTTTCAATGAAATTGAATTCCCTTCTTATTTATCCATATTATATTCGGGTTTATTGGTTTGCTTGATAAAAAATTAAAAAATCGCAATAATAAATAACCATAAGGCCGTACATACCTATTGTTTTGTTCAATTAAAGTTTGAAATGACAGAATTTGGAAATAAATCAGGACTTTAGTATTATAAAATATAATTGATTATTACAATAGTTCACAGTCATTGTGCTTATATTTATTAAAAATGTGGTTATTCTTTTACAGTATCCTACGGCGCTGCAGACAGTAGCCAAGGTGCCATGGTATTGAATCGCTACTACCAGCCTTACTACCCGAAAGCCCTCGGCGGAGGCATGGCGGCCTTCATGTTCCAGCAACCTCAACAGCAGCAACCTCACCAACAGCAACCCGCCAACCAGGACTACTACCTCCCTGACAGAAGACGCCAGACGCCGCCAGAAACTAACTACCTCCCCCCTCAACAGAACGAAGTCTTCTACCCCCAAACCCCAGAAGAGGCCTTCACCACCAAGCTACCTGAACTGCCAACCAAAGTACATGAGCTCGCCGAGCCGACTGAAAAAACTGAGTTCCTCTCTACTACTCAGAGAAGCGTAGAGCCTGAGCTGATAGAGCCTGAGGTCGAAGAAGTTGAGGAACAGAAGCCGAGGAAGCGAGTCTCCAAGAAGAAGCAAGTGAAAAGGCCTGTTGAGGATGAGGATGAGGAGGAATATATCCCCAAGATGCCGGCTGGTGCCTTCTTCCCCATGTTCTTCGGTTGGGGAGGCCGTTCGTCTCAGGGTGGGGGCGCGCCGGGAGTCATGGCGATCGCTAACGCCTACAGCACCAGTCGAGGTGGTGTGTCCAGCAGTCATGCGACGGCGTACGGCAATCCAAGGGGAGATGAGCTGACGAAACTGTAAACAACTGTGTAATAGGAATTAAGTTTGTATAGATTTTATATAAGTCCTCTTGTTTTTAGTCATAAGAAATAAATTTTTGGGTTCGAACATTTTTGTATGGAGCCTGGCATACCTAACGGCCCCATTTTTTTTAAATCACTTTTCGGTGGCCTGTCATAAAAATGTATGCCAATCGACAGTGAAATTACAAAACAAAACTACCCTTTGATGAAATGTCGTAAGTGGTATACTTTCAGCGATATTCAGATTGCTGAAATGTATTTTATCCCTGCATTTTTTCATAGCCCGATATCTCTAAAAATATATCACTTACAATATTTTATCACAGAATGTTTTTTATTTGTAATATTTTTTCTATAGATTACAATGATATTAATATCGTTGATAGATTGGCATATTCTTAATCAGTGGCCGCCAAAAAGAATTTTTTTCAAAATTATTTATGCCGACAAGGTAGATTCTCAAAATACTGCCTAAGATTAAGACGCAGAATACACTTGTTGTATTAAAAATATAACGAGGTTGATGTTTATTGCTATTTTTATTTCATGTCAAGAGACAATAAAGCCGATTCTGAAGGCTTTAATTTTAGTTTTAGTGCTGTCATAACCAATTTTCTTCAATACAAAATAGTTCTTAAGTGTTGAGTTTAGAAGCTAAATTTCTTTGGAAAATTTTAAGCTTTGACAGCACTAAAACTAAAATTAAAGCCTTCAGAATTGGCTTTATTAGAATAATAATTATTATGATATCTAGCAACAGTTAATCTATGTCCAAAAGGGGTTTCTTTGAAAGTCTAAACCTTTTGACCTAAGATTGAGCACCTCATTTTGCAATAAGTAGAACTGAACTCTATGACGTTTCACTACGCTGTCGAAATATAACGCGCTCTCAAAAACTGAGTTTTTATCGATTACTCGGCTTCTAGGTGAAATAAAAACAAAGTCGGTAGATATCGTTCAAACAAGTTTTATAAAGAAAAAAACATCAACGTAAATCCAGAAATCGATAACATAACATAACATAAATACTCTTTAAAGAAGTTATAAAATATTTTTAATAAAGAGCGTACAATCTTATCGCTTAAGCGATTTCTTCCAGACAACCTTTGGGTGGAAGATGATGTAAAATAGAGGATAAGGCTTGAGAGAAAATCAATAAGAAATATAAAATAGAGTATGTAAAATATGTAGAGTGTTACAAAATAATCAAAATATTATATTTACAGTAAATAAATTAATCAATTGTCACGGTTTGTTCAGTTACATAAACGATAGAAGAACATAAATATTTTTTTTCTAACTATCGGTTTACTAATTTGTGCAACAAAATCATCCAAAGTCTGTCATTTTATTTATAGGTATTTGTTTCGTAAAAATGTGTCGTGATAATTTTAATAAAGCTTACTCGTAAGTTATTCCTGGGACTCATAGTGAAAACTCCCTCCAAATCTGTTCAGTAATTTTTAAGTTAATCGCGAGCTTACCGAAAGACGAAAATTATACTAATAATTTAAATTATATAATAAATTAAAATAATAATTTTTTTAGGGTTTCGTAGTACCTAAAATGGACAAAAGGAACCTTTATGGTGAGACTCCGTTGTCCGTCCGTCCGCCCGTATATCACAGCCTCATAAATTAAGCACCGTTGAACATATAGACTTGAAGCGCAAAAATAGCATTGACATGATGAAAAAAAAGAAAAGTTTGAAATTGTTCAAAATATTTCCAATTATTCAGCTTCTGTTTAAAAACTATATTCTGGGTTCTTATTAAGCTTATAGCGTTGTTTGTAATGGAAATAAAGACATATTTTATAATTAACTAACACAGAAGCAAAGTTCTATTCTTATACCGCAATTAGCTGTTAAAGTATCAGTTTTACACTATTTTTAATAATATTGATTGAATTGTAGATACTAAATTGTTGATCTTGTTGTATATTGTATGTTGGACGTTGCATGGTGTACAGTGAACTATTTTGATAAAAATGGAAGAAAAAATCCTTTGGAACCGCTCATTGCTGCAAAAAAGTACCTTTGGCAGCTAAATTCTGAATAAATGTATTGATATTTTTTTTGAATGCTTGGTTTTGAATAACTGCTTTTATTTTGTCTTCAAGTTACATAAGGTTCCATATTTTATCAATTACTCAGCTTCTGTTTAAAAACTATTTTCTGGGTTCTTATTAAGCTTAGATCGTTGTAATGGAAATAAAGATAGTTTTTACTTAACACAGATGGAAGCAGGTAGTGTATATACATTTTTTTCATATAGGGTTCCGTAGTCAACAACAAGGAACCCTTATAGTTTCACCATGTCCGTCTGTCTGTCTGTCTGTCTATCTGTCTGTCCGCGGCTTAGCTTAGAGATAATTAGTACCAGAAAGCAGTAATTTGGCATGGGTATACATATTTATCACGTCAATAAAGTGGAACAGTAAAATTTTGAAAAAGATTTTTTTTGCGGTACCTCCCCTACGCGTAAAGTGGGGATGATTTTTTTTTCTCGTCTGTCCCCTAGTGTGGCGTGTCGTTGGATAGGTAATTTAAAAATATTAGGGGTGCGAGAAGACCATTTTTCGATCCAGGGTTCCGTTTGCGAAATATTAAGCTTAAAAGTATTAATTTTTGTTAGAGTCAAGTGTCCCCCCCCCCCCCCCTGCCAGCGAAACGGTTGTATTTGGAGACGTGGAAAAAATCACGGCTGTAGTATACATAACGAAATTAAAAGGAAAACTATCACAGCTAAGAAGTTAACGAGAACAGGTCGCGCTAAACTTTTAGTCCCCTCTAAACACGGGGCGATTCGCATTAGCAGAAACAAAATGTATGGGCCGTTCTTGGGAAGAGCAACTTCCGAGCGTACTAGAAGTTTGGCGCGATCTGCATTAGTCGATAAAGTTATAAAATGTACTAGGAGAAGTCCGCATATTGTGCAGGGCAACTACGGAACCCTACACTGTGGCCCGACACGCACTTGGCTGGTTTTCTTTTTATAATTTTTAAATATACCGTTTAAGAGAAATAACTTAATAATTTTTTTCATTTTTTTTTTATTTTCATTTTCGGATGACGCTGGGAAGAGATGCATGGGCCCGAAGTCATTGGTGGTGACCATCACGTTTGGTAAGTAATAATCGTCGATGAAAGGCAGGTGTAACGAGTGTGGACTGTGAATTACATTTCACACATCTCTGACACCCCCTAGACGTAACGATCTGTTTTTGTATATATAGTTACTGCTACTCACGTCTTCACCACGTCTCATGTTTATTATACTTAGACTATAAACTGTATAACCATTTTCTTTCAATCAATTGTTTCCATCATTCTCTTTAAATCAATTGTTTCCATTGTATTGTATCAGATATCAAATAGGTTTTCTTGTCTTTTATGTAGGTATATTAATCGATTTTATATGATACAGCCTTAATTGTACTGAAGACTCAGTAAGCGATCAAAAAGAAGGTTTATAACTCTTTTGTGAAACTTTTTAAAAATAATTATATGTGTCTATACGAGTTCAAGACCGCACCTAGTTAATTTTGCGAAAAATGGTCAGTTACCTAAACCTTGTTACTGAGCAATTACCGAGTGTCCAGTATGAATTCGGCCGTATTAATCAAAGTCGCTTTAGATTGTCAACTTATATGTCTGGTGTAAAAAGCTTGATATTTTTACCTTATACCAATTATTTTGATTTGTGTGGGCCTTCCCACTCCGTGTCCAACTTCAAATTAATCTTCGACAATTTTCCTCTTGCCAGGGCCTGCTCTGACAAATTGTATAACAACAATTGTGCTAGTGATGTGAATGTTAGTAGAGATTTGAAAACGATATGAGGCAGATAATCCTACTGGTTTTTTTTTGTATTATTTATTTAGGCTTCGGCCAGGCAGCAGGTAATTCTTGTTTTTTCTAATAAAATCCTAGACTTTAGTTTGTCAACCTACATTACTTTTGTTCAAGTCATCACAGGAGGCTGACTTTTATTAGTGACTCACAATGGCTTTTTTTGTTTACAGAGAGATTCAGAAGAGGATATGTTTATCATCGTCCTAGACATTACGATGAAATAGAAAGTGACTATGATGGTGGTGGCGGGGGAGACAATGACGGTAGTGAAGGAGGGTACAGACAAAGCAAAGGAGGACACAGCGATGTTGAAGGAGGATACAGTGGCGGTGGTGGAAGATACAGTGTTGTAGAGGCAGGATACAGTGGTAGTAGGAAAGAACACAGCGCTGTTTGGGGAGGATATAGTGGTGGTGAGAGAAGACCCAGCGGTCGTAGGGGTCATGTATACGGAAAAGATGAGAGTATTTACAGTGGAGGAAACGGCGATAGTGAAGGAGGAAACAGCGGTGTCAGGGGAGGAAACAGTGATGTTGAAGGAGGATACAGCGGCGGTGATGGAGGGTTTAATGTTGTAAGGGAAGGATACAGTGGTGGTGGGAAAGAAAACAGCGGTGTTTGGGGAGGATACAACGGCTTTGATAGAGTACCCAGCGGCAGTAGGGGCGTATTTAGCAGTGATGGGAGCATATACAGTGGTGTTGGGGTAAGAAATAGTGGTGGTGGGGGAGAATACAGCAGTAGTGTAGGAGAAAATAACGATAAGGGTGGATACGATGATAAAAGTGGTAACGGGAAGTATGGAAGTGGTGGTGAAAAAGTCAGTGGAAATGGTAACTTGAGAGATTACCTTAGGTCTGTTCAAGACGCCGCGTATGAGTTAAAACAGTTAATACTGAGTTATCTCACAGACCAAGAGAAAGCAACAGGGAAAGAAAAGGAGATTGAAACAAATTCAGATGATGAAAACTCAGGTTTTTCAACCACTGGACCCATAAACGTTGGTTCGCGAGGAAATGCTGAAGAGGCTGGACTCAGTATTGATAAAAATGGAGGCGGGCTTATTAGCGGGATTAAAAAAGAACATTTTATTATAAGTGACAGTCATCAGAGTGAAATTAGTAGTGTAAAAGTTGTTGAAATTACAACTGATAGTAGCCACAATATTAGTAAGGGCCACGAAGGTAGTAGTTCTGAAGCTGAAAAAGTAGAATATGAAGAGATTGTGTTTAGTAGAGGTAACGGTAGACATGGAGGATCAAAAGATGCTGGGTCTACTGAAAAAATTAAGTATCAAACTGGAGGCTTCAAAGGTGTTTTTGGCGATAAATATGAAACAAAAAATGTGTTCAATAGCGGTGGTAGATTTGCAAGTGACAATTACTTGAAAGTTAACCGTGATAAAGGAGAAGCCGATGCCGTGATTTCTTTTGGATATGGTGGTGACAGCGGAGGTAGAGTTGGTGATAGAAAAGATGGAGGATTTAAAGGAGCAAAGCCCGGGATTTATTGCGGAGAAATGGGTTGCAATCACGGATTTAGTCGCAATGGATTAGCAAGAGATGAAGAAACTGGCTTAGAGAAATCTATTGGATTTGTTGGCGAAGGCAGCGAAAGAATAAAATATGGAAACTGACGTGGAGGCTCTGGTAGCTGCGACAGACATTAAATTCAATTTTACTTAAGAGCTGCACTCTTGTCGGTTGAGTCCTCTCCATTCACTTCTGCACTCCACCTTTTCTTTAACTTCTTGATACGACACGACATTTACTTTCTCTTTCACCTAACCCACGAATGTTCTCCTAGGCCTTCCTCTCGTTTTTTCTTTTCCTTCAATTATATTTTTGATAAATTGTCTTGTCATCTCAGATGTCCCTACATCTTTCCCCTTCTATTAAGTATGGTCTTCATCAAAACTCGCTTTTCGTTTACAATCTGCAGGACTTCTTCTTTGCTTTTCATTTTCATCTAACTTATTCTTATCATTCTTCGCCAACACCACATTTCAAAAGCTTCCAGTCTTTCTTTATCACGTTTTGTTATGGTTTATGTTTCACATCCATATAGAGCAATGCTCCAGACGTACACTTCTATAAGACGTTTCCGAATATTTCGCGATATGTGGGCTTTAAAAAGTTGCTTGTTTTTGTTAAAACCTTTCTTTGCCATCGCTATTCTAGTTTTTGGTAGATGTTTAGTGTACATCTGGAGTCATTGGTAATAAGACTTCCTAAGTATCTAATCTCTTTCACTTGTTCTATTGGTTTTGAATTTAATATTATAGGGTTACGTTTTGTTGTATTTTTTGTGCTATAAAAATATTAATTTTAGTTTTACGACAGACATAGTTAATAGAAAAAACTGCGGAAGATCAGGCGGTAATGGTGTGTATTGAAGGTAAATATGAACAAGGGCGGATCCAGGATTTACCAGGAAGTACCGGACAGACAAGGAGTGCGTCCCCCATAGTATTGCACTATATGTATCTTTGGGACATACAAGAATAACCATAAAATTAAGGTTAAGAATCTGTTATATTCTGTCATCCATGGCTGAAACTAGGGATAGGCCGGGTTTGCATAAAAATTTATTGTTTTAAATAAATTCAATAGATATGAACGAATATGAAATATTGTGGGTTATGCTACTTTTACGCTGACGGCCTCAATTTAATAATGAAAAACTACGTGTTTGATATTTTGCGATATGCAACTGCGGCAGTACCCAAAAAGAAACACATATTAAGTCTCCCAGTTCCTTAACTTGTTTGTACTGTCTGGGGGGGCACGTGCCCCTGTGCGTCCTCTCCCTGAATCTGCCCTTACATATGGAGGTGGAGAAAGCGGAAAAGCTAGGTAATAAGAAAGTGGTTTTGGAATATCTAGCTTTTTACGTGGAGTAACGGCGCGGCGTTTTATTCATGAATTAAATAATCATACGATATAAGAATATTGTAATATAGATATGCCTATGTGTAGGACTAAGTAAGGCTAGGTGTTATAGTTAAGTTGATGAACTATTTGGCTCAGTATAACTTGGCAATCGATAATCTTTATGGATCGATTTACGTCGTATTGGATATTTCGCGTATTCCAAAAATGAATGACTAGTGTCAAACAAAACAAAAGTTCTATCAAACAAAATAAGAGAGGATAGTTAATCTGACTATTGCTCGTTCTGCTGATTCTCAAGTTGTTTTAGTTCTTAGATCATCGCGTGGTTTATTCTCCTGGTTATTCCGAGATTAGTGATGTGATTAAGTATACATGTGCCTCCATAAATGTTTAGTGTGTTGCCTTGGGTGTGAAATGAGATTTAAAAAAAGTGTCAATAAATATGTAAAACCTTGCTGTGAAGTGTTGACTTATTGATTAAGGTAGAAAAGAAGCAGGAAGACTAAAGATCCCGTTAGATGGCTAACCCTTCTAACAATATATATAACCAAGCCGCTAATGTTTAATGTAGCACATTATGTGTTATTTATTATATAATTTTCGATAAACGTTATTCTTTGTCACGAGGACAGAAAATCATACGGGCGCGTGGGCCGAGTTGACGACATAGCGTCGGAGTCATGTCGGAGTATATCCACAGTAGCTCAGTTAGGCAATACTGTTTCAACCATAGGTGGAGTAGAATTAGAGCAGCTCTAACTCCATTACTGTATTACTGTAAAGAAAACGGACTCCCTTTTTAGTTAGAGCTAAAAATGTATGTATCCTCCCCTTATTTCCAAAACTAGTATACCGAAAAATATGAAAAAAATCATGGTTATATGTGTTTACGTAAAATATTACAGGAAAACTCAATTCACGAAAAAAAATTACTAAATTAAATTTATCACCCACAATACGGAACCCTAGGTACGCGAGTCTGACTCGCACTTGGCCGGTTTTTGTACTAGAAATAAGCACAATTTTTGACTTAACTTATATACCTACCTGCCTATGATATTGTAATTTATACTTCATACAAAACATGAAGCTAAACGAAAGATATCCTTTTATTAATTCCTTATTTACACAATATAACATGGTCCCACTGGGGTAGACAGAAACCATTTTGCTATGAATTCTCTTGGCCTCCTCCCATAGCAAGAGGATGTCACCAGGAAGGTCCGTGCCTCCTTCATTCTCTTTTTTTTCACACTTTGATACGATATAATGTGTGGTAAGCAGATTAGTCAGAAATCGACATTGTTACATCACTAGCAAAGTAACGAACTAGTGACAACCTACCTAATTAAGAAAAAACTAATACATATCCGACTCTCTCTAACGCACTAGAATGTCGTACAAAAATCAAGGATAGGTGTATTTCTCCGCGTATTATTTTAGCCAGGCTTCTATTTGTATTTCTTATTCTAAGGTACAACCAAACACAGTTATCATGCAGCGATTGGGAACCTTGAGGGCCGCACTGAAGTGGTTCACGGGCCGTCGGTTGCCGACCCCTGCTATAAATGCTTGTGATGAATGCTGTGATGAATACAACAAAATACAGATGAAAGCTTTTTAGTGCATTTATACAGAATAGTTTTCTAAGTTGCCGATTGCCAAAACAAAAATTGTAAGCTTTGCCAGATTGTTGACACGAAATACCTATCAATACTTACTTCTCTTACCTTCATGTTTATTGAAAACTTTAGATTTGCAAGGTTCATTATTTACTAAAGAATAAAAAAGTTTTTGAGAGTATATAACATTAGTAAATGAGTACCAAGATTCTTATGAAATCCATTACGTAAACACAAAAAGTTTCCTACAAGTTACATCTCTAATTTGGAAAAGTAACCTTTTTTTTTTTTTAATTGACTTACTATGCTATTGGCTATCACCCGGACAAAAGGAGGGAGCGCCGAGAGAACGTTCACCTCCTGACGTTTTATTCTTCAACAATTATCCTCTGGCCAGGACCGCTCTGACGAGTTATAATGTTTTGATATAAAAAGATCGTTCGAGCGATTTCAACGTTAGTAAAGATTGTAAACAGACATGAAGCAGACCATCCTCTTCGGGGTTTTTTGCCTTTGTTTAGGCTATGGCCAGACTTCAGGTTATTATTTATATTTATCCTATTAATATAATTTTCCAAATAATTACATAGTAGACCACAATTAACCCTTTTAATTCTCACTATCGTTAAAACATTGGTAAAACAATGGATTTTAATCACAAAATCTAATGGATTGTTTTTTTTTTACTTATGAATTGTGTTTTTTTATCCGCAGTGCGAGTCAGGAGGGGATATGGTCATCATCATCATCATCATCATCACAGTGAAATAGGGGCTGACTTTGGCGGCGGTGGTGGGGGAGGATACGGCGGTGGGGGTGGATATGGTGGTGGCTATGGTGGGGGTAGTGGCTACGGCGGTGGTGGTGGCTACGGCGGCGGTGGTGAAGAAATGATCGGAGGCGGTAGCTTCAAAGGCGGTATCGGATTCGGAGGAATCGGAGATATCCTCAGCTCTGTTCACGCTGCTACGTCAGGCATAAAAGCCACAGGAAAAGAAAAGGTGGTTTATACAACCTCAGACGATGGAAACTCAGGAGGATTTGCGTTCACTGGAACTCTGAACGGTGGAGGTGAACACAGTGGTGGCGGAGGTGGATACGGAAACTATGGCGGCGGGGGTGGATACGGAAGCCATGGCGGCGGGGGTGGATACGGAAACGATGGTGGCGGGGGTGGACACAGTGGCGGCGGAGGTGGATACGGTGGGGGTGGGGGTGGTTTTAGTAGCGGAGGTAAAGGAGGATATGGTGGTGGATTCAGTAGTGGTCATGAAAGTGGAATAGGCGGTGGAAAAGTTGTTGAAGTTACCATTGATACCAGCCACAGCAGTAGTGGAGGCCATGGAGGTGGTACTGGATTCAGTAGTGGATCTGGAGTTGGAAAAGAAGGATACGAAAGCAGTGTGACCAGTAGAGGCAACGGTGGTGGAAAAGGTGGATTTGAAGTCAGTATCGACAGTTCTGCTGGACAAAATGCACATGGAAACAGTGGTGGCTTCAAAGGTGGCTTTGGCGGTGGATCTGGAAGAGGTGCGGGTGGATATGGTGGCAGTGGAAGTAGTTTCGTGGGAAAAGCAGACACTGGTTACAGTGGCGGCCATGGTGATGGAAGTAAAGCAGGAACTTTGAAATTTGATTTTGGGCTAAATCTTGGTGGTAATAGTGGAGGTGGTTTTGATATAGGACCTGGCGGTGGTAACGGAGGCGGAGGTGGAGGGGGAGGTGGAGTTGGCATTGAAAAAGGCGGCTACGGAAATAGTGGATTTGAAAGTGGCAATCATGCAAAAGCAAATGGTGGCAAAGGAGAAGCCGGTTTTGGAATTTCTGGTGGATTTGATGGCAGCAGTGGAGGTAGCGTTGGAAAAGGTGGATATGGTGGAGAAAGTTCTGGGAATGGTTGTGGAGGCCCTGGTGGTTGCGATGGATTTGGGGGAAAAGGCGAAGGAGGAAATAGTGGATATGACAAAGATAATGGCAATACCTGTGAAGGATCTGGCGGTTGTGGTGGAAGCAACAGTGGTGTTGGAGGTGGATTAGTAGGTGCAAAGGGTGAAGAAGGAGGTAGTTTTGGAATCTCTGCTGGATTTGGTGGCAGCAATAATGGAGGAAAAGGTGGATACGGAAGCGAAGGCTCCAGTGACCACCACAAAGATCAAGGCAATAATTGTGGAATATCTGGCGATTGTGGGGGAAACAGTGGAGATATAGGTGGTGGATTTGGAGGTGGAAAGGGTGAAGAAGCTGGCGTATTCAGCAGTGATGGGAGCATAAACAAAGGTGTTGGGGTAAGAAACAGTGGTGGTGAGGGAGAACACAGTAGTAGTGGAGGAGAAAATAACGATAAGAGTGGACACGACGGTAAAAGTGGTAACGGAAAGTATGGAAGTGGTGGTGAAAAAATCAATAGAAACAGTACCTTGAGAGATTATCTTAAGTCTGTTCAAGAAACCGCGAATGAGTTAAAAGAGTTAATACTGACTTATCTCGCAGACCTAGAGAAAGCAACAGGGAAAGAAAAGGAGGTTGAAACAAATTCAGATGATGAAAGCTCAGGTTTTTCAACCACTGGATCCATAAACGTTGGTTCGGGAGGAAATACTGAAGAGGCTGGACTCAATATTGATAAAGATGGAGGCGAGCTTATTAGCGGGATTAAAAAAGAACATTTTAGTGTAAGTGACAGTCATGAGAGTGAAATAAGCAGTGTAAAAGTTGTTGAAATTACAACTGATAGTAGCCACAATATTAGTAAGGGCCACGAAGGTAGTAGTTCTGAAGCTGAAAAAGTAGAATATGAAGAGATTGTGTTTAGTAGAGGTAACGGTAGACATGGAGGATCAAAAGATGCCGGGTCTACTGAAAAAATTAAGTATCAGACTGGAGGCAACAAAGGTGTTTTTGGCGATAAATATGAAACAAAAAATTTTTTCAAAAGCGGTGATAGATTTGCAAGTGACAATTACTTGAAAGTTAACCGTGATAAAGGAGAAGCTGATGCCGTGATTTCTTTTGGATATAGTGGTGACAGCGCAGGTAGAGTTGGTGATAGAAAATATGGAGAATTTAAAGGAGCAAAGCCCGGCACTTATTGCGGAGAAATGGGTTGCAATCACGGATTTAGTCGCAATGGATTAGCAAGAGATGAAGAAACTGGCTTAGAGAAATCCATTGGATTTGGTGGAGAAGGCAGTGAAGGAATAAAAGATGGAAACTGAGGCGGAGGCTCTGGTGGCTGCAACAGACATTAAATTAAATTTTACTTAAGAGGTGATATGGAGGTGGAGAAAGCGGAAAAGCTAGGTAATAAGAAAGTGGTTTTGGAATATCTAGCTTTTTACATAGAGTAACGGCGCGGCGTTTTATTCATGAATTAAATAATCATACGATATAAGAATATTGTAATATAGATATGCCTATGTGTAGGACTAGGTAAGGCTAGGTGTTATAGTTAAGTTGATGAACTATTTGGCTCAGTATAACTTGGCAATCGATAATCTTTATGGATCGATTTACGTCGTATTGAATATTTCGCGTATTCCAAAAATGAATGACAAGTGTCAAACAACAAAAGTTTTTTCAAACAAAATAAGAGAGGATAGTTCATCTGACTATTGCTCGTTCTGCTGATTCTCAAGTTGTTTTAGTTCTTAGATCATCGCGTGGTTTATTTTCCTGGTTATTCCGTGATTAGTGATGTGATTAAATATACATGTGCCCCCATAAATTTTTCGTGTGTTGGCTTGGGTGTGAAATGAGATTTAAAAAAAAGTGTCATTAAATATATACAACCCGGTCACATTATCTCGAGACCTGGCGTCGATGACGTAACGTCGCGTCGGCGCTCAGATATAGACGCGCCGTGGCGAGCGCGGGGAGGTGAAAGGAGAACGGGCGGGTGGTTCGCATTCCAGCGAGGTCTCGAGATAATGTGACCGGGTTGTAAAGCCTTGCTTTGAACTATTGACTTATTGATTACGGTAGAAAATAAGAAGGGAGACTAAAGATCCCGTTAGATTGCTAACCCTTCTAGCAATATATATACTAAACCGTTATTGTTTAATGTAGCACATTATGTGTTATTTATTATATAATTTTCATTTGACAAAAAGCCAAATACTATAGGTGCGACGACGAGCGAAGCGAAGCAGAGCGAGGAGGAGCGTGTTAGGTTTACATGCAAACAAATTTGGGAAGTCTGGTGAGAAAAACAAGGCAGTAAAATGGTAGCGCCTAACAAACGATTCGGCAACCAAATTTTTATCAGTGCGAAAACTTTTTATTTATCAAACCATTCGGAGGTATCACAGAACGATCGTTTCAAACATTCCAGACAGCAACAAACGAATACAACGATTCCCTGTTCCCCGAGTGAAAAGCGAATTTGCCCGCAAAATCTTTTATAATATTGCTCCCCGTCTATACAATTCATTTTTCAACAATGATCTTCGTATTAAAAAATTAGGTCATTTTAAAGTTAAAGACGAAATATTAAATTGGCTACATAAATTGAGTTACGATGATACTGAAACTTTAATAAAAACTATTTTAAATGATGAAATTAATTTACAGTTTACCTTTTCTTGTAATTTTTTTTTTATAATTAAAATTTTATTCTGTAATTGAATATTTTACCATCATATGTCAAAACTAAGTAGTTCATATTCTCACTCACACACACATTTTCACTCTCATACCTACACCCTCACACACACCCTCACACACCCTCACACCCTCTCCCTCACTCACAACATACCTCACTCACATCTTATAATATTAACACTTCCTATTGAACTTAACCACACATACAGATTCACTTTCAAATACATACATATATTCTGAAGCAACTTTAATTCATTATATTTTTTATTTTTTTTTTGTATTTTTTTTTTAGATATAGCTTGTTACTTGCTCTTTTAGCACTCATAAGTATAATATTCTTAATGTTTCTGGGTAGAGCCTAGTTTCCACTTCACAAGGCAGCTTAATGTGGGAATTAGTGTCTTTTTGTATACTGTAACATGTTTTTGCAATAAAGAAATTTTCATTTTTTTCATTTAATTTTTGTTGAATTAGTTTAGACTAAGAGCTACAGTCTGGCCAAATTTTAAACTTCTATGTATTTAAGATAGAGCTGAAACAAATACAATCAAATAAATTGTTAATTTTCGAGGTCCTTTGTATACATATGACACGCCTTCTGTCTCTCTTTGTGGCACTCCCCTTGCCAGGGTGAAGCAATTTAAGTACCTGAGTCACTAGGTCAACGAAGACCTATCTGATGACTTAAGACATAAAAACTTTTAACTCAGAGTTAACTTTATAATTTTTAGGGTTCCGTAGTACCTAAAAGGTACAAAAGGAACCTTTATAGTGAGACTCCGTGGTGCGTCCGTCCGTAATGTCGCAGCCTCATAACTTTAGCAACGTTAAAGATAAAGACATGAAATTTGTCACAAAAATAGCATTAATTTTTCCACATATCACGGTGTAAAAAAATGTGAAATGTTTGAAATTGTTCAAAATATTTCCAAAACAAAAGTGAGAAAAATAAAAAATATTATCCTTAGAATACAATATGGGTATTAAATTGTAGATAATAAAAACCTGATAAAAAATATATACTTTTACTATATTTAATGGCACTGGTTTCGATAAATCTTTAAAATACCACAAAAATATGTATGTCCCCCCCCCCCCTTATATCCGAAACTGCTAGACCAAAAAATATGAAAAATATAGCGATTTAAATAAAGTTGAGCACAAATGAGCCCAGTATAAAAAAATTAAGTAAATAAATAAAAAAAAATTGTTTAAAAATACAATATGGGTATCAAATTGTAGGTATTAAAAAGCAGATTGCAAAAATATATTTCGAGAAATCCTTGAAAAACCATCAAAAGTGTATGTTTCTCCCCCTTATCCCCAAAACTAGTGGACCGAAAAATATGAAAACAAATCATGGTAATACAACATTGTGACCAAATTTTAAACTTGTCTGTATGTATATATATCTGTATTACCGTATTTAGGATAGAGCTAAAACAAATAACGTTATAAAATGTAACTTTTCCGAAGCTTTGTGTGGCTCTCGGGTTTCAATTTTCTTTAATTTTCTACTGTTGTCACGAAGTAACGGCGTACTGTGTGTTATTTGAGCTCAGAACTTGGACAAAATATGTTTTATTAATTTATTTTTTCGTCTAAGTTCAAATTCAAATAGTTTATTTTGTAAAGTAGGTACACATAATACACTTTCTACAAGCCAAATTTAATCTTATAAAAATATATTTAATAAAATAATACACGTACGTACATGAACTAAATTAAAGGTAATTTAATATTTAATTTATGCAGCAATGTAAAGGTATATACAATTCAAATGATAGGTAAAACTGGAATATCATTGGGTAAAATCTATAATTATATACTACATACTGACAGGTTACATAATTAAATACATGCCTAACTCCACCAATTCGATTTGTCTTGCTAAGAAGAGGGGCAATAAACTTAGCAAAATCATGTCTTTTTTTAGCATTATTCTGTTTCCTTTTTTTATTATTTCTTTTACATACTAAACTTATACTATACAGTACTTATATCTACTTTAGTAAATAAAAAAGGGATAAGAAAATACAAGACAGTAGGAATTTACGGTAATGAAAAAAATAAATAAAAATATATATCTTAGTATATTTGTCTCATATAGTATATTTCATTTCACAGTCCGTAATTAATTAATGTAGACTCCTTAGAGGAATCATATTATGTATGACAAATACCATGCTTTACCATCATCCAAATATTCATAGTTTCTTTTTAGCTTTTTAGAAGATTGTTGCAAAATGTTCTGTATCTCTTGTTGGTGATCTGTTTAATTAAATCATTTGGAGATTTTTACATTTTACATGCAGTCTATCTCTATGTCTAATGCAACGGAGTAGTCCATGCGTCATCCATGCTTTAATTAATCTCTGTCTATTTATTTATTTATTTAGGAACACCAACAAGGAATACACTTGCGATTGTCGGCACTTGGTGAAACATCATCATAATTTTGATAGTAATAAAATATAATGTTACCATTCGGCTTTTCTTTATAAATATTGATATATATAGTTGTTTTTTTATAAATTATACACAGTAATTAATATGGGCAAGATATATTTCGAGTCCTTTTGGACTTTAAAAACACTTGTACTGTTTCACAATATCACTGTTTTATTAGTCCAACGGTTTCGCCTTACGGCATTATCAAGGAGCTGTTAAATATAATAAATAAACAAAGGAATGCGTAGTTGTTGCTTACATTGTAGATGGTGAATAATACAATAAACTTATTTAAATGGAATAATCTTCAAAGCTATATAGCTATTTGTTTTCTTAATTAAAGGCATCCACATTATGCATCAGTGATGACAATTATGAAAAATTATTATACTAATAGGAGCATTTACTACTCGTATATTATATAAAATCTGAAATTAAAACTAGGTTAACAATTCTGTGCGAAGAATTTTAAAAAATAACAGGGTAGGTACCTACTTATTTTACACATTGTGTTTATTTGTGCGCGTAGTTTCTTTAACTAAGTATTTACTGACAGAGGACTTGAAGGTGTTGAGCCCGGAGAAAATATCAATATTTGCTTTGGCGTATTTGCAAATAGCGTTGTACTGGCGGCAAGATACGAGGTAATAAGACCGAGCGTGTGTTGTCAGCAACAATCTTACTAAGGGACGTAACGATATAGTCTGTCTGTAGCTACATTGGGGCTTATTCAGTGTACTCTATGATTGGGGCCTTGCTCCATGAGAATTGGGTCAGCGCTGATATTATTAAAATCTTCCGTTACCCCCATTATAATTAATTTTGTTTTTAGTTTTTATAGCAAGTAAATAAATGAATAAAAGATAATTTATTTGTCTTACAAATGTGCTAATACATATACACAAAACAATAAATACAAAAGTGAAAAGACAAAAGGGTCTAAGCTCGGCATACAGCTAGCTACACATGCAGACAGCCGCCGATTTTCAGCTCAGCCTTGTAATACTACATGATGAAACACATATTAGATTAAATTAAAGTAACTACAATAAATATTAACTACAAAATAAATTGAAAAAAGAAAAAAAAAAAGCCTACAAAGTTTTTTGAAACCAAAGAAAGTCTCTATCCATTGTTTTGAGTACAGTGTGATGGTCAGTGTAACGTATAGTAAATATAACCACGTATGCTGGTGAGGCGGGTGGGGGGTAGGACTGAGCGGCGCGCGCTCTCTTCTCTTCGTACGGCCGCCGCACGAGTATCGTGTGTATACTGAAATAGTGTTTTCTTGAATACCTATCTGAACCTGTACAGTCAGTAATAGTTGATGTTATAACCAAAGTATGGGCTGGAAGGTTTGTTTTTAGTATAACATGGTCAAGACAAGTACCGGAAGCAGGGCTCGTTATGTAATTAGCTTAGGTTAAATTATGTTAACGTGTGTTAATTCGAAAACCATTTCAAGATTTAGGCTAAAAAAGCCGTATTTTAAAACTTGTGGTCTAAAAAACCTCATGATGAATATTTTTACAAAAAAACTGCAACTACCATTTGCCTTCGTGTGATGTGACTTGAGAAATGGCTGTTTAGAAATGTGTCCTTTGCTATCAAGATAAATTTAAAATAATTTGCTTCTGACTGATTTGACAGCTGGATGACAGATGAGTAGACAGACAGAGACAGACCATTTTTTTTATAAACAATCACACATCGAAATCAGTATAATGTCTAAAGTTCTCAAGTATATCATATCGGACAATTCTTTAAAAAATCATAAAAAATAATGGATAATTTAAATACCAAAATAATGAAAACTATGTCCTAAAATGGCGTATATTCTACGAAAAAAATTTATGAAAAAGAAACTTTCAGAAATTAAGCTATGGGAATTGTGCCCTGCATAAAAACCATTCAAATAATCAGAAGAAGGCTTATTATTGTTCCTGTGGTACTATATCTACATTAATGTATCTAATAATAACTTTATTCTCAGCGTACAACAAGTGCAGCGTAATGTCGTTTACACGCTCTCCCCAACCAATGCATACAAAATACAAACTGTACACTGGGCAGCTCGGTAATCACACGGGTTTCTGTTATTAAAGACTTGGGCATCGTCTTCGACACGAAACTCACTTTCCATAGTTTCCATGACCACGTCGTAGACCTAGCAGCTAACTGTTTCAAAAGGCTGCGTTTTGTCATGAGAAACAGTATTTATTATTTTTATTTATTTATTTATTTATTTATTATTTACATTTATACTACACAATCATTACATGCTAACCTAATGCGATTGGTAAAAAATTACATTTAAAGCAGTTTTTGCGAACTCAGTCACAGAACAACTAAACAAATCGGTATCCGTAAGGTTGTCGATTCTGTTGAAAAGATGGAGTGCCTTTACAACAGGTGACTCTTTAAGAACATCAGTGCGCGCATGCTGCACGCAAAACAACTTATGATTTCTCGCGCGAAGATAGTTATCCGGCACAAACAGCTTCAAGGACGCTAGCAACCGCGGATTGAACAATATACCTCGCAAAACTTTAAAAAGATAAATTAGTAGCGCCAGGTCTCTCCTCACTTCCAACTTATTATATCCAACCATACCTATAACAAATAGGGTTGGATACATAAGTGGATAGTATGGATAAACACCATAACTTTTTAAATACAGCCAGCGAACAAACTTGTTTCGAATCTTAGGTTTTAAAGACCTAAACGACACGAAGACGACCCAATTGCTGTCTTCGCTCGTAAGAAGCAATGTCGAGACGAGCGTTATCCTCTGGAACCCACATGAGAGTAAATACATACTCATGATAGAGAGGGTGCAGAAAGCATTTTTGCGATATACAGGTTGCTTGGTAATTCGACCTATTCCTTTAAAGAAATACTGGAGATCATTTACAACAAATAATGCCTATCAACTAGGGATCAAAAATTATAATTCTTTTTCAAGTAAAACGCGTCGATATTTCAAAAATTACAAAATAAAAAAGGTTTTCTTTCCATTTTAAATCTGAGATTATGGGAATTCAGGGCACGTATTTTTTTATAAATGATCTATTAATAATCTATCATTGATCAGAAATATAATAAATAAGTGCTGAGAGAGGAACAGTTATTTTTAAATTATTTATTTTTGGTTATTAGTCTGAAAGTTTGAAAAATAATATAAAAACCTTCGTAACTCGGAGATCATTTATTTTCGACACCTAGTTGATAGGACTTAATTCGTTGGTTTTTTTATTTATTTATATATTTATTTACCAAACTTATATTATCATTACAGGACAGGTCCCAATGCAACAGTACAGTTACACAATAATCTTCTATAATAAGAATATAAAACTATGGTACACACAATTTTAAAGCAGCCTGTGTGAACTCGTTCAAAGTACAAGCAAATAAATCCACCCGATCGGCCATTTGGTGGAGCGCTCGCAGCGATGCGTCTCTAGTATATCTACTATAAAATAAATGATCTCTAGTATAACCCCCTTCGAAGAATAGATCGAATTACCAAGCAACCTGTATATACAAAAGAAAGTATGCTTTCGCTATACCCCACTGCATTTCTGATGGGGATGCTGGGCTTTAATTCACTGGAGGTAAGACGAAACATCGTATTCTGCGAGACGACTCTAACTGCCCACAGCTAGTGAACGCCCCAGCCTCTCTGTTTGTACCCAACAACTACCTTTGAGCTCGACATCACCATCTTCTCCGCGTACCGCATGCGAGCACGGTAGCTAGGGCCCAGTCCCCTCTGCCACGTGCCACAAGGCCACAGGTCGATCTAATTGCGGATGAGTTATTCCGTGTTTTCCGTGAGTGTTTGAGTTTTTGCGAAGGCAAAAGTGTGAACAGTGAATTTATGTTTCGTTTATACATATGTAGATGTATGTTAAAATGTTTGTTTTCTTAGACATATATATATATATATATATACTAGATCCTAAGTAAAGAAAAAAAACCGGCCAAGTGCGACTCAGACGCACGTACCTAGGGTTCCGTATTGTGGATGATAAATTTAATTTTGTCATTTTTTTTTTCGTGAATTTCCCAAACGCTTTATTTTTCCTGTAATCTTTACGTAAACACATATCACCATGTTTTTTTTTTAATTTTTTGGTCCATCAGTTTTGGAGATAAGGGGGGGACATACATATTTTTAGGGTTTTTTAAAGATTTCTCGAAACCTGTACCGGTAATCGCCCATCGCGCGAGCACTCGATATGCTCTGCTCCCTGCTCGCTAAAGTACCAGAGTGTGTTTGTAGATGGAATAGGATGTGTGATGAGTGTGTGGAAGAGAATGCTAGAAGAAAGTATGTTAGTTAAGTGCTTAAAATAAAATTATGTACATATATAGGATTGTAACGATCTGGTCTGTAATTACTGTAATTTTATAATATTTTAAATGATAAATAAATGTCTAAATGTCTAAATATATAAACGTTTCCACATACCGAAGTCCGTATATTAAATTTACATATTTTTCTCTTATCTTCTTTCAGTCGTTGTATTTATTGTATTTTAGTCAGCAGAATACCTCTGTAAAATTAAACAGAGTTTACCTGTTTGTTATCATTTTAAATTTACCTCAAAAACCCAAAATGATATTATCTGAAGCAAGCACATATGCATAATCAATATGCAACACGGAAAATCCGGTATTAATTCCAGGTATGTATTATGTTGATTATGTTGAAGGCAAAACCAAGTTCGTAACAACAGTCAACACCTCCCGGACACGTAATACTTTAATAACGGGTTTTATAGGGAAATTATTGTAGATTTTAAAGAGTATTTATTTTGTAAAGAGGGCAAAGGAATTGAAGGGAGGGACGAGGGAATATTCTATCTGTTTTGTAAAGAGGGAAGGGGCTTGAAGGGAGGGACGAGGGAATATTCTATCTGGTCCTCTAAAAAGGCCGCTTTGGATGAATCATATTATGATTCTGTTGTAATGCCGTCTCTTTTGCACGCATGAAGAAACTCTGTCTCTATCCTACTTTCAAATCATTTCATGATTCACCCAAGTTGGCCTTTTTAGGTCCCCTGTTTTGTAAAAAGGGCAAGGGAGTTGAAGGGAGGGACGGGGGAATATTATATTTGTTTTGTAAAGAGGGAAGGGACTTGAAGGGAGGGACAAGGGAATATTCTATCTGTTTTGTAAAGAGGGAAGGGACTTGAAGGGAGGGACGAGGGAATATTCTATTTGTTTTGTAAAGAGGGAAGGGAGTTGAAGGGAGGGACAAGGGAATATTCAATTTGTTTTGTAAAGAGGGCAAGGGAGTTGAAGGGAGAGATGAGGCAATATTCAATTTGTTTTGTAAAGAGGGCAAGGGAGTTGAAGGGAGAGGTGAGGGAATATTCAATTTGTTTTGTAAAGAGGGCAAGGGAGTTGAAGGGAGAGGTGAGGGAATTTTCAATTTGTTTTGTAGAGAGGGCAAGGGAGTTGAAGGGAGGGACGAGCGAATATTCAATTTGTTTTGTAAAGAGGGCAAGGGAGTTAAAGGGAGAGGTGAGGGAATATTCAATTTGTTTTGTCAAGAGGGCAAGGGAGTTGAAGGGAGAGGTGAGGGAATATTCAATTTGTTTTGTAAAGAGGCCAAGGGAGTTGAAGGGAGAGGTGAGGGAATATTCAATTTGTTTTGTAAAGAGGGCAAGGGAGTTGAAGGGAGGGACGAGGGAATATTCAATTTGTTTTGTAAAGAGGGCAAGGGAGTTGAGGGAGAGGTGAGGGAATATTCAATTTGTTTTGTAAAGAGGGCAAGGGAGTTGAAGGGAGGGACGAGGGAATATTCAATTTGTTTTGTAAAGAGGGCAAGGGAGTTAAAGGGAGAGGTGAGGGAATATTCAATTTGTTTTGTCAAGAGGGCAAGGGAGTTGAAGGGAGAGGTGAGGGAATATTCAATTTGTTTTGTAAAGAGGCCAAGGGAGTTGAAGGGAGAGGTGAGGGAATATTCAATTTGTTTTGTAAAGAGGGCAAGGGAGTTGAAGGGAGGGACGAGGGAATATTCAATTTGTTTTGTAAAGAGGGCAAGGGAGTTGAAGGGAGAGGTGAGGGAATATTCAATTTGTTTTGTCAAGAGGGCAAGGGAGTTGAAGGGAGAGGTGAGGGAATATTCAATTTCGTACTTATATTACATAAGGTTGCTACAACTAGGTCCTATTTTATAAATGAAAACATTTGTGATAAGTTTGTAATTTCTCTTCAAATTATTTAAGTATATTAACCTATTTACGGCACGGAACCTTCTGGGCGCGAGTCCTACTCGCACTTGACCGGTTTTTACTTATTTTATATACTGAGTGTTATGAAATGAAATGAATTTTATGAATGAAAAATATGCTTTTTTTTCTTTCACCCTGAATCCACCCCTCCCGAACTGCGTGTTTCTGTGACAAAATTAAAATTTACATAGCCTCTTAATTTCCTACCACTAACCGGAAGTCGCGCGTTCAAATCTCGAGGGACCCATTTTGTGTTCGACCTGCGTGCTTTGGTTCCATATAATTTGTGCCCCAAGTACGACGATAGGGCCTACCATCCATAGCGCTGGGATGTAATAATCGTCGGTGAAACGTGGGTGTACGAGTGTGGACTGTAATTTGCACTTCACAGTCCAAACATGGAAATACCTGTGACACCCCCTTCATATCTTGACGATGTATATAAATAAACTATAACCTTTATGCACTAGGTACTTGTAATGTGGGATATTTGTAAACAATGCACTATGATGAAATTTTTTGTGCTATAGTAATTATTCCCGCATGTTGCAATTAAACGCCATACAATACTGAACCTTTGACACAACAAAACTGGATTTAGTTAGGTACCTACGTTGCTATATTACATGCATACTATTGCATACTGGTGTGCATGTGCGTCAATCGTGACCGGATTAATGGAAACCTGTATGATTTTAATTCCGTAAATTTGTACTTATGTCAATAAACTGCTGTAAATGGGCAGGTACTCGCCAACGATGTTGAGTCGACCTGTGTCGGTACAAATATCTACAGAAACTATATAGAAATAACGTTAATATCAGCGCGCACTGCATTACGACGTCGCAGGGTCTCCGGATAGCGCAAAATAGGAGAAAATAATAGTTTATTTTATAAAAAATCCTTGTATTTTAGTGCAAGAACCATACGAGTACCATTAGTGGTTTCAAAGATATAACCAATTTTACTTAAGTTTAGTCTAAGAACAGCTTGACTTGGAACAATATTTTCAGTTCTTTTAATGCAAGAATAATTTTTAGTTTTTTTTTTTTTCGTAATTTTTAAATACCTCATTTAAGGGAAACATCGTTATCAGTAAGAGAAGTTTTCAGATGACGCTGTAACAGGCGCTTTAATAGTGATCAAAGCTTTTTTTTTCTGGTATTTGATGACAGGTTGGTTGATTGACTTCTAACTAGATGGATAGAAATTAAAATTTAAAAAAAAATACAAAGAATTACAGTCATTATTTATATTGAAATTTTTAAACACTCTGGTAGCTTTTAATTATGTAAACCATACATTCTATGTCTGACTAAAAACCATGTTAAAAAGGAAGAGTATATAATAGACCTACTACAAAATGTACACATTGCCGACCGCTCTAGCGTCTATTTTTTCAAATTCGAAAATTATGTTATTTGAAAGAATTTTAAGTAACTCAAAAGCACCACAAAGACCTAAACAAATAAATAATCAACCTAAGAAAAGTTTACAACTGGGCGCAGGAGTTGGAGAAGTTTACAACTGGGCGCAGGAGTTGGAGAAGTTTACAACTGGGCGCAGGAGTTGGGGAAGATTACAACTGGGCGCAGGAGTTGGAGAAGTTTACAACTAGGCGCAGGAGTTGGAGAAGTTTACAACTGGGCGCAGGAGTTGGAGAAGTTTAGAACTGGGCGCAGGAGTTGGGGAAGAGGGAGGAAAGTTACCACCTTTTAGCATTCTTCCCACGGAGATTCGTAGTTTTTTTATAGACAACCAACATAATGAGACTCCTGCCTGATCCCAACAATGTTGTTCCTAGCCATGGTCTGGCTTTTTTTAAAAGCAAAGCCGTAAAAAAAAAATAACCAAAAAATAACAAATCTACCGGCTCGCTTCTGCGCTGAAGGATTTCTGGGATGTCATGATTTTTTTCAGTTAAATGAACCAGCTTAATTAGACCATGACTAGGAACAATATTGTTGGGTTTAGGTGTCTAACAATAGAAATGTACGAATCTCCGTGGGTAACTGTAGTCTATAGTACAAACTGTCACCATTTATTCAAGCCATCGCTGACATCGCTTTTTTGTTTCATTATTGTATAATATTTAATAAGATATTTTCTAAAATTAAATGACAATCTCGGGGATTTTCTTATTAGATGTAATTACCAAAACTAAGTATCGGTGAAATCAACAACTGTAAAAAGCTAAGATGTTTTAAAGTATAACACCTATTTACATTTTATAAATTTAATTAAAGCACGCTGTAAGTGACCGACAACAAAGCATTTTATTTTCTTGTTTTTGGGTTCTGATGATGTGTGTGACTAAAACATTTAATTCCACCAACGTCACAACATAAACCAAAACACTGTATTGATGAGAACTAATTTCGAGGAATTTGGTATCCTGTAAATGCTTGTGATGAATTGAATGAATTGTTTATTTTTCTAAAAACATTACTTAAAACTATTACAATTTTGCCAAACCACTATCGCGGTTTGTCGGCAAGCTCATAATTTTAATTATGCACTATTCACACTATACACAAACACTTTTTGTAGAAGTAGCTAACAAGTAAACAAAGAGAAAAAAAAAGAAAAACTATATTATACGACATATTTAATTCTTAAATAAAAGTAAGCGCTTGAGTTTATTTTTAAAACTAGATTTCGTTACATTAGTCTGTTGGGAAGCTTTTATAAATTTTAGGTAGCATAATAATGCCCATACGGGATCCGTAGTAGTTACAATGTTTAGGTATTAGGTATCTGGTCTCATATCTTTGCTTTGAATGCTATGTTGCTATGAATGCTATGATCTACAACAAAATACAGATGAAAGCTTTTTAGTGTAACTATGACAGAAATAAATTTCAGAAATCCATCGCAAGGAGAAATAAATTAACATTATATCATTGCAGTATAGAAACGCAGAAAGAAAAGTAAATCTGGATGTGAGGAGGTCTGAACCGGAATTCGAACGAACTACTTTTTAGTGCACTTATACAGAATAGTTTTCGTTGCCGATTGCCAATACAAAAATTGAAAATTGAAAATAATTTATTGCACAACAAAGGATTTTAAGAAAATTGTAAGCTTTGTCAGATTTTTAACACGAAATACCTATCAATACTTACTTCTCGTATCTTCATGTTTATTGAAATTATTAGATTTGCAAGATTCATTATTTGCTAAAGAAGAAAACATTTTTTGAGAGTACATAAAATTGGTACATTAGTAAATGAGTACCAAGATTCTTATGAAATCCATTAAGTAAACACAAAAAGTTTCCTACTAGTTACATCTCTAAATCTAATTTGTTATGAGAAGTATCCAACCACAAAAAAACGTTTTATTCTTCAACAATTATCCTCTGGCCAGGACCGCTCTGACGAGTTATAATGTTTTGATATAAAAAGATCGTTCGAGCAATTTTAATGTTAGTAAAGATTGTAAACAGACATGAAGCAGACCATCCTCTTCGGGGTTTTTTGCCTTTGTTTAGGCTATGGCCAGACTTCAGGTTATTATTTATATTTATCCTATTAATATAATTTTCCATCAGAATAAAAAAATTACATAGTAGTCCACGATTAACCCTTTTAATTCTCACTATCGTTAAAACAATAGTAAAAAAAATTATTTTAATCACATTTTCTAATGGATCATGTTTATTTATTTTCTTGGTTACTGATAAGTTGATTACTAATTAATTGTGTTTTTTTATCCGCAGTGCGAGTCAGGAGGGGATATGGTCATCATCATCATCACGGTGAAATAGGGGCTGACTTTGGCGGCGGTGGTGGCGGAGGATACGGCGGTGGGGGTGGATATGGTGGTGGCTACGGTGGCGGTGGTGGCTACGGCGGCGGCGGTGGTGGCTACGGTGGTGGGGGTGGTTACGGCGGTGGCGGTAGCTACGGCGGTAGCGGTAGCTACGGCGGCGGCGGTGAAGAAATCACCGGAGGCGGTAGCTTCAAAGGCGGCATCGGATTCGGAGGGATTGGAGATATCCTCAGCTCTGTTCACGCTGCTACGTCAGGCATAAAAGAGCACATACACAGCCTCGCCGCCAAACATAAAGCCACAGGAAAAGAAAAGGTGGTTTATACAACCTCAGACGATGGAAACTCAGGAGGATTTGCGTTCACTGGAACTCTGAACGGTGGAGGTGAACACAGTGGCGGCGGAGATGAACACAGTGGTGGCGGAGGTGGATACGGAAATTATGGCGGCGGGGGTGGATACGGAAGCCATGGCGGCGGGGGTGGATACGGAAACTATGGTGGCGGGGGTGGACACAGTGGCGGCGGAGGTGGATACGGTGGGGGTGGGGGTGGTTTTAGTAGCGGAGGTAAAGGAGGATATGGTGGTGGATTCAGTAGTGGTCATGAAAGTGGAATAGGTGGTGGAAAAGTTGTTGAAGTTACCATTGATACCAGCCACGGCAGTAGTGGAGGCCACGGAGGTGGTACTGGATTCAGTAGTGGATCTGAAGTTGGAAAAGGAGGATACGAAAGCAGTGTGATCAGTGGAGGCAACGGTGGTGGAAAAGGTGGATTTGAAGTCAGTATCGACAGTTCCGCTGGACAAAATGCACAAGGAAACAGTGGTGGCTTCGGAGGCGGTTTTGGCGGTGGATCTGGAGGAGGTGCGGGTGGATATGGTGGCAGTGGAAGTAGTCTCGTGGGAAAAGCAGACACTGGTTACAGTGGCGGCCATGGTGGTGGAAGTAAAGCAGGAACTTTGAAATTTGATTTTGGGCTAAATCTTGGTGGTAATAGTGGAGGTGGTTTTGATATAGGATCTGGCGGTGGTTACGGAGGCGGAAGTGGAGGGGGAGGTGGAGTTGGCATTGGAAAAGGTGGCTACGGAAATAGTGGATTTGAAAGTGGCAATCATGCAAAAGCAAATGGAGGCAAAGGAGAAGCCGGTTTTGGAGTTTCTGGTGGATTTAGTGGTGGCAGCGGAGGGAGCGTTGGAAAAGGTGGATATGGTGGAGAAAGTTCTGGGAATGGTTGTGGAGGCCCTGGTGGTTGCGATGGATTTGGAGGAAAAGGCAAAGTAGAAACAGGTTTTGAAACCTCTAGTGGCGGCAATAATGGAGGAAATGGTGGATACAACAAAGATAATAGCAATACCTGTGAAGGATCTGGTGGTTGTGGTGGAAGCAACAGTGGTGTCGGAGGTGGGTTAGTAGGTGCAAAGGGTGAAGAAGGAAGTAGTTTTGGAATCTCTGCTGGATTTGGCGGCAGTAATAATGGAGGAAAAGGTGGATACGGAAGCGAAGGCTCCAGTGACCACCACAAAGATCAAGGCAATAATTGCGGAGTATCTAGCGGTTGTGGGGGAAACAGTGGAGATATCAGTGGTGGATTTGGAGGTGGAAAGGGTGAAGGAGCTGGCAAAGTTGAAAGTAGTTTTGGAATATCTGATGGATTTGGCGGCAGCAGTGGTGGTGGTGCAGGCGGTGGTAAAGGTGGATATGGAGGCAGTAGCAGTGATTGTGAATCTGGTAACTGTGGCAGTACAGGAGGCCATGGTGGCAGCGACGGTGGGTTTGGATTCAATGGAGGAATTGGACTAGGTGGTGGCTCGGGAGGTGGTTATGGCGGAAAAGGAGACAGTGGATGTGGAGGAGACTGCGGTGGAACTGAAAGCCACGGAGCTGGTGGCTATGGGGGTGCCGCTACCGGTGGCTCTAGTGGGGCAGGCGGCTATGGCGGTGGTAGCTACGGAGGGGGAAAGTCTGGGGCATTTGCCACAGCCAGTGCGAAAGCATCTGCCAGCGCTAGCGCAGGAAGTTATGGTTAACAAAAACGTTTTAATAACTCGATGTTATTCCATAGACAATGCGCAATATTTTTTAGTATGAGTACACGTACATAGATGATTAAGCTTTTTATACGGAGTGTAAATGTGATTGTTTTTATGAATAAATTATACGTATGAGAATAAAACCAGTTATTGTTTTTATTGCAGCACATTCCTACGTAAGTAGTATCCTCCTTGAATCATGGCAACGAGTACAGACAGCAAAAGTACAGTCAACAAAAGATATACTCAACCAAACAACCAGACACAGTGCAAACACTTTGATTCTAAGGCCGATATTACACTATCAGTTTTCTTTGATCAATGTTTTGTTTTTAAATTTGACGTTAAATATTTTATTTTGATTTTATATGAAAAGGGATCCCTTACTACGAAATGTTGTAATAATGGATCAATTTCAATAGAGAATATTTTGCGAAGGATCCTTTAAGAGTAATAGTGTAATATCGGCCTAAGACTCACAATATAAGTCATATATGTATATGAGATAAAGAATACTCTTACACCAATATTGATCAAGTATTCCTATTATATTCACACAAAATTGCTAAAACATTTGACGTCGAAATTATAAACAAAACATTGATCAAAGAAAACTGATCTATAGTGTAATATCGGCTTTAGGTTTAAAGTGTTTGCGCTGGGCCTGGGCACTTATCAGTTTTCTCTATTAAAACTTTTTGTAGTCGAATGAAAACTATAATAAAAATTTTCCTATTGTAAAAATATAGATATATAATAAGTAAAAAAGTTTATAATAAATAAATAAATAAAAGTAAAAAAAGTCATGTCTGTAACATACATTGAATATTTTTGCAAAACTTTTAATGAAATGGGTTATTTTTAGTGTTGTACTGAAGCCAAAACTTTTATCATTTTTGTCTGTCCGTTTTAACTTGAGAACCACTCAATCGAATTTGGATGCGGTTTTCTTTTATTATTTCGTAGAGTACCTAGTCAACATATAGGCATAGGTATAGGGGGCAAAGAACGAATAAACGCGCTTAGAGTCGCGGGCGAAAGAAAATTGTATAAAAGTAAACTACGATTTTGTATTAAAATTGTTTGTTGCGTGTTATAATTCTTTAATAATTATATAATTATAATTATTTTTCAGTCCAAGCTGTTTGGTTGTGGAACAAATCTTCCTTTGTCAATAAAGAGAGCTTCATCACAGTCTGTGTTAAGGGTTTAGAATAGAATAGACGTTTATTAGCTTCCTTGTTGGACATGAGATCTTAAATAGGGGTTGTTCCCAGAGGTCCACGATTCTATTGTTTTCTTTTTCCCAGCGGGTCCATAAAAGATATACATATAGGAACAAACAAGCACCCTGCTAGGGCGCTGCTAACTTAAGATTATAAACACTATAACTTAATTACTAACTTAATCTAGGTAAATATAGGTTAATTTATTATTTGGTGGTGCTTTCTTATTTTCCTTAATATTAAAATTTATTTTATTCGTCTGTATTAGCTACAATTAATTAAAAGCGCAATATAATTAATTTATTAATTTTAGTGAAGGATTATTATTTATCGCTCTGATTCATCTGTCTTATATTCCGTACTTAGAGCTTTTTAGTATATTTTATTGTTGGTTTATAGATTTGTTGCATAAATATAAATATGCTCAAAATTTCATGTTTTATGAGTATATGAACTGATTATTTGTGCGTATGTAGGTATATGTGTAGACATATAGATAAAACTATATATAGACACATATATAAAACTATTATGTATTATAATTTTATTAACTTTATAACTATCTTGCATACCTATATTTTATGTGTACACTGCCTCTTCTGAAATCCTCTCGTAAAAGATCTTCCACCCAAAAGTTGTCTGGAAGTGATCGCTTTTATCGATAAGGCCGCCTATTTGTACTTACCCTAATCGTATTTTTAAGTTAAATGTTATTGTTTCTCTCTTTTGTGATATGACAATAAAGCTATATTCATGCAAGTGTGGTATATGTGACCACATGGATTTAATAAGTTTGTAATTACTGAAACGTTCAATAGTAGTTTCACAACAATGGCGATCCACACAGCCAATTTCCTTGAGTCACTTCTTCACCATAAATCAGTAAGCTGGCCACTTCTTAATATTGTAAAAATGTTGTAACTACTTTAAAGTTATTATTATTAGATGGCGCATTGTCGATCCGACAATGAAAACCTGTCATTTCAGTACATTGTTATGGTTTTTGCGTAGTTCTTTGTGATTTTCGATAATGTGCCGTACCAGGTTGCTTTAATAATGGTGTTAATTTATTCCCGAAAAAAAAACAATATTAAAAACGAATAACATAATAAAATATATAACATACTAGCTTTTGCCCGCGGCTCGGCCCGCATGACATTCTGTTTTACGTTATCTTTTTTCCTACGGGAACAGTGTTTTTTTTATGGTATAACGGGAACAGAGTTTTTTTTATTCAGGGTATAAGCTATCTTTACTCCCATCTGAATCCGACCAGCTGTTTCAGGTTAAAGAAGCAACAAACATACTAACTCACACACAAACTTTTGCATTTATAATTATTGGAATACAGGTGATTCGAGGAAGTAAAAAAATGCGAGATATTGGAGAAAAACAGTAGGAAAACCGGAATACCATCGAAATACACACAACAAACAACAAGTTTGACATAACCGGACTGTAGTATTTATTGGCCGGACCTATGCTAGCGCCATCTATAATTAGCTTTGCCCGTGGATCCCCATTATAAAACGCATCCTGGAATTTGTTAAAAAGGTATATGCATAAAGGTGTGGTCTCTCAGTTACAAATCCGAAAAATGTAATTATCCTTAAAACAAAAGTGCCTGTGAATCTTCGTAGAGCAGCAGGTTTCTTTGAAGTTCAAAGATTTTTTGCTCTCAACAGGCGCTTGTTACGATTCCGTCTACAAAACGGAAACCTATTTATGTCTGTCTGTCTCTCTGTCTGAACGGAGGCATAACTAAAGAACTGCCAGGATAAAACTGAAAAAACTCATTCACACGTCAAATTAAAAACGACAAAAACAGAAATTTATCTATTGATAAAATAAATTTTTGAATTATTCAAATCCATCCATCCATTCAATCCATCCATCAGCCTAGTTCGTCCACTGCTGGACATAAGCCTTTCCAGGACTTTGCCACTCCTGGCAGTCATCCTGGAAGGATTGCCCATACTCACACACGCTGGGCAGGCGGGTTGGTGAGCGCGGTGCCGGAACCGTCGCACCAGTGACGCCGCTGCCCGTCACCACTCTGTTTCATATAAGGCCCGGCTTTAGGGATGGATATACCGCCATCCATCGGTCCCAGGCATGGTGTGCCTCCTGTTTTTTGCCTGTGAGCTGTCCTCTTACTCTCCCCCGAATTACTTCGAGGGGGTCTCCAAGTAAGATGGTGATACCTCCACAGTCGAGCCCGGCATCAGCTCTACCACCTGTTATTTATTAATTAATCGTAAAATATCTAAAAAAGATAATTATGTGAGTTTCTTTTTTTTCCTGAGCTTTTTTTGCGCTCTCAGCGCCTTAATTTTAGTTTGACGTGATGTTGACGGAACTCGTACATATCGTATTACATACGGGTCTACGAGGAGTGTATAATCAGGGAACATTACGTAGACCCTTTTTTCGCATTGGTTTTTTGGTCAGTAGTTTTATGAGTGAAAAGTTGGCTAGGAGATTACCTTAGGTATTACCGAAATTTTCTTACAAATCCATAAGTGCATAATTCCTGTAATTTAATTTATCTTTTTCATAATGACACTAAATAACAAGTTTATTAATTTGTCTTTTTCATAATGACACTAAATAACAAGTTTATTAATTTGTTTATTGTTTAAAATTTCCTTTCCGGGTTTTATATCTACGTATTAAATTTTGTTTTTATTTTCATTTTTATTACAAAAATTAAATCTTCATAGACAAATCGTCCTAAATGTCATCCATTCCCATGATAAGATTCTTAATACATTTTTTACAGCTGACACCTTTTATAAATTAAATTAAAGTCTCTGTTACGAGGGGGCGTTTTTAAGTTCGCGGAATCGGGGGTAAGACGTGGAAATAAAAATACAAGTTTATTTTTCCTTTTCAATATATTCACCTGCAGCCCTAATACATTTTTCAGATCTTTCAATTAGCTTATGTATACCCTCGAAAAAAAATGTTTTTTCTTTGTCTGAAAAATAAGCTGAAACTGCTCCCTTCACTTCTTCATCGCTTGAGAACTTCTTCCCCCGAAGTTCTTTTTTCATTTTTGGAAAAAGATAATAATCACTGGGAGCCAGGTCAGGACTGTAGGGTGGATGAACCAAAATATCGAAGCCCACCTTATGCAGGAAAGCCAACGCAACACGGCTCTTGTGCACAGGCGCGTTGTCGTTCAGAAGGAGGACACCTTTGGTTAATTTTCCCCTTCTTTTTGCCTTGATTGCTTCCTTTAATCGCTCTAAGATTGAAGCGTAGTATTCTCCGGTTATGGAGACACCTTTATCTTTATAATCTATCAACATTTTCCGGAGTGGTCACCTCGATCGACCGTCCTGGCCGAGGATCATCTTCAAGTGAGGCCCTGCCTTTCTTAAAAAGGGTATGCCACTTATAAACCATGGTTTTACCGGGGCAACACTCCCCGTAAATGGATGACATCTCTTCTAGTATGGTTTGAACCGATTTACCTTGCTTGGTAAGGAACTTTATGACAGCGCGGTGCTCGATTTTCTCCATTTTTCACAATGTTCTTCCCAACTGAGTTGTTTGATCGACGATAATTCTAATAGTAATGGCCCGATTAAAACAAAACATTCTATTTATACTAATAATGAGCTACTTAACCAGTTACGACTAAGGAAAGTACCCTCATTTATTAATTACCTACGCATTCCGCGAATATAAAAATGCACCTCGTAGCTTAATGTTGTCTCATTCACACGCATGTTTTCTATAAAATCTGTGTTTGCCATTCCTAAAAAAATGCAAAAATGTTTGTACTGAAAATTGAGTTTTCTTCAAAGCGGCAATTTTTTAGTTAATGACCTAATATTATACACGGGTGTAAATAAATAAACTGTTATCTTTAAATGAAGCCACATACTCCACTTATCGTACTGAACAATTTACACAAAGAAACATACCAAATGAAAATAAATTTCACACATACAAAATTTAATGTTAATTTTTAAGGTTATTATCGAGGATTCAGTATAGAGCAGGGTTCGGCAATTAATTTTAAGTTTTAAGTAACTTTCGAAATTAATTATCGAGGTCCAGAAAAAAAAATGTTTAACTTACTATTAATATAAGACCTGTAAAACTAACAATAAATTATTTCTGATTCTATTTGCTAACTTTCAAAGTTTTCGGAAACCCTAAAATTCTTCAGTGGTTGCAGTTTTATTGATTAGCAAGGAAATTTCTTCTTGCAAGTCTATTATCTCCATAAAAGTATTATTTATATTAAATAATTGAAATTTTTGGCGAACCACTCTGTGATAATGCAGAAATTTCTCTTTTATTGGGTTATTTTTTATTGTTACGGTGAAATAGCGAGCTAAAGTCGCCGTCAATAGAAATTGTGGACTATGTAAACAAACCGTTTTCTCAATTTTTCTCAAGGTTCTCTCACGGAGTTTCACTGAACATTATTCCAAATCACGAAGCATCAAGTCTTACCAGACATTCACTGTATTTCATCATGAAATATTCAATAATCACCAGTTAATTACGGAAAATCATAGAATCAATAGTCAATTCAATTCAATTCAATGCCATTTTATCTGGCTTCCGATAATGTGGACTCCGCACATTAGTTCCGCCAATGTCAAGTTTTTTTTTTTTTTTTTTAAAGTAAAAAGACGCACAGTGCTTAAATAACAATTAGGTACCTACAACTAAACGAAAATTATAATCTCATCGATCTTCCGCGAGTGAATCAATAGTCAATTCTGTACTGCGTCGAGATTGCTGTCATATTTTTTTCTCATCAAATCTGTATTGTCTTTGAAAATTGGTGATGTACGAATCTATTTGAATATAAATCTATTTTATTCGTGATGCTATTTTATTCCGTCATATTTTTTTTGACAGCTTTACTTGATAATCTTTGACATAAACGTGTGTGTGATTCTATCGAGAGCTGTGTGATCGATTTGACCAGCGATTCATCAGAATATTTTAGCGATAAATCAAATAAAGAAAATTAACATATTTTAATCACATACTTACCCATCTCTAGATAGTTCACCTATTCATAGACAAAGACAACATGGCGCTTTGTTTACATCTCGTTTACATAGTCCACAATTTCTATTGACGGCTACTTTACTTACTAATACTTACAAAAGCCGTATTACAAAAAAAAAACGCAAAATCTTCCCTTATTTTTACTAAGTAGATATTTGGTTTCGGCAAAGTGACGTGCGCTTCGATGGCAAGGTGTCGGAACCCGGAACCACGAGTCGTTCGAACACAATCTACACATGTAGTTCATACTGAAAGGTGGTATCTAATTTGTGCTGAAAAGTTGATCTAGTGTAAGTAGTGTAACATATATATCACTGAGGCTGTATGATTTAAGGGTCGGTTGCGCCAAACATGCCCTCGCGTTTGGACAATTTAGCATATTAAAACAAAGTATTTTTAACAAATAAAATGCGTGTACCTAATTAGTTAAGTTGAACTACATTATGATTTTTCAGATTTGACACTAGTGTTACAATCATCGAGAAAAAAAATCGGAAAGATCACTAAAATCCTGAAAAACATAAATAAGCTGGCGTGGAAAACAGAAAAAGTTTTTTTTTTCTAAATTGATTTTTTTTTGCGTAAAGAGATCAAAGTACCTTATTCATACATTATTTTTATATTTTTTTCGTTTCGTTATTTAAAAAGAAATACACAAATATTCAAATTCTTTTTGCGCAATTTTTCTGTACAAGAAAAATGTAGGATGTTTGAATATTTCTTTTAAGGCGAATGGATACGCCAACTGCAATTTGGACCTGTCTTTGAAGGCTTACTCCTCCCACACGGGTGGTCCAAAAACTTTCATAAAAATATATGATAGGCATTATTAAGTCAAAAATAAATTTTAAGTTTCATAAACTGTTTTTCTATTGTGAGTTTTGACAAAAAAAAATCGAAGTCATCGAAAGTTTCACATGATTAACACAAGAGTACTCTTACTCCTTCCAAACGCCTAAAGCGATTTTAATTATTATTTTTAGATCTAAAAAATTTAAGTTCAAAATTTTTTTCCGTTCATGTCGTCCATGTGAAAAGTATTATTTTCTCCTATTTTGCGCAAGCTGGAGACGCAGTGGTTGTCGTAACAGCCACTTTTCAGAGCACGCTGAAATGAACGTTATTTCAATGTCGTTTCCGTTGATATTTGTACCGACAGACATCGAGTTGCTTATTTAACGTGGTCATACGCCTTAAAATAACGAAAGGAAATGAAATATAATAAAAATCTGTAAAGGCTACTTTCATTTCTTTACTCTATAAAAAAAAATACTTTTGTAGTTAGATCAGTAGACTGATCATACTACCTAGTTCTAAATCCAAATTACGTTTTCCGTGATTTTACTGATCTTTCCAATTTTTTTCTCGATGATTATGTCAAATCTAAAAAATTATAATGTAGTTCAACTTCTTAACTACTTATACAAATTTTATTCGTTAAAAATATTATGTTTTAATAAGCTAAATTGTCCAAACGCGGAAGCATGTTTGGCGCAAACATAAAATTTAGAGGTAATTTCGTAACTTATTTTCATCTAGCGGACTTAAAGCTTTTGCGTTTTTTCTAAGATGAACCTATTAGAAATATAGTTTACTATCTATATTAAACCGATTAACAAGTAACACAATGTGCAATGGTCTTTTGAAGTTGTACATTTGGCATTATACGGGTAACTAAAGGGAAACGTCATAGAGTGCGTTTATTATTGATGCAAAAAGAGGTGCTCAATCTGACTTTATATGCATCCTTAACATGACACGGATGAATCCTGAAATTTAAGAATTTGTTCATTTATAGAATCAGGAATTACTAGAATCATTCAGGATAGTGGCTTCTAAGAGGCGAAGCGAGTCGCTTTTGAGCATTTTGACATTGGAATCAAATCTGGAACCGGAGATGTATTCGTATCTGATCCAATAAAAAAAGTTATTAATTTACCTTAAGTTAAATTTGATAATTCTGTTATTTGATTTTCAATATTTTCATTACATTTAACAAGTGATAATTCTGTTATTAATTTTTCAATATTTTCATTACATTTAACAATTATGATACCAAGAAATTTTCTAAGCTATATTAGACAAGTGATATTTGAGATTTCGCGATTTAGTGATGGGCTAGCTAGTCCACAAATTTAATGTCGCTCAGCGTGCTATGCTCGGTATTACTTTGATGGATAAGGTTGAAATAGAAGTCATCCGTCAAAGAACTAAAGTAACCAAAATTAGCAGACTGAAGTGGCAGTGGGCTGTTCACATCTGCCGAAGGACCGACAACCGTTTGAGTAGACGAGTTCTCGAGCGAAGGCCACGTCTAGGACCACGTAGTAGGGGACGTCCTGGATACAGTTTTTTTTTTTTTAGTTTATTTATTCATAGTTAAATTTATTTACATATTTAAGAGTTTAAAGCCATCCGACTAAAACCACATGGTTTATGCGCGGTATGGTGAGATCGCAAACTTTATGCTAAACTAACTAAACTAATTCTAACTTATATTATGTTATATAACATCACGCAGCCACAGGCTGCTGATGTTGAAGAAAATAAAGCTTTATGGCACTTTTTCGCTTTTTATTATTATTTAAGTTTTTTAGTCTATCTAATGTATTGGTAGGTATTTCATTTAGTATTAAAGGAAGCATATACTCCCATGTTCTCATACCATATATATTATTATAGTTAGGCAGTTTATAATTAGGTAGGTAAGTTAGGTTTCGTAAGTTCTTAGGTCTAGTTTTCTTAATAAGTTTATCTTCATTATCATATTCTTCACAAATAATAGCCATTTTTATTTTACTATAGATATTAATAATTTTACAGTAGTCAAATAAGCCTTTTTCGTCGCCATTTTATTTGTTTTTAATAATATTAGGCACAATGACTTTTGATAATCTAAGTTGTAGTCTATTGATGTTGTCGATATAGCTTTTATAAGTACGACCATAACTACTAATACCATAGCTTATAATTGAGTCAGCAAGTGATAGATACATTATTCTTAATATATTATAAGGTAATTTGTATTTAATTATACACAATTTTGATAAAATGCCTCGCAGCTTGTTACATAGGTATTCAATACCCTCACCCTAGTTCAGATTGTTATCTATAATGAGACCTAGGTACTTATGTTGTTTGACAAGTTCTAGATGCTCACAGTTACATGTATTGTGATTTTTATGTAAACATTGATGGTCATGGGCAACGATATACGGAGTGATTAAGGTTTTTAAGTATGGGGAGTGAATGTGTAAAAGTTTAGTTTTTTGGGAATTAATGACAAGTCCGACATCGTGGACTAATTACCTGAAGAAAATCGCAGATCAGGGTTAGATGAGGATGGCCGAAGATCGAATACTATGGCGCGCAATGGGAGAGGCCTGTGTCCAGCAGTGGACTAGTGTAAAGTAGGCTGATGATGATATTTAGGTTTTACTTTATATAAAATCTTAGCAGCTAAAAACTCGATGTGGGTATTTCCAGTAGGTAGGAGTAGGTACAAAGAGGTGCTTGAACAAGTTGCATGTTTGCGGTCATAACCTCTATTAAAAATTATACTAAATTAGACGGCCCTCGCCAGGCGCGGATCGAGGATTTCGCTCAGGAGAGGGGCAATTTTTGTGTCATTTAGCACGTGTATTCCATAAAATTCGTTCGAACAAAAACATGGTTGAAATCTTAGATTGTTATCTCTGTAATGGCTGTATTTATTTGAATAGATATAGGTGGTGATGTGTTAATAAGTCGGGAAAATTCAGTCGTGATCAGGGGGAGCAATCGCATCCATTGCCCGCCCCCCTGTAACCGCACCTGGGGCTTGCATTACGGACATTAAGGGGCTGCACAATGCTTAAATTCAGTCCTGCTCTAAAGGTTTTGTTTTTTAATTATCTATCCTCTAATCAGAGGCCGCGTGCTCAAAACTTCAGTTATTTTGAAATCGCGGCTACATTAGGACATTAACTAAAAATTCTTTAAGTAATAACGATGGTTTTTTTCTAGTAAGTATCTGCGTGTGTTGGTTTCGCTTCAATCGGTTTTGAAATATGGAAACTGAATCGATTTTTCGTGAAATTCATGCTTTTTTGAATGAAAAGAAGACTGAAAGTATGTTTATTTATAAAGTGTAATTAATAATTTTCTTGAATCAAAAAACACGCCATATTTTTTTTCAAATTTTTGCCATCTACATTGACGGAACTGAATCCAGTGGAAAACTGGTGTTTTTCATTGTGGAGCCTCTTAAAATGCATCAGCTATGCTAACATTGTTTTTAGGGTTACGTGCCTTAAAAAGGAAGGGACTAGGGACACTCTCGTGTACGTCCGTCCGTCTGTCATGTCACAGAGGTTACCTCGAAAACTATGTAACGAAGGAATTTGTAGTACATACATATATTGCAACAGAAAATCGGTAAGTAATAATATTAATAATCTTAGGTTCAATGTATTTTTTTTTTTTTTGCGACGTCCAGAGTATATTTTTCGAGCCCCCATACAAGGCAAACCGCGGCGGTGACGGGTCGGTAATTATTTACATTCTAGTTAGTATTATAAATAAATGTCGTGAAAATAAACAACGTGTTTTTTATTGAAGCAATGGAAAACAATACAGGAGGGCATGAAAAATTTTTATAATCCGGGGGGCGCCAGGCGATAAAGGTTGGGAAATCCTGCTCTAATTATTTTAAATTTGTTTCTGATTGATTGCAAGTTTGTAATCTAATCTAATATTAATATCTTATAAATTCAATTAGACAAGAGTTGGCAAGACTAAGCATTTTTAATACACGAATCTATTCAGCACTTCTCACAATATAGAATTTTGGGATACCATATAAATATGGGTTCATACTTGAGGACCCCAGTCCTCGAGACACCCGTCCTTTAGGACCCCGGTCCTTGAGAACCCCGATAAATTTGATTATCTTTTTTTTGTTTAATTTTGCTATTATCATGCTGGTGTACCATCGATACAAAAAGTGCTTCAAAGTACATTAATTAAATAATGTGTTAGTTTGGTTAATGCAACCTAGTTTAGAGTTAAGCTGATATAATTTTATGTTATTCCATATTTTAGATCCCTAGAAATACTAATGACGACCCAGAAAAGTGGAACCATTGTTAAAAATTCTACCTGGCCACTAACTAGTTATAATGAAACAATAAGAGCCGGCGCTGCCAGATGATATGCCAATAAATCTGTCTCTTTTACGCATGCATAACAATGTACTTTTCTATCTCTTTCAATCAATTTTGCTGGAATTAAAAAAAAGGTAAATGTAAAAGCACTAATGCAGTTAAATAAAGTAAAAAGTACGCGTGATTTAAAAGCTGCATTATGGACCTAAAGGCGCTGAAATAAGAGCCACTTTATTAGCAACTGCTGATTATTCATTTTGTTAGTTTAACACTTTTGTTGGCGATTATACTTTAAGCAACATTGGCCTTTTTTCAAATTTATCGGGGTTCTCAAGGATCGGGGTCCTAAAGGACGGGGGCCTAAAGGATCGGGGTCCTCGAGGAAAAACCCATAAATATAGGGTCACGACATGAATCCCCGAAGGGGCGTCAGAGGTGCTCCGAGTAGGAACTGTGTAAATGCAAGTCACAGTCCACACTCGGTACACCCCCGTTTCACCGACGATTATTACGTCCCAACATGATGGGTGGTGAGCCCTACCGCTGTACTTCGGGCACAAATACACGCTTTTTAGGGCATGCAGGTTTCCTTATGATGTTTTCCTTCACCGTTCAGCAACAAATACTATGCACATAAATTCCGAAAAACTCATTGGTGTATGCCCGACCGGGGATCGAACCTGGATTGAGAGGCCAGCGTTTTACCCCTTGTTATTGAAGAATTTGGTTCATATTATGGTGGAACCTTTTGATCGGTATCATAAAAATACACTATGTTTTTCTACACAATCTACACATACGAGGGGAGGCTGAAAAGTAACCTACCTAACTATGAAAGAAAAGACGTAACTGGATAGTTTTTTTTTATTTTTCTATATAGTCCTCTGCTAGTAAAATGCACTTATTAAATTTTTCAAATATTGAATTTAAGCCATTAAAAAAAAAAAAAACGGTTTGTCGTCAAAATAGTCAGAAACCGCTGCCTTCATTTCGTCATCGGTCATAAATCTTCGTCGCCTGAGGTCTTTCTTGAGAAGTCTAAACAGAAAATAGTCACAGGGGGCTAGATCTGGACTATAAGGGGGGTGGTCAATGGTTTCGAAGCCATTGTCTTTAATTGCTAGCTTTGTTGTGCGTGCGGTATGCACTGGTGCGTTATCGTGCAAAATCAGAATTCCTTTGCTTAGTTTACCTCGCCGTTTTTCTTTTATTGTCTCTCTTAGTTGATATAATAAGTTTGAGTAATAATCAGCATTCATTGTAGTTTTTTTCGGTAAATAATCTATGAGCAAAATCCCTTCTGTGTCCCAAAAGATTGTAGCCATAAGTTTACCGGCCGATGGACAGACCTTAAATTTCCGAGGCGGCTTCTCATCCTTAAATTTCCACTGTAACGACTCTTGCTTACTTTCCGGGTCCCATTGTCGAATCCAAGTCTCATCACATGTTACAATTCTAGAAATTATTTCTTCCTCTTTCCCTCGACTCATGTCCAAAAACTCTTCGCAACATTTGACACGCCTCTCCATGTCAAATGCAGTCAACATTCTAGGGACCCAACGTGCACTAACCTTGGACATGTTCAAATGCTCATGAATTATTTCATTGGCTCGCTCTTTACTGACGCCCACATCTCTAGCTATCTCCCACTGCTTCACTCGTCGGTCCTCTAATATATTTTTTTTTCACCCTGGCTACATTTTCATCGGTGACGGCCGAAACTGGTCTTCCGCTACGAGGATCATCTTCGAGGCTCTCACGATCTAATTTAAACTGCCTTGACCAAAACTTTATAACAAATTCGGAAGATCACGAACTGCCAAACACACGTGACATACGCTGTCTGATCTCCGAAGGCGTATTCCCTTCTTTAGTCAAAAACTTAATCACCGCACGCTGCTCGATTTTATCCATTTTCACTTTTTCTACCGACATGTTCGAAACAATTGTAGGAGACAAATAAACGTGATGCAATAAACAAATGAATGTAATACATTTTGAAAATAGAATAACAAACGAATATAAATCCATACCAGCCAGCATTATTTTTGTATATATTTCTGACCAAGGAGATTACATATCAGCCGCCCTACGTATGTCAGGTTCGATTACCGGTTCAGGCAGATGATTCCTCAAAATGCAGTTTTTTTTTTTACTTTAAAAATAAAAAAGGTTCCTTTAAGATTATCTATGATTTAAGTTAAATTTTCTATGTTCAATATTTAGGGTACTTTCCCTCAGGGGACATTCGTTTGGTTCACTCTGTACACGTTTTTAAGAGTACTTTTGATTCCCAAAAATCCATAAATGAATGAAATCTGTCAGTTTGACGTCAAAGTAACTGAAAATTGTCATTATGTCGTCCACCATACTTCTAAGTATACTTCTAAAATAAGTACAACTTTGTAATGTCTATTTTTGAAATCTACGACCCCGAAAACCCCAAAGAGGCCACCAGTTTAGCACTCCTTGGGTCAAAAAAAAATTTGTGTTTTGTTTCTGAATTTTTCCGCCATTTTGATTTTTCAGCTCGTAAAAAAAAAGCTACGTGGTCAAAAGTACGAGAATCCAGAGACTTTAAAATATAAAAATAAAACGTAATCAGAAACATGTTGCCACAAAATGTCCCTAAAAAGCACTCTGTTTATTATTATCACTAATCAGAGACAGCCTGTGCGCATATTCTTTGAACTGTTACTGTTTATGTATTGAAAGTAGGTATACAAACGAGTCTATATTTTTATTTCATTTGCAGTCCAACCGTGGGTCATAACAAGAAGCGTATAAACAAAAACACATTCGGATAAACCCCACATCTACAGTACCAAACGCAATATACGAGTGTATATATAAGTTTTTATAGGTTCTATCTAATGAGAATTATATGTTGATCTTAATCATCGTACTATGACCACTAACTTGTGAAAAAAAACAACTTAAGGAAATCAAATCATGCTTTGCGTGACGGAGGGTTCCTTTGTTTTTAAAAACATTTTCTAGTAAAGTAGAGCCACTGAGTGATGGCACTTATGACAGCTGCATTTAGTGATGAGGTACATTTCAAATTTCGGTTAAAAATAAAAATCAAGTGTGAGTTTACTCAACATTAGACACGTCATTCAACATTCAACATAATGACACAAAAGGAAAATGTGCCAAAACCAGTGGCGTAGCTATCGGAGGGCTATGCGGTGTAGTGCCCCGGGCCCCCCAAGAGATGTTTAAATATCTAAATCAAAAAAAGTATTTTACTATCATTTATTTTCGTTTAGTTTAACTTCGTCATTGTTTTGTTTTTAATTAAATATTATTGCGTAACTTGGCGAACTCAAACACGACATATAAAACATAAGAAACTGTTTTAAAAAAAAATCTTTGTTTCTATACGAATTCTATTGCACAATAAAGCAACATTCAAATCGAAATATAATAACCGAAACAAGTAGTACATCACTATCAACAATGAAGTATTACATTTTTTAATTCACACTTGCTTATAAATAATTACGATACTTTGTAGGCATTTAAACGTCATAGGCGCCATCACTCAGTGGCTCGACTGTAGTTTTTCAGGGCCTTTTATAATTGTATAATGTGGCAATGCATTTATTCGTCCAAGATATAATGCAATAATATGAAACAATTTATTTGACACTTTTCGTCTGCACCTTCAGCCGCGCATGGTGTCTAAATTAACGTTATAAATAACAATTTTGAAGAACAATGGATACGGACCGTGATCGTGGCTTGTGAAGAGTTACACTATTTGTTGGTATATTTCTTTATTTTCTAAGAGAAAATAAACCTAATATTTTAACTGATTTATGCCCTGTGAAAAATTTTGTCCCTGATAAAAATATAACACATGGAATAATGAAACCCCACCAAAAACATTTCATGTAAAGTAGGTTGCCAAGGCTCACGGGCTCATAACGCTTTCACAACGCTCATAACAAATTTCAGCTTTCTAGAACTTCAGGAAGTACCCTAGAGGTTTTGATGATCATGAGTGAGTGAGTGACAAAATCGACATAATTTAGGTATCAATAAAATCCCAAAATATAAAAGCTAGACAAATGAAAATTAGCGCTTTTAATTAATCTGCTAACTACATCTTATCCTGAAAATTTGGGCTCTCTGGTATTATCTAGGCCGAAGCTACGAGGGTCGAAAATATGACGAATCGCTTCGAAAAAAAGTAAGTAGTGCCCTGTTTCCTTCAACTTGTCTTGGCGGGGCACTTCCGTGCCCCTAGATATCAAATTTAGCGACAATAATCTTATTTATAACTTAAGTGTACGGAAATTACACAAAATACACTTGTTAGGCAGCGCGACATCCTTCCATCCATCCTATAATCCTACCTATTACTACAATTACGGACTTCACTGCAAAATTTTTTATTGGTGAGCCTCATAAAGTAACATGCTAGGCAGCTTTCAGAATCTACTCAACTCCTTATTGGTGACAAAGAGCTCAGCCGGGCACAACGCTCGCTCACGGAACCCCAATTATTAAAAGATAATGCAAAAACTTTTCCTCAATACAAAAAGTGATGAGTGTCCGAATCTCCTGAACGCTTACGAAGTATGACATAAGCCGTGCCATATATAAGCAAGGGCAGGACCTGATTCGACACAGTCTAACTAGTGCCATGGCTCGAGTGTTCATTGTGGCTTTGGCTTTAGCCCTCTTCGTCTGCGTTTACGCAGCCCCAGGTACTTATTCATTTTGGATTGTATCAAAAAATACAAAAATCAGCATCAAAAAAGTTTGCATCAAAAATAATATGTTGAAACCTAACCTAACCTAGTTGATGCCAACATAGTAATTTAGATGCTTATTTAGTATTTTTTAGGTGGTCAACCTATTATTATCCATTAATTTTATCAAGGCAGTTTTCGATTAACAAAAATAAGTTTTCTAGCATCCAATATAAGCTCAGGAACGAGTGCAGTGTCTATTTTTTATATCATTTGAGATACTTTTTTCCTTATTTGTGACTCACGTTTCTTGTTCTTATTATTTATTGTAAACACAAAAAAAATTACAATTACAAACATAATATAAACAAATTAACATGTATGTACAAGGGTATACTTATCTGTAAGAAGAGTTTAAAATATTTTCTTAAAATATTATATTTTACAGATATTTTCATTTACTTTATATTTAAGGAAAACTAACAGCACAAAGTAACTTAAAAATAAACAGATTGAACAATTTACAGCCAATTAAAAGGTTCCACTAATAGAAACATATTAAAAAATAAAAAAACAGTAATGCAAAAAAAACAATAAAAATAACTAACTGACGCTATTAAAATTTGAAATTTGAAATTCAGAAATTTAGGTTCACAAACATAAACAGAAAATAAAAGACTAAAAAGGTTTTAACTGCTTAAAAGAGAACTTGAATTAAATCAAAAATAATAATTTTCTCAAACACACCATGAAAGAAGAAGAAAAAAGAAAGATAGGACATCTATTATGTACAAAGTAGTGCATATAGTAATATATAATAATCAAATATTATATACCTATGTTTGGTATTTCAGGCTATGGAGGCGGCGGAGGTGGCGGAGGTGGCGGCGGTGGGTACGGCGGGGGTTCGGGAGGTGGCGGGGGACACGGAGGCGGCAAGGGGGAACATGGCGGTAGCGGGGGATTCACAAGCGGACAAGGGGGCGGCGATGGCGGCGGGTACGGCGGTGGCAAGGGCGGCTACGGGGGAAGTGGTGGCAGTGGAGGCTACGGAGGTTCTGGTGGATCAGGAGCTGGCGGCAAGGGTGGACACGGGGGAAGTGGTGGCCACAGTGCAGGTGGACTGACTGGAGGCGAACATGGCGGCGGCGGTTACAGCGGGTCCAGCGCTAGTGCTAGTGCTAAAGCTTACTCCGGCTCAAGCAGTGGCGGTTACGGAGGAAATAAGGGAGGATACGGGTGAGAACCTTGTTTATTTTACTTTTGCACTTATTTAAGGTGGATGGTCCAAGGTTCCATACAAACTTGTGGGAACAGATAACGACTACAGCAGTATTATAATTGCCTTTTACATTTTACACCTGTGAATAATCAGATTTTTTACAAACAAAATGTTTTACAACCTAATCTTGCTATTAAAAACTTTCGTAGTCTAATATATGAAACTTTTAAATAGCAAAATTAGATAGTAAATCATTTGTTTTGTAAAAAACTGATTATTCGCGAGTATAAAATTAATTGATTTTGTAGAAAAAAGTAACAGAACGAAATGATAATACTTTTGTCATCGTTATTGGTTGCCACAAGTATGTATAAAAATTGCCTTGGATCCTCCACCTTAAGAATATATTTTATGAAATAATCATCGATAGCAATAACTATAATATTTCTCAGAGGAAATAATTGAATTACGAATTGCATCAACACGTTTTCAAACCTTCAATAACTGCTTCACCGTTCGCGTCATAAAATCATTTCACCCTCCACTAACTGACATTGACCTTAGAACCTGGGAGTCGTCCTACATCTGGTCACTTGGTGCCCACTACAACCATGGACTGAACAGAAAACACTAACAGACAGACAAACTAAACCACCCTCTCATCACTTCCATCACGCTCTTCCACACATACCCTGAATACCCCACCAACTACAGACAACTCTCTGTCCCTTTCAGGGAACACATATACCAGAATTGGGATGGCATGAGAAGAGTTGATGGTGGTGATTGTTGGCACTTGAAGGGCGCTTGTACTTGTCCACAAAATTTTATAATTTTATTATGTGATATAAAAATTTGTGGACCAATACAAGTAGGTTAGGTTAATTAAGAAAAATATTGTCATTTTTTATTTCTTTTCCTGTTTTTTTTTTTTACTACTATGGTATATTTGTCATTTTTTTTTAATACTTGACTGATGACGGCCTACTAAGGGCTGAAATATATTTCAAGTTCACAATTTTCTTTTATTTATTTAAAATATTTAAAGTTATATATGTGTAATTGCAAATCAACAAGTTTCGGTTTTACTAAAATAATTCAAACAATCTTGAATGCAAAGTGTACAGGATGTTTTCTTTAAATCAACAGTTTCAATTAACTACTTGTTTTATTATATACTTATAGCTAATTTAATGTTTTGTTTTGTTGCAGTGGCTGAAACTTGTAACCGTGGACCGCGACGAAGTTATTTAGAAACCGTGGACCGCGACGAAGTCATTTAGAAACAGGTTGATCGATAAGTTTAAATGTGATATTTAGATGTAAGAGTACTTACTTGTAATGACATGACTAAGTATCTAATAAAAGCATTTGTTACAAATAATGGTTTGTTATTTTTATTTCTTTACTTTTCTGTTTTATTTCTTAAATCAGAAATCGGAAATTTTGCTAAGACACGTGTCATAGTTCCTTTATTAAAATATACGTAGGTATCAATGCGACCTTTTTTATAATGGGATGCAAAATTTGTTTTATAAACAAGACTTATTAAAACTACGATAGAAGTGAATTTCTATGTTTGAACACTGGGCGATTTATCCATCGCAAGTGCAGTATAGAAACGCAGAAAAGAAAAGTAAATCTGGATAAGAAAGTAAATCAGAGCTCCTCACATCCAGATTTACTTTTCTTTCTGCGTTTCTATACTGCAATGATACTCGTATAATGTTAAGACTTATTAAATAAACACAAAAAACACTTTAGAGATCAGAATTAAATTAATGAAAGAATGAATAAACACTTTATTGCACAGAAAATTGGAATAGAACACAGAATACAAAATAACTAAAGGCAAGGGCGGACTTATTCCAGTCAACCGATGGTGAGGAGAAAGAAAAATTTTTTACAAGTTATCATATTTGTGCAAAAATAAAAATAGTCTTCTTCAAGCCTAATAATTTAATATAATACACAACATACTAACACATACACAAATACATACATACAAATAAAGTTGCATAGTCAGTCTAGTCAGAGAAATGAAAGGTAATAATTTTTCAGCTTTTAGAGGAGTTAAATCTAAATCTAAAAAAATATATAGGTACCTATGTCAGTGTAAGATTGTTAAATCTGATAGTTTATAATTTCACAAGGTTAGGTTAGTTTATAAACAACCTAACAAAAACCTCCCGTTAAATTATAATATCACTTGTGAAATTGTAAACTATCGCCTTTTACAATCTTACGGTGACATATACACTCTCAGAAAGATAAAAATAGACTAAAAACATGTGATTATAAATACCAATAGCTTACGTAGCTTTAAAAGAGACCATTCATACTTGGTTTTTTTAATAATCAGTGTAATTGGGCCTACACTTAGAGTACAATGTATCCTGGCATACCCTTGCAACTTTTTTTACCCGTCCAGTACAATAAGTCCAATGGGAAAGACCTTATTTGCTTTTGATAGAGGCGATTATATGTTGGCTCATGGGCCTCTTTTTCTTGGACGCGTAATACTAGTGATCACGCAGCGAAATAAGAAATTGGTGTGTTTTTAGCTAATACTGAAATATTTTGTAAGGAAAAAAATATTGGATTTAAGTAGAATCCCTTCATATTTCTATTAACTATTTTATGGAAAAAAAAATCAAGTTGATCTCTTAACCGCGTTCTTGAAACGTACGTTTGAAAACCAAAAAAAAAGAGGGTGCAAAACATTTTTTTTTGGACAAAACTATAAATCTCACTACATTGTTTATAAGTACAATCCCTAGATAAAAAATCAATAAATTAAACATATTTTCTTCAATATGAGGAAAAACCTAGTTTCTTCCAGTGAACCCTTGAAAACCTAGCGTTGTTGATGTTCTAGCGTCGAGTATGACATAGCCAAAACAAAAACCAGTTCCGGGCGTGGCTTATTCTATTTTACGATAGCGCGCGGGGGGAAATTCGTCCCGGTCTCTAAGCTCGCGTCACCATAGCAAAAATACGAATAGAGTGGACGAGGCAGGGTCAAAAGTAATACGTATTTTATTTTATCTAATTTATTAGTGTATTTCAATCATCGTCACACGGCATTGATCCTACTTGCTATCACGTCGGGACGTAAATTTATTATGGTCGGCTAAAAGTGGTTTTTTGAGTGTTTGATTTATCAGTTGACCCTCGGAACATTTCAGACACTCCTTTAGAGATACATAATAATATTGTGACGGTTAATTGTCACCATTACCCATTCTTTAAATATTTTTCGCCCGTTGAGCTGGTTTTACACTTGCGGGAAAATAAATTGAACCAAAAATTTCTTTACAAAAAATTTTTACTAAAGTTGTTATTACAAAAAGTGGAAACTAACAAATATTCTCAGAAGGAATGCACCACGTCACTATCTATCTCACTGTAGCCTATATCAATTATGCCTCTCTCATTCAACCACGTTTAACTGCGTTACTATCTCATTCCAACTCATTTTAAATAGCGTCACTATTTACCTCACTCTAACGCGTGTTAAATGGCATTTCTAATGAACGTCAAATATTTTTACTGCCCGCCACTCTTTCATTCTAAATTCTAATTATTTTAAAAAATACGCAGCTCCTTTGGTAGTAAAATAGCAATAACTTTTTTTTCAAAAGTAATACACAGAAATTGCCAGATCATTTGAAAAACAATATTTGATGAGCCGTTATTTAAGACAATTTGCAAAACTAACATAGGACATTTTTTTTTCAGGGTGTGGTATCGAACTAACCTAATTACAAAAAATTGCTCATAGATTGGGTTTTTATTTTTCTTTCTGATGTAACAGCATTTCAAGGTTTATTTTTGACTTTATCAATAGCATGACTATTCAGAGTTGCGCAACAAAAATTTTATTCTTAGAATTTAGAACTGGTTAGCTTTGACTCTCAAAAATCTATTCGAATTTATAAAAGTACCATCAACTCGAAGACTATCTACTTTTTGCTGAGGTCATAATTTGATATTCTGGTCAGTCATGAGCTGGCCTACCAGCCTTCCAAGGGAAAGCGTTAACTTTTGGGACACCTGTTTACCCTTGGGATAAATCGCCAAGTGTTTAAAATATAGAAATTTATTTGTATCATAGTTTGAAATGTTCAGGTCCCTTTACGCAAAATGAAAAAACAAAACTCTTTTAGGATTAATTTGTTGTCCCTATGTTTGTCTGTTTGTCCGTTTGTCTAGGCAATTTTTCAGGGCTGTAAATGCTAATATTTACAGCCCTGTAAAATATACATATTATAACGTTTTTATGGCCTTTTGTTTAACTTTTTCATACAAATTTTCTCCTTATGAAAATATAGAGATCAACACTTCACATAATATTTTGCACTTGAAAGAAAGCACAGAAAGGAACTGTAGAACAAATAATGTAAAAAATATAAAACCATATCTTTCTATTCTAAAGGGATTAATAATTTACTGTTTGTTCAATGTGGCGATAGCTTTGTTTATTTTTTTTTTCTTTGTTACAAAGATAACAAATATTTTCATACAAGGTTTTCCTTAAGGGCTATTTCTCCGAATTTGTAACTAAATATTAAGAAATAATTATAACGGTAAAGTACAACTTTTAGCTAAGACAATTTAGTGTTAAATGTTTGCTATATGCATAAACATATTTTAATGATATTATGGTATCTTCAAAATAATTGGGTTTTCCATAAGCGTGATATCAGATTATTTAAGAAATTTACGGCTAGTATCACGACGACGGATAAGCCAATTATTTTATTACTATTGTAATATAATTAAAAATATGTTAATGCATACAGCAGACTTTTAACTATAAGTTTTCTTAACTAAAAGTTGTATTTTTACTTATTGAAATTGTATTTCTCATCAAGAAGTGCAAGATGACAAGATATTCAAAATAAGTTAATTGAATTTGTGAAATGGTTTCAGGTCAAAACAGTTTTCCATGAAACGGTAATTGTTTATACTTAGCAAAGTGTGTAAACTTAGTCATCTTAACATGAACGACGCCTGTATTTCTCTCTTTTTTATTTCCAGTATAGATAAAAATATACAAACTTGTTAAACTTTGCGTAAAAACAAGGCAATATTGACGATATCCTGACAGCTATTATGATGGTGTTTTATCAAATTTTGCTTTTTGGGCTGTATAGAGACGTAGTTAGATGTCACTAGAATATACTCATGAAAAAAGATATGAAGAAAATAAGCTGTAGACTTCACATTCGGTTTATACCTATTGTATGAATTTTAAGAAAAATACAGGGGTAAAGGGACCTCTTAAGGAAAACCTTGTATTAAACTATTTGTTATCTTAGTAAAAAATAATTCAAGGAAAAAAATAAACAAAGCTATCGCCACATTGAACAGTAGATAATTAATCCCTTTAGAATAGAACAACATGGTTTTCATATTTTTTAAATTATATGTTCAAAAATTCCTTTCTGTGTTGACTTTTAAATGCAAAATATTATCTCAAGTATTCATCCCTACATTTTCATAGTGAGAAAATTTGTATGAAAAACGTAAAAAAAAAAACGTAAAAACCTAAAACGTAATATAAATAAAAACGTCAAAAGTATGTTTTTACAGCTCTATAGAGGGCCGTTTATATTGGTATTTATTAATTTTACCCAGAAAAAATTGTCTAGACAAACGGACAGACAGACAAACATAGGGATAACAAATTAATCCTAAAAGAGTTTCATTGTTTTCATTTTGCGTAACAGAACCTGAACATGTACCGACAGGATTATCTACGATTTAATAATTTTGCCATGCACTGTAAATATTTCAAAATAAATTTCTATATTTTAAATGCTTGGTGATTTATCCCAAGTAAGTGTACCTATATAATTGGCAAAAAACTTCACTTATTGGACCTGAAATGGTGAGCCAATACTAGAGGGTAATTTCACGAAAAGGTCATTGACCTTTGTTACAGATCTCAGTAAGTATAAGTAAATTAATTTGGGTTTCAATAACGATCACAAAATTATTCTTTTAGAGTAACATATATTATTTTCCCGCGTAAAAGTATGAGTTCATTCCAAATTCATTCCGTTTTGTTGTAATGACTATGGCACGATGTAGCTAAATCACTCATACGCATATTTTGTTGAGTTTTTTACGGCAGGAATATGCTGCTCCTCGAAATATTACTTTATAAAATTAATTTCAATGTGTTTTGAAGTAGTTTTGGGAGATATTTATAGCTTGCAAAAAAGGGCACAGGTTCCACGTCTTACGGGCGCCAACGCTAGGCGCACAGAGCATGGCTAGGCGTAGACTGACAATATCTTGCTGCCGCTGACTGCATCAGTGGATTTACGTATTTTTGGAAAAAGGGGGTGCTTTTTTTGACCCGAATAACGTGGTATTTGGAAAATGAATAGATATCATTCACACTAATTTTATTTAAAAAAAACCAACAAAATCGCGAAAGCGATACCTGAAACAAAATCGATAAGAAGTGTGCAATAGAGGGTTACAAAAAAATTCATTGACAGTACAAATATGAATCGATTAACGTGGTTTGTGGAAAATGAATACCTTAAAGTTCAACCAAAAACATGTATTTTTTTATGGCTATACGTAACCTAATTATTGCAACAAAATCATCCGAAAGCTGACATTTTATTTCTGTTTGTATTTTCGTTCCCCTTAAGAGTATGACATAGCCAAAACAAAAACCAGTTCCGGGCGTGGCTTATTCTATTTTACGATAGCGCGCGGGGGGAAATTCGTCCCGGTCTCTAAGCTCGCGTCACCATAGCAAAAATACGAATAGAGTGGACGAGGCAGGGTCAAAAGTAATACGTATTTTATTTTATATAATTTATTAGTGTATTTCGATCATCGTGACACAGCATTGATCCTACTTGCTATCACGTCGGGACGTAAATTTATTATGGTCGGCTAAAACTGGTTTTTTGAGTGTTTGATTTATCAGTTGACCCTCGGAACATTTCAGACACTCCTTTAGAGATACATAATAATATCGTGACGGTTAATTGTCACCATTACCCATTCTTTAAATATTTTTTGCCCGTTGAGCTGGTTTTACACTTGCGGGAAAATAAATTGGACCAAAAATTTCTTTACAAAAATTTTTTACTAAAGTTGTTATTACAAAAAGTGGAAACTAACAAATATTCTCAGAAGGAATGCACCACGTCACTATCTATCTCACTGTAGCCTATATCAATTATGCCTCTCTCATTCAACCACGTTTAACTGCGTTACTATCTCATTCCAACTCATTTTAAATAGCGTCACTATTTATCTCACTCTAACGCGTGTTAAATGGCATTTCTAATGAACGTCAAATATTTTTTCTGCCCGCCACTCTTTCATTCTAAATTCTAATTATTTAAAAAAATACGCAGCTCCTTTGGTAGTAAAATAGCAATAACTTTTTTTTCAAAAGTAATGCACAGAAATTGCCAGATCATTTGAAAAACAATATTTGATGAGCCGTTATTTAAGACAATTTGCAAAACTAACATAGGACATTTTTTTTCAGGGTGTGGTATCGAACTAACCTAATTACAAAAATTGCTCATAAATTGGGTTTTTATTTTCTTCCTGATGTAAGAGCATTTCAAGGTTTATTTTTGACTTTATCAATAGCATGACTATTCAGAGTTGCGCAACAAAAATTTTATTCTTAGAATTTAGAACTGGTTAGCTTTGACTCTCAAAAATCTATTCGAATTTATAAAAGTACCATCAACTCGAAGACTATCTACTTTTTGCTGAGGTCATAATTTGATATTCTGGTCAGTCATGAGCTGGCCTACCAGCCTTCCAAGGGAAAGCGTTGACTTTTGGGACACCTGTTTACCCTTGGGATAAATCGCCAAGTGTTTAAAATATAGAAATTTATTTGTATCATACTTTGAAATGTTCAGGTCCCTTTACGCAAAATGAAAAAACAAAACTCTTTTAGGATTAATTTGTTGTCCCTATGTTTGTCTGTTTGTCCGTTTGTCTAGGCAATTTTTCTGGGTAAAATCAATAAATGCTAATGTTTGCAGCCCTGTAAAATATACATTTTATAACGTTTTTATGGCCTTTTGTTTAACTTTTTCATACAAATTTTCTCCTTATGAAAATATGGAGATCAATACTTGACATAATATTTTGCATTTGAAAGAAAGCACAGAAAGGAACTGTAGAACAAATAATGTAAAAAATATAAAACCATATCTTTCTATTCTAAATGCATTAATAATTTACTGTTTGTTCAATGTGGCGATAGCTTTGTTTATTTTTTTTTCTTTGTTACAAAGATAACAAATATTTTCATACAAGGTTTTCCTTAAGGGCTATTTCTCCGAATTTGTAATAAAATATTAAGAAATAATTATAACGGTAAAGTACAACTTTTAGCTAAGACAATTTATTGTTAAAAGTTTGCTATATGCATAAACATATTTTAATGATATTATGGTATCTCCAAAATAATTGGGTTTTCCATAAGCGTGATATCAGATTATTTAAGAAATTTACGGCTGGTATCACGACGACGGATAAGCCAATTATTTTATTACTATTGTAATATAATTAAAAATATGTTAATGCATACAGCAGACTTTTAACTATAAGTTTTCTTAACTAAAAGTTGTATTTTTACTTATTGAAATTGTATTTCTCATCAAGAAGTGCAAGATGACAAGATATTCAAAATAAGTTAATTGAATTTGTGAAATGGTTTCAGGTCAAAACAGTTTTCCATGAAACGGTAATTGTTTATACTTAGCAAAGTGTGTAAACTTAGTCATCTTAACATGAACGACGCCTGTATTTCTCTCTTTTTTATTTCCAGTATAGATAAAAATATACAAACTTGTTAAACTTTGCGTAAAAACAAGGCAATATTGACGATATCCTGACAGCTATTATGATGGTGTTTTATCAAATTTTGCTTTTTGGGCTGTATAGAGACGTAGTTAGATGTCACTAGAATATACTCATGAAAAAAGATATGAAGAAAATAAGCTGTAGACTTCACATTCGGTTTATACCTATTGTATGAATTTTAAGAAAAATACAGGGGTAAAGGGACCTCTTAAGGAAAACCTTGTATTAAACTATTTGTTATCTTAGTAAAAAATAATTCAAGGAAAAAAATAAACAAAGCTATCGCCACATTGAACAGTAGATAATTAATCCCTTTAGAATAGAACAACATGGTTTTCATATTTTTTACATTATTTGTTCAACAATTCCTTTCTGTGTTGACTTTTAAATGCAAAATATTATGTCAAGTGTTGATCTCTATATTTTCATAAGGAGGAAATTTGTATGAAAAAGTTAAACAAAAGGCCATAAAAACGTTATAATATGTATATTTTACAGGGCTGTAAACATTAGCATTTATTGATTTTACCCAGAAAAATTGCCTAGACAAACGGACAAACAGACAAACATAGGGACAACAAATTAATCCTAAAAGAGTTTTGTTTTTTCATTTTGCGTAAAGGGACCTGAACATTTCAAACTATGATACAAATAAATTTCTATATTTTAAACACTTGGCGATTTATCCCAAGGGTAAACAGGTGTCCCAAAAGTCAACGCTTTCCCTGTTCATCCCTACATTTTCATAGTGAGAAAATTTGTACGAAAAACGTAAAAAAAAAAAAACGTAAAAACCTAAAACGTAATATAAATAAAAACGTCAAAAGTATGTTTTTACAGCTCTATAGAGGGCCGTTAATATTGGTATTTATTAATTTTATCCAGAAAAAATTGTCTAGACAAACGGACAGACAGACAAACATAGGGATAACAAATAAATCCTAAAAGAGTTTCATTGTTTTCATTTTGCGTAACAGAACCTGAACATGTACCGACAGGATTATCTACGATCTAATAATTTTGCCATGCACTGTAAATATTTCAAAATAAATTTTTATATTTTAAATGCTTGGCGATTTATCCCAAGTAAGTGTACCTATATAATTTGCAAAAAACTTCACTTATTGGACCTGAAATGGTGAGCCTATGTCATTGGTCATTGACCTTTGTTACAGATCTCAGTAAGTATAAGTAAATTAATTTGGGTTTCAATAACGATCACAAAATTATTCTTTTAGAGTAACATATATTATTTTCCCGCATAAAAGTATGAATTCAATCCAAATTCATTCAGTTTTGTTGTTATGACTATGGCACGATGTAGCTAAATCACTCATACGCATATTTTGTTGAGTTTTTAACGGCAGGAATATGATGCTCCTCGAAATATGACTTTATAAAATTAATTTCAATGTGTTTTGAAGTAGTTTCGGGAGATATTTATAGCTTGCAAAAAAGGGCACAGGTTCCACGTCTTACGGGCGCCAACGCTAGGCGCAGACTGACAATATCTTGCTGCCGCTGACTGCATCAGTGGATTTACGTATTTTTGGAAAAAGGGGGTGCTTTTTTTGACCCGAATAACGTGGTATTTGGAAAATGAATAGATATCATTCACACTAATTTTATAAAAAAAAAACCAACAAAATCGCGAAAGCGATACCTGAAACAAAATCGATAAGAAGTGTGCAATAGAGGGTTACAAAAAAATTCATTGACAGTACAAATATGAATCGATTAACGTGGTTTGTGGAAAATGAATACCTTAAAGTTCAACTAAAAACATGTATTTTTTTTATGGCTATACGTAACCTAATTATTGCAACAAAATCATCCGAAAGCTGACATTTTATTTCTGTTTGTATTTTCGTTCCCCTTAAGGGCCTACACCATTGCTAGACGTCAGTGGCCCACCCTCAGTCAGCAGTCCTGCGACGATCAGGGTTTTAATTCCAGATAAGTTATATCAAATACAATGAAAAAATTGATTTGTTCAGTCAAAATTGATGAAAAACATGTTTTTACACACGACCTCCAGCTAGCGGGACACTTAGGTGTTTATAAGTCTCAATAACTCCAAATGGGTGCCATAAAATGTTTTTTTTATGTCTACTCTACATACTGGTCCGACCACAGATAATATAAGGTCCAATTGTGTTATTTTGTTGCCTAGTTTATATGTTTTTGAACTTGTCCCCTGATAACAAAAAAAATTCACAAATAAATTAAGTCTGGGGGAGTAAAGAGACGCTTATACGACGAAACAAAGAAGAAGGCAGTCTGAATCTGCTGAAACTGGTCGGCTGTCCCGACCATAGTATTTATTGAGGTGAGCCGTTGTTTACATTTTGTAGGTACTCATAAAACCGCTTTTGATGTTTTAATTTACCTTGTGGGAGTACATAAAGGCACTTTGTTCATTTGTGAAACAAGATAATCACATTTTTTGTAGGGAACAAAATAACATACTCGTACCAGTACGTAAAGTAAATTTTTATAAATCTATAAATTGTTTAATCGTATATTATAAAATATAGGGTATTTAATAGCTTTATTTTGTTAAAAAACTGTACTTTAATATTGTTTCTGTATTATGGACGTTTGTAAAATAGTAGTTTATGCTACAAGGGCGCAAAGGAATAAATTACGAGGACGATTTAAAACACGAGCGTAGCGAGTGTTTTAAACGTAACCGAGTAATTAATTCCTTTTACGCCCGTGTATCATACTACGTTTTTTAATGCATAGTGTGAGGAAATGAAAACAAATATAATCTTGTAAACTTTAAATTATAATTGGCTCAAAAGGACTGTATCCAGAGCCGTTAAACAGTGGAAAAAAAAGTATAAAATCTATGGTACACAGGAAAGTGTACAGGTTAGCCAACCATTGTAAATAAATTAAAAAAAAAAAAATCCCTAGGGCAAAATAATCGACTTTCTGTTCGGTTTTGATGCATAAAAAGTGGGCCTTTACGAGCACATGCATTGAAAAAATATTTATATCATTATGCACTATTTTTTGAGTTCATGCTCAGGATTTTACGATATTAGTGTAGATAAATTGTTTTAAATACTAGCTATTCTGATTCGAATCACATACAGTGACACATATCTACTACACAACTCAGACTCAGGGTTCCGTCGGGAAGTTTATTTATATCATGTTGAACCTAGAGTTCCCAAGGGCACCACCTGGCAGCCTCCTGCCATATATAATACTGGATAATAACTAAAATAAGACAAGTAACACCTCAAGTCCACAATCTAAATAAATGACGATCTCTTGACTCTTGCTAGAGTCAATGCCACGACAGGAGTGTACTTATTGTAAGGGAATAAATGCGAAAATGCATTGAACCGCGGGACTTCCGTAACGCCAACTTCTAATATATATTTTGTAACCACAATGTCCACAATAAGTGTAAATTACTGCGATATATCGGTATATCTATGTCGCAGGCAAATAGTAAAAATCGTCAGTTTCTAAACGCTCGCTATTTTGCTATTTGACGAATCTTCGTCAAATAGTAGAATTCGGCACTTTCTAATTTGCCTCAGCATATAGTAATTCTGTTAGAAGTATAGAGGGTCGCCTCGCTCCGCTCCGCTTCGCTCGGCTCCCAATGTGTAAACCTAACACGCTCCTCCTTGCTCTGCTCGTCATCGAACCTATTTTTAGGGTTTCGTAGTCAACAACAAGAAACCCTTATAGTTTCGCCATGTCAGTCTGTCTGTCTATCTGTCTGTCTGTCTATCTGTCTGTCTGCCCGCGGCTTAGCTTAGAGACTATCAGTACTAAAAAGCTGTAATTTGGCATGGGTATACATATTTATCACGTCAATAACGTACAGTAACATTTTGAAAAAAAAATTTTTTTAGTGTGCCTCCCCTACACGTAAAGTGGGGATGATTTTTTTTCTCGTTAATCCCCTAGTATGAGGTGTCGTTGGATAGGTAATTTAAAAATATTGGGGGTGTAAGATGAACATTTTTCGTAACAGGGTTCCATAAAAGTGTTAATTTTTGTTAGATTCAAGTGTCCCCCCCTGCCAGCGAAACGGTTGTATTTAGAGACGTGAAAATAATCACGACAGTAGTATACATAACGGAATTAAAAGGAAAACTATCACAGCTAAGTAGGCTTTACAAGTTAACGAGGACAGATCGCGCCAAACTTTTAGTCGCCTCTAAACACGGGGCGATTCGCATCAGCAGGAACGAAATGTATGGGCCGTTCTTGGGAAAAGCAATTTCCGAGCGTACTGGAAGTTTGGCGCGATCTGTATTAGTCGACCAACTTATAAAATGTACTTGGAGAAGAAGTCCGCATATTGTTGCAGGGCAACTACGGAACCCTACAGTGTGCGTGGCCCGACACGCACTTGGCCAGTTTTCACTTTTTGGTGTAATACTTTCGATTTCGGCTCTTTAGAAAATGACGAAGTCATTTTACAAACGGCGGGTATTTTTCAATTTGATGAACGGCAAATTGCAAAACAGCGAGCGTTTAGAAACTGTTTACTATTTGCCTGCCACATTTATCCTAATAATAAAGCAGTAAAAAAGTCGAGTATGTGTATTAAACATTTTTTAAAAATTATTATATGGTTTATTTGTATTGTACTGAAGACAAAACTACCATTTTGGATTTTGGTTTTTTTTTTTGCTGTCGAGCGGTCGAGCTTTATTCGAGATTGCTTTATTTTGTACTCGTACTGCTTGCTTTGTTTGTGCATGTTTGCGGGAGGGCGGGCGGTGCTTGAGTCTGCATTTTGAATTTTTATTTAATCGTATGGCTTATAAAACTTTACAAGTCGTTCATAATATTATTGGGGATGTCTTTAGCAAAGCTGTTCGTATGGTTAGACATTTTTGAACGACTTGGTAATTCTGTGCCGTGAGGTCTTGGAGGATTTTTTTTTATTTAATTTTATAATATAAAATTTTGAATAGCATGGTAAGAGTGTTTAGCGGAATATTGCAAATTATTAATATATCCACAAATTCATTATGGACTTCCGAAAAGTAACGCCATTTTCAATAAATTTCAATAAATTTTACAAAACTACCACTTTAAAATTTTTGTCTTTATGTATGTACTCAACAGATTTGGATGCGGTTTTCTCTATTATCATCGTAATGACCCTAGTCAACATATGCTATAAGGGGCATAAGCCGAAAACGGGGCAGAGATTGAACAAACGCGAGCGGATCCGCGGGCAAAATGCTAGTAAAATCAGATGCATCGATCGATCGATGAATGATCTCAACGTTCGACAAGGTCAACAGACCAGACATAAAGTAAATAGAATAAGTAGAAAAAGTAACAGGAAAATCACATTAGAATCCTAAAAAACTCTCATCAGTGGCTAAAATATCGTTGTTATTAAATTTATATGATCAGAGATGTGAAACAGGTATTATTTTGGTGCAAAGGTTGATGTCAGGAAATTTTGAAACTGGGCAGAATTGTAAACTCGGCGAAACCTTTTTTAAGATTCATTACCCAAAGGGTAACCAGCGGGACCCTATTACTAAGACTCCGCTGTCCGTCTGTCACCAGGCTGTATCTCATGAACCGTGATAGTTATACAGATGAAATTTTCAATTCTGTTGCCGCTATAACAACAAATACTAAAAAACACAATAAAACAAATATTTAAGAGGGCTCCCATACAACAGACATGTTTTTTGCCTTTTTTGTAGATAAAAATGGTACGGAACTCTTCGTGCGCGAGTCCGACTCGCACTTGTCCGGTTTTTTTGTTATATCGCTATTACCTTGCTTTCTGGCATCATTTTCTGCAAATAGTATGTAGTTAGGGTTGCCAACTCTCGAAGGAACAAAAATAAATCAGTATACATATAAAAGGAAAGAAAGAAATGAAAAAAATGAGATTAATAAATAACGAAAAAAATTAACAATTTGATCAACGTAAAAGATAATGTTGTTTAACCAGCATTTTGAAAACTTGCAATTCCAAGTGTGACAACAGATTATATTGTAAAAATAAGTAGGAAATAAACAGTTTGAATTATTAAAGAGTTGATGTTTTTGTTTAATATGTTAAAAAATATGTAAATTTTAAAACAAATAATCGTTAAATTATTTTTAAATTGATAACTGTTTAATAAATAAATAACTGATTTGAATAATTTTTAAACTTATGATGGCGGCTATGATTTCACTATAAGAACTGCCAATAGATAGCCTGTATTGCTGGCGTCCGTACATAAATGTTCATAAAATATTTTTTACATTTCTGCAAGATTATTATTATTAGGCATATATTTCAAAATTAACAATTTGAATAATAAATAGCTTCACGATATACAATATAATATTTTGTTATCACGTTTTGCCAAATAATTTATAACTTATTTATACTCTGTTATGTAGGTATATTTTTATATTCGTATGTTATGTATTGTACATTCTTTCATTCATTTCAGTTTTTATGAGTATGAAAATGTTTTTCAAGCAGCAGATGTTTTTAACATCAATTGTTCATAAGTTCCACAATGTTTTAGGTAGATTACATTATATATCTTATATTATATCAGGGTGCTAAGATGAAGTTGTGCAAGCCGGAAACTGGCGATAGAAATTGTCCATACGAACTACATTTCGTGAAAATAAATTTAGAAATCGAGAAAAAAAAACAGTTATCTCATACATTTTAGTCAGGTAGCTATGGAACCGCAGATTTTTTTTTTCGCGATGTGAGGGTAAGCTCTCTAAGGTTAAATAATATTAGTTGGCGAAACTCAAAACATAGGTAGTACTAACACTAAACAACTGTTTATATGGGAGCTAAGCGAAATTTTCAACTTTTTTTCTCTTCCTCCCATACGAATTGCCCCGATCAGCTGACTGGTCCAGTATGGAAAGGTGAAAACAAATTTCGCTTAGCTCCCATACAAAAAATTGTTCATATAGACTAGTACTAACTATGTTTTGAGTTTCGCCAACTAATATTATTTAACCTTATACAAGGTGTAACAGAAAGGTGTAACCATATTTGAGGAGCTTATTCAGTCAATGGTATAGAACAACTTTTACTATGAAGCCAACACCGAAATCTCAAAAAAAATATCTGCCCTTCCATACATTTCGGCCGAGCGGCATTGCATTTTTCTATGAAACAGTAAAAAAAAATTTTTGAGATACAGGTTTTGTTCCATAGTAAAAGTTGTTCTATACCATTGACTCTTCAAATATGGTTACACCTTTCTGTTACACCTTGTATAGCAAAAGTCATTCGTATGGACGAGTACTATCACCAGTTTCCGGCTTCCGCATCTTCATCTTAACACCCAGTATACACCTGTAAGTGGTAGGTGCCATTCTGAAACAAAGTGTGGTGAGAGAGGTCGGGGGATTGAAACGGTTTCTGTATCGCGTGTTGTATCTATGTGTTCTTTCTACCGGAAGCTATGGAAGTAGTCTTTGTATTTTCTCATAAAGATACACATTTCGTACATATACATAATATTATATAGAAACAATAAGGTGAGAATTTTAAAATGTACACATAAGCAAATGCTCAATATCTACACGTCAGTATTTCTCATAAAATTAATATCATGGCCTATATTTAATAATACTGTATACTGAGCAGGAATTGCGTATTTTAAATCTGTCGCTTTTGAGTTCCCCTAAACCATTAGTAATTATTTAAGTGAATAATATTTTTCACTAATTTTTTCAAATATTTTTGTATCCAAAATATGTCGATCTATCCCTTTCTCTACTCTAATGGAGTTGAATTTCGAAAAAATCAATCTTTGTGAGTGTTCATAGTCCCACATAATAATGTATACATAATAATATTATAATATTATGTAGGATTATGAACCTCCACAAAGAGTGATTTTTGGGTGTTCATAATCCTACATTATTACATCCTTTTACACTGCATAAGGTACAGAGATAGGTTTGCAAGGCACCTGAAAACTTCCCCTTTGTTACTTTGTGATCAATCTTGTCAGAATTTGAAATAGGCAAACCTATCTAAAGATGACGTGTGCAAAGTTTTATTGAGATCAGACCCATCATGACGTCACAAATACCAAAGGTATTTTTATGGTAGCTGAGCGGGAACTGCAAAGACATTAAAAGTCCGAAGTGCCGAAAATAACAAAAGCTTTCAAACTTTATTTTCAGGTATGGATTTTTGGATTAACTCATGTAATAGTTTGTCATATTCTGACAAATTTGTTAGGTCAATGGATTGTTTTATATAAAAGTCAAACATTACATCCAATTTTGTAGCCAGCTCCATTTTTTATCATTTTGTATCATTAATTCATTATCTTGACGAAACTCAATTATGGTCGCAGGATTATATCTTGAGATATCTCCACATCAAATTAGGTTAGACCCACTTTTAGGATTTGACTTTATATTTAAACGCGGAACAGTGACTTGGTTATTGCTTGGAGCAGTGACTTTTTGTTTCCTCCAGCCATCCATCGATCCATTCGTTCGTCCACTGCTGCTAAGACCTCTTCAATATTTCGCCACTGTTGGCGGTCCTGCGTCATCCTCATCCAGCCGCTACCCGCTTTCGTTCCCTAGGAAGAATAATGACAAATCATAACATTAACATAAATACTATTTTAATATTATTAAAACTTGCGTGAGCTGACATACTAGCGGTGAACGCCGCGTCGTCGTCCTAAGAATGACACTCGTCTTGATAATGCCGAAATTGTATCGGTGAAACGGTTGGCATATAGTGAACAACAATCACACGTGAGTGTTCAAGCCGCAAGTAATAATTATTCAAATACTCTTTTTTGTGCACCAAAAAAAAACAATAAAAAAGGCAATACAATGTGCAACAATGGGCGGTCTTATCGCTTGTATCGATTTCTTCTAGAAGCGAAATGTCTCTCATTCATTACGGAATCTCCAAAACTACTGAGTAGGTATAGTCAAAATGTTAATTAATATTAACCCAGGTGCTACTAAATAAACCTTACGTCAGTGCACTAAATTATTGAAGAGGCTTCAGTAAGCTAAATTAGCAGCTCGAAATATGTCTGCACAAATATCGACAATAACAAAATAGAAATAACGTTCATGTCAGAGTACATTGCAAAGTGGCTGTTACGACGATCGCTGTGTCGCCGGGTAGCGCAAAATAGAGAAAAAAATGCTTTTCACATATTTAAAAGTTTTAAACATCATTGTGTTAGATTTTTGTATTGCTCGTGAGTGTGTATAAGTTTTAACCATGTCTCTTTTGAATTTAAAAAGTTTAAACTATTTATCAGTTTTTTAAAGCATTTGAAAGGTTATTAAAGGTATTTATTTTCTCGTTGTAGGTTAAAGCGTTTAAGATTTTAAAACATCACAGTTACGGGACATGGGTCAATATGTGTGATATATTTTTTTCAAAGTTTTGTAATATTCATATAGAAAGTTTAAACCAATTTAAAAACGTCTGCAAACGCAATTTTGCTTCTAAAGCCCCTTAATGAATTGTTATATTCTTGTTGCTAGGAATTTTACATTTTTGTTCCAATTCGTAGTTTAAAAACCTGTTTATTTCAATTTGTACTTTAAATTCTACCTTGTTTTTAGCTGCAGAAGATAGCTCCATTCGCAATCAATGTGGGGGACCATTTAAAAAAAAGGAAGTGTTACCGCAGATAATTTTCGTTTTATTTGTGGCAAGATGAAGACAATTACCCTTGTGACTCTGACAGTACTTTTTTTAGTAGTTTTTGTTCAAGCCTACCCAGGTAAATGCAACAATTTTTAATTTGCCCTTTTCTTGTACATAAGTAAGTTTTAAAAATATTGAAGTTTGTTGACCTTATTTTATTTAACAAAATGAGTTTGATGAAGCAGTGCTTACTGTTTTGTATCCTATTTAAAATAGACAGGAGGAAATTTAATCAACCGCCTGAATTTATACTGGAGGCTCGGTTAGTCATCAGGAATGATCGTAAATTTTTTTGGAAATCATAAAAAGGGAATTTGTTCCCATACGAACTGGACTATTTCAAACATAAATTATATATACGAATGTGTGTTTGTTGGTTTCAAATGAAATTAAATTAACTGAAATATATTTATTTATATAATGTAGGTATATCACATACACTTATTACAGGTCGGTTTTAATGTAATATAACTAAATATGTAATCTATGTCTATAGGTAATAGTTTTTTTAGGCATTTTAATCTTTTAGTAGTTTTAGTTTTACTTATTTTTTAAGTTTTAAATTTTTAAGTTGTTTAGAATTTTAGATGGATAATGTTATTTAAGTCATTACTTATATTTAAAATAAATAAATTTCTTGTTTGATTATTTTACAATCAGCTCAAAAAAAATAGTTTTATTTAATAATATGGGGAAATACAAAAGGAAATAATAAACAACGGAGCAACAGAGATACGTTATGGGCCAGAGAGTAACATAGGCTACTTTTTATCCCGGGAAAATGCAAACGAAATCAGCGTTATATCGTAGTAATCAGTATAGTAATAGCTTTTGCTCGCGGCTTCACCGTCGCTGATTTCGTTTTCATTTTTCCTGGGATAAAAAGTAACCTATGTTATTCTCCGACCCATAAACCTTTTTCATGCAAAAAATCACGTTGATCCGTTGCTCCGTTGCTGCGTGAAAGAAGGACAAACCAACAAACACAACAAACACACTTCCGTATGTATAATAGGGGTACAGAGGAATATTTCTTCGAATTTCACCTGAAGGGTTATTAAAAATTGTTCCCGACTACTACCCGATTCTCCAGTATGAATACGGGCGGTTGATTAAATTTGGACTTATACAATACTCATAGTTGTAACCTTCGAATGGGACGTAGGGCACAAAAGCAATAAAATGACATTATATCAGGTGGTCATGGACGAGACAATGAAAAGGTAGACAGCAGTTCCAGCAGTTCCAGCAGTAGCAGTGAAAGTGAGGAACATGGCAGGAGGTGCTGGAGAGGTCAGAGGAGAGACCACAGCAGCAGTAGTAGTAGTAGCGAGGAAAATTATGAACACAGTAACCACCACAAAGAAAAGAAAAAAACTAAACAAAGTAAAACTAAACAACAGAAACCTTCTGCAAAATAGGTAAGTCCTAAATAAACATCTTCACGAAAATTTGACTTTTACTGAAACCCATATTCTGTTTCGCATAAATTTCCTAAAAGAGTAATGAAGAAAATTAATTCCCTCATTAATTTCAAAGGTCTTGCTCAAGGCTGAGCTATAGCAATACGAAAATTACCCCTAATCATTCCATTCCTTTATGTGTCCATCACAAAAATGTCACCAAAAATTTGGACATGGCATATGAATGAAGCCTGGAGGTCGTGTCATGTCAACGGTAATTGCCGCAGCAAACCCATCCTGTCCCCTTGGACTTGGCCGTCCAAAACTAGTATATAAAGGTGATCTAGAACAATGTTGTGTGTATTCTGTTGATCAACATGTTGCGGGTAGCGGGAGTCATTGTTGCGTTGTGTCTCGTGTTGGAAATCAGCACTGCTGGGCCCGGTATAGTATCTCCATTCTCAACCCAACAGATTCGTTTTGTTTGACTTAATCGAATATAAACTTTTCTGAAAAATTCTCTACTCTTTTGTATAATTATTTTATTATTAATTTAAAAAACAAGCATTGGTAATTTAGATTGCAACCATAATTAAGTTAACAACTATAAAAATTATTTTCAGTTTCAAAAGCACGGGTAAGGCGTGGCTACAACAATGGCAACTATGGCGGTTACGACAACAGCGGTGGCTACGGGAGCAGCGACGAAAGAGATGCCAGTGTCAGTGGAGAAGGATGTCAGAGTGATGATGACAACAACAGAAGGTAGGTGACTCACAACAGTGGCAGCTATGGTACGATAACAGCAGAGTCTAAAAGAATAGTGACTAGAGAGATGACAATATCAGAGAATATGTATGTGAGATTAATAATGAATAGATAACTCAAACAGTGGCAGCTATGGTTGCTACGAAACAGTAGAGGCTACAGGAACAGTGATTTGAGAGATGACAGTATCAGAGGAGATGGATGTCGGATTTATGATGACAACAACAGAAGGTAGGTGACTCACAACAGTGGTAACTATGGTGGCTACGACAACACCAGAGGCTACAAGAACAGTGACAAAGCAGATGCCAGTATCAGGATGAGAATAATGTCAGAGTGATGATCACAACAACAGAAGGCAGGTAACTTGCAACAGTGGCAATAATGGCTGTTACGATAACAGGGAATGCTGCGGGAGCAGTGACGAGAGAGATGCCAATGTCAGTGGAGAGGGTTGTCAGAGTGATCATGACAACAACAAAAGATAATTTAGTCACAGCAGTAGCAGCAACGGCAACAGCAGAAGCTACGTGAAAATTGACGAGAGAGAAAGGGAATGATGTCAGAATGAACACAAAACAAGAATTTAATCGATGGAGAACCCCAGGGAATGCCAACCGCACCCAATTTATTCCTTCTATGCCTATATGTATTTTATCAATTCCAATAGAAGTGTCTGTTTCAGCTCCTACAGCGGTAGTCGTGAACAATCCTACATGAGGGACCGGAACACCAGACAGTCCACCGACAGGCACCGAGGATCCACGCGCGCTGTCGCCAAAGCCTTCGCCACTGCTGCGGCCACGACCTTCAGCAAAAATGTCGTTTTGTAAAAGACGAGACTAGTACTTGCTTCCACGACGACTAATCTGTTCTACGTGTAATAAGTCGTGTGTATGCACGTTGCGCTAGTGTGTGTGCTGTACACACGCATTTGCATATTATACAGATACTTCACACAAACAAAGGGGCTAACGTCATCGATTTTTTGCATCCTAACGTCATTAATCTATCTAACCCTTTCACAAAACTGACGTCATTTTCGTGATTACAATAATTAAACGATCAATATTGTTCTTCAAATAATTGTTTTTTATTCTTTTGGCCAGACCCCTCATATATTACCAGATTACTTCATGATATAACCAAATTACCATCATCTACAGACCCCCTAATTTCAAATGACATACCTACTGATGGCCTTAATAACAGATTACTCGTCGTAGATTGCAATAAATAAATCAAATCAAAATATGTCTTTATTGCTAATATAGGTACTCTAACTTTGAAGTGTATTAGTTATAATCTTTATTCGTTTTTTAAAATGTTTACGCAAATTACTGTAATTTTTAGACCACAGCACAATTTAATTTATTTTCTGAAATAAGTTAGGTACAAATAAAGTAAGTTACCGAATAGCTAACTTAATTTACGGCCGATTTTTCAATTGAAAGATGAAATTTATTCCTATGAGTAAACTACGTTGGTTTCACTCTAACACACTACGTTGGTTTCACTCTAACACCTTTTGTTATATGAAATCGATATACTTTATTCCTAGGAGTAAATTTTTCTGGCAAAAAATAAATCGACCCTTAGACAACTAGAGAGAGTAAAGTATATTTTGTTTGAAATCTTTCGCAGGTGACAGAACTATTAATCGTCACATATACATACTTAACTTCTTTTGTTATATATTTTTTTGTCTATCAATGTCTTGTTATGGGAACTTTCATATGTTTTAAAGTGATGGTTGCGTCAATGTTGTAAAAGTTATTATAAGTACTTTAAATAAATTCGCAATAATATAAACAATGGGCCATTATATTTAATTTTGAGTCTAGAAAAGATCAACAAACTAAAAAAGAAAAACTAGAAACAAACTAGAAAAGACCAACAATTTTTTCAAAATATTTGTTTTGCTTGAAACTTTCTAATTCATCTTTTCAAGTTTTTCATGCACTATAATTATGTTTAGAGAATACAAAGCGATGGATTTCGCTTTAAAATCATATAATGGGCGGCGGTGGTAGCCCAGGGGTAGAGCTAACCTCTCAATCTTGAAATCCAGGTTCGATCCCCGGCCGGGCATGCAACTAAGAGTTTTTCGGAATTTATGTGCATAGTATTTGTTCTTACTAATTACTTGCTGAACGGTGAAAGAAAATATCGTAAGGAAACCTGCAGGCCCTAAAAAGCGTGTATTTGTACCCGAAATACGGCGATAGGGCTTACCACCCTCGTTGGGACGTAATAATCGTCGGTGAAACGGGGGTGTACCGAGTGTGGACTGTGCATTTCACAGTTCACACTGTGAATACCCCTGACAACCCCTCGGGGATTCATGTCGTGACGATCATGAGTCACATGAAACATGCAGGTTATGCTCGATCCCCTGGCACGGATACAGGATTTCACTCAGGAAATTATTGTGGTTTGGTTACAAGCGTTACATACAAGGTTACATACGTGAGTTGAAACCGTTTTTATAAACATACTCAGGGTACCTAGATAAAAAACAGGTCTAATTAAACAAGTACTAGTGTATCACAGGCGCGGATACGGGGGGAATGGGTACAATTGGGGGGTAATTGTACCCATTCCCCCCGTATCCGCGCCTGTGATACGCTACGGGGGGAATGGATACAATTACTCCCCAATTGTACCCATTCCCCCCGTATCCGCGCCTGTGATACGCTACGGGGGGAATGGATACAATTACTCCCCAATTGTACCCATTCCCCCCGTAGCGTATCACAGGCGCGGATACGGGGGGAATGGGTACAATTGGGGGGTAATTGTACCTGTACCCATTACTCCCCAATTGTACCCATTCCCCCCGTATCCGCGCCTACGATACGCTAGTCCTTGTTTAATTAGACCTGTTTTTTATGTAGGTACCCTGAGTATGTTTATAAAAACGGTTTCAACTCACGTAAGTAACCTTGTATGTAACGCTTGTAACCAAACCACAATAAAAGCGTTAGTAGAACACATTTTAAATGTAGAAACAATTAAAATTTTAAGAAAAAAATACACAGAAAAATATTACTTGGAAATATTTCTTGACTCTAGCCATTCGAGTTCAAAGTAGTCCAATCCTAGCAGAATAACAGTGTTGCGGGATGTTACTGGTAACACCCGTAGCATATGCTGAGTTGGGGTCCTTTTTATTGCCATGACACATGACGTTCCATGTTTATACGTATGAGTGTGGTATTTATCAATTTTAATATTATTTAAAAAACGTTGTATTTAAAATTTGTTTTGTTTCGTGTGTGTTGTGGCATTTAAATAAATGATTATTTATCTTTATCTTTATCAATCCCACTAGGGATCAACAACAGAGGATCTAAAAAGGCCGATTTGGGTAAATCATAAAATGATTTGAAAGTAGGATAGAGTCAAAAGTTTTTTCACGCGTGCAAAAGAGACGGCATTAGAACGGAATCATAATGTGATTCATGCAAAGCGGCCTTTTTAGAGGACCTAAAATAGAATAACTTCGCGCGATCTAATTTTCTTTTCTTTTCAGGTAATTTTTAATTTTTATTAAAGAATTTATTTTAAATGGTTATTATATCATAAAACCAATTTCTACAATGTATTAAATTATTGGTGTTATATTAGAAGTAAGCCTGTGTTATTAATTATATTGATCTTTCACCGATATAGGTAATTTCGACTTTCTCAATCGATCCTGTTTGAGCTACTTACTAGGAACGCATACTGTGCGAAAGAACAAGAACGTTTGAAAGACGCTCTATTTATGGCCGTGCTAGGGTTACCTACCTCCTCTATGGGTTATATTTACATTACAGGTGTATCTAGGGTAGCCACCCGTACTTTAAAATAATACTTTAATCTTACGTTATTTTGGGTCCCTGTACTTTATACTTTTGAATACCAATATAGTACATGAAACAGATGAAACTACATTATTCGTAAACTGAAAACAAAAACACAGCCGTAAAGAAATCCGAGGAAAAATGCATGACTTGTGCGCGTTATGCGTTTGTGTTTATGCAAAGAGCTCGAAAAATACAATTTCACAAAAGGATTTGAGGATGTTAGTATGGAGTCTGGCCTTCCTAGTTCCTACCGTCCACAGCCTTGATATTTTTTTCAAAACATCTTTGAACTCCCTTGAATAAAGAATACTTCTTTCTAAAGGACCGTCCTTTTTATTTACTTACCCTGAAATCAGATATACTTTATTTCTTCTAAAAAAAAGTTGGCAACCCTGGGGGTACCTGCCATTGATCGTTAAAAAAATAAAAATAAAAACAACATTCACAATATCAACAGTGTTTATTTCATGCAATAAATTAACAATCCATAATTCAATTAAATATGACCTTAGAACGAAAGATATAAATCTATACTTATAAAAAAAAATAACTGCGGACTATTTGAAATCAATAATTACTTTACCAAATTGGAAAATCTCTTCACACGATTGCCTCTAGTGAGTGTAGTGTACATATTTTGTCTGAAAAAAAAAACAAATACCCATGAATAAATTGTATAGCACAGTGCACTAAGTACGCTTTTTCGTGACTTACAGTAGAGCCACTGAGTGATGGCGCCTATGACAAGTGTGAATATGACAAGTGTAATAAGCAAGTGTGAATTAAAAAATGTAATACTTCATTGTTGATAGTGATGTACAACTTGTTTCGGTTATTATTTTTCGATTTGAATGTTGCTTTATTGTGCAATAGAATTCGTATAGAAACAAAGTATTTTTTTTAAAAAAGTTTCTCATTTTTTATAGGTCGTGTTTGAGGTCGCCAAGTTACGCAATAATATTTAATTAAAAACAAAACAATGACGAAGTTAAACTAAACGAAAATAAATGATAGTAAAATACTTTTTTCGATTTAGATATCTAAACATCTCTTGGGTGCCCGGGGCACTACACCTCATAGCCGTCCGATAGCTACGCCACTGGTTTTGGCACATTTTCCTTTTGTATCATTATGTTGAATGTTGAATGACGTGTCTAATGTTGAGTAAACTCACACTTGATTTGTATTTTTAACCGAAATTTAAAATGTACCTCGTCACTAAATGCAGCTGTCATAAGTGCCATCACTCAGTTGCTCTACCTTAGTCCTTATTTCACGGAGTAAGTTAGCGCTCCCAGCTACGCTCGTCATCCGAAAATGACTCTTTTGATAAAGTTAATTAACTTAAACGGTATGTTTAAAATTTAGGAAAAGAATATATATTGTTAGTTAAACTATAAAGAACAACTTCATACAAGGAAATTATTCTCGCTTAAGGCGCTCTTATCCCAGAAGAGCGACTCTCTGTCTTTTTCTTTACGTGTAAGGAGTTAAGAAAATAACCACACTTTTGTACATTTTCGGTTTTTAAATTGTTTAAAAATAAGGGATATGTTTATTAAAACCCACTTACGTGGTCGACCTAGAAAATTTAAAGAGCAATATTACCAGATATGTTTCGTTAATAAAAGAGTGGAATTATGGAAATGGCATGATTTGAAAGGTCTTATTACATGCTGTGTTCGTGAATTATTTCTATCGAGCAAAATTTATCTGATCGTGTAACACATGCGTAGAAGACCTAGATAAAGGTTCGAACTATAATGTGTATTTTTTTTTTGGAAGTTTTAAACGATTTTTGAAAGTTCTATTTGACTTTGAAATTACTGGTTTTGGGATAAGAGCGCCTTAAATATAAGAAACAGCAAAAAAATATTGTCCAAAGTCAAGCTGTTTTTAGACTAAAATTAAGTAAAATCTGTTATTTCTTTGGAACCACAAATGGTATTTGTATGGTTCTTGCATTTGTTCTGGTATTTGTATGGTATGGTTAAAGAAAATATTGTTTAGAAAAATTATTTATGGTTTTTTTTTTGCCGTCCATCGCGTCCTTGTGGAAACTATTATTTTCTCCTATTTTGCGCTATCCGCAACTGCAACGCTCACGCTCGTCTTCAGTAATACAATAGTATAACCGATTGATGGCGGTATATCCATTCACAACAGCCGGGCCTTATATAAAACAGACTGGTGACGGGCAGTGGCGTCACTGGTGCGAGGGTTCCGGCACCGCGCTCACCAACCTGCCTGCCTAGCGTGTGTGAGTCTGGGCAATTCTTCCAAGAGGACCGCCAAGAGTGGCGAAATCTTGGAAAGGCCTATGACGAACAGTGGACGAAAAAAAAAGCTGGAGGGTGGATGGATACATAATAGTAGTTTATGCTACAAGGGCGCAAAGGAATAAATTATCGAGCGTAGCGAGTGTTTTAAACGTAACCGAGTAATTTATTGCTTTTACGCCCGTGTATCATACTACGTTTTTCAATGCATAGTGTGAGGAAATGAAAACAAATATAATCTTGTGAACTTTAAATTATGATTGGCTCAAAAGGATTGTATCCAGAGCCGTTAAACAGTGGAAAAAAAGTATAACATCTATGGTACACAGAAAAGGCTGCAGGTTAGCCAACCATTGCAAATAAATTAAAAAAATAATAATAATAAAGCCCTAGGGCAAAATAATCGACTTTCTGTTCGGTTTTGATGCATAAAAAATGGGCCTTTACGAGCACATGCATTGAAAAACTATATAATACTGTATTATACTTCTGTAGTACCGAACTGTAACTAACTGAGTATGTAAGTAAATCTAGCTCTCTCACATAGATACTCCATCCCGAATTAGCCTAAGCCGCCTCCACCAGAACTGGAGCTGGCTGATGCTGAAGACTTGGAGAAGGACTGGGAGCCCCCGAAAGACTGGGAGCCCCCGAACGGAACGGCACCCCCTTCCCCATGTGGGTACCCGAAGTAGCCCCCGCTTCCCCCGCCGCCGCCCCCGCCGAGACCATGTCCGACGTAGTAGTGCCGCTTGGGACGCTTGATGTCGTTGCTGCCTTTGTGGTTCTCTCGTGAACCTGGAGTGTACAGACAACTTTAATAACTTCATTTTATTAGGTTTTCGTACCCAAAAGGTGCCAAACGGGACCCTATTACCTAGGACTGTCTGTCCGTCTGTCTCAGGGTCTACTGGTTCAGCCGTTATAGATAGCCAGTTGAAATTTTCACACAACACGTGTTACTATGGCCTCTATCACGGCAAATATAAAAAATTTAAAGGGGACACAAAACAAAAACAAAAAATACAAAAAACCTCGAAAAGGTACCTTTTTTTAACGTTACCATGAGGGTGGAGGGGCTTATATCCGAATCAAGACTACCGAAAAATATAAAAAAAAAACATGTAAAAATATAGCGGTTTAGATATTAGGGTTCCGTACACAGCGGGGACCGCGAATTGCTTGTCTTGTTTGTGTCGCCTTTGTGCTGCTGACGTCTATATTGTTAACGTCTATATCATTTATAATGTTTTTAGGGTTCTGAACGCGTATTGTGTGATGGTACGGAACTCTTTGCGGGTGAGTCCGACTCGCATTAAGCCAAATTAATTAACTATAACCGCTTATCCCACTGCAACTAGTTAATAACGTAATAGAACAAAATTTCCTCAAAAGGATTTCTGCTAAAATGCTGCGCGTGCGGCTCGTGCGCTGTCGGCTGCGTCGTCGATGGAGGTGGGATGGTGGATGCACTTGATTCTTTTAATTGCTCCACTTGTTCCACTTGGCATACAGTCAACAATAATAACACGTGAGTGTTAAAGCCGTATGTAATAATTTAGTATGTCAGCTCAAGAGTTTTAATAATATTAGAGGATAAAATTACCTGGAGGAGGAGCAGCCAAGCAGCTGGTCACCAGAACAGCTATCAGTAATGCCACCATGACCCTCGACATTTTACAGTTTACGTCCCGAAGTCTAGACTAACGCCGGATCGACTCCCGTCACCCTTTTATACCAGCACCCATTTCATGCCCCAAACTGTCGACTCACCCACCACTGTTTACGCCAAATAGAAAATTTTCACAAGTCATCTCTCATTTTACCAGACTTTGGTATGGTTCATTTAGTCACAAAATAGATACTACCAGAAGGCCGACTCCATCCAACGAGCGAAAACAGACGCACACGTGCATATACGCGTACGTATGATGATCTCGGCAGAATTTCGTATTGGCTGGCATTCGACCGACTTCGACCGAGATCGTCGTACGTACGCGTCTATGTGAGCGTGCGCCTGTTTTCGCTAGTTATGTCGAGTGAACCTTCTGTATGTCGTTATTTTGTGACTTAGTTTACCTGTCTGTACCATGTTTCTGCGGATACTTCACCGATGTTGTCGATCAACTACGTTTTCCTTGTATAATTTCCTACTCACAAAAAGATTTCTACAAGTCTTTCCTGCTGGTAATGGGCGGAGCCGGGAGACGAAGGCGTCCATTTTAGGGTACCCCACAAAACGGCAACTCTTATTAAAGCCTCGGTGGCAGTATAAATATCACTACTAATAATAAAGTAGTAAAAAGGTCGTCTGTCTGTACATTGAATATTTTTACAAAATTTTAGATGAAATGGGCAGTTAGTAGTACTGTAATAAGGCCATAATTTGTCTGTCTGACTTTCTGTTCTGTTTTAAGAGCCATTTAGCAGCCGGATTGTGAAAAACCCGCCTTTTTCTACAGGTTCTAGCATGAACTTAACTCGACATTGATTCGGTAATTTAACTGTAACTCTTATTTCACTTTTTAATGAATTCGATTTTATATTTCAAATTTATTTAAACCGTCGCAGACGTGCTCGCATAGCAGAACACTTAAATTCAAAATTTGCTCAATAATTATTCAAGAAAACCTTATTGTGTAAACTGTCATTGCGAAATTTTCATTGGTTTCTATAAATTAGAATTTTTAAAATTCAAAACTTTAAAATTCTAATGGAAACCAATGGAAACTTTGCGATGGCAGCATACACAATATATAGATAACATGGTTTTGTTGAATACCTTTTCAATGCATTTTAAATTATAAAAATGCAGTTTTTTCACAATCCGACTGCTAAATGGCTCTTAACTCGATGTGGTTTTCTTTATAGTAATCATATAGCCTTTATACTCTTGATAAAGTAACCGCCAAACCGAAAACTATCGATAGGTATTTCATTAAGATTGAAAGACACTTCCACGAAAAGAATGAAAACCTTTAGTGGGCTCACTGAAGGAAACGAAATACCTTAGAAACTTGTGTTCCATAGTAATTTTAGTTAAAAAGATAACAATCCCAAATACTAGCAGGTTTGCAAAGATAAACGGATATTTTTATCTACTGGATCATCCATTGTCCTGTCAAACCGTATCAGAATTAGAACCAATCCACGCACGATCGTCCGCGCATAACCTTCACGGAAGTTTTTGTACGATTCGGTATATTAAATAAGTACCTTTATTAACCTACAAAAAAGATTCAAAAAGTATTCACCAGCTAGCAGTATTGTATAATTGTATACGTAGAATATAGAACCTGTTGGTCGCTGGACAGCCCTCGTCATATGATAAAAAAAATAATATGCAATAAAAGTTTATACATATACAATATAAATAGATATATTAAAAATAAAACTTGTTTTAATTTCTCCTGTCTACCTACAAGAAAACTGGCTACTTTCGGGATATTTTTTGATCTACGTCTTTCAGAATACATAAATAGAACCAAGAAATGAGTTTTTTGAGCAGAACAGTGACGTCAGACAGATACATGAAGGGGCACACGTTCTAGTGCAGGGGCTCTACCGCGTAATTCTCATTTGTATCAACTTCAAGCAAATGCATGCGAAATTCAACGCGTGCAAGAGATGGCGTGTTAGGCGGGCGTCGTTGCACGCACGTCAGATTTCAATATCAAGTTGATGTTGATGAGAATGAGAATTACGCGGTAGACCCACTGGTTATTATATTTCTACTTTCTAGAAATATAGCTTGTACAAGTTTTTATTGTAACTTGCGAACTAATAGGGAGACACTGATAAACCTGCAAAACATGGATTTATCGGTAGGACGCCGGATTCTCGATCTTGAGACCCAGCTTCGAATCCTGTCGGTTGGTCGAAAACTTTTACGGAATCGATGTATAGTACAAGTTTTGTATTAATTGATAGTATTAATTTAATATCAATTGAAAAAAATATATTTTTATTTTATTTTATTTTTATTTTTATATATATTAAAATGTGAGAAAAACGTATATTTATGCCCGAGCTATGGCCGAAAGGCCTGTCACGCTGGGACGTTAAAATTGTTGGTGAAAAGAGGATGTACGACACTTCTGTCATTCCCTCGGTATATATGCCGATAAGATATGTATTTCTTAAATAATTAAAATAATAAATTTTAACAAAATTTATACTTGCGATTGTCTGCACTTGGTGAAACTTGAAACACATCTTGAATTAAAACAAGATAATATAATATAATTTTTAATTCAAGATAATAAATTTTAATTTACTTTTAACTTTTGTACTAACTTTTTTGTGTGACTTCGCCCTCATTGAATTCGTTTTTGTGTTGTCTTTCTAAATTAAAAATAAATTGAAATTGTATTATTTCCGACCACTCATTTTATATGTATTTGACCTAAATTTTGTCTATTTTGGAGTGTTTTTGCTGAAACCGAAGTAACGTTTCTCATCGAAATTATTTATGTGTCTTTGACCTACGCTACGCTACGGTACCAGATATTACGAGAAAGCAAATTTTCGGCCACTTTCGTATTTATCTGGAAACGTGCAAGAAATCACAGCCGTATGGAAAGTTATCTATATTTATATATGTCCTTGGCACATCGTAAAATTGGGCATATCATGATCTGCCTAGGCATATAATTTTTCTGTTAAAACTAGGTCCGCTCCGCTTCGCTCGGCTCCCCAAATGTATTTATATATATACCTAACACGGTCCTCTTTGCTCCGCTCTTCGCACCTATTTTTAGCTTTTGGTAAAAGATTTTCGATTTAACACTTTTCGATCTGCCCGTGACATATAATAAAAGAATACCCTAACTGACTGATCTAACAACGCCCAGACCAAACAGCTGGACCTAGGAACATGAAATTTGGACTGTGGGTTCCTTGTATGACGTAGACATACGGTAAGAAGGGATTTTAGGAAATTCCCATGGGATCGGGAGAAATGGGATCCACGCGAGCAAGGCTGCGGGGCGTCCGCTAGTTTACCAAAAAATATGTTTTTTGGGCACAAGCGCGGATCCAGGGGGAGGGTCATGGGGGTCATGACCCCCCCCCTGAGCCTAGGTCACCTCTTTTTAACCGACTTCAAAAAAGGAGGAGGTTCTCAATTTGACTGTATGTTTTTTTTTTTTTTGGGCGTGTTTAGTCCATAACTCTGTCATTTATGAACCGATTTGAATAATTCTTTTTTTTTTTTTTTGGTAGATTGTACTTCCAGGTAGGTTCCATTTTAGGTTCGGTCATGATGTGATGAAGGTCTTCAGAGATAGGCAGTGGAACTCCTCAGAAAATGACAGCATATATCTTGAAATTGAGGTAATCGCTTTGTACCTGAGTGTTAATTACAAGGTATTACTTGAAAATCGAAATTCTTCCAACTGACCTTCGATCCTGCCTTCATCACCATATTCACCATAGAACTCCTCAACGGATCAGAGCACATAACTCGAGATTGCGGCAATCACTGCGTTAGGGTGCTGATTCAAGGGTATTACTTGGAGATTATCAGAATACCCACCTGACCTTCGATCCTGGCTTCATCACCATAGAACTTCTCAACGGATGACAGCACATAACTTTGGATTGCGGCAACCAGTTTGTGTTAGGGTGCTCATTGCAGGGCATTGCTGAAAATTGCTAGTGTACCCACCTGACCTTCGATCTTGGCTTCGTCATCGCGGAACTCTTCAACGGATGACAGCACATAACTCGAGATTGCAGTAATCATGTTGTGTTAGGGTGCTGATAGCAGGAAGCTACTCAAACATAGCTACTTATACTCACTTGAACTTAATTTCATACGAGTATTAACACCACGTTTGCAAGAACTATCCATACCTCAAAATTTAACCCAGCAACACTAAAAAATGTGAAATAAAATGAAATTTTAACAAAAAAATAGTAACCGACTTCAATAGTAACAGCAGTCATTCACTAAAAAGTTAATAATAAATAATCGGTCGGAAGTCGGTTACTATTTTTTTGTTAAAAGTTTATTTATCATACAGTCACAGAAGATATAGAAGATATAGGCCATTAAAGTTTAAACACTAAAAAAAATTAGCACTTTAGGACCCGGGCGTGCAGGGTCTAGCTAGAGTAGCATCAGCCGTTCTGGTGATAAGCCGAAATTAATATTTTATTATTATACGTTTGTTGGACCCTGTGACCCCCCTCTGGCTTGCAGGCTGGATCAGCCCTTGTTTGGGCATAATTTAAAAATAAGTATATTGTGTGTTCATTTTAAAATAAAAGTGTTAATCTTTGTTTTCATTTGTTTTATTGATTTATTGTGAGAATGTATCTTGTGTCTATACATAAATAAAGAATTAAAATAATTTACTTCAGAATATTTAAATTAAAGCAAATAAACATTGAAGTTTTTTTATAAAAAATAAGACCTTGTACTGACACTAAGTGATGTTCTCCAGTGGTAGCCTGATCCGCACCTAACGGGGGGGGGGTTAAATTAATTAATTTACCAACAAATTTCATGCCAAATTTATTTTTATTATTGGTAAAAGTTAATAACATTTTATAACATATTTTCTGTTGTTTTGATATTAATACATTTAACATTAATAACATTTGCACACAGAAAACTTAATTCTAAATTACATAATAAAAGTTATGTACAATGGCGTGCTTATCTCAATAATTAGCTTTCTTCCAGCAAGCCAAGGGTGATAGGGAAATTTGATATAAATATGATATTCATATTGTGCACGATAATACATATACAGAAACAAGATTAAATTAATAGTAAATAACTAATAGTTAAAAATATAATAATAAACTACATAAAATTTACATGCATAGTATAAATAAATATAAAAATACACATTCAGTAAATAAATACATAACGATGAATAATATATATACTTATACCTATATACGTATACCTACAGGATATTGTCGAAGATAGTGCTCTTCTATTTTCCTTTTGAATACACCAATGGAGGGGCTATCCCTGATAGTGTGAGGAAGGGAGTTCCACAGTTTAATGGACTTAACAGTGAAAGAGCTTCCATACGCCCCGGTGTTATGAAAAAGGTGTTTTTAAAAGTGAGACTGTATGAGACCTGACTTGCTTGTCTCTAAGGAAGATATACTCATAACGATCGCGGAAGTATGGAGGAGAAGATCTTTAAAATGTTGAAAAGGCAACAGAGGATATGAACATACTGACGCTGTTTAATGGGAAGCCATTTAACTGTTCACGGTACTGAGATACATGATCATATTTTCTTAGTCCATAGATAAACCTGATTCTCAGATTTTATAAACGTTCAAGTTTACCAAACAGCTCTTGACTGACATCAAGAAACAGACATCAGCGTAGTTGATGATCTGCAAAAGCGGAGATTGTGCGAGAGTAACTTTAATTTCGAAGGGGTGTTTCCGGAGACGCTAGTAATACTTTATATTCTCTGCTTGAAATATTGCACTTTCCTGTAGACCTCATTAATATGCGCAGCCCACGTCAGATTACAATCAAATAGGACTCCCAAATTTTTTGCATATTTATTGTGTAAGCCATAGGAATACCATAATAAATTACTTGTCAAATTTACCTTTTAAATTTGCCAGTAAAAATATAATATCTATTTATAAATAAGTAATGATGTTTTATTTATAAGTAAGTAGCAGCAGCATATATAAATAAAGGAAGGATAGATTGCTCACTCCATACATTAGAACAAAGCCCGCGTAAAACTTATTATTTTCGCCGGTACCTAGTAGTTCGACTTATTATCGCTACTATACTAGATAAATTGTGACATACCTAGTGCCATCTATCGAACAGTTGATGAAACGAAATTCGATGTTGTGTGTGTGTAGCAACTATACTGCGCCCACAAAAACAAAAATTTGCTAGAATACGACAATACGCGACACATGGCATACGATAAATCTGAGGATAAATCGCTCAACCGTGCATGACAGTTGAGTTAAAGAGTAAAGTCATATACCGGTATGTATGAGTAGTGTGTGTTAGGTAAATAAAGCGTATTTTAATGCACATATTTTGTTTAATTGATCGTTGTACGCCATCTACCGGAATCCAGAATAACCATCTGCACGCTTAGTTAGATTGCCAGCTTACCACCGAAAGTTTAATGAAAAAAAATGTTAAAAACACCTGATTAAGAATTCACTATTTTCTGATGCGATGTTATGAAAATTTTGTGTTTTTATTTATAAAATGAATAAATATGATGAACCAGAACAGTAAAATGCTATATTTCGTCGATTTCAGACAAAATTTATTTTTAGGCGAGACAAGTAACGTAATCTAGCAACGTTATTTTTAGTATTGCGAACAGTACAAGGACATAGCAATCTATTCTTCCTTTATTTATCTATGGCAGCAGTAATAAAAGTTTGATATATCAAAACAGTAATGTTCCGATACTTAAATAAGTTTCGGAAATTGAGTACCGGTCAAAAATCATATCCATATTTTTGATAACCGTTAAGGACCATTAAGTTAACCTCCCGTTATGTTGAATTTTCTGAAAGTTGGACTTCCATTAATCTGATTTCTCTGAAAGTTGGATACCATGATGTTGGATTCCCATTAAGTTGAATTCCCATTAAGTTGAATTCTCATTATGCTGAATTCCCATTATGTTGAATTCCCATTATGTTGAATTCTCATTATGTTGAATTCTCTGAAAATTGGATTCGCTTTCTCATAAAACGGTGCGCCCCAAGATAGGTCACTGGTGAAATACTGCAAAACTTATATGTTCAACTGGTCATACATAATGGACATTCTTTTTATTAGTTTTGTAAGTGAGTTCACCGACTTTGATCAATAGCCTGGTATGGTATCAAAATTAAACAAGTTGTTTATATTCTTGCAATAAAGTTTTTATTTACAAATAATAAAAAAATGTGTTACAAAATCCACAGCAACATTTATAAATGATTCTACGTAGTGTAGAAAATATTATAAACAAATGTACTGGAACTTGTACAATTCATTCAAATAAGTAGTTTCGAGACAGACCCGGGTGCAACCACGAGTGAGGAATGGGACTCTGATATTGTAAAGCTTTTCCCTCTTGATTGGATAGCCGACCAACGCCTCGGTTAGTTATACCTTTTGCACAAATTTGTCCTTTACGTAGACGTAAAAAGAACTATCTTACAGTGCTCCCAAAGTAATAATGCGCATACAAATCTTCGCCACTGTTCGGCAAAGTTCGTATTTCCTTACACTTTCTATACAAGCAATAAGGTCACGTGGTCCGCTCGGCCATAGATTTGTATGCGCATTATTACTTTGGGAGCACTGTATACGGTATTCTGTGATACGGCGTTGATTGTACCAATTGTACCTTTTTCATATTCATTCATTACATTTGTATTTTTAAATAACTTTTTTTATTATTTGCCGAAACATACCACTCTAATAAAAAAAAAATAGGTACCATAATTACATTTACAATATAAAAGTGTGATGCATTAAGTATTTATTAAGAAACCCTATACTATCTCCTTATACCGGCACAGGTATAGTTTTGGTACAAACTTAAGCTACAAGTCAGATTGTTCGATTCATATAACCTATGTATGTACATATAGAATCAATAGCATAGCTATGAGTTTTAGTTCGTATTCACTTTTCGTCTATTGCAAAATGTATAAAATTACATTCAAACTTAGTTGTTTTCTTGATTCTGGCACAATATTAACTATAAACATATATTATTCTAATCATCCAGAGGTATTATTTTACTACAACTACAAAATAGACTAGTAAAACTGTGTTCACTACGTTACGTAACAAGATCGCGCTTGGCGGTCCCGCGGGGCGACAGACGTTGGCAGGGGCGAGGTCCGCGCGGGCGCTTCCCTTCCCCGCTGCACCAACCCGCGTCCCGCTGACATCAAGAGCGCATGACGCGCGTCAAAATTGGTCCGATTCGCGCATCAACTGCATCAATCCGATTTATTTATCACCAGCAAAACAAATGCAAACACCGCGTCAAACTACACTAACCGCATCTGCTGATACGACTTCATGCGAATGAAGCAATATCTATTTGACAGCTGTCTATTTTAGGTGAGAACAATGTAGTTTAGGTGAGCAAATGGATTCAGCTTTACGGCCGATTGCCGAAGTTATACTACATGCCGTATTCAAAACTACGTACGTAGAAAAGGTCATTCGAAACTACAACTAAAGAAAATCACGTCAAAATTGTTCCGATTTGTTTCGATGCATGACGGGCGTTGATGCAAGTCGCGTCAAAAAACTAATGCACTATATGCGCAATTCAGTACGAAGCCTACCTCGTCCCCGCCCCACGTCTGTCGCCCTGGGGGACCGTCGCGCACGATCTTGTTTATCTATAGTAACTAATTATTATGATTTTACTTATTAATTACAGTAACAAACAACAAAACAACCGTTACCATTGAGAACGTGTATTTAGAGGATCAATATTCATCATCTGCTTCATTGCGTGTTGATCTTGAAATTAACCCAAAATACACAGTATGATAAGATCATTCGTAAGTAGAATGTCTAGATAAAAATACGTACATCCGTAAATTCATTGCCACTTTATTACATTTTAGTGTCAAATTCAGAAGTGAAGAAACTTGTATTGTGTGTATATTAGCTAAAATTAAAACTGGGCGCCAATAAAACATTCCCTGAACGAAGACAATTAAATAAAAAAGTAAATAGACGGTATTTCTCTTTAAATCATATAAACACCGCAAAAAGCGCAAGGGCAAATGTTTAAAATAAATATAGAAAACGTAACATTCATTAGAAAAATTTGCACTAAACGCTACAAAAACAAATTGCACATCATAATGCACTCGTAATTAGATAGGAATCATGTCATACCGTTTACTTACCACCATTGAAGGACATGAACAAAACATAGCTGTAGACTTCGACCAAAATAAAATAAATGGACGGGCCATAGCGTACAGATTTTTGAAGTCTGTAAAGTGAGCGCCGGCTCTCACTTCATCTCTGTCTCTGTCTGTTAGAAGAGTGACACGTACGCTTATTATTACATGCCATCCAAATAACTGACGAAAAAATACCTTCTTGTGCATTTACAAAGTGCAAAAAGCAAAATAAACATAAAAATAAAAATTAGGTATTGAAGTATATATCCAATTGCTTAGACTCGTTACGAGTGAGCAAATTGTAAAGACAAGGCCCGTCCATTCATTTTATTTTGGTCGAAGGCTGTAGACATGCTGTGCTTTTAAATATGCAATTATTTTGTACTTTTTCAAATGTTTTGGATGCAAGCAAATTTGAATTTATTATTCTATAAATCACTGGTAATGTGTGACATCACAGAATTAACAAACAAAGTGTATAATCGAACAGTTCAAAGTCTAACATACAAACTACCTACATACATTTCCCTAAAGAATTTTACCTAAATTTTACACATGACCCAGCCTTTTATGAAAAATGAATAGTTATTAAATAATGCTCGTGTAAAAATATTTATGGTATAAAAAGTTACAGAATAACAAGTAAGAAAAGACAATAATTCGATAATAAAAACAACAGAAAGTTACAAGTAAATAAACAATATGAAAGTGTTTATTGATTCGATTCAATATATTATTATGGGTTGTTATTATAAGGTATAATTCATTTAGAAATATTTACAAATTTAATCATTGTTTGTAATAAACACCTACGTATTATTTTAAACTAAAATAATTCACTAATCACTAGCCATTTATTCGCTTTATCCGATATTAGTAATATTAAATTCAGTCCGAAATATATTGTAATTTATTATGACAATAAATTCATTGTGATGTTGATTATTTTAATTGTAGTAATGTTCATTTTGATTGTTGTGATGTTTAATATATGTATATCAGTTATTAATTTATTATGTATATCATCAATATAAGCATAATATATCAGTCACTATAATATTATTTAGTTGTATGGAATGAACACATAATCTTTCGGTATTTTGATAACATCTTGAAAAAAATATTGTTTTTAACGATCTCTTGTATTTTTAAACAAATCATAATATCATTATTATTATTTTTGGAAAATGCCTAACATTTATTAATGTTCTAAGATAGTATAAAAATATAATTATAAAACCGTAAAAATACTCGAATTCATTGCATTGTAGGAAGGTATATAACAAATCTTCAAATTACTTTTTTCATTTAATTCTACAGAAAATTATTTTCCAAAGTTCATCTATTTGTTTAAAAAATTGAGCATATTGTACAAAAATAACTAGTGTATAAAATGCACAAAATATATCAGAAAATGCCATCGCTTATTCGTTATGCAGTCATTGTAAAAGTATTTGTGTATAAATAAGTATAGTTTTACAGAACTCTCTGGTATTTCATTGCACGTCTAAAAACTGGTGGAATAAAATAAATGTATTGTAAAAAAAGCTGTTTGTTCCGCTACATACAAAGTGCAAATATCGCATTGAGAATATGGCTTTACATAGTCTTAGAACCTCAAATTTCTCAATTCAAATCCATGTAACGCTAGAACACCTACAGGACCCACACTTATTTTGATAACAGCGGAATTATAATTATTCCCTACGACGGTTCTTTTAGTATCAACACTTAATACTTACATAAGCCAATAAAAACGACGTTTATTTCGCAGGAAAATTCAAAATGGCGTCCATTTCATTACCATACGCAGAGCTATGATACGGCGACCGTAACAACATTTCAAACCGTGCCAATCGATTATAGTCTCTGTTCCTCGATGGTTAAAGTACCGTGTTACATCGTTTAGAAGTGCGACTCGTACGCGAAGTAGGTGTGACGTCACAGCTGCGTGTCGTCGCTGGGCAGTGCGAGACGCGTGCGGGGTGCGGCGAGGGGCGCGGCGTCGTCGCCGGGCGACGCGAGCGGCGGCTCCGGCTCGGGGTTCATGTCGATGCGGGACGCGGCGCGCCACACCAGCATGTCCATTATAAATGCGAGGAACATCAGGCCGGCCGATAGACCTGGAGTTGTTTAACATTTCATGTTACATACTATTTATATGTATATTATTATTACAATGAATACAATTTTATTTTAATACGTAGAATTATCATTAACGCTAAAACAATAGTTAGCAGGCTAGATCGTGACTCGTATTTCACTTTTTCTTTTTCTTTTTTTTTTGTGAATTTTACTTTGTTTCTTTCAGTATGATAAATTATTATAAGTATAAAACATGAAAACCAAAATACTGTTAGTGTAATGTTATAAAAATCGATGATAGGTTTTGTAATTTTTTGATGTAATATTTTTGTAACTGCTACTTTAAGTGGAAAAAGACATTAAATTACCTAGTAACAGTGTACTGTACTATTTTATTAAATAACTGCTAGCTTCTGAAACACGTTTGACTTAAGGTGATATACCGTGCTAGCAAAGGTCCCCGTTACTCCAGGCAGAAAAGACCCGCAGTGCGAAAGGGACGGAATCGGGGAAAATTGTCAAAAAGTCGGTTTTAAATTATTTCAAAATAAACTAAAATAGCTACAAAAAATTCCATAACCAGTAATTTAGGTGTAGTTAAAACCCATCTAAATAAATATTTTTCAAGTCTGTATGCTATCCTAATTTGTCAGAATATCAAAAAAAGTGTAAATTTAGACCTGATTTCAATAATTATTTCTATCGAATGAAATTCCTCCTATCGCGTTTCTGATAGACCAAAATCTATTAAAAGGTCCCAAAATTGTTATACTAATTTATTTTACTTGGAACTTCATTAAAAGAGCAGATAAATAACTTCAAAAAGTGTCAATTTTCACGGTATAGCCCCTTAATTCACAAAATCCGTCATTGATCCATTTCCATATGCTTTTTTAAAATAGCCATGTATATCAATGAACCGCATCGAAGTCCGCTCAGTAACTCCCAAGAAATCTAGTACACCTTTATAAGACAGGCGTGGTATATGAATAAATAAATAGACGTTGTGTTATCTAAAACCAATAAACTTACCCAAAAAGAAGTGCCTAAATCGATCATTATCGTAGGATGCGCACGCGCCGGTGATGCCGCACAGCGTGTCTTTGAGTCGGCAGGCGGCGTCGATGGCGGCGCCGAACACGATGGGGCACGGCACGTTACCGAACACTCCTATTGCGAACTGGATCACGCCCATCGCCATCGCTTTGTCTGTAAAAGAGATATATTCAGAGTTATAAACTGATCACATGTACATTGGTATTGCAGTTACTTAGGTTAGGTTATTATTTTCGTTACTTAAAAATAGTATTGTATAAATATTTTAAGTATAATAATTAATAATATATTGTACACATATTACTGTTATTTTTTGTAATATAGTATTTATAATATAGTTATTATGTTAATTAATATTACATTTTGGTTAAAATTAGCACGTTGCTTTTTTGTTAGCATTAACGCTACCCTTTTTATCGTTAACATCTTTTTCATTCCACCCAAAGGTTGCCTGGAAGATATTGCTATTAGCAATAAGTGCCGCCTTTGTACACAATGTCTGTCTTTTATGTGAAAATGTGTTGTAAATTATATTTGCAAAGGTACAAAAAGTGTAATGAATAAAATAAATACATAGTTTCTGATCTTCATTCGGTTTGCTGGAAGAAAACTCTTATAGAGATAAGTTTTCCGTTGTGCACTAATTTTATTTATTTACCTGTATAATAATGTATATATTTGTGTGTACAATAAAGAACGAGAGTGATTATTTTTGCTATTTTAGAATGTGATAAAAAAATCTTATCACTACGCTTTGTTGCTCGACTCTCGGTCTATCATTTTGTCCTTACAACGATTCAAAGTCAACTTTTAGATTATTGTCTCAAAAATACGAATTTAATTTTTTTCACTTATATTACCATTGCAATAGAGGCGAAAAGTAGGTCAGGGCAATCTTCCACGAGTAGTTCTCAATAGGTTAGGTCTAGCATACTATACAGATGCGGACTTCATAGTTTCACCCTGTACCACACATGTATCTTGCTTCCGCTTTCAATTTCAAAAAGTACTATCTGGAATGCGTTGCCGTTCAAATTTGAGCCTTTTTGTTTAGGCGGTAAAGTTGCTATTAACATAAAATATTTTGTTGTTTATGCGTTTCGTTGTGCACTACTAATTAGCGGTCGAACTTAACAATAGATAATAATGCCATTCATTGGAAGATAAGCTCTTAAGTGGATTTCGACAATTTAAAAAATTTCTACTTTACAAGAAATATTATTTGCACTGATTCGACTTATCGGCTTAATTTTGGGGAACAAAAGAGCAAAAGAGTAAGGCAAGTGCCGCTCATAAACTGTGAAGAGCAAATCTGGTCGCAATATCTCACTGCACGCGGGGTCACAAAACGTATTTTGCGTAGAGCAACTATCGATAGAACCAAAATTGTGAGTAACGTATGCACTTTAAAACAATTAGAAGACGATTAAGAGCTAACGGTAACTTTTATGAATTATTTGTTAACGAGGGTAATTACAATTAGCAATCATTAATCAATCATTATTATTTGTCTTTGTTTATCATTATAGTTTTTATTTTAAAGTTAATGAAATAAAATTCAATACAATAAAATAGGTGTTAAGATAAAGTTGCGGAAGCCGCAAACTGGTGATAATACTCGTCCATACGAACAACTCTTACTATGGAGCCAAGCCTCGAAAAAAAATCAGCTGTTCCATAACTACCCGACCAAAATGTATGAGACAAATGTTTTTTTCTCGCGATATCCCAATTTTTTTCACGAAAAACTTTTTTTTCAAATTTAAATATTAGAGTTAGCGGAAGTCACTGGACAGACTAATTAACGTCTCGCCTGCTGTCATTCTCCAACTTTCTTAGCGAGTACCCTTCATCCTAGGTTTCATCTAAGCCTTCCATCGGGCGCGGCAGTGAATAAGTGTAAGCCTTGTATAGAAAAAAAAGAAACGTGGGTTAGACACTAGTGAAATACAATAAATTAACATAATCATACCCATTTTATCAGTGCACCGTATAATGAGCAGCACCGCCCCCACCTCCCCGCTGGCGTGCACGAACATGAGCGCCGCGAATATGGCGACGAACACGTAGATCCGCGAACATGGCCCTCCGCACTCCCCGGTGATCGCGAACCCCTTCGACAAGATAGCCGCCGTTATGTTCGGGTTCGACGTGTTGTAGTGGTTGATCCTGGAAATTCATTTCATTTCTAATTATGGGGACCTTGAACCTTGACGTCATTATAACGTTTTTTTTTTTTGTTGACAAATACGCGGAAGAGGTGTGTCAGGATCGTAGCAGGTTCGTAACATGCCTACCTTTCTGGAAGATTGCCAAATATTGATCAGAGATGCTTTTTGTCTGCAAAGAACTACTAACCAGCCGAAATCTTGTTTCTTAAGTATGACGTCACACGGGAGAAGACGTTGAGAACTGTCAAAGCGACCAGAATCGTTAGCGTATTGATAAATCTTTAGCGCATTAACAAAATACCGACGCACGTTGACACTTAATAATTTTTGCTTCTGGTTTAGCAGTGTACAGACCAGGCGAACGAAGCGAGCGCAAGTCTTTCGCGCTCTTTCATTTGACTCCAGTGTCTGCTGAAAATCAGCGCTAATTTGTGAACTCCCATGAGCCAGCGTTTAGTACAAATATAATTAGATCTTAGTATCTTTAAAATGTCCAAAAAAGAGTTGACATTCTAACAGTATTATTGTCGTTGGTATTTTCAAGGCGAGTATTGTTCACAGGACGATGACGTGGCGTGCGTGCACATCCATCCATCAGCCTAGTACGTCCACTGCTGGACATAAGCCTTTCCAGGACTTTGCCACTCCCGGCGGTCATCCTGGAAGAATTGCCCATACTCACACACGCTGGGCAGGCGGGTTGGTGAGCGCGGTGCCGGAACCCTCGCACCAGTGACGCCGCTGCCCGTCACCAGTCTGTTCCATATAAGGCCCGGCTGTTAGGGATGGATATACCGCCATCCATCGGTCCTAGGCATAGATTAAACAAAAACAATACTATACTAACGTGTCAATAGCCTTCTGGAATCGGCCGCCGTCCTCTATGCAGTCGCACTCGTAGTAGAGCCACGTGCTGGTGTTCAGCTGCAGACTGCTCGAGCAGCCGGCCTGGCACGGTGACAGGTACGTGAACGAGTCCTGGCGCGGGAAAATAGCGAGGTCAATACAGGGGATCAGGGGCCTTATTATCTAACTTCAACATCTATCGCTTTCAAAGGTACCGTGATTGGCTACGACAATGTTGCACATCAATTTTCAAAATCGGTTCAGTATTATCTCCTACGTACAGACAAACTGTTGTTTGAGTGACTGTACAGGCCAAATCCTTTCTCTGGTTGCGGCGCGGTGCGGGAGGGGTGTGGTGACGTCACGAGAATTGACGTGAGACTTCCAGAGAGAGAGAGGGACGCAAGATGCGATGTTACCCCTCCCGCACTGCGCAGTAACCTCAGAAACCGACTCGCTTAAGCGGCAGGCCTTGTAGATGTAGGTAGACTAAACGGCTAACTGCCAAAGAACTCATGACGAACCAGATTGAAGCAGTCTCAAGATACTCGTAGAACAAAAGTCTAGTAATTCCTCTTGCATTACCTGTCCACAGACGGGGTTGTACGGCATCCCGTCGCAGTGGCACGTTGCGCTGCATTCCATCGAGCTGTTGAAGTTGATGCCGCCGGGCGGTAGTAGCCGGAAGTTCTCCTCGGGGCACGACACGAACATCAGCATTATCATACCTGGAAATGTACATTATGGTTTATTTTAGGTAAGGTAGGTCTGTTGATAGTACAGAATATCTACCTATTCCTATAATAAAATTGTTAGACAGTCTGTATTGTTTTTTTTGCCAAAGAATATAAAATTGTACATCCTGAAGGCAAAACATTTTTTTGGCTACCTGTTTGTTTGTTTGTATGCATCGTTTAAGCTTATAATATGCATAGTTAAAATATGTACAGTCTATAAAAATTAATGTAATAAAGTAACATAAAAGCTAAACTAGACATTTCACTTTTGATCATGTTTTGGTTTTGGTAGTTAAAAAAGACAGTGTTCACACCGGAGGCAAAATCTAGTATCTTAATAAGAGCAGTCGAGTTAAATTAATCTAAAGTAGCAAAGTAGCTACACCAATTTTGAACAATAAAGCGTGAACATTGCGAATGGGCCACGGAACCAGAATCAGAAAATTTCGTTTTTTCCGAAAAGCTTCGGTTCCAGTGCAATCAAAAGTAACACTTAATTAGTATATTTTTCATAAGCATGTGGCTTTCACCTCAACTCTTGTTTTGGCGACTTGTGCGCTCGGATGGTTTGATTGTTTGATGGTTTTCGAATGAAGACGAGACGCACTCGACTTTTGAATCGATTCGGATAAATAGATCGGAGAATTCCATTGCTTGTATCAGGATTAAAAGGGGCATATACACAATGTTATAACATCTGTCACCGTGGCTGCATGCTCAATCTATTTATAGACCGATGTTTTAATGATATAAAGGAGAATGGATGTAGCCTGAACTTTGGTGAGTTACTAAAGTTATCCTTGCTTCATCGACATATGAGCTGCAAGAGACCAAATTGGCGAGATACTGAGAAGGACAAAGTCAAAAGCACCCGTCATACAATAGCTTGTAAGATCAGATTAATGGATGTAGAAGAAGCGAAAGAGGTGTGCCAGGAATTGATAATATTACTCCTATTCAGCAAAAATATAAAATGAATAATAAAAAATCCAGGCCGATATTCCAAATACAAAATACACGGGCCATATCTTAAAAAAGAAAATTATAAGCAACAAATACATTCAGAATTATTTAAATTTTTGGGGGCGGTTTATATAAAATAATTTGTTACTGTCTGATTGACACTGTAGTGTGTAATGTATATTTGACGAAAGATGAATCCTTATTTATACTTAATTATACGTGATTATTCATATCTAAAAAGAATGCGGCAAACGTGTAGACGTGCCGCCATAAAATTATACAAAATTATTATTAAATACATAATTATAATTATTATAATTATATAATTATAATTATTATAATTATATAGGAAAACAGTTAAATTAAATTTTAGTGAGATATATTTCGGGCCATTCGGGCCCGGCATCAGGCATCATGTGACTGATGCCGGGCCCGAATGGCCCGAAATATATCTCACTAAAATTTAATTTAACTGTTTTCCTATATAATTATAATAATTTAAAAGACTAAAAGTCAATTTTTAATATTTATTTACATAATTATAATTAAGTATTTACAGTACATGGTACTCTTGCCATCTTTAATACAAACGTTAAATGACGCTATTATTAAGATATTCATTTTACAACACAGTTATCACAACTGAATGTTAATACAATGCCAGTCGATAATCGTCTCTAACGCAAGTCAATAAGAGTTAATGTAATTAAATAAATGAATTTATTTCATGTATACTCTTATCACACTTAATTGTAATGTAGGTGAAACCAAGAACCCATTACACATCCGCATGAACCACCACAGACACACATCAGACACTATACAAAACAACATCCTACCCATCCCGACACACACCCGCTTCCACAACCAACTTTTCAACAACTGCTTCACAGTCCGCATCATTAAATCATTCAGTCCACCATTGACCGACATAGAACTTAGGACCTGGGAGACAGCATATATCTGGTCACTTGGCGCACATTATGGACCCGGACTCAACAGACAGCACTGACAGACTCGACCAACTGACCCAATCAACAAATACTCCCCTCCAAACTGTTTCTTTTCTTTTTTTATTTTACCACCTTTCTTTCATCATATTTTTTTTTTTTTTTATGTAAATAGTTCCTATCATTTTTCAGACTGTACCAACTTGTTTTCATATATATTTTTTTATAATTTTTACCTGTCAACTCGACTGATGACGGCCTCACTGATGAGGCCGAAATATTTCGAAAAAATATAAAGTTTGTCTTTTTTTAACTAGTATAATTGCTTAAAACTACAAATAAAAAGCTTATATAGCTAAGGTTATATTTATTCATATATTAATTGTAATGTGGAATAAAAAACCGGTCAAATGCGGGTTGGACTCGCACACAAGGGTTCTGTACCATTATCTATAAAAACGGGAATAAAACATGTCTGTTGTATGGGAGCCCCCTTAAATATTTATTTTATTCTGTTTTTAAGTATTTGTTGTTATAGCGGCAACAGCAATACATCATCTGTGAAAATTTCAACTGTCTAACTATCACGGTTCATGAGATACACCCTGGTGACAGACGGACAGCGGAGTCTTAGTAATAGGGTCCCGTTGGTTACCCTTTGGGTACGGAACCCTAAAAACGATTGAATTAAACATAATACGGGGAAATATCAACGAAAAAATAAAAGTTAGGTTTAGTTAGCAAGACTTACCCACGCTATAGAAGGCGGCTGTAAAGGCGGTCCACGCAGCAACTTGCCTGGCGGTAGGCACTACCTTCAGTATGACGACTCCAGAAGAGATTATGCCCAGCCCCATTACCAAGATGCCGCCCGTACCTGGAATGTACACGAGAATAAGTCTGAAATCCTTGTTGAATATCCAGGACTACTGTCTCTGATACAGCCAAATTTATACCGGTGACTCGGCAGGTGGCTTTGCTAAGTACGAAAAATATTATTTATGCCCTTATACTTGTTTAAGTTTGTGTTTTTCACAAAAAGAAAGAAAGAAAGAAAATAATTCATTTGTTAATAATAACGAAATGGAACCATCTCAGCATTTGCTGTAGATTGCAATCAATTCTACAACGCTGGTTTTCAGATGGCTCTATTTCACACTAAAAATAATATAACGACATGCAGGTAGGCTTAACTACTATTATTTATTTTATATAAAAAAACGAAGTGTTATTGTGATAACATTTTACTGATCACTTACAAAGTCTCCAGTATGAATTTGGCTATATCAATCAAAGTCACCTTATATTTAAAACAGTTGCATGACGTGGTGCCCGAACATAAGATTTTTAGATAAAATGGCGATGAATCTATGTATGTCTGTTCTAGTGTAGACTAGTCCGACCTACGTCACATGGTAGGTATCATAACTGGACACTGCAACCTAAACAAGCACCTTTTCACCACAGGTGGCACCGATAGCCCTCTATGCAGAGGGTGCCTTCTTGAGGACGAGTCAGTGGAACACGTGCTACTTCACTGCTCTGCAACCGAAGACATGAGACGAAAAGCAGGGATTGCGACGAGCTCCAACTTCCCTTCACTGGACCAGTTTATGAGTCAGAACGCTGAAGCTGTTCGGCTCTACTTTAAGGAGCTGTCCTGGCTGGACTGACTGACTGAAGGGAAATGCATAATATTCACGATTACCGAGAATCAGTGCAGGACTCATCTACGAATTTAGAATTTAGAATTCTAGTGTAGACCGTAGCTCACCGGACACGAGGTTAGCGTCGTGCGTGGGCAGCCGGAACTGCTGCTCCAGGTACTTGGGCAGGAACGAGTAGACGCCGCTGATCGGCATCAGGTGCAGCACGGATGACGCCGTGCGCCACATCAGGATGTCGTTCGTCAGTTGACGCTTGATCGTCGCGAAGAAATCTGGGAAATTATCAGACATTTTGTCAAACTAACGGAACTAACCAGTCAGGTCTTACAGTAGCTGTTTTCTGCAGAAAATTTTGACATTGTGATATTTAAAGTCGGGCTGTAAAAACGTGGAAAATTCAAAAAATCATATATCCCACCAAAAACATGAATGTGAAAAAGGGACCGACTTTAGTACAAAGGCAGTGCAAGATTGGCAGCTTTGCCGAAAAAAGAATCGAGATCTAATTGGGTGCCGAGGTTTATGGAACCTTCCTTCCTTCAGTCATAACTGCAAACATGTACAACGTTCTTCAGTTGTTTTAAAAGAAAGCTTGTTAGGGTTTTGCTACTGAATATTTATATACCTACAACTTGGAATTTTTCACAGCTAAAATTTAACGGGACTCCTGACGCTAGAACATCAACAACACCAGGTTTTCAAGGGTTAATTGGAAGAAACTAGGTCTCTCTTCAAATTGAAGAAAATATATTTGATTTATCGATCTTTTATCTAGGGATTCCACCTATAAAGCAATGTTTTAAGATTTATACTTTTGTCAAAAAAAAATGTTTTCCACCCTCTTTTTTTTTTGGTTTTCAACCGTTCGTTACAAAAACGCGGTTAGGAGTTCAACTTGAATTTTTTTTATAAAATAGGGAATAGAAATATGAAGGGATGTTACCTAAATCCAATATTTTTTTCCCTACAAAATATTCCAGTATTAGCTAAAAGCACACCAATTTGTTGTTTCGCTGCATGATCACTAGTATTACGCGTCCAAGATGAAGAGGCCAAAGAGCCAACTTATAATCGCCTCTATGAAAAGCAAATGACGGGTAATAAAAAAAGTTGCTAGGGTATGCCATCCTCTTAAATGGTTACATCAATAATGCCTCTATGAATAACGCAAATAACTTACCATTAAAACTTGCCAAGTTCTATACAACGTGTAACAGAAAGGTGTAACCATATTTGAAGAGCTTATTCAGTCAATGGTTCAGAACAACTTTTACTACGGAAATAACCTGTATATCGAAAAAAAATTACTCGCTTCATAGAAAAATGCAACACCGCTCGGCGGAAATGTATGGAAGGGCATATTTTTTTTTGTGATCTCAGGGTTTACTCCATAGTCAAAGTTGTTCTATACCATTGACTGAATAAGCTCTTCAAATATGGTTACACCTTTCTGTTACACGTTGTATATTCAGTAACATAGTATGGAAACATTTCGTGACAGTACATCTAAACTGGTTTCAAGAGTTAAAAGCTATGAAATTAAAATCACGACTCTTACTAATAATAACACACGTGCTAATTATTCTTTATATTTTAAAGAGTAAACGTTTTAACATTGTCTCAGGCAACACAAAATTACCGCGAGTGAACAAACCATCTTTATGATAATTACCGCGAGTGAACAAACCATCCTTATGATAATTACCGCGAGTGAACAAACCATCTTTATGATAAATACCGCGAGTGAACAAACCATCTTTATGATAATGACCGCGAGTGAACAAACCATATTTATGATAATTACCGCGAGTGAACATACCATCTTTATGATAATTACCGCGAGTGAACAAACCATCTTTATGATAATTACCGCGAGTGAACAAACCATCCTTATGATAATTACCGCGAGTGAACAAACCATCTTTATGATAAATACCGCGAGTGAACAAACCATCTTTATGATAATTACCGCGAGTGAACAAACCATCTTTATGATAATTACCGCGAGTGAACATACCATCTTTATGATAATTACCGCGAGTGAACAAACCATCTTTATGATAATTACCGCGAGTGAACAAACCATATTTATGATAATTACCGCGAATGAACAAACCATCTTTATGATAATTACCGCGAGTGAACAAACCATCTTTATGATAATTACCGCGAGTGAACAAACCATACTTATGATAATTAACCGTTATTAGTTCTAGAAACGTTACAGAGGAAATTGTAGTGATAATAACCAAAAAAAATACGAACAAGTACTTACAAACAAATGTGAACATTGCATTTTGTTGATTAATTTTTTTTTCGGGTACAATTGGTTTATACATCGGTACGATCCGGCACAAACCTAATATTACAAACGAATGGCAGTCATAATTATTTATTACTGTATATACAGTCGCCATTTTCACATAGTACTTATCAATAATTTGCAATATTACACTAATAGTACATTACGATACGAGAGCGATGAAACGTTTTCTGACACCCCCTCGGGGATTCATGTTCTTATACATATATATGATACCGCTACATACCTTTGAAGAGCGGTTCACTCTTGTCCTTGGGCTTGATGACCGGCAGCGGCATCGGCTCGTGCTTGATCTGCCTCGGGAAGCAGAACATCAGCGCCGACAGGAGCACCACGAACCCAGCAATGAACACCATCCCTGCGCAGAACAAATTACATTATTACTATTTTTGGATTCTACTCTGTGGTCCGGTTGATTGTTTCTTTTTAGGGTTCCGTACACAAAGGGTAACCAACGGGACCCTGTTACTCAGTGGCGTGCACAGAACTTTTTGCTGGAAAAGCAAACAATTGGTCAAGAACAACAATAAAAAAAATATAAAAAAATTTAAATATCACTTTGAAAAAAAAAAAATTGTATGACGCCAGGGTAGACAATACCCTAGAGTGAAAATTTCCTATACAAACTTTTATTTTTCAAACAGTGTTACTAAGACTCCGCTGTCTGTCTGTCTGTCCGTCTGTCACCAGGCTGTATCTCATGAACCGTGTGAGTTAGACAGTTGAAATTTTCACAGATGATGTATTTCTGTTGCTGCTATAACAACAAATAAACAAAGGCGGCGCCCATACAACAGACATGTTGTATTGCCGTTTTTATAGATAATGATACGGAACCCATCGTGCGCGAGTCCGACTCGCACTTGGCCGGTTTTATTTTAAAAAAAGCCTGATGGAAAGCGTCTATGAGACGTAGGGTGATGCACGATCGCTCAGAAAAGGGGGTTCTCTCAATTTGTCTCCCTCTACTATTACAAATAATGATTACACTCGATGCACACAGTTAAACCGTCGCAAAATAATTGCATTAAACATTACATTTGATTACATTGAAGTTATTTTATTAGTTTAAAGTTTCGCCAAGTTCATTGAGAGATTAGTACCTGTTCAAAAAGAAGCGTAAGTTTTGGTATAAGTACTGAGAGTTGGAAAATAGCAACTTCGGCGTCATAGAAACCGGAATCAAGTCGCATTTTTTCCTTAATCTTACTGACGATTGACCTTCATGCAACAAATAAGCTCCAGCTAAAAAAAGACTTCGCATTTCGTGTTTTAGTACAAATGTTAGTCTAGTTTTTTGCTGTAACATAGGTTCAATGAACTATTACGCACATTGTCTAGCTTAGCTATTCTTTTAACATACTCAAAGAGTCTAGGTATTTTGTGAAAGAGTTTCAAGTAACAGACAAGTAATATATCAACATAATACTGATCTTTATTGTACTCATATTAGTATCTACTTCAATATTATTCTCCATGTTGTCACTGAACTGAACGAAACATTTTTGAGAACAATAAATAATTGTACTAAATTCAGTAGGAGCCAGACCGATTATATCTGCAAACATTAATAACATGATAATTGAAATAGCAAACATCGAAAACCACAAACTAAAGCAATAATTTAAGAGGTTCTTTAGGTTGAAGGTATAATAAGTACCCAAGCTATCAATAGGATAGAATATGGTGATGCTAATGATATTAATTATCGCCCCGTAAGTGCGAAACTGGCCAGTAAGAATCGGTAAACTCAATAGATAAGAACAAAGTCAAATATGTAATAGAAACTACGAGGCGCCGCGCCGCGCCGGCGAGTAGCCCTTCCGCCCCCGCTACGATATGGACTACAAGTTCCTATACTATTGTGGATACAAACAGACACCATTTGTGAAGACTCAAGGCCACCCGGTCGCCGCGCAGTCAAGGGCGACCGTGGCAAACAAACATCGGATAAGGAACATGAGCCAACGTCATAGGCCAGCCGAATATTAGACTCATCTAAATTCAGAATGGTAAAAGTCGGTGCAACTTCTGACATTTGTATCATATACCTAGCCTGCCGGTGAAGACGAAGGCCGAGGCGTAACCGGTTTAAAAGTAAAAGTGGGCACGGTGGTGGCTGCTTCGTGTGTCCACCCACTAAATCCTCATTACGGGCACAATTGTCTGTGACAGAGCCGTGGCAGCCTTGGCCGTGACCGGCTCATTCTGATAGACCGCTTATTTTAGCTGCTGTGACGTGCCATGATGTAAGCGTTATATAACCGTGCGCGTGAGCATCGTCGGTGCAGCGTGACGACAACGCGACAAGGTAAAAAAGCGAAAGCCAAATGGAAATTGCAGCGCGTGCGTCGCTCGCTGGTGATGCAATAAGATATCGTCGCACACCCCTTCTCAGAAACAATTACAGCGGTACGCAATTGCAACTGAAATGAGCAAGTAATAAGATTTCGAGGAGCGTTTCCTACTTCGGTGAAGCGGATGTGGTCAACAACAAGGAGAGCTTTCTCTCATCTTGCACCATGGTTTACGATTCGATAACCGAAACGTATAGATTGCACGTCGAGGATGACCTTCAACTTCATGTGGAGATAAGCGAAAGTTAAAATGATCTATGGCATTTTACAAGGCAAACGTAAATCACAAGATTTATCGAAAAAGACATACAAAAATCGGACAGAATGAAAAAATTAAATCATTAAAAAACATCGTCTCAAACCGATAATAAAACACCCACCAATACGTTTATTCAATAATTTTCGGTGAATGTGTGTTTAGCATGATAATCGAATATCATAATGTGTCGAACGACACTCTCCGATAAGATAGAATTAGATAGAAACATCCTGAAAATATAGAGTCAAACCATAAAGATACGAGAGCGACGAGAGACAACCTCGACGATAATGAGAAAGTGTCATTTAGATAATGAGCCGACAGTGACATGTATAAAAATATCCCTTATGTTATTAGGGATAAAATAAATGACAAAGTAAGTAAAGCCAAATGTAATACACACAAATCCACAGTGGAATAATAAAGAAAAACATAAAACACATTTAAATTTCAAATACTGCATTCACAGATGAACTCGAAACGTCAAACCTCAACAATAAGGAAATACTTAGAACTCAACAATGCGTATTGGCGAATTCGCAGCATTTTCCAGTCGGGACGCGTATCTATTCCACAACCAATTTCTCACTGTCCCGTCGACATCCACACGATTATGGACTTTATGACTGACCAATATGTTATACTTTGTCAATCCTTAATTCTTTAAGCACGCCTGTCGGTAGGCGAGTCACGCGCGTGCTTTCTTCGACGATTTTGCGTGTGCGAATATCGACGAATGAATACGCAACTTCGCTAACGGTTGTTGGCGGTACCACGATGGAATGTCGGGAACAGCTATGCAATGCAACATTGCAAACTGGCGCTTTAGGAAATTAGCAACTTCCACGAATCCAGAACACTTGATAAAAACTCCCTCATTGTTTACCTGACGAAATGCATCCGTCACCACAACCACCACTAAAATTGTGTTCATCCGTACCCCTATGCGAAATTGTGTTTGTTGGTTTATTGGTTTGTTGGTTTGTCCTTCTTTCACGCAACAAAGGAACAACGGATAGACGTGATTTTTTGCCTAGAGATAGTTTATGGGCCGGAGAGTGACATAGGCTACTTTTTATCCTGGGAAAATGCAAACGAAATCAGCGCGGATGAAGCCGCTGGCAAAAGTTAGTCACAAATATAAGTAAGTTGATTCAAAATAGGTGTTGTAAAAATAATTTTAAAACTTGCACTAGCTAGTAAACTTGTCCAAAATGAGATATCTAACAGTTTGCACGCTGCCAGCAATTAACTTTTAGCTATAACAACTGAAATTATTATCTGTACATTGTTATTATTCTGTTGTAGAATTTATTCCTTTGCGTGTAGCAGAATGCGTTTTGTATTTTTAATACACTGGCCCTAATGCAGCACAGAAATGCGGTTGGTTTTGGTTTAGTAAAAAAAGTTAGACATTACATGCACAAATTATAATTATTTTCAAGAAATCCCCGCTTTTTTAGAGTTCCCTACTCAAAAGTGAAAAAGGTACCGTAATGGTATAACTCATGTGTCCACTCGTCTGTCTTCCTGCTACAGCAACGACATTCTATACCATGGTATAGAATGTCGTTGTGCTACAGACACTTTTCTCCAAAGGGTATAAAGCTAAAAAACTTAAAATTCGGAATAAAGCTTTGTTCGCTATGGGGCCAAAAAGTGCAAGGGTGCAAAAATATTTTTTGGTGGAATATCATTTGAAGGGGCGTTATTGTCTAAGGATTCTAAAACTATTGTTATTCGACCGTTTTGATTGCGAATTTTCTAATAATTTGATAAAATTTAAGTAAAAATCATGTTTCTCCCTTTATTTCTGAAGGTATGCGACTAAAAATCACAAAATATAATAAATAATATTTCATCATATTGAATAATACTAGAAAAACAAAGTTGGAATTTACAAAAACACTTTTATTAAAGTAAGGAACATTCGGTGCGCGTCGAATTTGCACTTGCAAATTTTATCCTGGTTTTATTATTTCTATTGATTTTGTACAGTGGGCTATACACATTGGACTTTGTACCTACCTAACTTTGTGGACTTTGTGGCTAACGCAGTACTACAAGTTTATAGCTTGATGTAATCTCCACTATACTAGCAATCCACAACTGAGATACATAAATATGAATTTACTTGGGGATACTTGTAAAATATATTAAAATACTGTATTTATTTCAATTTATTCGGATCTGTAAAAACTTGTTTAGAAAATATTAATTCAGATGATTTAATGAAGGCCACGCCGACTAAAACGTGTTTTAAAACATTCTGTGTGCAAAAATGAAACTTTTTCCAAGAAAAATCAAAACGATGCTTTAGTTGTCCTTTCTTAGATAAGTAAGACAAGTTAATTGGACGGAAAGCTACGCGCTGACGGCTTACATACATACATACACAGTAACAGAAAGTTATAAATAAATTAACCTAAGCATCGATGAACACGATTAAGTGAACTGGTTGAACCTAGGTGCTCTGAAAAGTTATCAGCTTCACCACATTTACAAATGATATCTAACACGCTTCGTGGATGTAATAATCGAGCGTAATCTTCCAGTTAATTTTTACTTTTAATTTGTATATGCGTCAAGCTGTTACTTCCAACCTTTAGTTGGCTCTTAATACCATCGACCGTCATATCCTGAAGCAAATTCCTCTAATGTTGAGTAAACATATAGTCACGACACATATCCCCGGGAGGCTGTCAGAGGTGTTTCCGAGTGTAGACTGTCATTAGAACACCTAACACTCGCAACACCCTTCTTTCTGAGCCTTATCGGCATACTTCAACAAAAATATACGCTTTTTAGGGACTACCGCACCCCCGACACTCCGTATATTCCCGCCAATTTAATTACCTACAACTCTCAGGCGCGTAATTAGCTTGTCCATACACGCATGTGCACACACACACGCACAGCGAACAGATACTAAGCCTTATTGAGTACTGCATGCAAACGATCGTGCAACGTAAACTTAAACTGGTCTGTTATTAAATCGAAGCTTGCGCACCCCGTTGATTTCTTTCAATCATATCTCGTAATCTCTTGTATACTGTAGTATTTTTGTTTCGTTTATTTTGTCCAGTCGTGTAACGATAGAGGTTTGAACTTATAGAGCACTCAACAATCGATACTTATGAATTCATGTAGTTTATTAAAGGTGTACATCTAAGCTTTTAAAGCAAGGCTCTCTTCTGCGCTGAAGGATTTACAAAAAACTAGTTTGGTCTAGGTATTATAAATGAATAAACTTACCCAACCACCAGGCGCCGACCCACCTTGGGTCGGTGCTGTCGTAAGGGGGGGTGACGAGGGGGTCCACGTAGATCCTGGTGCAGAAGGCGCCCAGCAGGAAGCCCAGCGCCGGCCCGATCACGCGGATACCGATCGTGATAGCTGCGGACAAACCGGTGGACATGTCAAAGTAGCAGATACATTCGACCGCTGCGTGGCTAGCACGCGCCAGATATACAACGTCTATCTATCCTACTTGCGCTCTCGCGTTTTTCCAAGAGGGCGAGCATGATGGAAAGTCACTGTATCGACGGCGCATGCTGTACCCGCTGGGAAGAAAAGGATAGGGAATTTTAGGAGAAATAAATGAGACAATTGGTTACCAAAAGTGAACATGGCTGGAAGAAATCGAAATGATTGTGATAAGTCCGCTTTTGTAGATTATTATGTATTCGGAACTTTTTGTTAATTGGTTTTTGTGTGCCATAAACTCCAATACTCCAAATAGTCAAAATAGAAGAAATAAGCAATTACTGAAACATGTTTTTCGTTGTGCAAATGTAAATCATATTTTTAAACATGAAATTTCAATTGAAGTTTTTTATCCCAAAATTAAAGGTATGCATAATAACTTTTTTGTGAACAACATTCCAATATTTAATCAACAATAAAATGTAAAAAGATTTTAAAATAGGGCTTCGTGATTATAATTTTTTTTTAAATTATTTTATTCCAGTTTTGTCAAAAAATACCCTAAACTATTTTATCCACAAATCACCTGAAAATCAACAACGTATCACTATTCAACGAGGTACGAAAGTTACTATTTACAAAAAGAAAACAACAATAAAGTGGGTGAGTAAAGAGACAACAAGTAGCATATGGTATTAAATTAATCTAAAGCTATTTATTAAATATCTAATTAAGTATCGCAAAATAAAGAGTCATGCTGTTTTGGATGGACAACACGCAAAGGGTATTACATTAAAATGTATAGTTCTTGCATTTTGTTACTTTATGCAGTGAATCTTGAAAATCGTAGAAAAAATGTATGGGAGTGGAGTAAATAACGTAGTAAACATTAATGAACGTAATCGGGTGAGCGAACATGGTCATTATGCAGGTGGGTCTCTGGCGTGCGCAGGCGCCTGCAGCGTTTACTTCAGGCTCATACCCGAGCGGGGCTAATTACAGGTCGTTCACCTGCGACGAGTTTGATTAATTAGTGATGATGTGCCATGCAGTTACCAATATACCAAAATCACCTGTAAATTATATCTACAGCAATACAAAACCGTGAATATTATTAATTTTCAGAATCCTTCTGATATGTTTAAGTGAGTAAATCATGAGATAGAGGTTACATTTGAAACGTATCGTCACACCACTCACACACCTCGGGTGTTGTATGTAAATAACTACCAGATAATGGGGAACCGGAACCCACTTATTCCTGTATAGTGCACCGATGCGCCGGCGCGGCGACGCGACATCTCACAAGAATATGGCTTACTTTCCCACCGAGCACAATCGACTAATATGAATCGATTACAATAATGATCCGAGGGTCGTTGACTCCGACTCTCACAAGAACTGTCCCAGATTTCAAAATTGAATTAAAACCTGTATTAATAAATAACAAAGGATCGCCCGGGGTGAGCGACCGAAAAACAATCAGGTACTTAGGAGCCAAGTGTAATCTTTCCCAGAAATCAACTGCATCGCTTGCCAAAAAACGTTTGGGTGTGCGTGCGGATCTCCCTGCGAGAGAGAAATAAATATACGAAGCATCCTATTATCATCATGCGCTTTTGTATTAAAGAATGGCCGCGCCAGGGTCGTTTTTCAAAACTGGACGGTTCTCGGGTTGTATGGGTGCTGCAAGTTTTTGTAAACTCTGTATGTACGTAAAGGTACTACACCCGAGAACATTCCTTACACTACCGGTTTCAGAGCGTCATTAACAATATTTGGGAGCATCTCAAATTAATGCACAATTATTACTAAAATGTTCTGAGCTGCTTGAAAATAATATCTACCGATCTCAAGCCGAAAATATTACTACTAAAAATTACGACTACATAAATCAATGAGGTAATTACAAAACGACTATCAGTGAAATGATGTACTAAAAATCTAAAAATATTTCAGCACGAAACCCAGAGATAACTTTGATTATATCCATCCATAGAATCCAGCATCAAATAAACAAATTCTCATACAAATATAAAGATCGTAAAAGATTTATAGAATCACATGACATAAATACATAGCTAGAGCCAGACAGAACTAGCCTAAATGAAACACCTATTCTACCCTGCTTGAGAATTTCTGTGTTTGCTATTGAGTCATAGAACTTTATAAAATATTCCTTGGAATCATAACTAATATACTTTGCAAATACATAAAAGGACCTATATTCAGACTATCGATTCTGACAATACACCTGTCCAAACAGCCTATAAAAATGTTGAATAGTTATTTGAAATAATACGCTACCTGCGTCACTAGATCCATTGGCAAATAGTAAAAATAATATAAAGTACCTATGTAAAAGGTGAGAGAAAATAATCCAAAACATATCGTTTTATCACTGAACATGACGCAGAGGTAGGAAAAAAAATAATAAAATAGCACGTTATCTAATCTACGATTGGTACTGTCGACGTTAAAACACTGACCTATGTCAATATCGGTGCAGTAAACAAAATTGCATATCTTGCAATTCACACAATATTTACAGTCGTGGAGAAGCCGTTGCGAAATAATAAATAACCAAGTTCTGTAATCAATCAGGCTACTGCAACACCGGAATTGAAGGATCATTATAACTAGCAATCAAAATCCTTTAGGAACATGATATTGAATTCCTATAATGTTGAATTAGCAATATGTTAAATTCCCAAATGTCTATTCCTAAAATATCGGATTCCCATAATTTCAATTTCCCAAAATAGATACCAAATCGTAAACTGGGAAAGTAAGCACTTAAAATACAACGGTTTAGTAAGCGAAACAAAATAATGAATTCATGTAAATTCTTTGGAAGTACTAGTCACTATTACATAATTTACAAGTATTTAAAATTATAGATTAGGATTGAATAATGGTATATACTCGTACATATTATTAGATACATTTTGAAAATTCTTAGACTTACTGCTTTTATACATGACTCTTTCTCATAAATCTCAATTCTATCATAACGGTATATAATTAAAATTTAGATCTTTCGTCAAAGTAGGTCGATTGAACGTAAACATTTCAATTGGGAGATTCGAAGAACGATTTAGATTTTCCAAAAAATAACAACCGCTGAGCAGGAAATTCGAAACAGTCGACGACTCTACGATTCCTAAATAAGCCTATAAATAGTAGAGGCGATATTGTAAGGAACTAGGTCACTCGTCCCTTAAGACGTTCATTGGACGGCATTATGTCAACGAACTGAAATTGCATTATTGCCGTGGCCAGAGTGGACAAGACGTTCGGCACACTGACCGAGTTACTGTCCCGCCTGAAATAAACCATGTGTAGCACCCTAGACATATCCTACAACTCACTCATGGATATGTCAAAGAAACACAGGTTCACTTCTGGTTTTATTTATGGAGACAAATTGGGGCTGTTTAGAAAACTTTCACATATTGCGTGTGTTCTAGATAGAGGAAAGATAGACATTGAATTCGGGATATCCAAGGGACGATTCGATATGTAATCACGAAGTTTCATAAGTGCTTTATCTGATTGCTTTAATAGGGGCTAAGATTATTCTGTCTTTTTTTCAGCTTTACTAAAATGTACTTGCATTTTTAGAAAAAGAAACATAAAACATCGGAAAATATTAAGCAGCAATGGTACTGGACATAATAAAAACAATACTTCTAAATCTGACATAACTTTACTAAAAAACATTTTTATTTAATATAGGCCTTATATTGGTAATTTTAATTTAGATTTAGTTTAGTTTTATATTTCCAATATTGTAATTTAGATTAAGTTTAGCTTTATAATGTGTGTTATTTGTATATGTTCAATACTTTAATTGAATAAAGAATAATCTATAGATAAAAAAAAACTTTACTAAAACAGTATATTTATACACTTGCGATTTTATTATAAGTAACAGATAGATAACAGAAGAACGTAATAGCTGTCAATCATTAATAGGATATTACGTAACCAACAAATGACCTAAATACTGGCGAAGCTTATCAGCTCGCAAAATGTCCATGAGAATTAAGATATTGTGTTGTAATGGCAGTTATCACTTATCACTGACAAAATTTGTTTTAAAAGCTTAGGTCATTCATTAGGTATGTTGGAAAATCATAAAGATCAAGCGCATCTATATGCCTTTATCTAAATCGTTAGGATGATCTTTGTTTTATTGAGATTCATATTGAAATTTAAGTATCTCTTTTATAGAAGTATCGCATTAGTATGTTCAATTACTTCAACAACGTCTGCAATCAAGAAGTTATCTAAAAATGTAGTCATTGCAATGCCCACCATAAATGCCATCTACTAATTTCTATTGATTTGCAACCTACATAATGTACAATAGAATCGGATATAAAGAATACAATTTATGTTCCTCGTAAAATTCAAATCAGTCCAAGGGTGCTTGTTTGATGTAATGTAATGGTATCGGAGTTTGTCGACGCACGCGCAATGCGCTATGCAGGCGCAAGAAATGCTATGTAGTCATAACAAATGCATTCAGGGCTTGCTTTATTGTTTTTACGTTTACTTAGCACCCAAACAAGGGGCAAGGGCAAGGAAACACGAGGCTTGTTTTGACGAAGCACGTGCAAAGTCACCTTTCAATCTTGCTGATTGCGTTTTAATCATTGAAATCATTTGGTCGATGAATATAATTATTTACGTTCACAAAAATATAGCCATTTCAATGCTTAAAATATCTCCAAAACTTAAGATGAAACAAATATTGATATAAGATAAATAAATTGCAATAAGTGGAAGAGGATAATATACAAAAACGAGTGAGGTATCTAGCAATAAAGAGTAATTAATTCAATAAAAGGAACAACAATTGATAAGCAAAAAATGGACAAGTACGAGTAGGATCCTGAGGTGATTCCGCACCATTACAAGTTTTACATACTGTATTCAAGCGACAAACATTTTTTTTCGGGCGCTCGCGTTGTACGCTGTATGAAATTAACCGCAAATATAAGTTTGTCTCGAACAATTTCTCGCGGGACTTTCGTATTTTTTCTTTCACTTGGTTCCAAGTTTCAAGATTGTAGGTCACTGGGAAGTACCTTATAGATTTTGATGGTGAGTCAGTGACTGGGACTTTCAGTATGAAAATAATAATAGTAATAATTTTGAAGGGCCATATCGGGCCGGCCGGGTCTCCGGTATGGGTTCGGGCACAGCCACCTATACTTAAAGTGGCTGTGGTTCGGGCGGATGATTAGATTTCACTTGTATAATTATAGATTTTACCTACCATTTGAATCGTACATGTATTGCTACATAAATTAAATAAACCTTTAATTTAGTTCATGTACATTTATTATTTTATTACATAAGTATATTTTTATAAGATGAAGTTTGGCTCGTAAAAAGTGTATTATGTGTACCTACTTTAGAAAATAAACTATTTGAATTTACCTATTTATTACGTTAAACTAGCAACTTGTTTATTTTACAGCAATATAAACTTTAGTATTCGATTTTATTTTCAGCTTGATATCTCAAAAAGGGACATGACAAACGGACAACAAAGTGATAACTTTGATAGGATATTATAAGGGCTCAGTTTATTCCATTATGAGCTACGTTAAAAAATGAAAAGGCTTGCGAATATTTCGCAATCAGTCGAAAGCGACGCGAAAGGTGGGCTTGTCTCGTGGGCGCGGGCGGCACGCGGCGCGGCGCACTGTGGGCGGATCTTTTCGGTTTCGATTTTGATATACTTCGCTTTATGAGCCGATTTTATTATCCTTTGCATGCAAACAATCAATTCTGGCAATCTTCATCGAAACCTGCTGATTTATTAAACGAAATTAACAGCTGCAGTCGCCGATCCTCGCAGCTGCAATAATAGGTCCTCATCTAGAGGGCTACTGTACTGTGAGTGGGAAAATGGGAGATACGTTTATAAGTATCATAATAAAATAATCCTGCTTTCATTTGGTGATCGATCCAATATTTTTACGGCTCTTACTAACACATATTTTTTAGGACGACATGAAAAAGATAACATCAATACAGATTGTAAAATATGCTCTGGACTGCGTAATGAAAATGAAAACTCACCCATATAAAGTGGTGACTGTCTACTGCCGACGTTGTCGTCGACGTAGGGGATGCCAAGCGTCGCAATGCCGGTCTGTCCGACCCCGACGACCAGCAGACAGATGAAGAGCCAGGGGATGACCACTGCGCTGATAGACGAACGCGTCGTAGTGTTAGATTTCTGAGCAGCATCGCATGTAGAGTTGTAGGAGGCGCTGCAGACCGGTGCGGCTTCAGGGCGATGAGCGTCGAGGTGCACGTCCAGCAGCGGCGTCCCGTACAGGATGTGGGGCAGCACGCAGCCCAACACTCCCACGGCCAACACGATCATCATGCACCCGATCCATCGTGGCCGGTGCCCTCGACCAGCGAAATATGTCAAAAACAACGCAGTGCAGATCTGGCCAATTTCTGTAGCCGCTAGTAAGGTGCCAGTCGTCCTGGACTCGATTTTGAAAAGCTTCTCCACGGTTGTCGTGACACTGACAAAGTATGTGAGGAACATTCCTTGCAGCACCCATCCCGATAGAAATACGAGCATGAAAACTCGTGTCGAATGGAAAGCGGAGCGTGGAGCCCGCTGTTGAGTCGCGGGCAGCTTGCAGTCGAGGGAACCATTGTTGTTGCCGGATGCGAGACGCTCCTGCTCCTCGGCCGTGGCCTCGACGCCCTTCATGGCACCGTTCTCGTCCGGAACCGGACCGGGACCCGCCTCCCCTCCCGCGGAGACTGCTACGCCTGGGCTCACCCTGTAACAACAAAAAAACAAAGTCAAAATAGCGCCACAAAAACTAGTCTGTTTCGTTCGCCCCGAGTCGTACTCACGTCATTATCCCAGCTCCTAACTATAAACCGTCACAAAGCCCCCTCAAAACTACGCTCGATTGCACGGTGCAGTGTTCAAAGTTTTCAAGACAGCGGAACTCGCTTCCGGATAACGGGAATAATGAAGCGCAGATCGATCAACGCTCGCGAAAACTGGAAGAGCTATTCTGATAGAGACTCGTGCGCATACTCTTCGGTGACCGTTAACTGAACTGTGGAGGATGTTGCGGTGGCTGCGTGCGTGCTCCCGGCACGACGACGAGAAACTGCAGCGCAAGTGGCGATGCGACGCAGGCGCAGCGAGCACTGCACCCGAACCACCCGCCCCTCGACTGCTCCCCACACGGGGTTTTTATTGGACGCCTATCCGTTTTTTATGCGGCACACATTTACACTCGCTCGTCGAAAGCCGTCTACGCTGCCCTCCGTGAAGATTACCTCCCCCCATCGCATCGACGACGCTAAAGAATGTCTTTGTCCCTCACTGGGAATAAGGCTACAACATTTTTTACGTTTCTTCTGTTTACAATTTTCACGTATTGGAAACGACAAATATAGACTCGGAGCCATGTCTCAATCCTGATCGCTTAAATACATTGTGGTGCCGATTGAATCCGTGGGGCTACAAAAATATTATTGTAAATGTCGGCAAGTACATCGATAGCTTCATATAACTACTTACCAAGGGACGGAATAAACTAGGATCGCAATAACAGCAACGGAATATTAATGCGACGACTCATACGGTTAACTGGACTTGCGAAACTCACCTGTGGGGGCCGACGACCAGCCACTGGTGACTGCCCACCGGACGATGGCACACTAACGTTAAACGTGCCGATGCCCTGAGGGAACCTCTGACAGGAATTCAGAGAAGCTCATTAAAAATCGATAGATAACGAGCAATTTGCGGGAACACAGTAACTAAAATTTGGTGCAGTTTTATGACAAATGGGTGACTCGCGATAAAGAAGCGCATCAACAACTGCATTCCAACGAGATAAAAAAACGTATGAGGGTTGTGCAATGACGATTGGGGCAACGCTATCTGTAGTGATAAGAACGCCCGAACTTTTGTAGAGTTATCAACTATCTCACCAGGGCATGCAAATAACAGCTTAGACATAAAACTATGTAGTTGAAAATTTGATGTAATGCCAAAATTCAAAGCATTTTATGCCGCATATACAATAGACGAAGATATTATCTTGGCAGAGGTAAAACTTCTCGTACAGTATTGCTTCAAAGTCTGGTTAAAAAACAAAGACAAACAAGACTGAACTGCAGAAAGGGCCACTAAAGTATATTTAAGCCGGCTTTAACTCATCGGCTGAGAAAATGGATGCAGGATAATGTGCGATCGATCTCCTCGGAGTTAATGGTGCTCTGATGCTGGTCACTGAGGCGAGACGTCGCGACACGATCTAATTGGCGACAATGTTGTATGAAAGTCAACGCGGCACGCACGGAGCGCGAGACCGCCTCAATATGAGGACAATACATAAACTATTTTATTTAATCCTCTACTCGATTGAGCGGCAATGAATCACAACGAGGTGCCTATTGACATAAATTGAATAAACTATCGATTCAATGCAGAGAACAAAATACCTTACTGAAAGCAAATAATTCATAAGAAAAGAACACTAATAGCATTCAGTCACGTTACAAAAACGAACAACGGTGATCGAATAATCGGAAATTAAAATTCAATGTCGACCCGTATCAAAATTCATCCAAGTGTCTGGCCACAAAAAGAAACCGATAATTTAAAACTTCTATAGGATTTTGGGAAAAAAATACACGACTCATACATACGATTGATATTCTTACCTCCCGCTATAGCCGTCACAGAATTTTAAACTGCAAAACAGCAATACAACTAACGAGAATCAAATAAATGAAAAAAAAGCTGGTGCTCATAAATCGAGTAGATGTGATATGAGAAACGAAGAAAAAACACACCAACAAGGTTTACGAAGAAATCTTGAATCATAAATAAACTATTTTAGATACGAAGAAGTCGACTGATACTAATAAAATGAATGTTGATGCAAACTTGGAATAAAATTGGTTTACCAAGATGAAAAATAAAATTAAACTATTTGTAACGACATCCAGCGCTTTGGATACTCTAATAGTATTTTGTGCAACTGCAACATTATTTGAGACATTGGGACACGAGGGCTTCGTTCGTTTCGTAATAGTTTTGCACGAGTGTCCCAATGTCTAATTATATTCAGTTGCACATAATACTTTATCTACGACCATCAATAATATCACCTATATTTATAATATTTTCAACTAACAATTTCACAAAAAATAAGAAGGACATTCGTACATGAACCTCGGGTGCGTCATTCCGGAAAAGCTGCCTTGAAGGCCAATCAGGATAAAGGGGGCGTGGCTTTAGAAATAAGGTCGAGACTTATTTCTCGTCTCTCGTTGTTGTTTGGCTCTAACGGCGTTATGATAAATTGGGCTAATCGCAGCGGAGAATCGCGGTGTTATAATGTAATATTATAACATCGGATAAACAATATAGGTACTTATAAAACTGCTTTTCATTTTGCAATTACCTTATTGCAGTAAGGGAGTAGGTATCTAGGTATTATTAGAGTGCATTACAAACTGGAAAAGATTAATTAGAAACAAATATGTATTTACTTGTCTTTCTTATTTACTTGTGTTAAACCAAAAATTTTGAAGGAAAAACATGGGGCGCATCCACTAACAATTTTATTGCACATTAATGAACATGCGCCCCACATTTTTACTTTTAAATCTCACAAGTATTAGGAGAAATTATTGCATACTTTTTATTTCGTTTTAAAAACGTTGCTTACTAAAATGTTTTATCTATTTTAATGATTATTTTCTGCTTTTTAGTCTTGAGACGTGTGAAATTGTAAATAGTTTTTTGAATACAAATTTCATAGCTTTTGCCCGCGGCTTTACCCGCGCTGATTTAGTTTGCTATTTTCCGGGGAAAAATTAACCTATGTCATCCTTTGGCTCAAAAACTATCTCTATGAAAAAAATCATGTCGATTCGTTGCTCCGTTGATGCGTGCAAGAAGGACGAACAATTAAACACACTTTCGCATTAATAATAAGGGTACGGATGTCATCCAGTTCTGAGCTTTGTTTAATTTTTCAGGTCTCTAGCTCATCGGGAAGTTAGTTTAAAATGGATTACAAAATTTGCACCGAACAGACAAACAGACAGACAAGAAAACGAGTTAATAGATGTGGTAAAAAATAAGCGTTTCGTGTCCAACAAAGAAAGGCGAAAGAACTATTATTCATGAGCTAGTTCAGAAATAGACATTAATTGTAGTTAAAAAGGATCCTACGAAGTTGCACGTGCATCTACGATGGAGGATGAAGTGAGGGGACAAGTTGCGCGGTCAAGGCAAGTAAGAAGTAACAGTCGTTACCTCCACTCATATAGCTCACCTATCCAGTAGTTACATCAGAAAAACTTCATGTAGTAGACAAAGATTCATGTACTAAAAGTGGCGTGCATACAACTTTTTTCCGGAAAAGCAATCAGAAGGTCAAGTTTGACAATAAAAAAAATATGAAAAAATTTAAATAACACTTCGAAAAAAAAGAAGTTTATATGGAAATGTTCACTCTAGCGCAGGCAGTGCCTACCCTGGCTTCATACAAACTTTCTTTTTTCATCAAAGTGTTATTTAAATTTTTTCATATATTTTTACTGTCAAACTTGGCCTTTTGGCTGCTTTTTCGGAAAAAAGTTGTGTGCACGCCACTGCTAAACGTGTGTACCAAGAATTTATTACCGAAGCATGGTATTATTGAAAACACCAATGTACTTTCAATCAAATGCTTCGATGCTCTGAAAGCTCTATTGGCATACATTAAACTAGGAAATCATATACACTTGCAAATCAAAACCTGTTTCTAGAACTTAATGCTAAAAGCTAGAACTATTCGCACTGCAACTGCTAATACCCGTAACGTATATACTTGGGTGAATTTGCTAAAATCTTAATTAAACTACCTACGAGTAGCCGGTCTCACCTGATAGCCGTTCGTAAACTCACACCGGAATGGGTTTCCTACCCGAGTTGCAACACTAACCCGTTCAAAAATCAACTCGCGTCACAACATCTAAAATCGTCCAAAAATGGCAGTGTCCCTACACCAGTGTTGACTTTTTTAACATCGACTCTGAGCAGGGTTCGCAAGGTTCGTATAAGCACATCAAAATTACAGATAAACAACCATGGTAGAATATCAGTGTCACAGATTATTTTGTGGCGTACGCTGAGCCAGAGCTCTTTCAGCCTCTGTGTCAAAGATTGTTATTATTCTAAGGATTATAATGTATATGTCATATTTTAAGCTCTAAATGTGTACTTTTTATGTTTTTTTGTAAGAGGTATTGAATAAAGTTTTTATCCATCTATCTATCTATCTATACTAAATTTAACGTTAGAATGTCAAATGACGTTGACAGCGTTGAAACTCAGCGTTGCAACTTGAGCGTTCCAACCTAGGGTTATTTTATGAACGCACTTCTGCAGAGTTGCGTCGTCTAAATAAGGAATGGTCTTGTCTACACGAGTTAGGTATTTGTTCTACAACTACAGGCAAACGTATCAATAAGGCTACTGAACCTAATCCAGCTCCTTATTCAATACAACTTGTTATTTCAAATTGATTAATTTACATATCTTCAGTTATAATTATTAAATGATGCATTGAATGTTCTGAAATGGTGTGGTAGGAGAATACGTTGCATTATCGATACACGTTCTTTAGCAATTTAACAACCTTTTAATAAGATGATAATACCTTTATTTAGTTTCCTATGAGGTAATATTCCTTTGCTGTAAACACTGCGGATTCCTTTGAACCAGTTCTGGTTATATTAATTGCAGAGCTAGATGAAACCAGATAATCTCCATTCTGTTAATTCATACATTAACTGGTGCTAGTAAAGCCATACTTCAAGTATTTGCAAATCAAATTTTACCTTAATTCATTATCGATTGTCAGCGGCAGCTGGTAATTGTCGATTGAGTGATAAATTGCAAACTACAAATCTGATAACACCTAGCGGTCTTAATATTCGATCGACCTAAAATTTATGAGGTGACAGAAATACCGAACAAAGTCTATCAATAGTAAGTAAGCAGTAAGTTACATTACAAGGTGTGAATATTAACATTGTCTTAGGTAATAAAAAATAATCAGCAGGCAGACAGTCCAATTACCAGCTTGGGCAAAATCGAAGAATAAATCACTAGCTTCATTAGAAACAACCCTAAAACGTTAACTCATTTTTTCGAACAATAATTTACAGCGTGATTAAAGATAATAAATAATTCAGACAAAAACGTATCGCAGAAGAAGCAGTTCTGCCGAAGCGTCTGAAGATAAAGTACTTCATGGCAACAGACGCCCTGCGGCGGGTCTACCCTCACGATATACTGGCTCCGTCACCACAGATGCACCAACTTCGATATTATGATTTGATATTGGTTCTGGTTGATGTTTCGCGGATGAAGCTTTCTTTTTAAAAATGAAGTTTTCTAACATATTTTATACCTTCGCCATACCTTTACCCGTAACATCAATATCCGATTTAACCATGCGTAAATAATAATTGGGAGATAAATGTGAAAGGGTTTAAAATAAAATTAAGATTAAAACATTTTTAAACGATATCTTAAAATCATTAAGTTAGAAACGAGATGGTGTAATACCATAGATTATTATAATAGTTACTACGTATACCTTTCTGTGACTCTACAGTCTACAGTAGAGGTGATTAATGCATATATTTATCCTGTAATTATCATCGTATGTCTGGTTATAGAAGGGTCATAGAACCTAGAATGGTCAAGTCTATTGCGCAATAACCACGCCTTGACATTGTTGATCTCATCCTGCACGCATCGTGTCAGAATTGCCAGGTAGCACAAGGTCAAGAGAATCCCTATGAATATCTATTCTATTTTACGATATGTTTACAATGATATTTTTATCTACGTTCTGACAAGTAAGGGTTTCAAAATGATAAAGAACGTCCTCAGAGCAGTATGTGGCATAGCAATAAAGCTTCTCAAAGGCAGTTTATAAACAGGGTCACTCCATACATGATCTGAATGATCTCATATTCACTAATAGAATCGCTTTGTATTCTTCGATTGATTTGCTCTACATTTGCTTTTAAACTATTCCACTGTAAATAATAAACAATTTATTTGCCAGAGTTTTTCCATATTTCCACAGAAACTTAATCAGGCAATCGAACCACAAGCACTGTATACTTTATTAGCTCCACCTGCTCTGGCTGCAAAAATAAACAGTCACAGAGGCTATTTTTTAATTGATAACAAAATTAAGTAATTATAGACATTATTAGGAGTACGGGACTTACTATTTTTACTTTTTATATTTTTCATGATGGTAGAGTGACCACGTGGCAAATGGAACTTAGCCGAAAATTAGAAAGTAGACACGGTGAGTCTCTTAATGGTTATAGGGATCATGTAAACCTAAAATATTATAAGTATGTATAGTATAGAATTCTTCGCACAGATTGTACCACGGGGTCAAGAATCAACGAATGATACGCATCAATTTGACATTGCTCACGTTATTTTATTGGGCAAAATGGAACTTGCAAATACAATAACAAAACGCTAAGGAGCAAAACAACGACCACAAACAACAGTCCGTACTGATCCGAAAATCAAAGGGGAAAGGCGCCTTGTTCACGAAGGAATAAAACGTCTGCGTCTACTTATTGAAAGAGATAGTGTTCTTGAAAAAGCAGCCAGTGAAAGTTATACTCGGTTCCAGGGGCGTAATGACAAAATTTTCTCAATTTACGTACGTCCCACGAATCATTCAATAATATTTATTTGCATACAAGGAGAACTTGTCTCCAAATGTCACATTCAATCTGAATTAAAACAAGACCAAGTATGAAGTTCATACGGAAAAAAATAAAATTCGAAAAAGTGTCATCTGGTCGACATTGCAAATCTGTAATAAGCAAGTAACTCAAACCGAGTAACGGAATTAGCTAGTAAAGCGCATCGTTGCAATATATCATTTAAGACGTGTTTTTTATAATAAAAGTGTATTTGTACCGACAGACAAGCTGTTATACACATTTACGCAGGTGTCAGTGTTATATGTGGGTTTTCAATGAGGCTATTACACACCAAGCGTGCCTTAATTATAGAGGTAGGCCTTCAAATCAAAACTAATGAGATGATGAACTAAGCTGGTGCAACGAACTTCAATAGAGTCAAGGGAGTACCAGGTCATTTGTATCTGTCCATATGAAGTTAGTAACAAGCACTGATATATCTAATCCTGGACTAGATTTCAAGGTTTTAATAGTACTTAATAGTTTCAAAGAATGGTGAAGCGAAGTGTTTACCAACAGTAGTGGTTAAAAAGGAAGGGATGTAACACATTTGAAATTTCCTCAAATGTACAAAGCCTACCGCTAAGTTCAGTAAATACGGGTAGGTGCCGACTTGGGCAAACAGATTTAATGGTTCCCATTTCCAAACGCATCCAGTGAAGCATTAGAGTGGTGTGTTATATTATAACCAACCTTTAAGACCCGTATATGGGAAGCAAACCTGCGTAGTGGTCGAAAAGACATGCAACAAAAAAAAACATTACTACGGTCTAAAACTGGTTTAACAGAAGACTTGCACTAAACATAAACATCAAGCTTTAATAAATAATAAACGGTCATTTTTATTAGTTTATTAGATCGACGGTCACCGGTTTATCAACAGCAACAACAAGACTAAAGATCAATTTCCAAACGTGTATGTACATAAACGAGTATAAAGGTTATCTTAACTTGCAAAAATCAATGGCCTCTTTCTGCAGACGCTCTTCGCAGAAAGTAACAAGGTCAATGCCAAAACTATCATTGCCAAGATCAATTCTAGCGGCGGTCGTTTTTTGCACACTGTCATTCCACTTAAGAAAGCAAATCATTGTGATTCTAAATGCTATTAGAGTGATGCTAACTAAACACAAAATTGTGCATAAAATGACTGAAGTCACGCGTGGACAATGAAAATGCCAAAAATTCGAGGGCACGTTCCTACCGGATGCAGATGAAACAAAAAGTTCACACTGATAAATAGCTGTTACTCGACCCACTAAACTAACCTGGTTAAACGAAAAAGCAATGTAATTTCGCGACGTATACTTTTTTGGAACACTTTTACTCTGGTACCGGTCGGTCGCCTGGTTCTGATCAGCGAATTTAGCAAAGACCCGAATTTCTCTTTCAATTTCAGGTGCTGAATCCGTTACGTGATTGTAAGGTAATCTTTAGGAGCCAAAGTTGCAATAGTCGTTGTAATTTTGGCATTAATGATGGCGTTATATGACACCAATCACAATGAAAATTTTAGTCTCCACAGACATAGACAGTCAAATGTCCCTCCATAGGTAGGCATGCAGGTTTGAGCGAGTAGCATCTGAGATTCATATTTTAACTTTTCTGCAAACACAAGACTCTTTTCTGAGTTATATTGATGATGTCACAATGATTATATCTATGCGTTTGGTTGTACTTTTTCCAGTACGTAAATTTTTCTAAATGTTTTAAGGTCAGCCAGTATTGTTTAATGATTCACACACACATCAAATGAAAAAGCTATTTTCAAGCAAAATTTTTCAATATAAAACCCACGACATCCTTCAACATAAATCCGTCGTCGTGCGGCCAGATAACATAACTTTCTCTCTCGATGCAACATTTGGTTGCGCTTTTTTGCACACTTCAAAATAACGAGCTGCAAATGCAATGAATCTTTGAGTTCGAGAAACAAGAGAATTAACCCTCAGTGTAAAGAAGAAAAAGTGCTTTTGTACTCGTTATTAAGATTATCATTTTTTATGCCACTCTGAATGTAGAAGAAAGCGAAATCACGACACCCAAAACTTTCTTGATGCAAATTATTGCAAATGAGCAAGTAACCAAAACTAATTAACAATTTCTTACAATGTTTGCTTAGCCAGAGTTTCTTTCTGTCAGTTTTAAAGCCATGGTCTTCAGTCGAGAGCGAAATGAAGCCAACGGCGTCACTAGGTCAAGAGATTACTTTCATTGATTTAGACGTTGAAAGCTAGCGACTTTTACTTTCGGGCAAAAATTATAAATTCAGAGAGAAGTTACTTCAAAGCGTCAACGAAAAAAATCCTTTAAAAAAACCTGATAAGCTAGAATAGAAGTGACAACAATTGAGTTTATCACTGGGCCGGGCCTGTTGGCATAATTGTGTCCACTTTTTATAGCAAGTAAATTTTAGATATATATAGAATATAGATATAATGTATAAATCACAATAGTTCCCTTTGTTTAGATGCAATATATTTACATTAAAACAATCATTAAAGGGATGTACATTCATTTATATAGCGGTTGAACACTTGTTTAATATGAAAACAGTCGTCAATTGTTATAAATAACTACCGGTCAATGACTGATAACTTGCGATGTTTTAAGTAGTTACTTCTTATCTTTTATAACTGTATGATTAAACTGAAGTTAAACAAACAAAAAACATGCAGTTCAAGAATGACTGATAGGAATAAATAAGTACTTGCATACAAATGTGAAACTGTTAAAGAGTTATTATTAAATGATCATTTTCACTTTCTTAAGAAAGATACAATCCAAATAAATTATGTAAACAAAATATACAAAGTGTACGTAGATTCCATAGTGAACAAAGACAATGGATATATAAAATGTATACTTTCCACCATCACAATTTGGACATTAAAATACGAGTATGTGAATGTTCAAGGTACTTATTAGTTAAAAGCTTTCCCACCAACAATACTGGGAGGAAGCCCTAAGGGCTAAAGGTCGTTCGTCTGGAGGTCAAACAAGGGAAGGTAAAGGAATATTCAATATATCGCGTTAAAATAGAGAAACGAAAGTAAGAGCCCAAAACGACACGATTCAGAAATTATAAACCAGTTCAGCAGGTAATCTTACAGTAGATTCCAATATGACACAATGTAAAGAGAGATTTTATTGGATATTAAAGATTTAATTAACCATAAGCTTACAATATAATTTGTGAAGCAACGTTAGTATTACGATGTTTTAGTACAGATGATTTTGAGATTACGACGCAACGAAATATATTGAATGAACCAAGTTTTGTGCAACTGGATATAACGACCGCGATCGAACGTAGTATTTTCATTCTTATTATCGTTATCATTGGGAACGTGTTTGATAACAATCAAATAATTGAAAGCATTGTAAACACGTGCCAGGGTGCAGATCGGAGGCACCTTCCAGCTTACTCTTTTCAACATCGTTCTGCTCTACCCTTGAAACTCTACCAAAATATCCTCGTACATTTTTGACCACAAAATTCAAATTTCGTCTAGTTATACGTATTGTTAAAACCGTTTACGTTGTAGTTACAGCACGTGCATCGATCTCTAACACCGATATGTTAATTTTATTACAACAGCCTTAAAAAAAGTAACCCTAACTGGTTTGGTTAAAAAACGAACGCAAGTGACATAAAGAATTATCGCCACTGTTCACCCACGCAGTCTGTTTCAATCTAAAGGATGTAACAAATTATGGAGATCACAGAAAAGCGAAAATTCCAACCAAAACAGATTTACAACATGTACTTTTGAAAACATCATTTGCATGGACATTTCATAACAGCAGCAGAAGCAATCGTGAAAAAATGTTAATAATGAAACCAGTTTTACATCCACATCTGAAATGTATCAAAAGAGAAAAAAAACTTACAAATAATTTGGGCGAGATGCAGTGCCTTTCGTTCACCTGTCGAGAGCGTCGCAAACAAGTTGCCTGACCACGGAAGATATGATCTAATCTGGACCGCGTTTTACAGGAGAGGTGTTCCACAAGGAATCGCTATAGACCTTTTCGGGAAGTAGTGCTGGGCCGTAACTGATTCCGCAGCAGCCTTTTCCGACGATAACACGTCCGAATTTCGTCTTTATTGTTGGTAAATATTGAAGCGGAGCTGAGCGTCGCGTACCGCGTGAGGGCCGGCTACGGAGTGCCGGTGTTCGGCCGACTGTCTCGTAAACAAAACGGCTGGTGGGGGCCTCGGTGCGCCGAAAACTTGCGAATGGCCCGTTCACTTACGTCACTGGTGCTGTGAGCTAGCTACGGCAGCGAGTCACCACACGCGGCCTGCTTGCCAACAACGTGAGAGTGGACTTCAGAGACGGCTTCTTGCAACTAGCCCTAGGCCTCTCGATAGCCAAATCAAACCGATTATTAGTACCTAGCCCTTCAATTCGAAATTCAATGAGAAACATGATACAGTTCTGGCATTCAGTACGTATTTCAATTTTAAAATCAAATTAGGACCGGTAGGTAACACAATACGCAGTTCGGAGATAAAAAGGCAGTTTTAAAAGTCAATAAGCAGAGTGACGTCGCTTCTGTAGGCGTATTACCTCAACCGTGTTAAAGCCATTCCCGCGTCACGATCAAATATTATACGCTTTTGGGAATCCATATTTACCCCTCAAACGTATCGCTTTCAGGTCCGTCAGTAGACGAAAATCTACACCGTTTCAAACCACGGGTTAAGACAACCTCGCTCAGCCCTCAAACCTCTTAAAACTGGAACAAGGGAGGATTTGGTAAAATTGCGTATATTTAGCTCGAAATTAGCCACCAGAAAATTCTGGAAAAAATATAGGTATATAACTAAGGGTTGTAAGTTTATAAATGAACAAATATTTTATATATATATACTCCAAAAATATCTTTAAATACCTAATTTCATTCTGTAAACTAATTTCGCTCGGAGACGGAATTGAAAAGAATCTTTCGCACAAAAAAGATCTCATTATTATCTACAAAATCTCTCATTTTTACTGTATTTTCATGTTAGTTTTAACATGTGATGACTATATTCATAAACGACTTCAAAAAAGGAGGTGGTTCGCAATTCGACAGTTTTTTTTTTTAATATTTTCGAAATTCTTTTCATGAAAATTCCCTTTATTTCAGCAAACTGTATTCTGTAAGTAAAACCTCATGAAAGGAATTTTGAAATTAGTAACGCTTAGATTTTTTTTTTGCTTTTATGACGTTTTTCATTAGTAAATTACAAGTAAGTTGACGTATGTTTCACGAAAATTTCTTCAGCAGTAGGAGCAGGTAGGTAAACTTCGTGTTTTGAAAATGTTATTTTTTTTTTGTTTTTTAGAAGGCGTGTGGTCGGTAGTGTAATTGTGTAGTACATTTTTACAATCAGCTCATGAAGTCCATATTCGACACATTACATTTCTTTATTCTTTATTGTAAATGAAACATATAACATAAAAAAAATACAAAAAACTATACAAAGGTGAGCTTATTTCTACTGAAATCTCTTCCAGCCAACCTGTAGGTGTGGTGAAATAGGCAAATATGAAAAAAAAAATGAAAAGGTAGGCAAAGTGTACAACAAAATAACATTGGAATAATTAAATAGATAATTTTACAATAAGATAAATTAAACTATCTACTAAATTTCTAAATGAATATTATAATATATAATTATATAAAATACATATAACTATAATTATCATTTCGTTTTGTTTAAAAAAAAAAGATAGGTTTTGTTCACAGATAAGCCTGAAAACGATACATAAGAGGGCACCTACAATCCCCAAAAACCTATTGATTTAGTCGCGGCGCGGAGAAGAAGCCAACAAGCTTGAGGTAATACGCCTCCTCCAGCCTGTTAATATTAATATTAATAGGGAATACTGAACGAGTCTGTACTGAATTTGTTCATACTCGTAAAAGGATCCGTTGGCATCTCATCCATGGCATAAGCTTTAACATAAATAAATCTCGATGAAAACTTGATTCTAAAACCTATATACGTAAGTTTATATTAGGTCAAAATATTAATGGAAAATTGACTGTTTCTTTAAATTAGGCTAAATTTATATTTTAAAATTACAGGAATGGCGAAAGTACTAAAAAACAAAAAAACGTTTATTACGAGCAACTTTAGGCCCCAGTATACAATGAACGACAAAACATAGAAGTCTGATTAGAGCTGAAAAATGACCCCACGGTAAAGTGTGTTGAACACAATTTTGTATGGCGACCGCTGCAATAGCGTTCACTGTGTCTTCGAGTCGGCCAATCACGGTTGGCCTAGTGTCGCATGACAACAGTACGAACCAATCATGACCCTTATGCCCTTTTCAGTCTCTGGTGCACTCAGAGTATACATTTTATACTCTAAGGGTGCCATTTTCAAATTACACTTTGTTAGAAATGCGTCTTTCATGTTTTTTTCCTTCGCCGCCTGTATACAATAAATAAAGTCTCAGGAGGTTTTATTTAGTCTATGTACGGGAACTCGTATTGACCACGAATTATCGCTGGAGGAAAATGGTCTTCCGACCTCATTTACGAGGAGATCTTAAGAGGCCCCTTACGCCTGGATTTTTCTCAAGATTCATTCAAAAGGTAAAAACTGAATGTGAAGTCAACAGCTTATTTTCTTAATTTTTCATAAGCATTATCTAGCGACATTTAACTACGTCTCTATACAGCCCAAAAGGCAAAATTTTTGAAACATAATAGCTGTCAAGATATCGTGAATATTGCCTCGTTTTTACGCAAAGTTCTGCAAGTTGTATAACTTTTATCTATACTGGAAATAAAAAAGAGAGAAATACAAACGTCGTTCATGTAAAGAAGACAAAGTTTATAACTTTTCTATAAACAAACAGTTACCGTTTCATGGAAAACAGTTTCCACCTGAAGCCATTTCACAAATTCGGCGCTTTTTGAATATCTCGCCATCTTGCACCTCTTGATGAGAGATGGGTCGGAGTGCGGTGTGGGGGGGAAGGAAAACATATATAAAGATGTGTGCAAAGTTACATTGAGATCAAACCCATCCGGACGTCATAAACATTTATATGGCAGCTGAGCGGGATGGCCCACCTGTAATTTGCAAAATACTTTTTTTGTATTTTTTCAAACAAGACCTGATGTTGGGGTTACTTGATTTGTGGTCTACTGGCAGTAGACTGACTGGGAGTACGAAGAGCCTAACTTTTTGGATAATCAAAGAGCAGCGGGTTGTGCTTGTGCTAGAAATACAACCGTAAATTAATTAAGTGAATACTTCTTACGCCACCTCTTTACGCAATCATAGTGGAAGGAATCAATGGCCAAAGAGAATATAATCACTCAGTGTCAATAGCGGCGCATTCGCTTACGAGGTCATTAACTTAATATAATATCTATCATATCAGAAATGAAATTATCCTTCGTTAAAAAGGACGTCTCGGACGTACATGTTTTGAACATGGCCCCCTATACGAGATGCGGACAAAGAAGTATTCAATCAATCAATCAATCGTCTATTTGTTTAAAACAAAACAAAGGCACCAATAAAAGGTGACGAAGCGATAGTGATACCCTTCATATTTTTAAAAACCGCTTATCAATCAGCACGGTCGATTCGATACGAGGGCGACATTGAAAATTTTTAGAACTGGCCACTTGTAAACGATATAATAAAAAAATAAGTTAAAATTTTGAAAATGGAACTCTTTGCTAATATGATTGTGTATGTATTTCATTAATTTGTCATTTGTTTTACGATTTGGCGGCAAATTGAAAATTGTCTGTGTCAGGTCAGCATGAACTCAACGCGAGAAAATTTTCGTGCAATTATTTTTTATGACTTTCGATGTCATTTAAGTCAACAAGAAAGTTATGATAGACTTCGATTGGCCTTTCAAGATGAAGCCCCATCTCGTGCCACTGTTTACAACTCGTTTAATGAGTTTAAACGTGGTCGCACTAATCTCACCGATGATCTGCGTGAGGGATGGCCTTTTACAGAGATGATTGAAGATAACATCAGTGTTGTGCGGCGTATGATAGAGACTGACAAAAGGGTGACCTATCAGCAGATTTGGACAAGCTTAAGCATCGGTATGAGTCAAGTGCACAAAATCCTCCATGAACATTTGGCGGTCAAGAAGCTTTGTGCTTCAGAGGCCCAAAAACTCCGTCGTGTTGATTGGTGGCGTGAAATGGTTCAAAGATTTAACGGAGGTAACTCAAATGCTGTGTTCGACATACTTACGGGTGACGAAAGCTGGATTTACTGTTATCCTGAAACTAAGAGACAGTCTGCTGTGTGGGTGTTTCCTTTCGAGGAATCGCCAACTAAAGTGAAGAGAGGTCGAAGCGTGGGAAAAAAGATAGTGGCCTCGTTCTTCTGAAGGACAGGTCATTACGCAACAATTGTTTTAGAGGATCGAAAAACAGTTACTGCAGAGTGGTACACTAACAATTGTTTGCCACTTGTCTTGGAAAAAGTTCGGGAGAAACGACCTCGCAGTAAGATCCTCCTTCACCACGACAGCGCCTCGTCGCACACCGCCAAGCAAACGATCGACTATTTGGCGACGTCAGACGTGGAATTACTGGGTCACCCGCCGTATAGCCCCGACCTTGCGATTTTTAGTTATTCATAAAAATAAAAGAAAAGCTTCGAGGAAAACGTTTTATGGACGCCGAGGAAGCAGTGGCTGCGTTTGAAAAGGCCGTCGAAGAGACCCCTAAGGACGAGTGGGCAAAATGCTTTTCTCAGTGGTTCCATCGGATGCAGCGATGTATTGATGTGAATGGACACTATTTTGAAAAGATATAATGAAACTAATAACTTGCAAGTTTGTTCAGTTTTTGATTTTCTAAGAACTTTCAGTGTCGCCCTCGTATGCATAATATATCTATACTGACTGTAAGTCAACTTTTCGCAGAGTATCTATTAAGGGTCATCTCTCCGGATTTGTAACAATATAAATAAATAAGTATAACGGCTAAAATAAAACTTTTAGCTAAAAGCAATGTATACCAAGAGTTCACTATATGCATCAACGTATTTTTAATGATATTATGGTAGCTTCAAAATAATTAATAATAATAATAAAATTATTTATTGCACAAGATGAAAACTCGTACAAAGGCGATCTTAATACTATTTAGTATACCAGCTAACCTTTGGTAATGGGGATTTTCCATTAGCGTCATAATAAACTATTTTAGGAGTTTAAGGCTGGTAACACGACTATGGGAAAGCCAATTGTGTTAAATATCATTAAAAATAAGTTTACGCATATAGCAAACTATTGGTAGAGGAAAACAACCCGAGCTCCTATATGTATTTATACCTACAAATGCGGAGAATCGACCCTTAATTCATTATTTACGAGTCATGTCAATTTGTCTCAATCATTTCGAGGCCATCAAACTGAAAAGGCGTATCTACAGATTTTCTGAATTCCGAAAAATTCTGACTTTTTTGGGTGATTCTCAATATTTATTAGTTCTATGATGTACCTACTGAAAAAGGAACTGTTGCTTCACTACGGAAATAAAATCGACACTTTAAGGACTTCCATATCTACTTCAGTAAATAATGTATCATTTTGATAAAATAGTATATTATTTTTGGATTCTTTTTCTAGGGATCTGTTAAAACAGAAACGCGATTGGAGAAATTCGGCTCGATAGAAATATTTATTGAAATGAGGTCCTTTTCGACACCAATTCTCCTTGTTTGACAATTTAGAATGACATATAAACTGCAACTATATTTTATTAGATGGATTTTAACGGTATCTAGGACCTGGTTAAACGAAATTTTGATAGCAACTTTAGTACATTTTATATTAATAAAAAAACGACTTTTTGCTACTTTTCCACGAACCCGTCCCTCTCGCACTGAGGATTTTTTCGCATATGGAGTAAATATGTGTATATTTTATAGCTATGTATTCATTTATTTAAGTATGTTCATGTATTTAAGTGTGTTTATGTCTTAGATATTTAGGTTTATATTTTAATCTTGATCTACCTATTATTTTCTGATTAGTATTTACACCTCTACATGTTATTTTGTTCATCTCTCTGTTAGCTACCAAGGGTTGCCTGGAAGATATTGCTATTAGCAATAAGTGCCGCCCTTGTACACCATGTTTAATTGTTTCTTTTGCCTTTTAAGTTATTTGTGTAAAAAGTGTTATAAATAAATCAAATAAAAATGATTATACCAAATTCATACTGAAGACTCGGTAACTACTCTTACCATTTTTCATGGAAACATAAGCCCAGCCCCGAATTAATATTTCGGTAAATTAGCAAAAAGTGCAACTGATCCGTGATATGATCGCTTACCAAGTCTCCAGCATAAATTTGGCTGCCTAAATTAGTGTCACCCATTATACAGCATGCATTTTGAATAATGTGACTCCCGCGACACAAAAAAATGCCTTACCCCTCAGCCACAGCTTCAGGCTTTGAGAGGCGCGTCAAGCGGTTCTTCTTGCCACGGCGCCGGCGGAGAGAACAAATGTATGAAGTTGTATAGAGCCGGCCATGGGTCGCCGCTCGCGCGTCTTGTCCGGCTTCAAGTGACTTGCGCTCTCTCGACGGCGGTGTGCGGGGAGCCGGGGGGTTGAAACAGTGATCGAGCGCACAGGACGAAACTGGTATCGAGCGCTTTGAGCGAGCGAGCGCACTATACATGAAGGCGCCGACGGGTGTCGTGGCAGGGCAAAGCCCGTCGCAAAAACCGCCTGGAAGCGCAGCAAGAAGCACCGCCAGAAGCGTGAAGCTGTGGCCCTGGCGTTAATGAGATAGGGGCTGAGGTGTTGAGTTTTTTGTCGTTAACCTTTTTTTACCCTCGGCCAAAGGAGCGGTTTTCTTCTTTTTCCTATTTTATGTTTCGTTAAACGGAACCCTTGAAGGATGTCAAAAGGTCAAAAGTGAAGTATTCGAACCCTTTTTTCTCCGGAACGGTTTAGATCTTACTTGATTATGTACATTGTAGTGGATGGTATACGAATAACCAACCGCAAATTGGTACACAAGCAAGCCGTTTGGTACACACGAACTTGAGGTCCTAAATCATTTTGACCCGCAGTTCTTGAAAAAAAATCCCTTTGAGGGGGGGGCGGTTATGACCCCTTTAGCTTTTGTATGGAAGGTTTTAATTTTTTTTCAATGCATGTGCTCGTAAAGGCCCACTTTTTATACATCAAAACCGAACAAAAAGTCGATTATTTTGCCCTAGGGCTTTATTATTATTATTTTTTTTAATTTATTTACAATGGTTGGCTAACCTGCAGCCTTTCCTGTGTACCATAGATAGATGTTATACTTTTTTTTCCACTGTTTAACGGCTCTGGATACAGTCCTTTTGAGCCAATTATAATTTAAAGTTCACAAGATTATATTTATTTTCATTTCCTCACACTATGCATTGAAAAACGTAGTATGATACACGGGCGTAAAAGCAATAAATTACTCGGTTACGTTTAAAACACTCGCTACGCTCGTGTTTTAAATCGTCCTCGTAGTTTATTCCTTTTCGCCCTAGTAGCATAAACTACTATTTTAAAACCTATCGAGTGGGGTATCAAATGAAAGGGCTTCATGAGCTGATTGTAAAAATATACAACATCATTATATCTCCATACTTTTTTCTAAAAAAGAAAAAAAAACATTTTCAAAAAACACAAGTTTGGCCTCCTCCATGTAGGAAGCGGCTGAAGGAATTTTTGCAAAACGTACGACAAATTACACTTAATATTCTCATATCTAACGCCATTTAATAAATTTGTTTCATACATTTTGGTCGGGTGGCTTAGCTACCTACCTTTTGCTGATTTTTTTTTCACGTTTAGAGCGTTGGCTCCATAGTTAAAATTGTTCGTATGGACGAGTACTATCACCAGTTTCCGGCTTCAGAAACTTCATTTTAACATTCTGTATAGTACTTAAATGTTGAAGTTTTCAAAATTCTTTTCATGAACTTTTGTTCGAGGAACATACTTTATATTCTCTGGTACTGGATTCTGTATGTAAAATGTTATGCAAGGAAATGATTTTGAAATTTTGAAATATTAATGTTGTAAATTTTTAATTTTATTAAATACGTATATTTTACAAAAACCAGGAGGAGCCCAAACTTGGCGTTTTGAAAATGTATTTTTTTTTGGTTTTTAGAAAACAAGTGTCTGAAATGTTTTAAGGAGGGCCAAAATGATCGTTTGGACCTCAAGTACGTGTGTACTAAACGGCTTCCTTGTTTACCAATTTGCAGTTTAAATATCTGAAAATATCAAATAGGTACTTACTTAAATTCTGTTTTTATAGCGACATAAAATATTTAGGTACTTGAACAATTTAATTTAAGGGGGTCGTATCAAAGATTTCAAAAGTTTAGATGAGCCCTGGCACCTAAAATCTACTGCATTGTTTTTGAATGTTGCGTTAACATAATGTCAGAGGTTTTTCGAGTGTGAACTGTGGAATTCAAGTCAGTCCACACTCGGTACACCCACGTTTCACCGACGATTATTACGTCCCAACGTGATGAGTGTTGAGCCTTATCGCCGTACTTCGGGCACAAATACACGCTTTTTAGGGCATGCAGGTTTCCTTACCATGTGTTCCTTCAGCGTTCAGCAAGTGTTAGGTAAGAACAATTACTATGCACATAAATTCCGAAGAACTCATTGGTGCATCCCCGACCGGGGATCGAACCCGGAGCGCAAGATTGAGAGGCCAGCGTTCTACCCCTGAGCTACCGCTCGAGAAGAAAATAATACTTTTCACATGGCCGTTTGCGATGGACGGAAAAAAAATTCCGGCATATTTTTTTCTGAAAAATACTTTCCTTATATTTAAGAGTATATAAGAACCATAACAATTACATCAATGGTTTCAAAGAAATAACCAATTATAGTCTAAAAACAGTTTGAAACAACTTTATCAATTTATCAATAGGAGTCATTTTCAGATGACGCTACGACATGACGACTATACGACACGTTGCCGCTCTATGCAAAAGTCAACGTAGATTACGCGCCACAATAGAAGGCATTTTAGTTCATATTCCAACAAGAATAAAGACTTCGCTGCGGGTCTCCCTTCGTGGAGCCAGCTTTATTACCGGTTTCCGACCGCGACGATGCGACGCGACGCTGCTGTTGTCGATTCGACCGATTCACCTCCCCTCCCTCCCTCAGTTCGCATCTAACTTCACAGGGACAAAGATGTCGTTGTGTAAATCAACTCATTTAGATTTGAAGTTAATAAAACTAGTAAAAGAAAATCCTGTATTGTACGACCCCAATGAACAGCGTTATATGGATTTCAATTCGAGAGAGGTTGTCTGGCAGAAAATTGGAGACGAAATGAAGCGCCCCGGTAAGATTTTTTGTTTACTTTATTGACTGTGTATGAATCCTTTTATACTTCACGACATTACAGTAACTAATTTGTAAAAAAAAAAAGGGTTGTTTATAGATGATGAACACCTGATTTTGATTATTTTGTAAATGGGAAGGGGTAGTTAGGGTGTAGTCGAACCCTTTTAGCGTTTTTTTTTGTCGGAGCCGCTGTTTTATTTAATAACGATTAAAATTGAAAGATTTACGCGAAATGAAACGCAATTCCTTCAATCTACGGGCTGCCAAAAGGTAGAATGCCATAAAAATACGTGAAACGGAACGCACCGACTGCCAACTGCCAAGCACCTGGCGGCTATTTTGTAAAAGTCATGTTTAAAAACCGAATCCTTTACCCCTTGGCCATAGCGTCAGGCTTCTGGCGGCGCTTCTTGCTGCGCTTCCAGGCGGTTTCTGCGATGGGCTTTGCCCTGCCACGACACCCGTCGGCGCCTTCCACCGCATCGGATGTATAGCGCGCTCGCTCGCTCTAAGCGCTCCTCACTAGGTTCGTGCTGTGCCCTCGATCACTGGCGCGGCTCCTCGCCTCCCCGCACACCGCCGTCGAGAGAGCGCAAGTCACTCGAAGCCGGACAAGGCGCGCGAGCGGCGATTCATGGCCGGCCCTATACAACTTCATACATTTGTTCTCTCCGCCGACGCCGTTGCAAGAAGAACCGCTTGGCGCGCCTCTCGAAGCCTGAAGCTATGGCCGACCGGTTACTGGTAGATTAAAACTGTCCAAAAACCGACTCAGCACAACCCGACTCTATACAGTCTTGTGGCTACTACCCCTAGAGTGTATATAAAAAGCCGAAGGCGCGGAGGGAGGGCAGGCACGTACGGCTGGCGAGCCGTAACAAAGCTCAGGCACCCGTGTGAGCCGTACCGGCGAGCCGAAGCTGCGGAGGCGAGCATGGGTGCCTGAGCTTTGTTACGCAAAGGCGAAGGGCCAGCACTTCCCGAAGCGCCGTAGCCGATGACGAAGTGAATTTGTGTTGTCCCCCCTCCCCCCCTCTCTCCCCCCAAACAGCGACCCGAAATTCGGGTGTTTGGTATCTATACTCTTACCAAAAAAAAAATGGTGTTTTGTTAACAGCATCGGAATGTAAAGCTAGATGGGTGAACATAAGAGATATAAACAGGCGGATTTTAAGGAAACGAATGCTAAACCCTGGTAAAATGAGCAAATTGTACAAGTATTACAATCAGCTTTCATTCATGAAACCGTTTTATAGAGACGTATTGATTCAGAACAACTTTGAGCCTGAAGAAGAAAGCAATAATGTCAAGGGTGAGTGTGACGACGAAGATGCTGGTGGGAGCGAGCTTGTGCCATATAGTGACGAAGAGTCCGACGATGAGAAGCCAATTCTAACAATTGCGAAGAATCCGAAATCCAACTCGAAAAGAAAGAAAAAGACGATTAACCCAGAAATATTTGACAATTCCGGTACTTCTAACTCAAATATCGATACGAGTATACCTCCGACTGACCTCGATCCGACGGACAAGGTAGATTCATTTCTGTTAAGTATTGGTACTACTTTGAAGACTTTTTCACCATATTACCTGAATCTCGCCAAGAGTAAAATATTTGCTGTGGTGCAGGAGTACGAATTGAAACAAATTGTTTCCAAACACGGACAGGTGGGATCTGGGGCTGATGACGTGGAAATTGAATAAACAAATATTTTATTTTTACTTGGTTTTATTACTTTCCAAGTTTAGTTAAATAGCACCCGGAATAGGAGAACTTGTATGACTAGATTAATGGATGTGGAAGACGCGAAAGAGGTGTGTTAGGGTCGTAGCAGAGGGAAATCTGTTGTCTTTGCCTACCGCTCTGGGAGAGCTTTTATTTATTAACTTACAGAAACGCGTCGTCGTAGCTTGTAAATGCGCTCACTCGACACGATCGATCGATCCGTCTGTAGAGTTCGTGTCGATGACGGTTGGGTCGGATACTCCGAATCCACACGAGCGAGTTTTTTGACACGGTTTGTAATAGTTTTGGTATTATTTGGTTTGGGGCACAACAATCATGCGTTATTGCAACTCCGAAAACAAAACAAGAATATAGAGAGAGTTTATACAGGGTGGAAGGTTAATAGGGCAGCTACCAGATACGTTATAGCTACAAGAAAACAGCTTTAGGAGACTGACCCTAATTTTTGGGGTATTTTACTTCTGCATTCACAGATCACAGATTTTGGAAAAAATTTACACTCATCGAGAAATACAGGTATTTTCTTATAAAATTTGCTTATAAAAAAGTGGTCTGTCTCTGTCTGTCTACTCATCTGTCATCCAGCTGTCAAATCAGTCGGAAGCAAAAAATTATAAATTTATCTTGATAGCAAAAGACACATTTCTAAACAACCATTTCTCAAGTGACGTCACACAAAGGCAAATGGAATTTGCAGCTTTTTCCTAAAAATATTCATTACAAGTTCTAAAATACGGCTTATTAAACCTAAATCTCGAAATTGTTTTCGAATTAGCACAATAATTTAATATAAGTGAATTAGAGGATTCAAGTTGATGACAAATATAAACTTCTGTTTAAGATTTCCATTTCTTTTTAAGAATTCAGAATAAAAGAAAGAAAATAATAAATCAAAGGCAAGTGAAATTAATATATCCCAACTTTTCTCGTATGTTTGTATTGTATAGCGAACGGTGAGTCAGAATTCACGCTTTCTTGCCCTAGGAAAGTGAAAAAGTTGAGCCCAGTGTTGGCGCGTAAAGTGAGGTAATAGAGCTGTCATGCCTGTGTCTGACGTGATCAGCTGGCTACATTACCACTGTACACAGCTAAATGCAACCACAGAATAGATACACAGCGGCTTTGCAATTATAACCCGTAGACTAACGTTCATAAAGTTGAAATTCGCGTGCGACAAAATGCGCCCGAAACGATTCAGAACGAGTCTAATTTTAAGATTAAAATCGACTAAAATTACAATATTCCATTTAAGTCATTTTTGAACTTACATCGGTTAATAAACAAGATTTTCGTATTGATAGTAAAATATGACACATAAAAATCAAACGGATTGAAACCAAAAAAACCCTCAAAAAGAGACTATTTTCAAAAATAAAATCTATCGAGCGAAAGTTTTCCAGTTAGATAACGCTACTTACAACGTACAGATAAAGGTTTGTAAAACATAAATATAAGTTTCATATTGATTGCTTTTGTGTACAATAAAAATTTAAGTTTTAATTTGATTATCAAAAGAAAGAAAATGTGCGTGAGGGTGTATGTGAGAGGGTGTGTAAGGGTGTGTTCGTGTAAGGGGAAGAGAGGGTAAGTTTACGTGTGTGAGCAAGTGTGTGTGAGAGTTATTACATTAGTGTCAGGGTTTTTAAATGTGTGTACTATGCATTAATCTACATTATATATCGTAAAAGATTTTCTGTCTCTTCATAGCTTAGAGGTTTTATAAAACTTGGTATTAGATTTTTGCGTTCAACATTATGACTTAGGATAAATATCTAACTGGTTATTTAGTTTATTATATATATATATATATATATATATGATGACCTTTTATTATATTGTATACTAGCAAACTGTATATTTGATTTAGGAACACATGATACAATATATTTTCTTCTTTTTACAGGGTGTCCAGTAAGTAGTGCTTCAAACGAAAACCATAGATAGCTGTGACCATACTCTATCAGAATAACCCAACATAGGTCTAACGAATGTCGTATGGTTTTCGAGATTTTTGAACTTTTATGAAATTTCTAGTATTTGCTACCCTTAGTTCTTTTTTTAAATTTCATTTGCAAAACCGAAGCAAATTTTACTTTTTTTATTCTTGGTATTGTTTTTAATGAGTTTTCTTATGAAACTTGTTTCATTGTTTTTCAAAAACGGTAACGGTTTTTCCAAGAAAAAAAATTGAAAACATAAAACTTGACCATTGAAATTTTTTCATCAACATTTAAAGGTCTGTGGTGTAAAAACTGTTGGCTTAAAAAGTGTTAATATTTAGTGCCAATACAAAAACAGAAAAATAAAATAATAATTGATAATCCAATAAAAAGTTATTGGTATTTTAATACCAACATTTTGTGAAAAAATTCAAAGTTTTTAAATTTGATCTTTTTTCAATTGTAGGCCTTGCTTATGGTGCAAACCATAATAATAATATCAGATGTAACAATATCAGACAGATGGACGCACGGACAGAACATGGCGAAGCTATAAGGGTTCCTTGTTGTCTATGGAACCATACAAAGGTATTCGACCTGGCTTAAAGCCTTTTACCCTCTTTTTCAGTTTACCGAAATGAGTGAAAAAAAGACTTTAAAATAATATTGGAACGCTATGTCATATTTTGAGTAACAATATCATAACAAATGTTGTCCTTTGTTCCAAAATTCCAAGCAAATCACTTACGTTTTTATCACACTTTTAAAACAGTTAATAAATGTTTATATAATGCGCAATTATTTTTATAAAAAAATATCTTGATTAAAAAATTTGTTTGTTTTTATTACAAAAAATATTTTTTTATTTTTATTTTACATCATCTATTAAATGAATATTGGAAAATACTTGAGAAATTTGATCAACCACCTGAATACATACTGGAGACTCGGTTAGTGATCAGAAACAATGTTTAATGTCCATTGAGGTGAAATTAAAAAAAAAAGGTTGTTACTAGGAATTAAAAGTGAATCTTATTAAAAGTCTCTCTCTAATTAAACTTATTAATAATAACACAAATATTCTTTTTAATATTATAATATAATCGTCATCAAATAAATTATAAATAAATTAGAGTCATTCATTAATTATAGTTTAAAATATTAAAAATTATATTTGAACTAAGTAAGGAAACAAAAATTTTTTTTTCTGCTTTCGCAAAATTGGTCATTGAATGAACCCTGTTCCTGATCACTAACTGAGTCTCCAGTATGAATTCGGGAGGTTGATTAACTTTCACCTTATAGACCTATTTTATAAAAACGTAAATATTTATATGAGGATAAATCAAAAAGTTATTACATTAGAGTATATTTATGTGTATAATATTTTTGGGGGTAGTTTGACATTTATTTTGAAGAGTGTCAATCACACAATATTTATGCAGAGTTTCATTAGATTTCAAGAAACCATTAAACAAGTAATAAATTAATTTGTGCGGAGTTGAGAAAAACACTAAAATATGAAGAAAAGAGAGTATAAGTACAGTGATAAAATATCTGTGCCTGAAAAAAATGTCCATGCTTTACCTTATCCTACGTTTGCTTAGTGAGGTGCTAAATTCAAAAGAGGTTGATCAAGCTGTGAAGATGATCCACATTCTGGGCGGCCTTCAACCTTCGTCATGGAAGAAAATGTCAAAAAGGTTGAAAAAAGGCAGAACATATTTAGCTGAGATCATAAAGACTCATTTGGTAGCATTCAATTCGTGATGACTGATTCACTGGGATTCATAAAAGTGTCGACAAGATGGACCAGGAATGTTAACTGACGAAAACAAAACCAAAGACAAAAAGCGTTGTTTGGGAATTTCTAAACGCAATCCCAAAATTTTACAGCGTGATCCGGATCACGTTCAAATTGATAATATAGGCAATAAGAGGTGTTGATAAATAACTGCAAAGTTAAATATTGTTGATAATGAGACTTTCCTAAGAAAAAGAAATGTGAGGTTTCGCTGTCTCTCAAAGTCTCATCGAAAGGCATCCACGCGAGCGGAGCCGCGGGAAAAAATTAGCTTATAAATATAATTTCCTGTGATGATGACACTGCCAAAACATAATGACACCACATGATGCTGTGTAAAGTGAAATTTACTTATAATTTTAATATTTGCAGGCTTACCTTGTGTACAGCAGAATCAGCGGAAAAGTGTTGGTTGCACTTGCATCACTTTTACTTTCATTTGTTAATCCAAAATAGTGCCCGAGACTACCGCGGTTGTGGATAGACCCTAAGACCGTAAGACCCTAGATCTACGTCTCCTAAAAACTAGATAAGTGCTCAAAAAAAGCAAGACAACGAGAATTAAACTATGCCCGAATTGATTAGTGAATAAATTTGAAATAAACTCGATATTACTTGAAAGCACTTCACTTAGAGCCGAACCGTAAACTAACTCGTTGCCGCAACAAGAACTCATTACAATTGTTCTAGAACATAACTTTGATTATTCAATTTGAATAATATGCAGTAAACAAATGTAAAAATACTAAAAATAATTACAAAATTATTAAATGTAAACACGGACCTGCCTGTAGCCTGACTTGACTGACATTTGTATGACGCGTTCAACGCTCCTGCTGCAAACATACATCGAGCATCGAGCAAGCTCTACATGTTTTGACAGCACGTTTGTGAAACTTTTTTGAATATCAAATTTACAGAGTAGAGTAGCATTCAATCCAAGAAGCTTAAACTTCTTGGTTCAGCCCATAGAATAATAAAAAAAGTGGTAGATAAGCGCCCCGTGAGTCATTAAATCCTGGTAAATTAGCCAACCTGAACTCAAGTGTAGCGTCGACGTCAACGAAAGCGTGCCGTGTACTGAGTCATCGTGTTGTATCCAAAAACATTCGAAAATGCCGGTGTGTGTAATGAGATATTGGGCAAATTTTACTAGCAAAACTTTTAAAAGCCAAGGAATCACATATCATTCGTAAGTATTAAATATTTTTCATATTGAATATTTTTCACAAATCAAACATTACATTCACAAAATATTGCGTCAGAAAATGTCAAGTATTGTCAAGAACGACATAAAATACCTCCATGACTATGTGGCGATAGAGAGGAGATATCACCGGTCAAAGCAAAATTATACCTAATAAACGCCTGCCTGACAGTGAAAAAGATGGAACATTATTATACAAGGTGACTATGATTTATGTGACCGAATTCACACTGTTTTTGATTTGCTACGCAATTTGTATTTTTAACCGACCTCAATAAAAGATCAGGTTCTCAATTCGACTATATTTTTTTAGGTATTGTTAATCCATAACTCCGTCATTTCTGAATGTTTTTCTTTTGTTTGGATACGATAGTATATTTTCAGCACATAGGTAGCTTAAAGTTTTCAGCCGAAAAAAAATGAGTATAACGTATAGCCGTTGTTTTCGATACATATACATTTTAGCCAATACATATATATTTTATACTTTCATACCACTTTATACATAAATTCAGGAGTGAATACATTTGTAGGCATACATGACGGTAAGGCAAGATGTCTTGTCTGATTAATTATTCTATGTCGTTTATAGTATGAAGTAGGATGACATGTCACGCAGGTGGGAGATACACAACAAGTTGTCTCTTTTTCGCTCCCGAAAATTAAGTCATGCAGTCCTATGTACTTCCAGGTATGAATATAGGTCTTATCGGGATTTGGGAAGGTTCGTGTAAATTCGTGTTGTCGTTGCCTGTTGTGCCGTTTGTGAAGTCCCAATCTTGTAACGATACTATAAAATACCAACATTCATCAGCAATAAAAAATAAAATTGAAAGTAAATTTAATGATGGAGATATTAGAGGGGCCGCTCATCTCCTCTTCTCTGAGGATACCATGGCTCCTGACTCTCCAGATACACTTTTGGCTCTGGCTTCAAAACATCCACCTTCAGCCGGAACCTGCTCGCTACCTGATCCACCCCATCCTACCGACCGCACATCCGAGGCCACAGTGGAGGATGCGCTAGCTGCAGTGATGTCTTTTAAAAACGGGTCAGCTGCTGGGTTAGACGGCATCAGCCCCCAACACTTGAAAGATTTAGTAGGTGGGTCTAATGGGCATGCCGGTCAAACCCTCCTTGAGGACATCGCGCGGCTAGCGAATCTGATGTTGTCAGGGAGAGTGTGCGAGGGCATCACAGATTTGCTCTATGGTGCGAATCTGTGTGCCCTAAAAAAGAAGGATGGCGGAATCAGACCCATTGCTGTAGGCAACACTTTTCGGCGAATAGTTTCCAAAATTTGCTGTAAACATATCCTGGAAGATTTGACACCAAAATTACAACCATTTCAACTAGGTTTTGGTAGCAGGGGAGGATGTGAGGCTGCAGTCCATGCAGCCCGCACCTTCCTCACTCATAATGCAGGTGAAGTTCTGTTGAAGGTTGATGTCAAGAATGCCTTCAACTCCGTGGACAGGGGAGCCTTGCTGAGAGAGATAAAAAATCACTCCCCAGCAATATATAGCTACACGAATCAGTGCTATGGTAGCACATCAAAATTAATATATAAAAACCACCTTTTGGAATCAGCAACAGGCTGTCAGCAGGGCGATCCGCTTGGACCGGCAATATTCAGTCTGGCTATCAATCCGATAATAAAAACCCTAAATTCAAAATTTAATGTTTGGTACTTGGATGACGGTTCCATTGGAGGCAATGCCACAACCGTTCTTACTGACCTTGAAATTTTAATTGAGAAATTTAAAGACATAGGCCTTGAACTTAACTTCTCAAAGTGCGAACTATTTGTTTCAAATCTCATCAATCCCATAGATAAAGCTGATATCATTTCAAAATTTAATAGTATTGCTCCTAAAATAAAAATTGTCGATAACGAGTCGTTGCGCCTCCTTGGAGCCCCGGTCTTAAATGAATCGATCCCCGGCTACGTGAATGAGCAGGTAGCCAAATTCATCGCTGTTTCTGACCGTTTAACCAGTATAAATCCACACATTGCTTTCTTTATTTTAAAATTTTGCCTTTTTGTTCCAAAATTAATTTACGTTTTGCGTTGCTGTCCCCTTTGGAAATTTGACGTCTATCTCAAAATTTTTGATAATATTCTTCGTCAAACTTTAGTAACTATTTTAAACTGCTCACTCACTGACCGGTCTTGGAGCCAAGCCACCCTTCCAGTCCGGCTCGGTGGCCTGGGGATTCGCCAAATTTCTTGTGTAGCCCTCCCTGCTTTCCTGTCCTCCAGCCACAGCACGAAGGACCTCTATGGTACAATAATAAGCCCATCACTCGGTGATGTTGAGGCCTCGTGCTTGGTGGAGGCCAGGGACGCTTGGACGCTTGCCTGTCCCGGCGAGAGCCTGCCCACGGATTTGAATTCTCAAAAATTATGGGACGAGCCGATCTGCAGCAAGGTTCAAAAAAACATGTTGGAGACCTCCACCAACGCTGCGGACCGAGCTCGTCTTCTGGCAGCTGGCGAGCGGGAGTCAGGTTACTGGCTGCACGCTTTACCATCTGTCGTCATTGGCACTCAGCTGGACAAAACAACGTTTTCTTTAGCCGTGAGTCTCCGGATCGGCGCCAGGACAAATGAACCTCACCGCTGTCGATGTGGTCAACGTCGACCAGCTTGGACATTATGGCCTATCCTGCAAAAGGAGCGCTGGACGTCTGTCGCGGCATGCCAGTCTGAATGATGTCATCCGTCGGGCCCTTGCCACCATTGGTGTGCCGGCTATTTTGGAGCCGAAAGGCATTGTACGCAGCGACGGTAAGAGGCCCGATGGAATGACACTCATTCCGTGGAAAAACGGCAGGTCGCTGGTGTGGGACGCCACTTGTGTCGACACATTGGCGGCGTCCTACATCCAAGCGACTGCCGCTAAAGCTGGTGCTGCGGCAGCCTCAGCAGAGGACTCCAAAAGGCGCAAGTATGTAGATCTAAGTTCAGACTATATATTTGCGCCTTTTGGAGTAGAAACTTTAGGGCCGTGGGGTCCAGCCGCGAAGCAGATATTCAAGGAAATATCTTCGCGACTGGTCGACGTTTCAGGGGACCGGAGGGCTGGGGCATACTTCGGACAGCGACTAAGCTTAGCTATCCAACGAGGAAATGCTTCCAGCCTTTTGGGGACCCTACCGATCGACGGCGGTGATTTGGAAAAAATATTTTATATTGTTTAATTTATAGGTAAGTTTTTCTTAATTTATTTTTTAGTTAGGTATAATTTTATCTTTTATATTTCTATTAATTTATAGGTAGTCTTAATGTTATTTAAGTTTTATATTGTTAAATAAAAATTTTTACCCCTTTAATAAAAGATACAATTAACATAAAAGAAAATGGCTTAGGTCATCGGAAGGAAGCAAATTGGAAAAATCTCCGTTCTTTATTGGTTGCTCCATTTTCTAGGCATTCATATATACCACAATAACGAACCATATTGATTAAAAATCAGTATCGTAATAAAACAAAACAAGATTTATACTTGCGATTGTCGGCACTTTATGAAACATAAAAAGCATCTCGATTTTGAACACAAAAACTTGTACTATTTGTTTCATAACATTTGTTTTATGTTATGAAACAAATAGTACAAGTGTTTGTGTTCAAAATCAAGAAAACAAAACAAAATACGCGCGCAGCGAACGAGTGCTACTCGAGCTCTGCTTGCCTCCAGATTTCTACTAACTTGCGGGGGACCGCGCGGGACGTTAAATTCGCGCGGTGAGGTGAGTGTCGCTTCTTTACGTAGTAATACTTTATATTCTCTGACAAAAGCATGAACCATTGACAAGCAACGCTACCTGAAAGACAAAGATAGAGCAACGAGATGGCAAAGAGCTTCGACAGCAGCACGTGCGAGACAAGCGCGCTCGATTGACTCCGTACTTCGTAGTTTGTAGCGATGCCGCCATTGACGCAGCGCATGTAGCTGTTATATGTCCAAGCTAACTAGACGAATGGCGAAGACTTAATTACCTTGTGACAAAGGCGATCATTGATTGGCCCATTCGTCTAATTGTTTTGGACATGTTACAATGTTTCGCTCCCGCCGTATAGTTTTATCTCATTCACTCAAACATGTCCGATTTCAAACAAAATTACAAGAATTTTCTGTAAAATATCACTTTTAGTGTACTTACGCGTGAAAAGTGATTCCGTGTGACTTGTTTTTGTGCCTTGAGTGATTCGTGCACTGAAGAAATCCACAAGAAGGCATTTTGCAACGTTATTTCCCAATAAACAACTGTTTTCACACACACTCAATGCAGCATGTACAGTAACTGTTCTATCTAACGGACGGAGATTGACTGAAACGAAGCTTGTCCATTGGACTCGCTTATGTAGGACCACGTGCGGAAAGTGAGTACCACATCTTCCCCTTTGTTTAATCTAAGCATAGATATCCCTTCGATATAACCCACAGAACCTTAGACCATTGGTTTAATACTCAAAGCACAGAACATATTAATAAACTGACCACAGAAAATTGAGGATGTCCGGCTTAAAAGCTGACGACCTGGGCTACGTTCAGTTTGATTGTTAGACGACACCCGCTTATCATGCTATCTCTTTTGCACGCGTCGAATGTGAGACGGACATCAACAATCACACTGAACGCAACTTTGCACTTCAAGTCTTCTTCACATCAGATTCTGTAGAATCTTTCTTTAAATCTGATGTGAAGTTTTTTTTGTGAGTTAATCTTTGGTAATTTTTCGTATAACGAGACATAGAACTGTCGATGCGTTGGCACATGTTAACCCATACCATAGTAAATTTTACTATGCCCATACGGACTTCGTAACCGACCATTGAAGTGTCAAACCACTATCATACCAGTGGCCTGAAGTTAGCTGCACAATCACGTTTGACAGCCAATTTTCCTCCACGATTTTTGACGTTTTTTGAGGGTCGTTATTGAATCGTGGGTGTTTTTAGTGGAAAATAGGTAGTAGTTTATTGTAATCTGATAACCACTCATACCCTCACAAACCCCGCGTTCCGAAATAGAATTATTTCGCTAAAATCGATTACGAATGAATGAGGTGAATGGCTAATAATCCATGAGTGAAGCAAATGCGTTCATTCATTCGTATGACTTTCATGGCTCATGCGACGGAGGTGAGGCGATGTGAGCGTTGAACGGAATGGAATGTCAAAAATTGTTTTCGCTCCATTATTTCAGCAGTTCAGATCAGACAAACCATAGTATATGTTTTATTCGGCCATGAGAGAAACAAATAAAAAGTCGTGTGGAACTTTTCGTCGAAAAGGAAGAATTTATATGTATATATATTTTTTCGTCGCTATCTGAGTCTACGTTAAAGAACAGTGCTACAAACTCTTCTTGTTCCATCACGAATCACGGCACTTTGACGAAATAAAATCAAATAATCGTATTGTATTCTGTGATAAGAGGTTATGGTTAAGATGTATCTTTTTTAATGCGGTCCGAATCATAAGCTATCTTTCACATCGTTTGCTAGCTCACAAATTACGGACCAGTCATCGCTCACACTTTAATTCATTCATAGCTTTTATCTATGTAATTCTATTACGGACCGCAGGGATAATGTAATGTAAAAACGCTACCAGTGTCATACAGCTACAATAATAATTGTACTTAATGAATGAATACACACTTTATTGTACAAGGTCAAATAAAAAATTGAGTACAGAGTTTTGAACACACAATGTTGTACAAGGGCGGACTTATCACTTAAAGCGATTTCTTCCAGCCAACCTTTGGGTGGTGAAGAAAGTATTATTTTACGTAATGTGGAGGGGGATACCAATTTACAGAATACATAAATAAAAGAAGAATCAAAACCAATAAAGTGGATATACATAATGCCTAATATATAATATACTCCTATCCAACAAAACTTACACAATATATTTTATGTTTGATACATACATATCGTATACATACAAATAAATAATAAAAAAAAAAATAATAATAATTACTACTTAATATACTCTTAATATACTATATATAAAAATATCAATAGACTGAGTGATGAAGTGAGACTACCAACCTAAAGAAACTTCATGATGTGATTTTAAATTCTTTTTAAATATCGCCAATGAAGGCGATATACGTATCTTCGTGGGTAAATCATTCCACAGACGAACGGCCTTGACCGAAAAGGACTTCCCATAAGCAGCAGAATTGTGCTTGGGAATAGTAAGAAGGCTATAATATTATTAATAATTGTACTAATTCGCATAAATTAAATTATGTTAAGGTGTGTTAATTCGAAAACCATTTCGAGAATTTTGTTTAATTAGCCGTATCTGAGAACTAGTGGTCTAAAAACCACATGATGATGAACATTTTTACGAAAAAGCTGCAACTTCCATTTGCCTTCGTGTGACGTCACTTGAGAAATGGCTGTTTGGAAATGTGTCCTTTGCTATAAATTTATAATAATTTACTTCCAGCTGATTTAACAGATGGATGACAGATGAGTAGATAGACAGAGACAGATCACTTTTTTTATAAGCAATCACAAATCACAATCGGTATACCTAATGTTCAAAATTCTCAAGTGACGTCATATCCGACAATTCTTTAAAAAATTATGGTTAATTTATTACTAAAATAATGAAAACTATATCCTAAAATGGCGTACATATATATTCTCTGGAAAAATATCTTTCAGGGATTAAGCTATGGAAATTGTAGGTTTATTTAGATAAACATACAACGACAAAAAGGCAGGAAAATTATACCCTGTCAATTAGAAAGAGATAAACATACGTTCTGCGTTACGTACCTAAATATTTTAAGAGGGCGGCTTCGTTACGTACATACGTCTCGCTCACGATGATTTAAATTTACTTCAAAAGTTTTATAATTATTTACTGTAATTACGATTTGTTTTTCGATAAAGTTACACACGTAGATAGCTTCGTCACAAGGCTTTGATGGCGCGTGGATGACAGTGACAGGGGGATGCAGCTGTGAAACATGGAGTCTGGTAGCGGCGTTAGTTCCGATTTTGGACGCAACCAATCCACGCGCCATAAGATCCTTATAGCACTATACCTCAGTTTGTTTAGAATATCATTGGGTCAGGTACTACATGTAATCAAAATAAAATAGTGAATTTTTTGACACAATTTATTTGTTATACATTATATAATACAAAATAACGTTTAATTTAAGTATATCAAAGAAACAGTCTCCACCATAGAAAGAAATGCCGTAAACTACACAATTTATCACACAAAATAAATGCTAAAGGTTAATAGGTATTAAGTTTTTACAGTCAAGCAACTATTAACCTGCTGATTTTAATAGCTAAAATAGGCTATTTGACTAATTTCGGACGTAATTTTAAATGATTATTTATAACATAATAAGCACACTTCTTTGATATTTCCGAGAAATTTTACTGTTTTATAAATAAAATAAATATTTAAGTTCACGTTTTAAAAATCGCTCCGAAAACGATGTTTCTGTAATGGCGCTGATCACGTGACACGCGTGACGTCACACGCTAGTAAACAAGTTCACACAACCTCAACAAAACAGTGCACCTAAGTGAATTCTCATTACAAAATTTATCCAAAATTGACCGAAAAGTGCTTCACAGCACAGATCGAATTTAACACTCAGAAAACATAAAATGCAAACAACAATCAGTCTAGGAATCCATGTTTACTTGCATGTGACGTCACCATGAGTTGCCACCAATCACAGAGCGTTCGCGGCACATTGCCGTCACAGATAAGATGTTTTAAAATATTATATTTTATTTCGCGTAATTTGCAAAAAATATGCGTAATTTAGTTTAAATAACGTGAAATATGTCTTTTTTAGGCTATTATCTGATAGGATGACCACAACTTGTAATGTATTTTCAATGTTGTCAAATAGCCTATTAAAGTAGGTAAAAAGCTATGGGACTTGTATTTTACCCTTTCCCAAAACTTGGGTTTTACCAGCAAAAGCCTTGTGTGGCTCTCGTACCTATGCCAGTTACTATTTTTTTTTTTTTTTTAGTCACTTCTACAGAGAACTATACTTCTCAGAGCGTAATTTTGCCACAGAAAAAAAACAAAGTGGCATGACCATATGACGACCATAGCCGTAGGCACTCTCTCTACAACCATAGGGCAATATATCAAGGTAACATTCCTAAACGCCGGGGTAAAGGTAAAATTTAACTGTCACCCGTTCCACAATCACCAGAGTGAAAACGAAAAGCTCGAAGTCGTTCATACCTTATTAGAAATGTAAAATTCACTTTGACGGTTAAATTTTACATTTACCCAGGCGAGGCATTTAGGTTTCTTAACTTTAGGAACGCTACGCAAATGTCATTTGTCGCGTTTAACGCACAGCATCGCCGCAGCGATGTTGCAACGGGTTGCAAAGATTTATAAACGACCATTTTGCATGACTTTGACAAGCATCGAGCATATATTTTCCGATGCCCTCTGCATCGTATTCGTATACAGAGCCACAAACTTATTTGTTCCGATGGCGAAGACTGTGAATATAGGAGTCATTTCAGATTGGCCCACCAGAACAGGTAAATTTGTGGCTCTGTAATATGTTATCTGTCATTTTCACAGGTAAAAATGGTCGTCAACATATATCCATCGCCGCAACCCGTTGCACAGTTCACCGTTGCGGCGATGCGTGTGCGTTAAACGCGACAAGTGACACTTGACATTGACAGCTAGTTTTTTTATTTATTGCTAGGCAAAGGTATTGTAGCTCTTCAGCCCATAACATTGAAACATGTTTCGTAATAAGCAACTATATAAGGAGAAAGTGTAGATAGGTTTACCTACACAAAAATCGAACTACTAAAACGGCACACAACATAAATGTCAATTACGTAGTATTGCAATGTCACGTTGACACGTGGAAGTCATAATTATGGCGAGGGAAAAAGAGAAAAGACCTATATATTGCAGTGCGTCGTCCCGTGCGACGGCCGTCGTACGTTAACGCCGACGCGATACTAAGTTCAGGTTGGCAAATTAGCCAAGTTTTAACGTGCCACCGCAGATCGCCTATAACCTATCTACACTTTCTTCTAATATCATTGGTAATAAGCATATAGACATCATAATAGATTTTTATTATCTTACCTAACACGAAATGAAAACTTGTGGATTGTGATAATTCTTACAATAGGGAATTGTCGTACCTACCTACGAGTATAATACATTTAAATATGTTTTTTTATGTCACTGGGACGAGGTCAAAAGACAAAAAATATCAAAGTCAAAACACAGAAATTTATGCTCTTAACCATTGAGGGAAAAAAAATTAGTGTTTTTTTTTTACGTCAATCTCTCAAAGTCTTACATTAAATTATATACTTAATGCTTTTAATACAAGATATTACAAAATACGAGAAGTATTTGCAATTGAAAATTTTATCTTCAATCAATCAAAACGTTCCTTACAGAGCAATCAAATCATAAAACCACTCTGGGAATTTCGAATCCTAAATAAAATGTTTTTTTATTACCTATAAGCTTAGTTGTGGTACAATCTTGATAGGGGTAGTTTTGATGGGTTTCTTTGGGCTAAGCTTGTTAGGTGAACTCATCACCACATCTACAGCTTTCCTCAATATTTGGTGTTCACTTTTCTTGTACTCTTCAGTTATTTGTGAGAGATCTAAGTCAGCATCGATCACCAGGACCTGAAATATAAATTGTCACATGGTTACCTCATTTATTTAGGTCAAAATATTACAAGATTTATGTCAGGTAAATTCAATAAAGTAATAAAATTACTCCTAAGCATTTGATTCACTGAAACATGACAGGATGTGGAATACTTTGTTGGCCTGTGTAATGTGGGGAAGATATGTAAGACTTCAAAAGAACATCCATAAATTAAATACATCAGCTATTAAAGCTGAGACGGAAGGCCCTAGAGTTTCCAAATCAAAAAGGAACAAACCAAGGTGATCCAATTATTACTCCAAAAATATTTACTGTAGTTCTAGAAGAGATATTTAGAAACATGGAAAGGGATAATGTTGGTGAAACGTAAATGGTGAAAAGCTGAACCACTTTAGATTTGCAGATAACCTGGAATTTTCTCTGACAATCCCAAAACACCAGAAAGAATGCTGCAAGAAAATCTGGCAATGGAGAAAAATTCCAGAAAAATATCAGAAAGAGCCAAAATTAATGGCGAGGGGAAGGGACTATGTGGAGAAGTGATCTATGTAGGACAAATCATATCACCTAGGGACCAAATGGTATAAGAAATTAGTTCAAGAGTATGCATGGAAAGCTACTGGTCCCTAAAGGCGTTTATGAAAAGTGCTGAATACCTACTCCATGCTGCATAAAACTAAACTCTTGAACACCTAAATCTTACCCACCGCCCCGAGCCCCTGGTCCAGAGGGAGGGGGGATAGATCTAGAAAATACATGCTTTTTGTACATGAATTTGTACAAAGTCACAAAGCTTGTGCAAAGTTACACAGCTTGTACAAGTAGTACGTAAATGTTAATAAAACAAATCAACGCAAAGATTTTTGAGAATTTGACAGATCATTGGCCAAGTAGTATTCTTATTCTGAGGCAAAGATTACAATATAATACTGGAAATTCTGAGGGCCAATTACAATTGTCAACAATTCATCAGAGAAACAATAGACAATAGATTATAATAATGTTCATTATTGAAGTACAACCTTTTTACGCATTGGGTGATTTCTAATAGGGGAAAAAATCATGGGTTCACGTCATTGTCACCGACATGCTATTTGGACAGTAAAGTTTTCACTTCTGTCTATCCCTATTTTTGTAGAATGTACACTACAAATAAATCAGTTTCTAAATAGATAGGGGGCCTCATTTAGTTTTGCTGCCCCAGGTTCCCGACGAGCAAGGGTCCGTATAAAGTCATATGCACAACTTCAAATGACCATTTCACATTGTGTACAGTGAGGGGCCGTAACACTTACACATTTGTCCTCATTACTGGTTTAAAACAGTATATAAATGTATTATTATTATTATTATTATTACAGCTTTATTATCCACTTAACAGTTCTTAAAATATATACATCTAATTATAATTATTTCTATTAATTTCTTTGCTATGTGGCCCCTCTCTATGGGTAAAAGCCTCCTCCATTCTTTTCCACCTTTCCCTTTCTTTGGCTGTATGCATCCAACTTTTTCCTGCAATATTTATTATGTCATCGGCCCATCTCTTCTTCTGTCTCCCCACATTTCTTTTGCCATTTGGGCCCTGCCATTTAGTTGTTTGGTAAGTCCATCTTTTATCTTTGTACCTTGACAGGTGCCCTGCCCAGTTCCACTTCTGTTTCAAGCTAAAATGTAGAGCATCTGTTAGTTTGGTTTTCATGCGGATGTCTGTGTTTCTCGTTTTTTGGATTTTTCTAAGTTTCAGAATACTTCGTTCCATTGCATGCTGACAAGATGAAATTTTGTTTTTTACTTTTTCAGTGAAGACCCATGTCTGGCTAGCGTAACTTAAGCTTGGGAGAATGCAAGAATCCATTATTGTCTTTTTTATGTTGAGGCTATACTTCCCTTTCAGAATTTCTTTTTGGGCCCAGTACTTCTTCCAAGTTGTACTTATTCGTCTGTCTATTTCGTTTTCATTGCTATTTGCATCAAAGGACACCAATTTACCTAGATACACATATTCATTTGCATATTCTATCTGCTTTTCCTCTACTTTGATTGTTTTCTTATGACTGTTTGACATAATTTTAGTTTTGGATGCGTTCATGTGTAGGCCGATTTTTTTGCTTTCAGAGTTTAATCTTTGTAGCATTGATTCTAAATCTGTCGCGGATTCACTAAACAGGACAATGTCATCTGCGAACCTTAGGTGTGTTAATTTATTATTAAGTATCCATATGCCTTTATTTTTCCAATTAATTTTTTTAAAAATGTCTTCAAGTACTGCTATGAATAGCTTTGGAGACAAAGCTATAAATGTATACAAAACGTTAATCTTATCAGTATTAGATATACACTTGCATATGGCCTACTTTGCTATTGTTATTGAGCGATTTAACCAGTACATGCATAATAAGTTAAAGGGCAATAGAAGTTATTTACATTATAGATATGTATTTTTGTAACATAACTGTAGTGGTATAGAAATGATCATAGGGGAAGAAATGAATAAGTATGGAATTAAAGATTATTTATTATATTGTGATTATTGTGTTGATTCGGTGTAACACAATTTAGCTTATTTGACAGAACTAAACTTAATTTAAGCATTCTGTATCGAAAAGACAAAGACGGGACGCTAAAAATAAGGTTAGTCATGTCAAATAAGCAGGGTTCGAAGTAATAAATATCTTTGACAATTATCAAGATAAACATAAGTTGATAATTATCCCTAATAAGTGTAATATATATTTTTGACACAAAATTAAAAAACAAAAAACTTATAAAACCTTGATTGTAAAATGTGTATAATTCATCTACACTACTTGCTTCAAACGTAAATGTTGATATGTAATACCAGTTAAAAAAGGATTGCTAGTCTTATATAATGTTTGATAACTATCTGACAATTATCATGATAATGATCAAGAAGTATATTTACGTTTGTGTTAAGTTAAGTTGTGTTACACCGAATAAACACCATTGTGAAACCATAATGTTTTCCATAAAGGAACAGAAGAATAGATAAATTATAAATAAATTCTCTCACCGGTGCAGGACATTCAGCATGAGTTCTATTGATAAGCCAATCTTCATGCAGTTTGTGCAAATCTTCTATGTAGGACAGCGGGACACATTGCTCTTCACATCGAGCCCTCTTCTTAATCCTCTCATGTACTATGGTGGGTGTAGTCTTCAAGTACACTGAAAGTTTACAAATCAATACACAGTTAACACATATGTTGCCTCTGATGCGTATTTGCAATTTGACTAGGCAATATTGGGTCTAGAAAATGAGAAAACAATGGAATAGTAGCACTTGCTGTGTTGTAGCAAAAGGTGGACGTGATTGTGTTAAGATGTTGACCTAATTTGACAACTGCTCATAACCAATTGGTACGTGCCAATAAGGATGATGATTACAGTTAATTACTGTATAGTACATTGTAAGCACCATACTGCATAAAGATATACTAGCTCACCTATTAAATCAGCTTCAATAGGTATTTGGTGGTGAATGAATCTGAACCACTCGTCAAGTACTGCAAACTGTGCTGGATGTATCGTCCCACTTCTACACATATGCTCTACAAAGCAATATCTTGCGCTGTACAGAGATCTCTCCATCAACTTGACGGGAGTAGATGTGGGGCGCCGGTGCATCTCCAGCATTGTCAATGAAACATAGGCCTGGAAGGTCATAGCCCATTTTGTTGGATCTTTGTACATGAGATCCTGAAAAGGGTAAATTGCATCATATTTACACCGTGGCAATGAAATGTAAAATATTTCAATTCTGTAGTAGGTAACATACCAGGAGATTCCATCCTCTAAGATTGCGCCATTCTTCCACCGGTTCGGTAAGCAAGGTGATATCTTCGAACTGCCGAAAATGCTCTAGAAAAGTAGTTTTGCCGCTACCAATATTGCCCTCGACAAACACAGTGAAGGGTTTATTAGAGGTAGCTGACATTTTGTGCAAAAGTCTTCCGGCTGCAAACAAAATTAGGAATTACAACACACTCACATCTAACACAACCGTCAGCGTCAATCAGAGTGCAACATCCCATTCGACGTCAACAATCAGTTTTCCGTTCCTGATGATTTCCCGCCACATTTAACCCCAAACATGTCCAAAAATAACAAAAGAACGCGCGAATGTAACTGTCAACAGGAAAAATCTATGTATTTCATTACCTTTAAAGTAAAATGTTCGGAGACGAGAACTCAGCATTATACATTTATTTCTTCCAATTTATTAATTTGCTTTCCTTGCATTTCAAAACCCTTAACTAATCACATGTTTTTAAAGCATTAAGAAATTCCACATTTTACTACATTTTAGCGTAGGTAGCCATTTTTTTTCGTCAGTCTTAATTTGTCGGTGCCCCGGTGTCCGAGCTTATATGGCGGTGCGCACCATTCAATAGCGCTTCGTCTATGGATTGGCTATTCATCGGTGCGGTCACGTGACTTCTTTGTATACCTTCGCTTGATTCATTACTTCAAATAGGTATCGAATCGTTGGTGCAAGTCTGTGGTAAGAGCACTACATTTAAGAAACCAGGGTTTATGGTTCCTCGTCGGAAGTTTTTCTTCTTTAAATTTTGTTTTATCGGAGTCAGAAAATTAGGTGCGACGACGATCAAAGCGAGGAGCGTATAACGATAACATGTAAATAAATTTGGGGAATTGAGCGAAGCGGAGCAAAGCGAGGTGACCCACGTAGTTTGAACAAAATTCATGAAAGTCAAGTCTGTGGCACAGGTTCTGAGGTTACACTTGACGCGTAGACATAGATTAATTATTTAACTATAATCCGTAGAGAGAGTAAATATTTAGAGCAAGACAGCATCACAGGTTTTGTGTCGGTGAAAGTATTTATGTCAGGGTGTGTAAAAGTTACCAGAGTAAAAGGTAATTCCCAAGAAATGGGGAAATTCACAGACTACAAACGCGCATTAATTTAATATTATATGGCTGCCAAAAACTCAGACGCTTTATGCATTTAATGCGTGTTTTTTATGTGAACAATAAAGCTGATTCTGAAGGCTTTAATTTTAGATTATGTTTATTTTGCGAAATCCATCGCTATGAATACTCTAAATATTATTAGAGTGCAATACAAACTAGAAAATATCAATCAGAAACAAACCCAAAGACAAGAATATGAAAAAATTCCCCGGGCCAGGATTCGAACCTGCGACCTCTTGTTATCAAGACAAGCGCGCTACCAATTGCGCCACCGAGGTTCCTACCCGGACCGGTGAATTCTTCCATCATACTTGTCCACTGTTATTTTTGCTTCTGCTTGATATACTAGCTTGTACAACACATATAGAACGCTCACGAGGGCGTTATGTGATTTCACGCCTTGTTCTTAGAAACAGATGGCGCTGTCGTCGCTACAATATTGTTGCTTCAGACAGTTAAGAAATTCACAGTTCTCATTAACTAAGATTATGTTTATTTTGCGAAATCCATCGCTATGAATACTCTAAATATTATTAGAGTGCAATACAAACTAGAAAATATCAATCAGAAACAAACCCAAAGACAAGAATATGAAAAAATTCCCCGGGCCAGGATTCGAACCTGCGACCTCTTGTTATCAAGACAAGCGCGCTACCAATTGCGCCACCGAGGTTCCTACCCGGACCGGTGAATTCTTCCATCATACTTGTCCACTGTTATTTTTGCTTCTGCTTGATATACTAGCTTGTACAACACATATAGAACGCTCACGAGGGCGTTATGTGATTTCACGCCTTGTTCTTAGAAACAGATGGCGCTGTCGTCGCTACAATATTGTTGCTTCAGACAGTTAAGAAATTCACAGTTCTCATTAACTAAGATTATGTTTATTTTGCGAAATCCATCGCTATGAATACTCTAAATATTATTAGAGTGCAATACAAACTAGAAAATATCAATCAGAAACAAACCCAAAGACAAGAATATGAAAAAATTCCCCGGGCCAGGATTCGAACCTGCGAATTTATGAATACTAATATTTATCTAATATTTAGAGTATTCGTAGCGATGGATTTCGCAAAATAAACATAATCTTAGTTAATGAGAACTGTGAATTTCTTAACTGTCTGAAGCAACAATATTGTAGCGACGACAGCGCCATCTGTTTCTAAGAACAAGGCGTGAAATCACATAACGCCCTCGTGAGCGTTCTATATGTGTTGTACAAGCTAGTATATCAAGCAGAAGCAAAAATAACAGTGGACAAGTATGATGGAAGAATTCACCGGTCCGGGTAGGAACCTCGGTGGCGCAATTGGTAGCGCGCTTGTCTTGATAACAAGAGGTCGCAGGTTCGAATCCTGGCCCGGGGAATTTTTTCATATTCTTGTCTTTGGGTTTGTTTCTGATTGATATTTTCTAGTTTGTATTGCACTCTAATAATATTTAAAGCTTTAATTTTAGCTTTACTGCTGTCAAAACTAAATTTTGTTTATTGCACAATAGTCCTTAACTTATATGAACAGAACCTAAATTACTTTGGAATAATTTTTGTTTTAACAGCACTAGAACTAAGCTTAAAACCTTCAGAATCAGCTTTACTATCATGTTGTAACCAGACTGGAGTACTGACCTCTATTGAAAAAATTTGACTTTGACGTTTTTTACTCGTACCTACCCGTTCTAAAATGCTTTTTGCACGGAAATCACACGCCAAAATCAGATTTTCTTTTTCTTGTTTTTTTTCTGTTTCTTGTAAACGAGTGTTTCGCACAACGATCATACGTTTCGAAACGGACCCATGTTAGTTTAATACATGTAGGTTTAATTCGCTTAGATTAAGAGGCCGGTAAAAAATGAATTGTCCATACAAACGTAATACCAAAATCATTTGCAATTCGAGCATATTTCAACCAAATTATGCTGTTATTCTGATTAGGACAGTATTTTTACAGGTTCATGAATATGTTTCCTTCCAAAATACTAACCTGAAACGAAATTTCAGCGATTGGCAATTAGCACATTTTTACACCGTAAATTACCCGTTTTCTTCTTATTTGTTTTGTATTAAAAACAACAAAACGTATGGAAACATAGCCTATTTTATCAAGTTACAGAGTATTAAAACAAAATTTAAAACACATTAAGTTTTCATTCATCATTTTTGGTATTACGAAACACACCCGTATTTAGTACAAATTCTGAACGGCTAGTAGCTGTGTCGCATGCTTGTTTGACGCACGCACACATTCACACAGTAGAGACATAGAGAGATGTCGCGCGGATTCGCGCGTCTGGGCCTGGGGCACACCCCCGACACTTCATTGTCCTCGCTCAAGTTATTTACCTACACTCTCGCGCGCGCATCTGGCTAATCCGCACACGCTTGTGTGTGTGCGTGAGCTAGTCTAGGGCTGGCAGCAAGCGTGTGAGCGTCGTTGATCGATAGGGGCAACATTTATAGTCAGCACCTTATATGATTCTCTTCCTAAATTTTAGCGTGGTTAATCCCTAGGTCCTAGTTCTGGTTCCCCATGGATAAATTTGTATTAAAAATATATATATTCGCCAGAGGGTGTCAGAGGTGTTCCGAGTGTGAACTTTGAAATGCAAGTCACAGTCCACACTCGGTACACCAGCGTTTCACCTACAAATATTACGTCCCAACGTGGTGGGAGGTGAGCCCTATCGCCATAAGTACTTTGGGCACAAACACACGATTTTTAGGACATACGGGTTTCCTCACTATGTTTTCCTTCACCGTTCAGAAAGTGGGAAGTACTTACCTATAAGCAAATACGATGCGCATTATGTAAATTCCGAAAAACTCATTGGTGCATGCCCAACCGCGGATTGAACCTGGATCTCAAGATTGAGAGGCCAGCGTTCTACCCCTGAGTTACCGCCGTTTCTTCATAACTTTATAAATAAATTAACATAAAAGAAAATGGCTTAGTTCATCGGAAGGAAGCAAATTTGAAAAATCTCCGTTCTTTATTGGTTGCTCCGTTTTCTAGGCATTCATATATACCACAATAACGAACCATATTATTGATTAAAAATCAGTATCGTAATAAAACAAAACAAGATTTATACTTGCGATTGTCGGAACTTGATGAAACATAAAAAGTATCTCGATTTTGAATACAAACACTTGTACTATTTGTTTCATAACATAAAACAAATGTTATGAAACAAATAGTACAAGTGTTTGTGTTCAAAATCAAGAAAACAAAACAAAATACGCGTGCAGCGAACGAGTGCTACTCGAGCTCTGCCTGCCTCCAGATTTGCCACTAACTTGCGGGGGACCGCGGGGGACGTTAAATTCGCGCGGGGAGGTGAGTGTCGCTTCTTTACGTAGTAATACTTTATATTCTCTGCCTGGGGCCTCCTTTGGGTTAGGGTACAATAGTTTTGCATTTTACTTTAGTTGCTCGCTCGATAACTGACATAACTGTCAGTGACGATTACTTTACTGTGCTATGCATGCGTGTTAGTTGGTTGAGTAATCTACACATTCTTACGGCTTTTGTTCACATTTGGTATTGATTATGGACACCGATAGTTGGGATGTATCGCACAGTATGTATCTACCTACTTTCGTAGCTAACTAGATCGATAGGTATTTAATTATGTATTTTCATATTTGTAAACACAGACCAAGAAAACAAAGATATTTTTTTCTTGGTTTGAGTTTTTATAGTGACCAAATGACGTTATACATTTGATTCCAATTTAATTGCATTCCAGTGAGGTATTTACTTATACCTACTAGAGATATATTGTATACAAAGTGTAACAAAAAGGTGTAACCATATTTGAAGAGCTTATTCAGTCAATGGTATAAAACAACTTTTACTATGGAGCCAACCCTGAAATCTCAAAAAAAATCTGTCCTTCCATACATTTCGGCCGAGCGGCATTGCATTTTTCTATGAAATTGTCGATTTTTTTTCGAGATACAGAGTTTGTTCCATAGTAAAAGTTGTTCTATACCATTGACTGAATAAGCTCTTCAAATATGGTTACACCTTTCTGTTACATGTTGTATATGTATCGTCACGACATAAATATTTTTTTTGAGATACAGGGTTTGTTCCATAGTAAAAGTTGTTCTATACCATTGACTGAATAAGCTCTTCAAATATGGTTACACCTTTCTGTTACACGTTGTATATGTATCGTCACGACATCAATACCCGAAGGGGTGTCCCCGTGTTCCGAGTGTGAACTTGTCAGAAGGGGTGTCAGTGGTGTTCCGAGTGTGAACTTGTAAAGTCACAGTCAACACTCAGTACAACCGCGTTTCACCGACGAATATATTACGTCCCAACGTGATGGGTGGTGAGCTCTATCGCCGTACTTCGGGCACAAATACACACAAGTGGTAAGTAAGAACACATACTATGCACATAAATTCCGAAAAACTCATTGTTGCATGCCCAACCGGGGATCGAACCTGGGACCTCAAGATTGCGAGGCCAGCGTTCTACCCCTGAGCTACCGCTGCTTACAACCAACGTATGGTAAAAATCTAAATCCTATAAACCAGAGTGTTGAGTGATCTTTCTGAATACTAAATTTTACTTTTCGTAAATCATTTGGCCGATATGGTCACGGTCACCCTACACATTTTTATATAAATCATGTATTTTTTTTAAATATTTGAATGTGTATCGATGAACGTAACAAAATATTTGTTTATTCGAAATATTTGCTTTGTTTTACTTTAGGTAGCGCGTCTGAGAGGGACAGCAGTATTCCGACCAATTTTGCACTCGTCTCGAATCGTAGTTGCGAGCTTTTGGCGACGTACTCTTAAATGGGCATCCACACTGCCAAACTATCTCTGTAGATGGCGCATCGTCGTCGATTCAGCCATAAAATCCGTCATTTCAGTATCTACATTGTTATGGTTTGTGCGTACTATTTTGTGATTTTTTATTAATTTCTTGAAGTGTGCCGTACCAGGTTGCTTTAATAATTATGTTAATTTATTCTGATAAAACCCCATGTTAAAAATTAATAATAGGTATAATATATATATATGTTATACAACATATTGCGATATATATAAGATGCGAGATATTCGAGAAAAACAGTAGGAAAACCGGAACACACACAACAACAAAGTTCGACGTGACCGGCCCATAATATTTATTGGCCGGAGTTATGCTAGCGCCATTTGTAATTAGCTTTGCCTGTGGATCCTCATTATGTTAATTTCGAGATTTAGGTTTGATTAGCCGTATTTTAGAACTTATTGTCTAAAAAACTCCATGATGATGAATATTTTTACGAAAAAGCTGCAACTTCCATTTGCCTTCATGTTACGTCACTTGAGAAATGGCTGTTTAGAAATGTGCCCTTTGCTATCAAGATAAATTTATAATAATCTGCTTCCGACTGCTTTGACAGATGGATGACAGATGAGTAGATAGACAGACAACTTTTTATTATGCAATCACACATTTCAATCAGTACAATGTCTAAAATTCTCAAGTGACGAAATTGTTAATTGATATACGTACCAAAATAACGAAAACTATGTCCTAAAAATGTATATTCTCTGAACAATAACCCTTAAATAATCTTTTAAAAATTAAGCTATGGGAATTCCTAAACCAAAGTTGATTGCGGAACGCATCCAAATTCACCAATGAGGCGAGTCCACGATAAAACAAATGAAACAAAACCCCATTGCCAAAAATTGCAAGTTTGCGACTCTATAGTTATGTACGACTGACGTGGTTCATTTGTGCGATCTCGTTATTTATAGTGCCGTATATTATAGTTTTATAAGTGAACAGCGATAAATTAATAAAATGCACGCACTTCAGCTCTACTTGGGTATGTTTGAATAACATTACATTAAAGCGTAACGTTTACATTTCTGCCAAATTAACTTCCATAACTTGTCCCCGGCCGGTTATATTTTACGATCTTTTTGCATTATTTTCAGGAGTTTTACTATGTGTAACGGGGTCTTACGCCCTGTATGAATTATCTGCAAATGTAATAGAGCTAAACCCTAGTAATTTTGATGAATTAGTCACAAATTCAGACGAAGTGTGGGTGGTGGAGTTCTTTGCTCCTTGGTGTGGGCATTGCAAGAATCTAGTGCCCGAATATAAGAAGTTAGCTGGAGCTTTGAAGGTATGTAGGTCAGAGTGTCGATAAGGGGGCACGATTTTCTGTTTTTTTTTCCTATAGTGCCCCCTTGCCTACACCCCAACCGGTATGTAACGCACTTTAGTATAACTAGCAATTCGTTGTAAGAACTCATGATAAGTATAAATTACTAGCGGAGGTACCTCAGGCTGGCCTCTCAACATTGAGATCCAGGTTCAATCTCCGGTCGGGCATGCACCAATGAGTTTTTTTCGGAATTTATGTGCATTGTACCTGTAGTACCCTTATACTTACCACTTGCTTGAAAGGTGAAGGAAATCATCATAAGGAAACCTGCGTGCCCTAAAAGTGTATATTTACAAAGAACAGTGATAGGGCTGACCACCCATCATGTTTAGGTTAGAATAATTGTCGGTGAAACACGGTTGTACTGAATGTAGACTGTGACATGCATTTCACAGCTCACACTCGGAACACCTCTGACACCCCCTCGGGGATTCGTGTTGTGATGATATATTTATTTTTATATAATTACTGAATACCAGTGGCGTGCACAGAACTTTTTTCCGGAAAAGCAATCAGAAGGTCAAGTACGACAATAAAAAAAATATGAAAAATTTTTAATAACACTTTGAAAAAAAAAGTTTGTATGACACCAGGGTAGGCACTGCCTTTCCTAGAGTGAACATTTTCATACAAACTTTTTTTTCAAAGCGTTATTTAAATTTTTTTATATTTTTTTTATTGTCGTACCTTGACCTTCTGATTGCTTTTCTGGAAAAAAGTTCTGTGCACGCCACTGCTGAATACTCATAGTTACAGTTTAACACCTTTACAAATATAAATATTATTAACAAAAGTTGCTCACACCACAGCATTCAATATAACAGTGGCGTGCATAGAACTTTTTTCCAGAAAAGCAACCAGAAGGTCAATTTTAACAATTAAAAAAATATGAATAAATTTAAATAACACTGAAAAAAAAAAGTTGGTATGAAAATGTTTACTCTAGGGTAGGCAGTGCCTACCCTGGCATCTTACAAACTTTCTTTTTTAATGTGTTATTAAAAATTTTTCACACTTTTTTTATAGCCTAATTTGTAGACTAATTTGTAGAGATGAAATGGATAGTGATTTGGCCGGATACTGGATACCGGATATCCGGCGGCCGAATATCCGGCTCAAGATATGCGATTTATCGATGATAGAAATGATCATCATTTAGAAAATGCACAAATGCGTAATATTTATATTATATTTATATATATAAATATTAATATTTATATTACGCATTTGTGCATTTTCTAAATGATGATCATTTCTAAATAATCGTATCACAATCATACAAATGCTGATCTGCAAATGCGAAACAATTTTAAATCCTAACGAAATTCGTAAATATGTATCTTTTGTCTCCTTGCAACGGTGAATACTGTATGTAAATGGACAGATATCTTTAAATGAAACAGAGTGATTTACTGTTCATACTGAACAAATTTTCCCAAAGTAACATATTGCAAAAAAAAAATTAAACCTGCCGGCCCAGTGCCCTTTCAAAATTCACAGTAGGTTTTCAAAATGAGTAAGGAAATATGAATATATTTTTCATTTCCACAAGTATGTTTCTTTGGAAAAGTTGTTCAGTATGATTCTTAGACCATGTGTTTTTATTAAAAGATACCTAGTATATTGTGAGAGCAAAAGAAGCTGGTGTAATGTATGAAGAAAAGCACAAACGTTTATTCCCAACAATTGCTGTAAAGCTTATCTTTATCTACCACTACCATAGCTCAACTCTTAATTACTTTATGTATTAGAATTTAGATTATACAATCAATTTATTTTGTGATTTAAACAACTTTTTATGCTGAGTTAAGTATCCGGTATCCGGCCGGATACTGGTTACTATCCGGCCTGATACCGGATACCATAAATATGGCCGGATAGGCCGGATACCAGATAGTAACCGGATATCCGTTTCATCTCTACTAATTTGACCTTCTGATTGCTTTTTTGGAAAAAAGTTCTATGCAAGCCACTGTGTTATAATAGCAAAATTGTTATTTTTTACCAAGAACAAACATTCGAGTTTTTATCTCATTCAAGCTTTGTTAATTGATTATCAATTATTTAAAAGCCTAGCTCTTGTCAGTGTAGCATCTTCCATTGTTCATAATATAATCATATAAGTCTTACCTTAAAAGTACTACTATAATAAATCAAACACCGTTTAAGAAAGTACAAAACACTGGGATCGCCATACATAACCTTCATTGTAATTTTTTAAGATGACCCACAAATCCTTCAGTGTAGAAGATTGTGCCTCCTATCAACACTTTGACCCAAATCTCTTCAATATTGATAAAGTTTTAATTTAATTTGTTTTAATATTCAAATTTTAGAGCCCTGTTTCCACAATACCAATTTAACTCTAATTTAGGGCCCTGTTACCACAATACCAATATAACTCTAATTTAGAGTCCTGTTACCACAATACCAATTTAACTCTAATTCCTTAATTAAAAATCAGAACATAAATAACTCTAGTCAATTTATTAAACAGGTAACAAAAAGACAAGACTATATATAGAAGATCATGTACTTGAATCCTGTAATAATTTCCAGGGAATAATTAAAGTGGGTGCGGTGGATGGAGACAAGCACAACTCTTTAGGTTCCAAATATGGAGTTGATGGTTTTCCAACTATCAAAATATTCACTGGCAGCAAACACACACCTTATGAGGGCGAAAGAACAGCTGAGGCCATTGTGGAGGCTGCTCTCAAGGCTGCCAGGGACAAGGCATATGCCAATCTTGGCAAGAAACCTAGTGGAAGAACTGGCAAGGTAAAAACTCTAACACATAAGTTAATGCTTGTTATAATATTTCTTTCCATGATATTATTGCCAACTCACAATTGGTCTCAAAACCATAAGCAGTAGTAATTTAAGATTTTTCATTATTATTTACAATTTAATTTAACCAGCTCAACTCGAACACCGTATATGGACATAACATACCATGGATACCAATCAAAAAACCAACAAAATCTGAAAGGGATGTATTAAGGTTGCTGCGTTCAGCAAATAAAGGGGACAAGAATAGTGAAAAGAAGCTTCGTATGCTGTTGCCACAGCTGTTTCGTAGAAAGTTAGACAATTCTACAGCTAAAGTCTATAAACAGACCAAAAAAGTTACTTCTACGTCAAGAAAATGGATCAAAAATGAATAAATGCAAATACCCTTCCATGTGTTATCTATCTAACTTTAGGTTACAATACGGATTAATCACTAATTGGTAATTTTATACTGCTATTCAAAGTTTGAATAATAAATCTGAATAGAATAAGGGCATTGATACTTCTTACCACACCCAAGACTAGCACCTACCTACTAGTTTAACTTGGAATGATTTTAATAAATTCTGTAACTTCTGAGGTGCGTTCATTAAAGTACCCTACAGGCTGGATAGGAACACTGGGGTTTGTTTTGTGGTGCACCGACACTCCAAATGTCAATTGTCATCTTTGCACCATATTTAGTACAAATATAATGTTGTAAGGACCCCATCTGTACGATATTTAATGCAAAAATGTCAAGTGACGTTTGCAGCTTATGCAAACCTTGCGAACCCTGTTCAAAGTTGAAAAAGTCGTCATTTTTGAACGGTTAGTGTTGAGAAGCGAGTTGATTTTTGAACAGGTTAGTGTTGCGACGCAGGTAGGAAACCAAGCTTGGTGTGAGTTTATGAACGATTATCTGGAGTCCTATGTACTTTCTATTAGTGATGGGCGTTAAATAAACGGACTGGTAGGATGGACCCGTCTACTTACAATCAACGCATCGACGGTTCACTGTCCGTCAATAGACCGGTCCATTTCAAAGACAGCTAAACTATGAGTCCATCCAAAACTAAGAATAAGAACCTTATTCTATGTTCCAAAACATTTATATCGACAGGCAACGCGACGACGACCCGTGAACGTAGTCGGTAAACGGTTAATACGATGTTTATTTCTAGTTCAATTTTTTTTTGGTAACGTGTACCACAGCTTGAAATTTTACACTGTAGTTGGACTATAACTAGCCTACCGTTGACCTCCCATCTAGCCGTAGATATCGTCTCGCGAAATTAAGATATCTGCTTAACGAAGTTGACGACACGTCGACTAGTCGACGAATTCTACCGGACGACCTATTCCTACTTTCTATTATAAGCCACTTTAGGCCGCTCCACATTCTCGGCGAGACTCTCGCCATGAAGGGGACAAAGATAAGTAAAGGAGATAGACTACTCCATTGTGTTTCGCCTTACTCGTATTGCTTTGTCCTCATCAGGCGAAAGTCTCGCCGAGAATGTGGAGTGGCCTTTATTACATAATGTAGTAGTGTGGTAGGCTTGTAATGGCACTAAAAACCTGCTTTCGGCCTTTCGGCATTGAATGACGTGGCACGCCATAAGACGACTAGTGAGGCGCAACGTGTTTTCGGCACAAACTGCCATCAAATCAACATCTACTCCTTACTTGAAAAAAATCGAGAACATTTTACAGTGTGTAGGTGGGTCAATCCGCCTGTTTATCGACAGTGCTTGTTTCTTTAAGTAAGCAACTCCAACGCGTACCTTTTTAAACAGGTCCTCTAAAAAGGTCGCTTTGGATGAATCATATTATGATTCTGTTGTAATGCCGTCTCCTTTGCACGCGTACTAAAACTCTTGACTCTATCCTACTTTCAAATCATTTTATGATTCACCCAAGTCGGCCTTTTTAGATCCCCTGATCAATGGTGTCGATTCTTACTTGACAGATCTAACCTTATTTTAAGCGTCCTGTCTTTGTCTTTTTGATACAAAAAGGAAAAGACAACGCTTAAATGAAGTTTAGTCCTGTCAAGTATGTTAAATGGTGTTTACACCGAATCGGCACTTGAATATCTTTCGTACAAAATAATATTTCAAAATTATTGTAATTTTCAGCAAATCTAGGCTAGGTAATCACTCAGGGGTCAACCAACTTCGTTTTTCCATAGTAATTCGGGGACAAACTTGTCTCCTACCATAAGACAAAAATTACACCTTATTAAATTATGAAATAATGAACTTTATTTTCAAAGTAAGAATACCACGTAAACATTTTTGTGACATCAATAAATTAAACAACTAATATTTTTCTGACGTCAATAAATTAAACAACTATTTTAATCCGAAAAGGATCCGCCCGCGCACACCGACAACCAGACATCCACATCGTACCACTCCCGCCAAAACGACGCCATGAAAATTGGCCGAAAACCAGAAACACGCAGAAGGATCCCTGTCAGACAACAGTGAAAAAGAAAAAGGGAAACATATTCAGAGGGAATCAATTTATACATGCGAAATACAGGTTCGATCACCGTGTAATTGTGCCGAAATTTATAAGGAACAAATTGAAATACAAAAGTAAAATTATTTATTTTAATTTAATATTGAAAATAGTTTAGACTTGATACTGTTCTTTACTCTTGGCCATTACCGTGTCTGATGGAAAACATCGATAAGACCCAAGGTGAAGAGCGTTTGCCCAGAAACTGGGAGAGTGACAGCAGGCGAGGCGTTTTCCATGTACTTCTGCAAAAATCTACAAAGTCAGTAACGGAAGAAGTACTGATACTGAATAAAACACTGGACTGGCATGGTCGAGGCATAAATGTGAACGGAAAGTGCATTTCACATCTTCGCTTTGCCGATGACATCGTCAGAATGGCGGAATCGCTGCAATAACTGGAGCAAATGAAATGAAAATGAAAATTATGCGCAGCCTAAGTGATTCTTCCAGACGAGTGGGCCTGCGGATGAACTTGGATAAGACTAAGGTCATGTTCAACTGTCATGTCATCCATAGGCCAGTAACCGTCAAAAATGTCAGCATCGAAGTTGTTCAAAAATATGTTTACCTGGGTCAAGCTATCCAGCTGTGTAAAAACAACTTCGACTCCGAGGCTGACAGAAGAATATGCTTGGGGTGGGCAGCATTCGGGAAGTTGCGTCACATATTTACGTCGCCAATACCGCAGTGCTTAAAGGCTAAAGTCTACAACCAGTGCGTCCTTCCAGTGATGACGTACGGCGCTGAGACGTGGTCTCTTACCAAAGGCTTGATCCGCCGATTTAAGGTCGCTCAATGAGCGATCATATCTCTGATGGATAAAATCCGAAACGAAAATATCCGTCAGAGATCGAAGGTGACCGACATAGCCTGCGAAATTAGTAAGTTGAAGTGGCAGTGGACTGGCCATATTTGTCGCCGACGTGATGACCGTTGGGGTCGTAAGGCATTGGAATGGAGACCACGTACAGCAAAGCGTAGCGTAGGCCGCCCTCGTGCCCGCTGTACTGATGATCTGAAGGACATTGCAGGTGGCGGCAGGATGAGGATGACTGAGGACCGCCAAGGGTGGCGTGGTATGGGGGAGGCCTATGTCCAGCAGTAGACGAATACGGGCTGATGAATGGATGGACTGATACTACGCAACTGCCTGTAACCTACTCAACTACTCATGACATCATCCCGGGACATGACGAGTCGCTTCGAGGCATGATTTCGTCATGTGAACAAATACTTATATTCCAAAAATATATAATGAATATTCATTATTTTTCATCATCATAAATTGTTCAGAAATGGTTGTCGATGAAATAAATAAAAGATGGATTGGAGTTAATGGAGGGATTTAGTACCACTTGTTTATTGATCAAGAATTCCAGATATCGTATTGAAATGGTTGATTGGCCTAGTATAGTGCTTCTGCCTCTTTCGATCCGTCCGCGTGCACTTAGATGGGTTCTTACTAGAAGTTTATAGATATAGCATAGATAGAGCATTTGTTACATAGAAATGGTGCATGACTTTTGCAAAGTTGTAAGCTGCCTCATATCACGGGGTACAATTACGGGGTAAAAATCGTATTAATCTGACAGCTTAAAACGTAGGGTTTCGATTATTGTCAAACTGCTTAGGCCAATGCTTAAGCAAATTTGCCGGTTTGGAAACTGTACGTTTCTCACACAATGCCAGGGCTGAACTAGCTACCTTTTGCTATCAGCCGTCACGCCTTAGAATACATCTCGCTCGCTGATATTTTTTTTATCTCTTAGTGACGTATAAATCCGCATGGCCAGAATGTTTACAATATTGTAGCCTAGCAAGCTGTGACGGCAGCAGATGACGGTAGAATGTTTACAATATTGTAGCCTAGCAAGCTGTGACGGCAGCAGATGACGGTAGAATGTTTACAATATTGTAGCCTAGCAAGCCTACAGCAGCAGATGACGGTAGAATGTTTACAATATTATAGCCTAGCAAGCTGTGACGGCAGCAGATGACGGTAGAATATTTACAATATTGTAGCCTAGCAAGCTGTGGCGGCAGCAAATGACGATAGAATATTTGCAACATTGTAGCCTAGCAATCTGTTGCCCAAATACTCTTATCTTTACTGAGGTTTTTTGTAAGAAGATGCAGAGAGACAGCAGGTCAATCACTTGTATTCTTGTATAATGTTTAGTTATATTTTAAGTTGAATAACTTTGATGCAAAAGATTTGCTATGGGATCTTGAGAATCCTTTATAATCCTACCTTTGAAACCCATCTCCATCTCAACATCTAGGTCAGGGGTCGGCAACCTTATGATATAGGAGGGCCACAAATGTTACCAGGGGATCAGCGAGGGCCGCATCTCATTTTTGTATTTAAATAAATATCATATCTATTGTAGTTTCAAACATTTTAAGTATTAATTAATAAAATAATTAATGCGATTCTTGCGGCTGCATTTATTTAACTTACAAGGTTTTGTATTTCACTTGCATTTTAAATGTGGAAATGCGCAGTATTGCGTCTAATTGTGCATTATTTAACCGAAAACAATGCTTGCTTTTTGGATAGTTCAGAATGGAAAATCTGCTCACTCAAATATGTACTACCGAATATAATTATCATGCAGTAGTTGCGGGCCGTACCGAAGAGGTACACGGGCCGCATGCGGCCCGCGGGCCGCCGGTTGCCGACCCCTGATCTAGGTGAACAAAAATAAAACAAGACTCCATAACTTTATTAACCTCCCGTATTTGTTTGCAGTCGGATGTGATCACCCTGACGGACAGTAACTTTAAGGAGCTTGTTCTGGACAGCGATGACATCTGGCTGGTGGAGTTCTACGCTCCCTGGTGCGGGCACTGCAAGAACTTGGAGCCTCAATGGGCCAAGGCTGCTTCTGAACTCAAGGGCAAGGTAATATTGATGCTACATATTGTGGATCTACATCACAAACTATTTTTCATCACACCTATTCGAAAAACGACAATTGGCTTTAGAGGACAGCGGGAGCCAAAGTCAATTTTATTCCCATGGGAGTTTGCGCTTTCTCTCTACTGAGCGGTCCGCGTTCGCACTTCTGATAGATTAGCGTTATTTAACCAAAGAGGTCGAACGCATAATTTATGAAGAAGTTACTGGCTGGTTAGGCTGCGGCGGGCTCCGGCGGCCATGCACACTGAAAAAAAAACTGGTACGTGTATTCTTCTTTCTTTTCATTTCTTTTTTCTCAGAAATGTTCGCGCCAGTCTTCGCTAAGTTATTGCAAATAATAATTAAAAATGAGTTCGAGTAGTGATATATAGTGGTATATTAACTCGTGAAAACATAGTAAATGATGCAGCTAATGTCGTGCAACAATTATTACCACAAAATACCAGGTACTCGTAGCTTTTTCGTTTTCTCATAGGTAGTGATGAAAAATAGTGTGTATCAATCGGGGCCAAAATATTTTGGTCTCGAGTAGCGTATATTAAATTTCTCGGTACGCTCTGGATTCTACATTAGAATTCTTCGCTTCACTCTGAAATCAAAATAACGCCCTCGACGTACAAAATATTACTTGGGCCCCTTTCACACAAATAACTATAACTTAAAGTTGCAGTTGGCACAAGATGAATTTGTAGCTGCATGTATTATAAGCTGAGAACAATAGTGGCTAAAGTATTTTTCATAGTTCACTGCACTGTACTTGTTTTACCATCAAAATTTGCATTTTTTTTGGGACAAAATGTATTAGGTGGCTTTTGGGAACTTATTATGGGTGTAGCCTTTTTTTGGCATTAACCTGATGTGATGTGACTTCTGGTTTTGTTTGCCAGTTTATGTCTAAATTTCTTCGTGCATGCTTCAGAATTCAGTCATTCTTTGCTGTAAAAATACAATGTAAATGTTATTTACTAGATAGTAAATGTAGCACTCTCTAATGGAAATAAATGTACTAAATTCATATGCAAATCTAATTAAATTCACAAAAGGATATTCACTGACAAAAAGCGGTGGTAGAACGCAGGCCTCTCAATCTTGAGACCCAGGTTCGATCACTGGTCGGGCATACACCATAGAGTTTTTCGGTATTTATGTGCATAGTATTAGTTCACGAAAACATCGTGAGGAAACCTGCATGCCCAAAAAGCGTGTATTTGAAGAATGGCGATAGGGCTACCACCCATCACGTTGGGACGTAATAATCGTCGGTGAAACGCAGGTGTACCGAATGTGGACTGACTCGCATTTCACAGTTCACACTCGGGCACACCTCTGACACCCCCTTAGGGGTACATGTCGTGACGATATTTATTGAACATTGCCAATTTCTGATCAGTAAAAGAAAAAACCGGCCAAGTGCGAGTCGGACTCGCGCGCGAAGGGTTCCGTACCATTATCTATCGGCAAAAAATCACATTTGTTGTATGGGAGTCCCTTTAATATTTATTTTATTCTGTTTTTTAGTATTTGTTGTTATAGCAGCAACTGAAATACATTATCTGTGAAAATTTCAACTGTCTAACTATCACGGTTTATGAGATACAGCCTGGTGACAGACGGACAGCGGAGTCTTAGTAATAGGTTCCCGTTACCCTTTACCCTTTGGGTACGGAACACTAAAAACTGATGGGATATGCATGCCCAAGCGTGTATTCTTGCTCAAAGAACGGCGATAAGCCTGTCTGTATCTATCAATAAATCATCAGTGAAACATGGGTGTACTCTCTCACATTCATCAACACTCTGAAACCCCTTCAGGGATAATTTTACAGTAACAACATATATTTCATGTTCACAGGTAAAGCTAGGCGCCCTGGACGCGACCGTACACACCAGCCTGGCCTCCCGCTTCCAAGTCCAAGGGTACCCCACCATCAAGATGTTCCCCTCCGGGAAGAAGACCTGGTCCTCCGCTGAGGACTACAACGGAGGCCGGACCGCCAGCGACATCGTCAGTTGGGCCTTGGACAAAGTGGTCGAAAACATCGCTCCACCTGAAATTGTGCAGGTATAGCTTCAGCTATTTTATTAGAAAACTTTACCCTAAGTTCAGATAAATTGATACCCGATTCACTCTCTGTGGCTCTAAGCGGGCGGGTGAATGCTTGAGGTGAAGTGGGCAGTGGAAAAATGTTCTGTCAGAGTGCAGGAAGAACTTATCTAGAGCCGAGCGCGAGTGAGCAAGATAGACAAGGACATAGTCTAATTAATTTTAACGTAAGTTGTTTTGACACTATATACAGGATGCTCTGAAATTCGACCTATTCCTTGAAAGGGGTTATAGTCGAGATCATTTCCAACAAATAATACCTATGAACTAGGGGTCGAAAATGATAATTTTTTTCAAGTAAAACACGTCGATATTTCAAAAATTCAAAATAAAAATGGTTTTCTTTTCACTTAAGACGTTTTACTTCTGATATTATGGGAATTCTGGGCATGTATATATTTTTTATAAATGATCACTCATTTATAATTAATCAGAAAAATAACAAATAAGTGCAGAGAGAGGAATCAGTATTTTTGAATAATTTGTTTTTCGTTACCGGTCTGAAAGTCTGAAAGTACCGGTGAAAAATATCTTGGAAACCTTCGTAACTTGGAGATCATTTATTTTCGACTCCTAGTTGATAGGGCTTAATCTGTTGGAAATGATGTCTGGTATAATTTTTCAAAGAATAGGTCGAATTTCAGAGCATACTGTATATACAGGCTACATAAAAAAAAACAATCAAAAATAAATTAAGTGAAACTGGTGCCTGTCAACATCACTAAAGAATAGTTGGGCCAATTAGTTTAAATTTGTAATGCGGAATCAGATAGAAAAAAAAACAAATAAAGCGTATTTTAAACTGATTACATCTAAATTGCTAAATCCATTAAGTAGTTAGACCTTTTGAATTACCTGTTTATGAGTTGTTCCGTGAGGAGTCCGGTGTGAAATATTACGCCAATCTTTTCCAGATTTTTCAGTTTCATCGCGTGATATTAAAATTCTTAGGTCTCAGGTATATTAAAATTCAGTACACTTTATCTTTAACAAATTGTAAGAGTAATTTGACAAGGAATATTGGTTCAATATCAGTAAAGCGATTCTATTAGAATCCACGTTATGAATGACTGATATAATAGATTGCGATGTACATTGTTTTGTGAATCAAATAGTTTGTTCTATTATTTTTCAGCTTGATATCCGCGTGATATTAAAATTCTTGGGTATTTGTTCAGTGCTCTTTGTCTTTAATATATTGTAAGAGTAATTTTACATGGGATATTGGTTTAATATCAACAAAGCGATTCTATTGAAATCCACATTCCGACTGATATAGTATATTGCGATGTAGATTGATTTGTGAATCAAATAGTTTGTTTTATAATTTAAGAAAATATTGATGAGAAGATGACTAGTGTTGAATTAATCTGACAACAGTGTTGATATTCTTGCACCAATGTTTACACTTGATCCATTTGATCGGTATAAGCATGTAACTGTAACACTTTTACGCTGACGTTAAATCCGATAAAATTCGATATAAAACTTTTGAATTGTCGTAAATCGGCAAAAATAATTATTTGCGTAACGTTTTCGCCTTGCTTCAGCTTGCCGACAACAAAGAAACGTTTAGAAAGAGTAGGTTTAAGAAATAAATATTATGAATAAGTTTTTACACCATGCACGTATTGAAACAAGCTTCGTTTATCAAACTACAAGGATTATCAAAATATGATTTCAATATATAAGGTCTTTCAATTTAAATGGAAAGTAATTTAAGAGGTGATTCAGTATCGTTAATACATCACATTCCACTGCAAAGTACTTTTTTTTGCGCGAACTTTTTCTTCACTTGTCCGTACAAACTGAGTCAGCTGATCGGACCATTTTGTACTGAGAAGCGAAAAAAAAGTTCGCGCAAAAACAAGTGCTTTGCAGTGGAATGTGATGTATTAACGATACTGAATCACCTCCAGAATTACTTTCAGTTTAAATTGAAAGACCTTATATAGTGAAATCAATTAGCAACAAATTTTAAAGCACAAATATTTTGAAAAAATTCCTCGGTCCAGGATTTGAACCTGCGACCTCCTGCTTACATGACAGGCGCGCTATCGACTGCGCTATCGAGGTTCGTATCTGGAATGACGAATTTTTCCACCATACCTGTACACTGCTTTTTTTTGTAACTACCTGATATACCCATCTTGTAATGCACATACTGACCGCTCACGAGGGCATTATGTGATTTCACGCCTTCTAATTCTGAACAGAAGGCGCTGTCGTCGCTACAATACCTGTTGCATCAGACAGTTAAGAAATGCACAGTTCTCATTATCTAAGATTATATTATGTTCTTATTACGAAATCCATCGCTTTGAATCTCTTAACTATTATAAGAGTGCATTACATATCATAACATATCGTTACGATATGAATCCCCGCGTGAGAGTCAGAGGTGTTGCCATGTGTGAAATGTGAAAAGAAAGTCACAGTCCACACTTGTTACGCCTGCTTTTTACCGACGATTATAACGTTCCAAACGTGATGGGTGGTTAGCCCTATCGCTTTACTTCGGGCACAAATGAACCAACAGCATAACGTGCTTTCCGAAGCACGCAAACCGAACATAAATTAATGTGCATTGCGGGGATTGAACCCACGGCATCTGGGTTAGCATAATAATAAATAATTTTAATACATTAGAGGTGGTAGAGCTGATGCCGGGCTCGATTGTGGAGGTACCACCATCTTCCCCGAAACCCCTGCTTCTCCCTGAAGTTATTCGGGGTAGATATTTATTCGCCATATAACAGAGCACTTGATAACATATTAGTCAATTACTACAAATATCACATTAAATCCAAAATATGTAACACAATCGGTATAGAATAGAATAGAATATAATCATTTATTGAAATAAATATTACATAATTTCTTGTCATATCTTATAAACTAGGGTTAACTTAACTAAAGAACATTTTTAAATCATACATACATTGATCTTTGAGCCAATCCTTAACTTTTTCTTTAAATACATTTATTCTTGTTTCTTTTGTTATTTCTAGTGGTAATGAATTATAAATTTTTGTTGCACTATGTGTAATACTTCGCTCAAAATGCTTATGCTTTTGTTGCACGATTGACAACTTGTGTACTCCTTTACGTCGCGTATCATAATTATGACCACGACCGAGAATTTTGAACATGTTTGGTTGTTTGTTAGGTTTTCCCTAACAAACAACGCCATCTTTAAAACAAATACATCAAATAATGATAATAGACCAAGTTGTTTGAAGAGTGGTTTGCAATGTGCATCTATAGCTGCATTCATCATAATGCGGACAGCCCTTTTTTGTAATTTGAATGTTTTGTTGGCATACATATGAAATCCGTTATTGAAAATGTGTATAACCTAATGGCTAAAATTAAAAAAAGAAATGTCATAATTAAAAATAAATTTAAATGTCTAATTAGGATTTAATTCATGAATTTATTAATAGACTAGAATGGATTATTCTGCAAGAAAGTTTTACCTTGGTTTTAAATTCCAAGAGCGGTAACTTTGATACAGCTGTCGGTGTTTTGTTAAACATTGCTAATTTAATAAAATTGTCTATGTTTTTGAAATTGTTTTAGTCTAGTTTTAGGTATGTTATTAATTTCTCTTTATTTCTTGTATTATATTCAGATTTTTATTTTCCTGTGTAATATGATGTTGTGTTTTTTATGGAACCCAGTTCTGAAATAAGTAAATGATTTTTATTTTTTTTATATTTGTAAACGTCCATTCTTTTGGGTAAATTGTCTTTTTGTAAATAAATTTCGATCAGAGTTCTCAATAAATATGAACTACGGTCATAATTTTGTCCTTCTTAAAATAACTTTGTACAGACGAACGTTTGTGTAGCCCGTTTATGATTCTTATTGCCCTTTTTGAGAAATTAGGACTCGTTTTATATCAACTCCATTTCCCCATACTGTGATAGCGTAACTTATAATAGATTGTATGTGGGCATAATATACAGTAATAATGAGGGTTTTTCTGACAAAAAGAGACTGAGTCAGCCAAGTGAGTCAGAGTGTAATCTACAACATAACCTAAAAAAGTTGTTTCCTTACCATGAATTAAGTCATTTTTATTTTTTCTAGTTTTATAGGACATAATGATACTTTTGTCATTATTTTAAAATAATACCACTAGCTTCGAACCATGGTATATCCATATTATCCATGATTACTTTGGTTTTTTGTTCGGTACCTGATAAGCTACTAGGTATCCTTTATATATTGCCGGCCCTTATATAAAACAGATTAGTGACAGGCAGTGGCGTCACTGGTGCGATGGTTTCGACACCAACCTGACTGCCGAGCGTGTGTGAATATGGGCATTAATTGTAGCGAAATCTTGGAAAGGCCTGTGTCCAGCAGTGGACGAACCAGGCTAATGGATGGTTAAACTAGCGGAGGTGGTGATTGTCGATTCTTCAATTAGTAATAGTGAGTACTGTCTGCCCAGGTGACCGGCGCAGCGTCGATGGCGGCGTGCAGCTCCCAGCCGCTGTGCGTGGTCTCCATCCTGCCGCACATCCTGGACTGCGGCGCCTCCTGTAGGAACGAGTACCTCGCCGTACTGCAGCGACTCGGGGACAAGTACAAGAATAAGATGTGGGGGTGAGTGCCTTAGAGTTAGCTGCCCTGTTTGCACTCATTAGAGTTCCAAAGTGTCTAAAAATAAAAACTCTTGTACTTAGGTATACCATTTGGAAATAAGAAAATTCCTGAAAAAAAAGGACCGGACATTGTGCATGAATCATACTTATCACAAAATGGAATTATATGTCAGCCCACTTTGGGGCCGGCATCAGTCGAAATGTATCTCGATATTTAACTTGTTATTTCTGTTGTGTGTATAAGGTCATTAACTATGAAATTGCCGTTTTGTATGGAGAATTTGAAGGAAACTCAATTATCAGTATTAACTTTTTTGCATTTTTTTAGGAATGACAAATTTTAATTTCATACATATTTTTTGTGTACGAATTAGATAACGTTAAGCTAACAGCATCAGCAACATTAATACATTTTTTTAAAGGTGTCAGATGTAAAAAATTATTATGAATCTTAACAAGGAAATGGATGGCATTTAGGACGAACTGTTGATGAAAATTTAATTTTAGTTATCAAACTGACGATAAAAATGAAATTTAATACGTAGATGTAAAACCTTGAAATCAACTTTCAAACAAAAAACAAATAATGGAAATAGCTATTGAATTACAGGAATTATGAACAGGAATCTGTAAGAAAATTTCAGCAATTTCATAGGTTAGATTAAATGTAAAGCTTATGATAGCAAAATATAAATATTTATTTCAAAATGAAATTATAAATCTCACGCGCAGCGCACGTTTCACAGTGATATGCCAAAATTACTTTTACTTGTCCAATGTTTTAAACATCTTAATTCACTTGATCGGTTTTGCTTTATTAGCATGTTCGAGGCTTTAATGATTTTATGATACATTGCACGGTGCACGTAAACATAATTATTTCATGAAAATGTCAGAAATTCCTTTAAATTATCGCGAAAAAGGTCGGGATAATTAAAGCGTTTAAAACAGCGGTAAAAGTTTATTTTATTCATAATGTATCATGAGTTCCACCAAGTGCCGTCAATCACAAGCATCAGCTACAACTTTACCGTAACTTTCCAGTTGGGTCTGGGCGGAAGCGGGCGCTCAGCCCTCCTTGGAGGAGGCCCTGGAGCTGGGCGGGTTCGGTTACCCGGCGATGGCTGTCGTCAATGCGAAGAAGCTCAAGTTCTCCACACTGCGCGGATCGTTCTCAGAGACCGGCATCAATGAGTTCTTAAGGTGAGATCGCTTTTCATTTAAGACCTATAGGTACATAACAAATACATGTCCGAATACAATGCAAACGAAACATTTAAGAACATCTTTATATATTTTACTAACTGTCCCTTAACATTGTGCATAATTATGTTCATGTCATGACAAGACCTCGATGAGTTCGGAAACATAACGTTTCAAAATTTTCTAGTAAAATTTATTTTGCCATAATACGATCGACCTAAACTCGATTTCATACACCGCTCACTAAAAACATTCCCATTTTCCAGGGATCTTTCGTTCGGCCGAGGCCAAACAGCTCCAGTACGAGGCGCAGAGATGCCCAAAGTGTCAACCACAGAGCCCTGGGACGGCAAGGACGGAGAACTGCCGCCGGAGGAGGACATTGACCTTTCTGACGTCGACCTTGAGAAGGACGAATTATAAGGCCCTAGTGGGCTGAAGGGTTATGAGATAGAAGCACTGTTTCACTGTGACAGGCGATCCTAACTGGCTCAGATTTTAGTGAAGGTCCCAGTGTAAGTAGTTTATTTATTTCAATGCTCAAAAGTTGTCACAGAATCGCGAGTGCTTCTATTTTGTAAAGGGTTTTCTTAAAGACTGACTGCTGTACTCGTGAAGTGGAAACTTATCTGTGGATCTTACTTGGATGCTTTTAACGTTTATTTTTATAATGTTCTACGGATACATGTTACATATCTACGAAATCACAATTAGGAGACATATTTTTCGTGCATTTTTTCTCGAGTATTTGTTAGTCTGTGATGAACTTAATATGAAAAAGAACTAAAGAAAACTTGATGTTATTATTTTCTGTAAGGCTGCTCTCTTCCATAGTGTAATTATGTAAATGCATTTAACTTGCAGCCATAATTTGTAAAATTAATTATAAGATGAAATTCCTAATAAAATTTTAACACTTAATGAATCGTTTCTGATTATTCCTTGAAAACATAAAAAGGTAATTGTAGTAATGGATGGACATAATAAGGAAAGTCTTATTACCAGATGGAAATACTCATCATTCGATGACAAACAACATGGTTCCTCGAATAGCCATATAAAAAACTCAGTTACGGCGAAAATAAACAACGATTTACCCGGAAATTAAATTGTTATTGAAATGATTTGCATTTTACAGTTGAACGCTTGCTTCCTTTAACTTGGCTTAGCACTCGTAAATTTGTTACTGTAATACATGAAGTATTGATTTCATGGAACTGATTTGTTATTTTTCCTAATTTGCGTATAAATTACGAAGTATGACATTTTCATGTTATGGAGATTATAGCTTAAGTAAATAAAAATGTACAATTAAGTAATAAACATCTTTTATTTCAGTAAAAATACTTAGCCTAAAGTTTACACCAACAAACATGGTTGGATGATACAGTCTTCAGTTTTGTGAAACATTTTTTGTTTACATACCCAGATAATACTAATAGTGATAAGACATAATTTGGGGCCATGGACTTATTCTAAGTCTATGTTTGGGGCATATAATAAATAGTATACAGTTTAAACACAAAATTAGTCATACTTAAAGTCTTCTGCAGTTCAGTGGGATTTAAACCCATAAGACAATCTATATAAATGAATATCCTGACTGACTGATTGATCTATCCACACCTAGACCAAAAGGCTGGATCATATATGACATAGACCTCTGCTACGTAGTAATACTTTGTATTCTCTGCCTCCGCTAAGAATGGATTTTAGAAAATTCCCTCTGGATCAAAGAAAACAGCATCCATGTGAGCATTGCTGCGAAGCATCGGATAGTTAAAATAAATGCTATTGGTTAGGATGGCATGATATTCTAGCCTAAGATGGGAGATACTTGGTGATGACCACATCAAGGAGGAAGATCTCAAGTATCTTGAGTACTCAGACATCCCTACGACAATAGGATACCAAAGCTCTGAGCAATGGAAATTGGATAGAATAGATCCAAAAGAGAGCAGACCATTCACCTTTGCCCAGCAGGCGTCCCACCTCAACATCATAGGATGGCATGCAGGTTATACACAGAAATGTCATTTTCAATTGATATTAGTTATATAGAATTTCTGCTTGAGGAAAATCAACAGAAGGAATATTTTAATGCTAGTTTTGGAATTGAGCGACTCATTATATGCTTGTCCTTGAACACTTATGGCTATATAATCTATATATAATAGCTAATACACAAAGTGTAGATAAGACGAGTGATAGTGAGGTGACACTAAATAAATCCACCTTTTCTGCTGATTATACTGAATGACTTTCCTAAAGAAACATTATCACAAATAAAATGATATGTATATTATCTGTGGTTGTACTATTGATGTCGTTGAAACTCCCTCACTTCCCCCACAAAATGTACAGTTCTTTGGGACAGTTGATCTATATAATCAGAACAAAAAATACATTATTTCATTTAATGTTAGCTTAAAATGTTTTCAGTACTGGTTTAAAAAATATATTTTAAACTATTTTATCACTAAAATACAATGTGATGAGTAATTGAGGGGTGTGTTCGAATAATGCTGTATGTAGCATTCGCCAAAATGTAACATACAGCATTGTTCGAGCACAAGCCTCAATTATTGATTAATGTATTGATTGAGCATGCATTTATTTGTTGATTTAAAATTCATCTAATGAACACATTTCTTCAAAATCACTATTCACTTAAACTATGTCATTGTATAAAAAAATTGGTCCATACAGTCTTTTATGATTTTGTGAAATTTTTACATGCATTTTGGCTGCAGTTACGAACACATAATAATATTTATATAAAAATTTCATCAGGTTACAAGTTTGTTGAGCAATCAGTGAACTGCAACCATTTCAACCACAGCCTGTACCATAGTATAGTTCTGAAGTTAAGTTAGGTCAAAATAAAAAATGTTAATTTGACACAATGTAAAGTTGTTGGGACCTGTGTATACAATTCAAGTCATACCTCTACAATTATGTTGGGGAGTATAATAAAACAGGTTTGTTCCAACAGCTCACAATAATACATAATCACAACCATGGATATAGAATTATAGATAATATCTAATAATTTTGAACAAAAATTTGTAATAAAGTTTTATACAAACAATATGCAATGCCTAAACATTAGCTAGCTCAATGATATCATACTTTCTCTGTTTTTTACACAAAATAGGGTAGCACATAGAGAAGTAATAGAATCCCATACCAGCCAGTATCATAGTTACTATAACAATAACTATTCCCCAAGCTGATATGCCGAGGCCTCTACGTGTTGCCTTTTCCCCGGGAATCCCTGCCGAACTGCCAACAAATGTATTCACTTTAGCTGGGTCTCTATATCCTTTAGAATTAGACTCGTATTTCCCTGAACCGTACCCTCTTCCACCCGAACTGCGGAATGCTGTGCAAGGTGTGATTAGATGATTGAACACTGAAAGAAAGTAAATATTTTTAAACAAGAGGAATAACCGGCTACAGTACAGCGATGAAAGAAAATAGGTGCGAGTCCGGTAGGTAGAGTTTTTGGGTTGATAGATGAACTTTTTTCTGCCCCCTTTTTGGGATTCTAGCCGATTAACATGAAACTATAACAAACGAACGCGGTAAATAAATACAAACTTAGATTATAAGGATTAGCATATGTACATAAGCTTACCAAGTAGCCCTAGAGCTATTCGAATCAATAAACTTAGCATCGTGATACCCTCAGTATATTTTATAAGCAAGGTCTCAATTTTCAAGCCCGAGTTGGGACGTTGTTTTTAGAGGGGAATATTTTTGTAACTTCAGCGAAATTCTAACCAATTAATGTTGAAGTACATTAATACTTCAAGGAACGTTTAACACAAGTTTTTAAACATTTATAAAATTTTTGCGATAAAAAAATAACACAAACACAACTTTTTCACGACTTCTCACTAACTGACCGAATGAATTAAGAGCGAGGGTAAAAAAAACTCTTATTATAACCCTGCGGTCCGAAATAGAATTACAATGGATCATAAGCCATTCACTTCATACTTTCGTAATCGACTTTAGCGATATAATTCTATTTCGGAACGCGGGGTTGGAGTCGTTTTTTTGTTTCCAGAACAATGTTCATGATTTTGACATATATTTCACTACGTGACGTCACAAACGCAACCCTAAACAAAAACACGTTTCTCTGACTGGTTCTGTTTGTTTGCTCAAAAACTTAACCCTAAATAAATGTGTCAAAAATATTGGGTTTAAATTGGATATCAAGGACAAATTACGATAATTTTAAAAAAAAACATAAATTTTATTCACTTCAGATAAAGTTCTAGGTTAAATTCACGCTGATATATTAATTTGATAACAATCACAGTAGTGTAAACACATAAAACTAGTCGTGAGGTAGTTTGCGTGGTACTCAAAACTGCTAAATATTCTCTACCAAAATACGTCCTAACCACAAACAAACATAGGATTGTTTTCGAAAAAAAGTGTAGTCGAACCAAAAAATCCCTAAGATGAATGAATGAAACAGATGGCCATTCCCTGCGGTCCGTAATAGAATTACAATGGATCATAAGCCATTCACTTCATACTTTCGTAATCGATTTTAGCGATATAATTCTATTTCGGAACGCAGGGCATGTCTAACCCTGCGGTCCGAAATAGAATTACAATGGATCACAAGCCATTCACTTCATACTTTCGTAATCGATTTTAGCGATGTAATTGTATTTTGGACCGCAGGGTAAATACACTTTAGAGTACATATCTACTGTAGCCACAGAGCGCTAATATTGAACCGCTCGCACAATACCCAGCGTAGGCAAAGGCAAGTGACCTAGTATAGCTACAGTAGAGCCACTGAGTGATGGCGCCTATGACGTTTAAATGCCAACAAAGTATCGTAATTATTTATAAGCAGGTGTGAATTAAAAAATGTAATACTTCATTAATGATAGTGATGTACTACTTGTTATTATTTTTCGATTTGAATGTGGCTTTATTGTGCAATAGAATTCACATAGAAACAAAGTTTTTTTTTTTTAATAAAGTTTCTCATTTTTATAGGTCGTGTGTGAGGTCGAAAAGTTACACAATAATATTTAATTAAAAACAAAACAATGACGAAGTTAAACTAAACGAAAATAAATGATAGTAAAATACTTTTTTCGATTTAGATATTTAAAATTCTCTTGGAGGCCCCGGGGCACTACACCGCATAGCCCTCCGATAGCTATGCCACTGGTTTTGGCACATTTTCCTTTTGTATCATTATGTTGAATGACGTGTCTAATGTTGAGTAAACTCATACTTGATTTTATTTTCAACCGAAATTTGAAATGTACCTCATCACTAAATGCAGCTGTCATAAGTGCCATCACTCAGTGGCCCTACTTTAGTTACATTGATAGATATAGATTGGCAATTATTCGCAGATCTAGAAGTATAACCGTTCGAAGTTCACTCGTCAACTGATGGTTTTTGATGATCGACGTCTCAAACAGATTACAAAAACCAAGAATATGGAAAGTCGCTGTCACTAAAAGGTAAGAATTAAAATTAAATAATTAAAAACACGAAAACCGTGCCGCTACCAGTATTAGCGGGCATCGGCTGGCGATCAAACTGAACGCACCCTGATGTCCGACTCGACCAAATCTAAAGTTAAATAGGCTTTACTCCAATCTGACAACATTATAAAAAGAATAAAAGCTTCCGGTGAAATAGATGGCGTGTACTTCCGCTGAGTTGTCATTTGTCAAACAAAGTACCGGCGACAATGGCGAGAATACGATTTTGTTTCGTTTTTATTGTGTATCTATTGATAAAATGCGAAACCGCCAGTGTAGACAATATTTCCAGTGATATAAAACTTAAAAATGTAGACAGAACTATCGATATCGCCTCTCAACTAGTGAAAATTACATCGAAGATAACCTTGGAGAACACAGGGAAGGCGCCGGCTAAGAACTTCTTGTTGGCTGTTGAAGCTGCTGTTAAGAATAACTTGGCTTTCATCGGAGCCAAGGACAGCAACAGCAAGGATCTGAAGCTAGTAGAAACAACAGTGAAAGGCTACGATTACGTCAAGTTCTACCGGGTTGAATTGAAGGAACCATTGAACGCAGGATCAACGGCAGTAATAACCTCGGACAGTGTTTTTACCAAGTCTTTGATACCTTACCCCACAGAAATAACCCAATCGGAAGATCAGCTGGTGAAATACAATGGTAACTTATACATATACAGCCCATACTATGTCACATCTCAAAAAACCAATGTGATTGTGAACACTAAGAGTGTAGATTCATTTACTAAAGTAAAGCCAGTGTCCCAACAAGATGGGACAATCCAGTACGGTCCCACAGCCAATGTAGGTCCCTTCACCGAAAAAGAGCTGAGCATTCACTATAAGAACAACTCTCCATTCTTGACCGTGTCTCGTGTTGAGAGATTGATTGAAGTATCACACTGGGGCAACATTGCTGTTGAAGAAGTTGTTGAGATTGAACACACTGGAGCTAAGCTGAAGGGACCATTCTCCCGCTACGATTACCAGCAAGATCATCACAGTGGTCCCGCCAGTGTCAGATCATACAAGACCCTACTGCCTGCATCTGCTTCAGACGTCTACTACCGTGATACTAATGGTAATATCTCCACATCAAACATGAAGGTCAAGAAGGATTCAGTGGAGCTTGACCTGAGACCAAGATACCCTCTCTTTGGAGGCTGGAGGACCCACTACACCACTGGCTACAATGTACCAAGCTATGAGTACTTGTACCAATCTGGAAATGAGTACCTGTTGAAAATGAGGGTCATTGACCATATCTTTGATGACATGCAAGTTGATGAGGTTGTCACAAAGATTATTCTTCCTGAAGGTACAGCTAATATCAAGCTGAACTTGCCGTATGCTGCTACAAGACTGCCAGACACCCTTCACTACACTTACTTAGACACCAAGGGTCGTCCTGTCATCACTTTCTCTAAAAAGAATATAGTGGAGAACCACATTCAAGACTTTCAACTTCGCTACACATTCCCTCGGCTCCTCATGTTTCAGGAACCCCTGTTGGTGGTTGGCTTTCTGTATGCACTGTTCCTGTGTGTCATCATCTACGTTAGATTAGATTTCTCTATCCATAAGTCTGAACATCAACATAAAGAGTAAATTGTTTTATTATTATGTGCATTTTTTTAAGTAACACAACTACTTTTGTGCATTTGCTTTGTCTCAAATGATAGTGTGGGGACTAAATAAAGTGTGTTTTTATAATAATGTCTATACTCATTGAAACAACCATTTTTGAGCAGCAAATAAAATAATTTATTACCTTAGCATAAAAAATTCTAGTTTTTACAACATCCAATAGTGTTGGTTTTTTACTTACAATATATTACAAAGTTCATATATGAACATAACATTATCAAGGCAGGGGAATAATCCAAAATGAGCTTTAAATTCCATATTCAGAGAGTTTAAATCTGAGGACGACGGGAGCGCTAGTGCAAGGCAGGATGGCGAGCTCTGTGACGACAGCCGTAACCAGGCTCGCTGGAGTGACGTCATACGTCAAGTTGAGGAGACTCAGATTCTGGTTGGAGCGCCAATCCTTGAGAGGAGAGCTCTCGTCACTACAGTCGATCAAGTCGTCAGGATTGCCTGAAATGAGAAACCTTTCATCATTGGTAATGCCAGCTTTAAGAATTGCGAAGAAACGAATCACAGACTTGTGTCACTTAGAATAGTCAACAACAGAACCAGATGTGTCTATGCACTCCTGGTACATGCCAGAGAAAAATTTCCCTAGCTATTTTCGTCGGGATAAAAGCAATATAAATTCTTGAAGTGCTATTTTTCGGTATATCTAATTCAGCCTAAAATGTCTGAACAACAGACAGACATATAAATTCATTCAATCCTGCTGGCTGCACATGAACCAGGTACCAAGTTCCCCACGAACTCACCAAGCTCATTATAAACGAAGGCGTCAGTCTGCACGCGCTCGCTGAATTTATGCGTCTCGCAGCAGACCAACACCGGCACGTTGCAGGCGCGGGCGGCGAGCGCGACCTGAGCCGTGCCCACCGCGCTGAGTACCGACCCGTTCACCAGGAGCGAGCTGGCGCCCAGCAGGACCTTGTCTACCTGTGGAAACGTAGGATATAAAAAAATTGCGTACAAAGTTTTGATTGATTCGTTTTGTTATTAATAACGTTATGTCATGATCTCTTATTCAGGTATCGAAACGAGATACCTCCGATATGAATAGCGAAATATAACACTGGTTTGAATTCGATCGAGGTGTTTTCAAGTATTGACAGTGAAATTCAATTCAAGTAACAGTCCGAGTGTGATGGGTTAATAATTTAACACGGGATCGTTATATTCGCGCTACAAATTTATTGTTGTCCAATAGCAGAGAATATAAAGTATTAATAGTATTTTGTACAACTGTAACATAATTTGAGACATTGGGACACGAGTCCTTGTTTACGAAACGACAGCCCCGGATCTACATATTTTTAAAGGAGGTGCAAAAGGCTAATTTGGCGCCCTTAAAAAAACCAAAAAGGATGTTTTTAAACGTTTATTTTAATAAAAAGAGCACTAGTGTGTGAGCATTCTACACCAAAAAATTTAATAATCAAAATATCATGTTTCTTCACTTTTTTCCGCAAAATCATCTATTATATAGTCATAATTCAAATTATTATTTAAAAAATCAACACCGACGATTTGAATGTCAGCAATTATTTCTCCTGCTACTTGACCATGTAACTGTTTCAGTATTATGGAGTTTAGATACCAGAGTTAATGTCGTACGCGACTCCGTCCTATTGCAGCCATATTGACGTCATGTTCAGTTGCACACAATACTTTATCTACGACCATCAAAAATATCGTCTTTATTTATAATATTTTCAACGAACAATTTCACGAAAAATGAGAGGAAGACATTCGTTCATGAACCTCGAGTGCGTCGTTCCGGTAAAGCTGCCTTGAAGGCCAATCCGGATAAAGGGGATGTGGCTTAAGAAATAAGGTCGGGAATTATTTCTCGTCTCTGTTGTTGATTGGGTCTCTAGCGGTTTTATAATAAATTGAGCCAATCGCAGCGCAGAATCACGGTGTTATCATGTAATATTATAACATCGGATAAACAATATAGGTAGGTACTTATAAAACTGCATTTGATGTTGCAATTGCAGTATGGGAGTAGATAAAAATAATTTTTGACCCGAACCCTAACGAAAAAACAAAATTAAAATCCCTAAACAAAATTCATACTTACAAAAAGTAATAAAATTGCATATATTATATTCATTATATTTTCATGTTTGTTTATACAACACATATATAATTTCTGTGGTATATACACTTTCTGCGTTTGTTCATGACCTTAACGACGAGTTCTCAGATACACAATAGGCTGCATATGGTTGTTTACGAGTATATGAAGCAGCTTGTAGGTTGAAAAACCTCTTCTGTAGACGGTAAACAGCAGTATTATTGTTTGAACAAATGCATATCAAGAGTGTAAGTAACATTCGGAATTTAATTTCACGCCATATCTCAACTCCTAAGAAGCCAATTATTTGCAGTGCACATGACATGTTGCAAGTGTTGCAACACTGTAATATATACATAAATTTTAACATCCCAATAAATGAAACAAGTAAACGCGACGTGTTGTCCGTCGGCGGAAAACTGTAGTGGCGCGGTACTGCACGATATACTTACAGTGCACATGACATGTTGCAACGCTGTAATATCTACATATGTACACGCGACGCCGTGCGCCACTAGTCGACGCAACATCTCTCGCGCGCCGCTCTGCACTCTGTTGCCCACTATAGTGGCGCGGTACTGCACGATATACTTACAGTGCACATGACATGTTGCAACGCTGTAATATCTACATATGTACACGCGACGCCGTGCGCCACTAGTCGACGCAACATCTCTCGCGCGCCGCTCTGCACTCTGTTGCCCACTATAGTGGCGCGGTACTGCACGATATACTTACAGTGCACATGACATGTTGCAACGCTGTAATATCTACATATGTACACGCGACGCCGTGCGCCACTAGTCGACGCAACATCTCTCGCGCGCCGCTCTGCACTCTGTTGCCCACTATAGTGGCGCGGTACTGCACGATATACTTACAGTGCACATGACATGTTGCAACGCTGTAATATCTACATATGTACACGCGACGCCGTGCGCCACTAGTCGACGCAACATCTCTCGCGCGCCGCTCTGCACTCTGTTGCCCACCATAGTGGCGCGGTACTGCACGATATACTTACAGTGCACATGACATGTTGCAACGCTGTAATATCTACATATGTACACGCGACGCCGTGCGCCACTAGTCGACGCAACATCTCTCGCGCGCCGCTCTGCACTCTGTTGCCCACTATAGTGGCGCGGTACTGCACGATATACTTACAGTGCACATGACATGTTGCAACGCTGTAATATCTACATATGTACACGCGACGCCGTGCGCCACTAGTCGACGCAACATCTCTCGCGCGCCGCTCTGCACTCTGTTGCCCACTATAGTGGCGCGGTACTGCACGATATACTTACAGTGCACATGACATGTTGCAACGCTGTAATATCTACATATGTACACGCGACGCCGTGCGCCACTAGTCGACGCAACATCTCTCGCGCGCCGCTCTGCACTCTGTTGCCCACTATAGTGGCGCGGTACTGCACGATATACTTACAGTGCACATGACATGTTGCAACGCTGTAATATCTACATATGTACACGCGACGCCGTGCGCCACTAGTCGACGCAACATCTCTCGCGCGCCGCTCTGCACTCTGTTGCCCACTATAGTGGCGCGGTACTGCACGATATACTTACAGTGCACATGACATGTTGCAACGCTGTAATATCTACATATGTACACGCGACGCCGTGCGCCACTAGTCGACGCAACATCTCTCGCGCGCCGCTCTGCACTCTGTTGCCCACTATAGTGGCGCGGTACTGCACGATATACTTACAGTGCACATGACATGTTGCAACGCTGTAATATCTACATATGTACACGCGACGCCGTGCGCCACTAGTCGACGCAACATCTCTCGCGCGCCGCTCTGCACTCTGTTGCCCACTATAGTGGCGCGGTACTGCACGATATACTTACAGTGCACATGACATGTTGCAACGCTGTAATATCTACATATGTACACGCGACGCCGTGCGCCACTAGTCGACGCAACATCTCTCGCGCGCCGCTCTGCACTCTGTTGCCCACTATAGTGGCGCGGTACTGCACGATATACTTACAGTGCACATGACATGTTGCAACGCTGTAATATCTACATATGTACACGCGACGCCGTGCGCCACTAGTCGACGCAACATCTCTCGCGCGCCGCTCTGCACTCTGTTGCCCACTATAGTGGCGCGGTACTGCACGATATACTTACAGTGCACATGACATGTTGCAACGCTGTAATATCTACATATGTACACGCGACGCCGTGCGCCACTAGTCGACGCAACATCTCTCGCGCGCCGCTCTGCACTCTGTTGCCCACTATAGTGGCGCGGTACTGCACGATATACTTACAGTGCACATGACATGTTGCAACGCTGTAATATCTACATATGTACACGCGACGCCGTGCGCCACTAGTCGACGCAACATCTCTCGCGCGCCGCTCTGCACTCTGTTGCCCACTATAGTGGCGCGGTACTGCACGATATACTTACAGTGCACATGACATGTTGCAACGCTGTAATATCTACATATGTACACGCGACGCCGTGCGCCACTAGTCGACGCAACATCTCTCGCGCGCCGCTCTGCACTCTGTTGCCCACTATAGTGGCGCGGTACTGCACGATATACTTACAGTGCACATGACATGTTGCAACGCTGTAATATCTACATATGTACACGCGACGCCGTGCGCCACTAGTCGACGCAACATCTCTCGCGCGCCGCTCTGCACTCTGTTGCCCACTATAGTGGCGCGGTACTGCACGATATACTTACAGTGCACATGACATGTTGCAACGCTGTAATATCTACATATGTACACGCGACGCCGTGCGCCACTAGTCGACGCAACATCTCTCGCGCGCCGCTCTGCACTCTGTTGCCCACTATAGTGGCGCGGTACTGCACGATATACTTACAGTGCACATGACATGTTGCAACGCTGTAATATCTACATATGTACACGCGACGCCGTGCGCCACTAGTCGACGCAACATCTCTCGCGCGCCGCTCTGCACTCTGTTGCCCACTATAGTGGCGCGGTACTGCACGATATACTTACAGTGCACATGACATGTTGCAACGCTGTAATATCTACATATGTACACGCGACGCCGTGCGCCACTAGTCGACGCAACATCTCTCGCGCGCCGCTCTGCACTCTGTTGCCCACTATAGTGGCGCGGTACTGCACGATATACTTACAGTGCACATGACATGTTGCAACGCTGTAATATCTACATATGTACACGCGACGCCGTGCGCCACTAGTCGACGCAACATCTCTCGCGCGCCGCTCTGCACTCTGTTGCCCACTATAGTGGCGCGGTACTGCACGATATACTTACAGTGCACATGACATGTTGCAACGCTGTAATATCTACATATGTACACGCGACGCCGTGCGCCACTAGTCGACGCAACATCTCTCGCGCGCCGCTCTGCACTCTGTTGCCCACTATAGTGGCGCGGTACTGCACGATATACTTACAGTGCACATGACATGTTGCAACGCTGTAATATCTACATATGTACACGCGACGCCGTGCGCCACTAGTCGACGCAACATCTCTCGCGCGCCGCTCTGCACTCTGTTGCCCACTATAGTGGCGCGGTACTGCACGATATACTTACAGTGCACATGACATGTTGCAACGCTGTAATATCTACATATGTACACGCGACGCCGTGCGCCACTAGTCGACGCAACATCTCTCGCGCGCCGCTCTGCACTCTGTTGCCCACTATAGTGGCGCGGTACTGCACGCCGGCTGATGTCGCCTCGCACAGGATGCGCTCTATCAGGGATGAGCTGGAACAATAAAGAGTTTACTCGAAGTGAGACAGGAATATTATTAGAGAAGTAATGCGTTAGAAAGAGGTTTTAGGCAATAACGACAGGGAATCACCCTTGCCAATGTCAAAGGTTACCTTTATTTAGTTAGATGATTAATATCAAAGAAGAGTGGTGCGCTCACGCCTTGAGGGTTTCGTACCATATAAATAAGTTAAGAGTCTTTAATAAATTAAACAAAACTGCAAAATTTAGTTGTTCAATTATTCTGATACGTTACCCTTATATTACATTTTGAATCGGCGTTTTCAGTATTTGCTGTTTAAATACATTTTTTGTACATAAGACACAGAAATTCCAAATTCCTAACTAGTTTAGTTTTTAAGATAGACCCCGTACCAAAAATAGTCTAAAACTGACAAGTTTAACGACACCCCTTTTCTTTAAAATAATACTCAAAAGGGTAGCCACCTCACATAAGAAAAAAACATTAGCTCCTTTTTCATGGACCCCTTAAAGATAATTTTATTGAAATTCTGATTTATATTCGGTTTTGGGTCAACATTCTACACAAAATATCCAGGTCTCTAGCTCATTTCGTATATGGATGGACAGAAGAGTGACATTGATCACAAGTTTTTCGAGTGCTGTCAAAACTATCTTTGAGAGAAAATTAAGAGCAAAATAGTCTTTAAGAGGCCAGCGGAACAACCCTAGTTCATACAAACGAAATACCAAAACCATTTGTAAATCGTAGATATTCTTAGGATAGTCTGTGTTTATTCCAGTTGGATTACAGAATATCTAGGTTCCCAAATATATATTTTGGAAGGACACTGATTTAAAGACGACATATAAACAATTTAAAATTTTCACAGAAAGCTTATTTTTCTCATATTTCATGTTTAAATCAGTGTTATTGTTTAATATATATTTGGGAACCTAGATATTCTGTAATACAATTGGATCAAATACACACTACCTGAAGAATATTTATGATTTACAAGTGGTTTTGGTATTTCGTTTGTACGAACTAGGATTGCTCTGCAGGCCTGTTAAGTAATAGGAACAGAAGCTAAATTACTTTAGAAAATTTCAAGTTTTGACATCACTTAAATCGCAAAGTGTTCAAACGTAGAAATTTATTTCTGTCATAGTGAAATTAAAGCCTTCAGAAACTGCGGGTCTACCGCGTAATTCTCATTTTCATCAACATCAACTTGAGATTGAAATTTGTCGTGCGTGCGACGATGCGCGCCTAACATGCCATCTCTTTTGCACGCGTTGAATTTCGCATGCATTTGCTTGAAGTTGATACAAATGAGAATTACGCGGTAGAGCCCCTGCTTCACTGCGCTTCTAAGTAAACGTTTCAACAGAACACTAACCAGCCGTAAGTGAGTATGTTGTCCCCGCTGGAGATTTTGTTCCGCACGGCGATACTGATCGCCTCTCCCGCCATGTCGATCTGTTCACGGATGTATCTGTCCATTTCTTCGTGCAGGAGTTTCTTTGCCTGTCGGTATAAAAATAGAAGCTGTCTATTTGGTTCGTGTCTCTCCATCCTTCCTGCCCTTTCCTAAGATGTCGTAAAAACGGGAACGCTAGCGTTGTCTGGGTATCTAATGCATTGTATACTAGCTTTTGCCCGCGCTTCGCTTGCGTGCAAGTGTCTTTAAGGTAAAAACTGTTATCGACAGTTTCGGCGGCGGCGGTTACTTTATCAACACTCCTTATAACCTATATGTTGACCAAATAAAACCGCATCTAAGTTCGTTGAGTGGTTCTCGAGTACGGAACAGACAGACAAAAAACGAAAATAACCCATTTCGTTTAAAATTTGGTAAAAGTATTCATTGTACAGACACGAATCTTTTACTACTTTAATATTGATGTAGTCGGCACATATTATGATCTGCCTAGTCATATTATGATATTTCTGTTAATACTAGGAGGCAGTCTCGCTTTGCTCGGCTCCCCAAATTTATTTACATGTAAATCTAACACGCTCTTCCTTGCTCCGCTCGTCGTCGTATCTATTTTTGACTTTTGGTAAAAGATTTTCGACTTTATATTTTAAAATCTGCCCACGACATAGATATAGCAGTATTGAATGACAATAGGGTCCCGGAAAAACAATACAATTCGGACGTGAAGGTGGTAACAAGGTTGCGTTAAATTTAAAATTTAACAGTCAACCGTTCTACAACCACTCGAGAGTGAAAACATATTTTACATTTAATGTGATATTTAATGAGCGTTTTTCCTTATGTCAAATTTAGTGTTAAATGAGATTCCTAGATGGCACTGTCGTATTCTTTAGCAACAGAATTAAAGACAAAATTTGCACCGATTCCAAACAAACGAAAAACCACTTTGACATTGATTGCTACGAAACATATTTTAGCGACATCTGAAGGAAAGCTAGAAACTAAGAAAAAAAAAACGAGAAAAACGCTCATTGACAAACCTTTTATAATGTGCTTTGTTATATGGTGAATAAATATCTTATATCTTATAAACGTACAGTACATAAACCTTGTCAGAAATGTAAAATACACTTTGACAGTTTAAATTTTCCATTTATTAATGCGTTTACCCTGTGTGCGAAAATGTTAAATGTCTGGAAATCTTTATACGAGTAGTTGTAGTTGGTACCCACGAGTCAAGCTCGCTTAGTCTGGGGCCACAATAACAACTTTTTCGTAAAACGTTTTAAAAACTATTTTTTTTTTTCTGTTCTGACTACTGATGTTTAATTGTGTTAGTTATGAAAAAAAATAATTTTGAATTTTGTTTAGGAACCATCCGTCCATCCATCCATCAGCCTAGTTCGTCCACTGCTGGATATAAGCCTTTCCAGGACTTTGCCACTCCCGGCGGTCATCCTGGAAGAATTGCCCATACTCACACACGCTAGGCAGGCGGGTTGGTGAGCAAGGTGCTGGAACCCTCGCTCCAGTGACGCCGCTGCCCGTCACCAGTCTGTTCCATTTAAGGCCCGGCTATTGGGGATGGATATACCACCATCCATCGGTCCCAGGCATGGTGGGCCTCCTGGTTTTTTTCCTGTGAGCTGTCCTCTTACTCTCCCCCGAATTACTTCGAGGGGGTCTCCAAGTAAGATGGTGGTACCTCCACAGTCGAGCCCAGCATCAGCTCTACCACCTGTTTAGGAACGCTACCTAATATTTCGATTATCATTTATCATAGTGTAGTATGTATACCTATAGTACATTACAAATCACAAACTTGGGCCAAAATCTTGCTTAGTTTTGTACTGAGTTATATTTCCATACGTTTAGTTCATTTGAATGTTCCTACAAAACAAACTTGCTTATGGTAAACACTTCAAATGATATTCAACTTCCATTATCTTAAGTATTGACACACATCTGCACACTTCATAAATTCCAAAATACTTGAACAAAAGCCGTATTTCTACCTATTGATGTGCCCTAGATTTAACAATAAATATATATATATACAAGGTGAATTTGTGAACATCGTTCAAATTCATACTTGAGCCTTGGTAAGTGATCAGCATCATGAACCAATAACGATTTTTGTTAAATTCATAAAATGAAATTTCGACTCTCCATAGTGATTGACTCAAGACTGGCAGTGAATTATTATGGGAAGTCAAAATTTCATTACACAAATTTCACAAAAATTGTTATCGATTCATGATGCTGATCACTTACAAAGCCTCCAGTATGAATTTGGACGATGATCAAAAAGTCTCCTGTATATATCTTTTTGTACTTTTACAATCGAAAAAGATATATTATGACCAAAGGAGACGGCGATCTGTGGTCTCAGGCTACCCTTCAGGGTGAAAGACGTTACTTTATGTATGTAAATGTTATGTAATGAAACCTGAGGACATGTTATCTAATTTACAATAAAACTTTTACAGCAATATTGATATCATCTTGATAAAAACAAATGTACTATTTCACAATATCACTGGTATATTTAAAACTCCAACCGCAATATAGTTTCCTGTTATTTTGTTGTTACTTGATGATGTCGTGAGGCGAAACCGGTTGGAGTTGTAATAAACAGTGATATTGTGAAACAGTACATGCGTTTTTATCAAGACGATGTTGACAATCGCAAGTATTAATCATATGCAATATTGATAGTTTACTAATCGCTTGCGTGGATCGCGGGCTTTCTCTTTTTCCTCTAAGAATTTTCCAAAATCCATTATTAGTGGATGCCAACGTATCACGTATCTACCTATCCATCCATCAGCTTGGTTCGTCCACTGCTGGACATAGGCCTTTCCAAGATTTTACAATTATTAGCGGTCCTCTTGGAAGAAATGCCCATACTCACACACGCTGGGCAGTCGGGTTGGTGCCGAAACCCTCGCACCAGTGACGCCACTGCCCGTCACCAGTCTGTTTTTAGGTACACCGCCATCAATCGGTCCCAGGCATGGTGGGCCACCTGGTTGTGTCTGTTTCAGAGCTGTCCTCTTACTACGTACATAGTACGATGGTGGTACCTTCACAGTCGAGCCCGGCATCAGCTCTACCTGCGACGTATGACGTTTATCATACAGGGTGTAACAAGACTGCGACCTTTAAATAAAACCACATAATGTAATGATCATACTGAACAACTCTCTGAAGATAAATACACACGCAAAACTGTATTTTAATTTAACTGTAACTTAAGAACAGACGTCATGACGCGACTAACCCAGTTGTGGGCGTGGCCACATGTCAAGTAGTTTCATTTAAAAGTAGCAGCCTGTTTACACCCAGTATAGTATACAGGCTGTTTGGGACATCGATGTAAACATTTTCAGGGATGATAAAGTGATTTTGAACATTATTGACTGAATTTACTGTTATGCAGTTTTGTAGTTTCCGAGATATAGACATTTTTCAGTTTTGTCCACTTAAAATTACAATAAAACACTATTTATAGCTAAAAATCTTATTTTTATTTTAGATTATTTCTTCATATTCTTCTTTGAACAAAAAAAAAACTAGGAAAATGTGTTAATAAAAACATAAACATAAAACTAAATACAGTACGAAGAAATGGATTTTTTAATTAAAATTTGAGTAAAAACCGAAATAATTATTTTTAACCATAAAAAGTGTTTTATTATTTTTTAAATGCAGTTACCTAATTTGAAGTACAAAACTGAATAACTTCTATATCTCAAAAACTAAAAAACTTTGCATAATAGTAAATTCAGTCAGAAATGTTCAGAATCACTTGCTTTATCATCTCTCAAAATATTTACATCGATGTCCCAAACACCCTGTATATTTAGAGAAGTCCTGACTCACTCACTGAACATGCAAAGTCACCATATACAATACAAGTAAAAACCAGTACTCACATCAAACTCGCTGACAGTATTTGGCAGCTGCGTGAGGTGGTACCTGAAGTACTTGACGGCGTTGGTCTGCGAGGCGCTAGGCTGGCGCGCCGACCACAGGTACTGCAGGCTGGTCGCGAGGTGCGACTCCAGCCCGCGAGCGAACTCGGTCCTCGCTGGGAGCGTGTAGTCGGTCACCATCTGGCGGGTCGAGCTTTTGTTATTTGGTTCATCTACACGTCTAATGGTAGAGATAGGCAAATTGGGTGTTAAAACACACCCAAATCTCCATACAAACGCTGTCACCACATTGTGGTGTGTCTATGGAATGTTATTATAATATTTTGGGCTGAGTCCATTAACATTATCTTGATCTATGTTTAAGTCAAACTAAAAATTGTGAAATTTGAGTAATATCCTAACAACAAACCCCTAAAATACGTAAATTTAACGGTTTTTTACCAAAAGTGTGGCCGAATGTGCTTTTATTGTTTTAGATAAAATCAAAAAATTAATACGAGTCAAACATCGAAATGTTATGTAGATTGATTATAATAACCAAAAATAATGTTTGAAAACGTTCAGTATTGCCAAAATCTGGTTTCTCGTGAAACAAGTTTTCAATTTTGCGCTCGCGACGAAATCGGCACGATTGTATTGTCCTCGCAAGTTTCATGGAGCGTGCACCTTATAGCGAAATGAAACAGCATAACATTTGGCCACGCCTACAATTGAGTTGGTCGCGTCATGATGTCTGTTCTGAACTTGTGGTCAGAGAACTAAGTGCGAGTTCCCTATAGAATTACTTTACTACCGCGTGAATCGAGTTAAGCCGTGTCTCCTTTGCGTGTTTTGCCCTACACACTAATTAAAAACTTCTACACAAAACATTGTTTCACTTCGCATTTTTGCTGATAGGCATGCAGAAGGTAACGAAACAGTATTTTGTGTTGTAAATAAGGCAAAACACGCGCACAAGACCCGGCTTAACTCGAATCACGCGGTAGTAAAGTTATTTGATAGGCAACCCGCACTTAGCTCTCTGCTAAAGAAACTTTATTTTAAGATGTAAAATTAGTTTTTTAAGACATAATTTTTTAATCATAAATAATGGATCAATTAATAACTTATTTATGTTAATTTATTAAAAAAGTTAATTTAGTTTTTAAGTTTTTCTGCAAATGAATAAAGGACTGACACTAAGGATTTCAGGTTTTCGATGACCACAAAAGATACCATAGTAAAACGTAGACTTTAATTAAGATTACATGTTTTTATTGCGAAATCCATCGCTTTAAATACTCTAATTATTATTAGAATGCAGTACAAACTAGAAATCAATCAGAAACAAATTTAAAAGCACAAATATTTTTGAAAAAATTCCTCGGGCCAGTCATGTTAGCAGGAGGTCACAGGTTTAAATCCTGGCTCGAGAAGTTTTTTCAAAAATATTTGTGCTTTTAAATTTGTTTCTGGTTGATTTCTAGTTTGTAATGCATTCTAATAATAATTAGAGACTTTAATATTTATAATCGTCTAATTATATAATATGATAGCCTGTGCGATCCCGCTTGACCGGAGGTCTGCGATATCAAATCCCATATAGCAGTACATTTGTGGTCAGTCTACATGCTTCGGAAGGCACCTGGTTTATTCGTCCAAGGAAGGCACGTTAAAGCGGTATGTAAAAGTTTTAGCGTCCCTGTTACTCCATATGCGAAAAAACCCTCGGTGCAAGAGGGACGGATTCGAGGAAAAGTAGCAAAAAGTCGTTTTTTTATTAATATGAAATGTATTGCTATCAAAATTTTGTTTAACAAGGTCCTAGATACTGTTACAACCCATCATATGTCATTCCAAATTGTCAAACCAAGAGAATTGGTGTCGAGAAAGACCCAATTTAAATGAATATTTGTATCGAGCCGAATTTCTCCAATCGCGTTTATGTTTTAGCAGATCCCTAGAAAAAGATTCCAAAAAAAATATACTATTTTATCAAAATAATACCTTTTTCACTGCAGTAGATATGCAAGCGCCTTAAGCTGTGGCTGTAGTTTCATATTTGTGCCGAAGTGCGGCCATAGGGACGCTGGGATGTAATAATCGTCGGTGAACCGTAGGCGTACCAAAATAGACTTGGACTTTAATATATAACTTGGACTTTACAGGTCACAGCCTATACCCGAAAACACCTCTGACACCCTGTCAGTGATTTATGTCGAGATACTGATTATTTTTATGTAATATAAGGTGTACCTTTTTTAATGCATCCAGTAGTGCAATACACCTGGCATTAGAGCCGGTGACGACGCGGGAAGACAACTGTACACCCAACTTTATGATTGCTGGATGCAAACTGAAAATATATGATGAGTATGATTCACGTGCAATAAAAGTCTGTGAAAGTAAGCCATCAATGTACATATATGTTCCACTAGATAATATGCTTTGACACCATACACATTTTTTTACAATTATTTTCTATATATCAAATCAAATCAAATCAAATCATTTATTGAAAGACCAACTATGGATCACAAATTTTGTTAGTAAACTTAGTCTAGTCCTATGCTAAGTGTTAGTAACATTAAAATTATTAATTTTAGAGAAGACAGGTCTGTCCACTGCCACATGAATACTGCAGCAGTGACTCATGTAACAGCAATCAAGCCTGTCCGCTATCATGGCCAGGATACTGTTGTTGCTGCCGCGCACTCTGCGCACCAGGGACGCGCACCTTTTTCTCAAAGTGGCATGAAAACAATCAACTCGCGCCTCTGCAAACATGCCTGAGGCACTGCAGTGTCGCGGCAACCCCATCAGCATCCTAAACGCATTGTTGTATTGAACACGAAGGGCATTGTAAGCTTTCTGAGTGTACTTAGCCCACAGGCTGCACGCATAAAAAGAAGTGCAAAAAGCCCTAAAAAGGGTAATCTGAACATTACTTGATGTGCGCGCAAACCTGCGAGCCACCATGTTTGCTCTTACTGACAATGCCCTTCGCGCCCTCTCAATATCTTCATCATCTTTGAGGTCGGTCGGTATGACACCAATAAAGATTTTCAATATTACTCCGACAACTGTGTGATTTTCCGTATTAATCCTAGGGCCCCAGTGTAATTTTACCTATTATTTTCAAGGTCCCAGTGATCATAGTGTAGTTGTCAGTATTATACCCAGGGTCCCAAAACACCCAGAGTAATTTTCCCAATTATTCGCAGAGCCCCAGTGTAATTTTTCGTTTTATTTTCAGGGACCGAGACAATATAATTTTCCGTATTATCCCCAGGGTCACAGTGAAATTTTCCCTATTACTTCTGGGTCCTAGTGAAACTTTCCTTTCCCCTAGGTGCCAAATTTCATTACAGTCAGCCCATCAGTTTCCGAGTTACGCTGCGGACAGACCGACACCAAGGTTTTGTTATACCTGTTTTCTTTTATAACGAAACCCGTGTAATCGGTCAAGTGTACATACAATGTAGAGAATCCTTCGAACGCTTCGCTGCAAGGGAGGATTTCTGTTTTATAACGGAACCCCAAAAAAGTTAAATAAATGTAGAGAAACTTACTTGGAATTCAATGCAATCTTCTTGAGTGCCTCCTCATCTTTCTCTGTGTACAGATGTTGGAACCAGTTCATTTTGTGAGCCATCTGGGACTTTGCTTTAGGTTTATCAGCTGCCTTGGGTTTCGGTGACATTTCCTGTGAAGATTAAGTAAGTAAGAGTATCTTGAAAAAATAGTGTCTTTATTATGTTTATTCGATCTTTATTTAGTGTATCATAACCGAAGTAGCCTGGTAGACTTTTATTGCGCTGTATAAGTTTCCATTTTCTTTGAGCGTAAGATGCATGGGATCAGTAAGTATAACCCGACCGCGAACATATTGCCGATGAAATGTATGGCGCGCTACGCCATCGTCATCGGCAGTATTTTCGCGGTTGGGTTGTACTAGTAGCGCGTGTATCTGGAATCTGCTGGACCTGTCTGCGTGGGCACGTTTTCTACTGTGGCGCGGGTATAAGTTGCCTTTATGTATTAGATATCTCAGAAACTAAGCATTTTAGGGGGTATGTTTCTTTGATAGTTGTTAGTTGTGCGGTATCATTGTCTCAGACAAATAGGACAATAAACCGAAAGTCAATTTTTACCAAAAGACAAATAACCTATCGCAAATGAACGTTAAAAAGACATATGAAAATGCCTAAAAAAAAATTCAGGCTTAAGGCCCCAGACTCTCTTTGCAACATTTCGCTTTCATCTTACCTGAGTCTTTAGAAGTGGCGCTCCCCCCGCTGCATTAAGATGTTAGAGACCGCACCTGAATGTTGCTCTACTTCGTTAAATGAGTGTACGATTACTTAAAATTTGACATGTGAAGATTTTAATTATTCTAGTAACGGTAATTTACAAAGTTTGGTTTGTTTATCGGAACAAACAAAATGAATTTGCAAAAGCAAAATAAACAAAAGTAAATCTACCTGGAATAGATGGCTTATTGGTAGCAGTAAGAGTGATTAGTATTTAGACACAATACATTTAGGTCATGCAATTATTTGCAGATTTTTACCGAAGGGGTGTCAAGAGGTGTTCCGAGTGTAAACTGTGAGATGCAAGTCATAAGTCCACCCATACGTGTACCTATAAGTACACCCGCGTTTCTCTGACGATTATTACGTCTCAACGTGATGAGCCCTATCGCTCTAAGGAAACCTGCATGCCCTAAAAAGCGTGTAGTTGTGCCCGAAAATTTCTTTATTCATCAAGATTTTCATTTAATTAATGCCTGACATAAAAAATACCTTTATAAAATTTGGAAATGTAGAAAATTAATAATGAAATCGTAACAATGAAAACATTTAAAATTATGTAATCCTAATACTCACACACATATTACAATCAGTTCTTTAAGTAATATAATATCAAAAATAGAAACTCTTACGGTAATTAAGTGTCTGTCAGTTTGTGTGTCCATGATTATGACTAAAGTGCAATAAAAAAGGTCAAAAATTTTGTTTTAGAAATATGATGTTTTAATGATAGGAACCGCAGCTGCGTACGTTCTTTTGTTTTGATGCATTATTGTCTAGCACGTTGTTATCTCGACTGTCGGTTTTAGTGACTTCGATAGCTTTTTAAGATATTTTAAATAAAAGTAAGTAAAGTAAGCTTCGGCTTTAGTTATTCCAAAAAGTGGTGACAGCGGTGCTGGTATAAAATTTGGTCACGCCATCCCCGTGGGTTTTTTAGACCACAACTTCTAAAATACGGCTTTACGGGTTTTCGAATTAACACACATTCACATAACTTAATCTAAGCGAATTAGGGCATGCAATTATTCGCAGATTTTTACTATCCGGATAACGGATAATGTATTATCCGGATAACCGGATACTTATGGTAAAAATTAAGGGTAGTAATAAAAGCTCCGAAAACTAAATTAAAACCGCCCAAAAAAACGGCCTACCGCAAACATCTTGAAAAAAAACCGGCCAAGTGCGAGTCAGACTCTAGTCAGAACCTAGGGTTCCGTATTGTGGATGATAAATTTAGTTTTATCATTTTTTTTCGTGAATTTCTCAACCACTTTATTTTTTCTGTAATTATTACGTAAACGCGTATTACCATGATTTTTTTCATATTTTTCGGTCCACCAGTTTTGGAGATAAGAGGGGGGACAAATTTATATTTTTTATAGATTTTCAAGGATTTATCGAAATAGATGCAATTAAATATAGCCAAACTATATATTATTACAATAAGCTTTTTAATACCTACAATGTGATACCCATATTGTATTTTTATAAATTTTTTTTTTCATTTATTTTACTTTTTTTTATATTTTTAAATCACTATAGTTTTCCCGGTTATTGATCAGTTATGATCTATAATGGACATTTTTTTCATATTTTTCGGTCTACCAGTTTCGGACATACACATTATTGTGGTTTTTTTTAAGATTTCACAAAACCAGTGCCAATAAATATAGTAAAAGTATATATTTTTACAATCACCTTTTTAGTGTCTACAGTTTAATACCCATATTGTATTTTTAAGATAATTTTTATTTTTCTCACTTTTGTTTTGAAAATATTTTAAACAATTTATTTTTCATATTTTTTTTACAATGTAATATGTAGGCAAATTAATGCTATTTTTGTGCCAAATTTCATGTTTTTATCTTTACGGTGCTAAAGTTATGATGCTGTGAAATACGGACGGACGTAGATTAGACTTTATTTTATCGAAACAGGGATTTCTTTAAATATTCAAAAAATATTTTATCCATAGTTGTTATTAAATGATAAGTGCAATATTCAAGTAGAGCAACTTTCATGGTACAGTTCGCCTCTCCATAAGAATCTACGCGAGGGAAAGGGAGCAACCGTGCGAGCGGGAGGTAAAATGACGTCGAGCTACACAACACACGTCTGAACGCTGCGATGTCCCAGCGAAACTGAGGGAAATATCGACGCGTTTTGTGTTTTAAAGTCTCGATAAGTTTCGATTTGATAAATGTTCTTAAAATAATTTTTTAAATACCGTTTTTTGTTATTTCACTTATTAATAGTTCTATTCTACGTGTTTTAAATTTGACTATGCTAAACGATAGTTTTCTAGTAGAAAAAAAATATTTTATCAGTGGTTGAATTCATAAAATCACAACTACTTAAAGCACTCGAAATAAGAAAACTAAAGTATTTTCCAAAAAAGTAACCAGGTAAGATTATTGTTGAAGATATGGGAATAAATGTTACCTGAATAAATTTCTTGTTTTTGTCATAATTTTTACGTGACGTGTGCATGAATGAGACTCTCAACGCGTAGAACATAAATAAAGGTATGTTTAAAGCCTAAAAAACCTATTAAAAGTAGCATTAAAGTAAATGAAAAAATGTGTATTGAAATCTTCAAATTCCACACTATAAATTAACGTAAAATGTATTTTATTTATTGCTTTCTTACTAACTAAAATAAAATCTTTCTTTTCTGATAATTCTGCAAGAATACTGATTTTTAAGGGACTGGAGCCTTAAGAGAAAGACCTTATATGATGCTCTGAACCTCGACGATCAAGTTATTGATGAATGAATGAATGAATGAATAGTTTACTTGGTTTTCTATTATGTATAGAGTTCATCTAGCATTGCTGAATATATTTACTGATCATACTGACTAATATTACTGTAACTTTTTTTTTATTGTTCATTTTATTCAAAATTCTTATCAGTGGAGTGCCACTTATCATATTTTTCCTTCACTTGGTAATTTTGTCTACGTCATCCTTCCTAGAGCGTTAAGAGCGGTTTTGCGGCCGGATTGTGAAAAACCCGCCTTTTTCTAATTAATCGAAACAGAACACTTAAATTCAGTCAATAGTTATTCAACAAAACCATATTACCTATATATTGTGGATGATACCATCGCAAAGTTTCCATTGGTTTCTGTAAGTTCGAATTTTAAAATTATTTAAATAAAAAATTTTTGAAATTAGAAAATGATTTATTTAAATTATTTTTGAAATTTCGAATTACAAACTTATTTAAATTAAAAAAATTAAAATACTAATTTACAGAAACCAATGGAAACTTTGCGATGGCATCATACACAATATGTAGGTAATATGGTTTTGTTGAATAACTATTGAGTGAATTTTGAATTGAAGTGTTCTGTTTCAATTAATTAGAAAAAGGAGGATTTTTATCAATCCGGCTCCGAAGCCACTCTTAAGAAATTATGACTCAACTTGAAAAAACACAAAGAAGACTATTTTAAGTGTGTAATACTCCTGAATGACGCAAATTATATAAGTTCTACATTTCATTTACTTCATACATACTCGTGTTTTCAACAAGGCTTAATTTTGAACCTGTTAGAAATGACAATTATAGTGTGACCACAAGGTCAATTCCGCACCTTACTTAGCTGCGCAGCTAAACAAGACGACGCATTTCGCCAGGGGGGACAGTTTCATCCCCCCCGTTACCTTTCCCCGCCCGTCTGTTGCCAACCAAGGTGCGGAATAGCGCTTGCGGTCACACTAGAAGATTAGCTACAATATAAATACGGACACATAAGTCACGCCATATGGAGCAGTATAAATACATACCTTTTCCTTAGCTTTAGCTACATCCACAGCAGGTTTGCCCTCAGGTTTGGCCTCTACTTTGCTGATTGACTGCTGAGCTTGCTTGGCTGCTCTTTGTGCCTCTTGCTTTGCTCTCCTTTCTGCTTTGAGCTCCGCCTTGCTCTTGCTTGCTTCTTCTGGCTGGAAATTCACATTGATTTTAAACTTTATCATTACAGAGATAAAGTTGTAATTAATTTGTGCAGGGAAAGTGAACAGTATCAAACCTCTTTTGTTAGATATTTGATTATTAAAGGATACTTTGTACAGTACTATGAAACAAATCATGCTAGTCAGAAGTGTTACTTTTTCTACTAGCAGTAAATAGTATTAGGTGAAATATGGAAGCAAAAGTTATTGCATAATACTGCACTAGTTACCTTTTCAGTATGCACTTTCAAAAGTAATGCTTTTACCTTGGCAGTGACTTCTTGAACTTCTTTAGCCACTTCTACAATATTGGCTAGAGTTTCTGCTACAGATTCTTTTGTCACTTCTTTGTTTGTGGCATCACCGCTTGGTTCTGCTCCCTTTTTTTTAGCTTGTTTCGCAAGTTTTTTAGCTGCTCTTTCAGCCTTGATTTTATCTTTATCTTTGTCTTCACCTTCATTTGACAAATCAGGTTGAATGATAACAGCTTTGTCAACCTCATCCTTTCCTTTTAATGAATCTCCTGTCTTACTTATTTCACTGGGTTTTGTAGGTGTATCATTTTTCTTGGGTTTATCTAGTTTCTGGGCAGCTTCTTTGGGTGCCTTTGTTGCAGGATTAGGATTTGTTGTATCGCCTTTTGATTTAGCGTTTTGTTTAGCTAATTTCTTCGCTTCTCGAGCTGCTATGACTTCCTCTTTAGTTTTTGAAAGAATTTCTTTAGACGACATGTTTATATCTATACTAATATAAGAAGTTGCTTGATTGCTATCTACTTGAATTTTCTGTTTTGGGTCATCAGTGTTTTCATTAATAGTTTTGAAACTATTACAACAGGGTTCAATTTCTTTTGGCACTAAAGGTTTGTGTACTTCATACGACGTAAATAAATTCGTTTCTTCTGTTTCTAAAGCTTGAGTTGCTCTGGATTTTTTTCTTCTAATTCGTCTTTTTTTCGCTGTAGTCAGTTCGGGAGGGTGCACAACTGCAGCCTGTAATTTATAAGATTCATAGCTTTAAAGTGGCTTACAATAAAAAATTGTTTAACCCAGATTATTACTGAGTAGCTTTTGCCTGCGGCTTCGCCCGGGCTGATTTAGTTTGCATTTTTCCGGGATAAAAAGTAGTCATGTCACTTTCCGGCCCATAAACTATCTTCATGCAAAAAATCACGTCGTCCCGTTGTTACGTGAAAGAAGGACAAACCAACAAACTAACAAATACATTTTCGCATTTACAATAGTTACTACTCGTATTACTTTTATTAACATATCATCAAGAAATGTGTCCCTGAAGAGGGGTCATAGGTTTCTTAGAATATACACCCTAAATTCGAATTGGGGTTGATAAATGGTCCAGCACGACTCTCTGTAAGAGTATTGTGCACTTCTCCTGGTCAGTTAGCACTTTGAAATACAGAGGAAAGGCATCAGCATGCTGACACTAATGATCCGGTGGAGGTAAGCTGGAGTTTATGGGTCACGTGACTCAGTGAGACTCGCCTGGTTATGTGCGTACTGTGGTACATGCGTACGAGTACGTACTGGCACGCACTCATATTAGCCGTGCTCGGTACATTTCTTTGAAGACAGCCTACTATTCTGTTTTTACTATGCTGATACTAATCAATTTGACCCATAGCAAACATATTACAAAAAACACAAAACATGCAAAAAATATTTGAAAAAGAAACCAAAATACAGGTGATTGTTTTATTACAGTGTTTATAGTGCAGTGTTGTCCTATTGCATAGAACATAGCTATAATATGAATAAAATTTTACCTATGTGGTACATATTAGCTCACGAGAGTATTTTAATTTTAATTTTTTGTTTTATATTTTTTGATACATAGGTCACAGCTTTAACTTTCTGAACAACGTCAATGCATGAGCTTAAAAATTGCTCCTTACCTCTTTGAGCACACTTGGCAGCGTCATCAGCAAATTACTCTATTGATTAGGTTATTTCTCTTAAACGGTATGTTTAAAAATTATAAAAAAATTTGTATAATTGTTAGTTAAACTATAAACTTTAAGAAACAGGATGAAAATTTTGTTCAAAGTCGAGCTATTTTTTGACTAAAATTAAGTGAAATTGGTTATTTCTTAGAAACCACTATGGTATTTGTATGGTTCTTGCACTAAAATACAAAAAAATATTGCTTAGACAAATCATTTATACATTTTTTTCCAACCATTACGTCCATGTGAAAGGTATTATTTTCTCACATTTTATCACGGGGTCATATTCAACTCTAATCAGGATTCTGTTTTTTTCATTCCCTGGTTTTATCACAGTGGTTTACATCAAGATGTAAGCATATAAATACTGGACACATAAATTCTGCAAAACTCATTTATGCTAATGCATGCTCAACTGGCAGTTTTCAAATCTGAGGCTCAAGATTGATCCAACACCATGCCCACTGAGCTTCCGATACTTTTCATTATGCTATATTAGTTGGCTTTGTTTTGACATCAATTTAAATTAAAAGAGCACCTGTTTTAGGAAACTGAAGACATGATAATGACATGAAACTTATTATAACGTAAATGGGAACACCATAATCAGCAGTTAGGGTTGCCAACTTTTTTTCTGGATTTTTATTAGCTAAAAAAATGGAATTATCCATTTTTGCCATGGACAAAATTAAATGTAATGAAATATTTTTTTTAAGTCTATCTTGTTATTTTTATTTTATTAACATATCTACTTTATGAAAAAACTTAACCTAATGAATTTTTAACTATATTTTGCAACAACCCTTGCAGATCCAAGCATATTTTTAGTGTCTGTATGAATTTTGTAAAAACAGATTTACCTTTGATCTCACTGAATGACCCGACTGACTATGCTACTTTGTATAAGTGTATCATCAGTTTATGTAATGAAATTGGTTTGAGAAATATGTTTGCCCTTGCCTTTTGTTATTCTGTACTCTGTATTTTTATTTCAATTTTTTGTGCAATTTCTGTGTTTATAAAAATAATTTATTCATCATAATCATAATAATTAAATATCAATTGTCAGAAGTTCCACTTTAACAACTGAACACCTGTCTTTTAAGGTGCAGTGGGTCCATGGCAAAACAAAAGAAATGAGCAATATGAGCATATATGAAAGTGTGTGTCCAAGTAGTGTGGTGAATCAAGAGGAGATTGGATAATGATGTTTTTTGGTTAAACTTATTTCTGTTAAAGATGAGAGATGATATTCAAAATATTTATTTGGCAAATTATCTTATTGTTTTAATAAACTTATCTATCAAACTAAGATTTATGTCACATTAAGCTTAGATAAAAACAAAAGCAGAATCCCAAGAGAAGGAAGTACCCACTCCAGTGTGCAGTCCTACAAAACAAAAACCGAGTCCAATGTTCATTTCGCTTGTCTCTCTCACACTACTGTTGAAACTCGTCACTCTATCAGTCTTTCAGTGGTGCTTGTTCATGCACCCTCAGGCCTATTTTTCAGTTGATGATATAAGAACGTACCGTATATTCCTCTTTTTGCTAAATCAGTGTCATTACTAAGAATGTGTTTTGTGTAAGGCAGGGCAAAATACGGGACGAGGCTTGTCCCAGCGGGACATTTCAATTTATAACAAAAAATACGGGACGGTTGGCAACCCTAGTAGCGGCAGTAGAAAAATACCTTCGACAAAACCATAGCTGCTGATCCTTGGCAGGCTAAAAACTATGATGAAAGAATGAGAAATATTAGTTTGTGTATTACCTATATTATTATCATTGTAAATAAAGTCTTCATAGGCCATGGGGGTTAAACTAAGGATATTATTCAATGAGAACAGAGACTTACCGAAACAGGATTCTCTCACTATATGAAATTAAGTATTTTTTCAAGAGAACACTGAAAATTTAAAACTAACCAAAGAAAATTACGCTATTTTACGAAAGCATGATTGTGGTCATGTAGATACATATACTTTATTATTATTTTTGACAGCAAGAAGCAAGCAAGGAATAAAGATGAATGGATCTATGTAACAGTAAACGCCAATATAACATTACACAAGCATCCATCTCTCTCTCTCTCGCTCTAGACTTGAGAAGTTTTTTTCCAGTTAGGTACCTATCACATTAAATCATTACATGTGATGAATGTACCGAAGTTTTCATCATAATAAATGACCATTCATTATTAATCTATAAAATAAGCAAAAAACAATTTCGTTTTAAAGCCTCTTCTTCGGTTTAGCGAAAAACTTTCATTAGCCAACTTCGTAAAAATCACAAAAATGTCATGTGAAAGTGCTGCCACTACCTACATCAAAAATACCATTTGAGAATATTTATGCAGATTGCATGTTTGTAATTTCAAAAGTTTTATTTTACACATAATTAATAATATTATTCCTATTTTATCACAATGTTGCGAACGATAATTGTATAGTTTTTAGGAGGGTTTCCTATGTTTATACACGGTATGGCGTATTTAAAAAGACAGTCTGTAGTTCTCACGTGTATTTTACAGCTTTTACAGTTTTGCTTCCATGGCTATAAGTTTAGTTATAATTTCAAAGATTATCAACCCGCTATTTTACCTTAACCCAAATATTAATATAACTTCTTACTTACGCACAAATAGCGATCACTATTAGGAGGAGCGTCTAAAGTTAGTGATTCTGCCCGAAAGATACTAGATTTTTATTTGTTAATTATGATATTAACATTATTTCTAATGTTTCGATAAGGGATTATTTCTAATAGAAGTTAAACAATGATTATTTTTTTTTGATCATGTGACCTATTTATGAATTTTTAAGCATATCTTACTTATATATATTTATAGTGAATAGAAAATATAACAAGCTTTATCAAAGTAAAAACATACTAATTATTTAATCTTATACAAACTTGTTGTTAAAAATTTGGTTCTACTATAACCGTGCATGTTTTACATATTGGTCAATGTATACTATAGTGCTCAAAATAAACTTGTTTAAAAAGTACCTAACGAACCTCTTGATGGGGAAAATTCTTACAGTTAAACAAAACCGGCTTTATACTACTCTTATCTATGAATAAAACTTCAAGTTAAATTTATACATTTAATTTTAAACATTCAAGTAGCTTTCATAAAATAGGTAAATGCTCATACAAATGTAAATTAATGATTCCAAATGAAAGATCGAGCTTAGGATATTGGAAACAAAATTGCGGTACCCCTATCTTAGCTGTTCAAGTGGACGAAAGGACCATGCACTTTGGGGCTCTAAACCAAATTTGCAAAGCCCTCAGTGCCGCGTTCATAAACTAGGTGTCGCGACCATATACAGTGTTCTAATGCCACTTCTGTCGCACGCGTTGAAAATTGAGTGTTGGAAAACGGCTATAGACTTAGGATATACTGGCGTAGTATATCCTAAGTCTATGTGAACGGCTATCTAGGATTTAATTTTATAACAGCAGTAGAGGTACTATTTCAAAAAAAATATCTCAACTGCAGACTTTTGAAAAATGCTTTGATTTTGAATAGGTCTTGTTCCATTTAACAGAAAGATGTGATCATATTTGAAGAGCTCATCCACCCTCCAGTCAATGGTACTTATAGTAATTTTTTTACTATGGAGTCTTTTAAATCGCAATAAAAATAAAACAGTGGATTGTTTCAGAGATATAACCAAAAATTATTCAAGTAAATTCATCACAAAAAATGTAACATTTCCCGCGGAAAGGCGCTGGAGGCCATTACCCAGGCTTACCACCTACCATGGCTTCCAACGTTACTCCCTTATAAACTAAATTATATAATTTGTAATAATTATAAGTGTGTATTTTTGTAATTTGTTGTAACGGATAAACATTGTTGTTTTTTTTTAATACTTCTTATGCTGCCTTTTTACTCAATCACAGAAGAAAAAATCAATGGCGGTCATAACTATCATAAAGTATGTCGGTGATGGCGGCACATTCACTTACGAGGTAAATTCAATGTTTTTATAGTTTTATGTTATCATGAATAACAGTAACAAATAATTAAAAACCGTAATAATCTATATTCACAAATCAAATAATTCTTAATTAAAACAAATTATTCCGTAAGTGACGTACAGAGATGCGAACAAAGAAGTATACACTTCAAAATCAGCCGTTTTATAGAAAAGTGCACTACTTGCACGGCTGAAAGGCTTAATTTTTCGCGATTTCATCATTGTTTCTATAGTAAAAGTTGTTCTTCGATTATACTATTGACTGAATGATATGACCTCACCTTTCTGTTAAACGTTGTATAATAATTACGTAACAACAACTAGTTAGCTCTTTTTGTCAAAACTATTGAATAAATTATGGCCTGTTACCGTCATTCGCAGACTAATGTTAATATAGCACAGTGGTAATACTTTGAGATTAGCGTACATCGTCATTGCCAGAACCAGTGGTCAAAGCCATTATCGTACAAATAAATAAAACCTACTCAGAAACTTATGTAATAATTACCCATATAAAATATCTAACTTATAAATGCAAAACTCACTTTAGATAACCATGTCGTGGCCATATCGTAAAATATGAATTAGGTTACCATAAATTCAAAAGCCAAACGATGCGGAACAGAGCAAAGCGACCGCTTTAGTTTTAACAGTTCATTTTTAAAAAGGAATAAATTCAACTTATTTTAAAATTAATGGAAATAACAATTTAAAAAGTGTAAAGCGCTACAAAAAAATAAAACAAATATAAATAAATATTGCGCCCTTCCACTATACTACTTTCCACAACAACATTAATATTTCGTGCTGTAACATTTTCTTGCTAGTCATTAAAAAAATAACCACGAAGGTTATATTGTATGGCAGTTACACCACAACGTTCCGTAGTTCACCATACCTAATCTAATATTCTAACCTGAAATTACCGGCTCTCTTTTGCGTTTTTAATTTGGTTTCCAACGCTACTTAATATTTAAAATTATTAAACATTACAAGTAGACTAGGTTAAAATGTTACTTGGTAAAGTAAATAAGATTATTTCCACAGTTTTCATAATATGGCCGTTCAGATCAGGAAATGGTTAATTCTACGATATTGCCACGATATTGATGGATAGATACTGGCACAAAAACAGTCAGTTAATACAGTACCTATTTAACTACCTACCTCAGTTATGTTACGATGCAGTGAACATTCCTATAAGATCTATTATTATTAATATATATATTGTATATAGATATACATCTATTTATTTTATAACATAACCATGTGCATTTGCGTCATTTTGTGGTGTATATCACAGCACCATAGTTAGGGGTTGTCGCAAATACATATTTATTTGATATATTCTTATCCACATTACAAAGTTTTACATAAAATTGTTCTTTCAATGTTTCAATATAGTCATCTACTTGATTTTTTGGGCACAAGGCCACAATACATCCACCCCAACCAGCTCCTGTCAGACGCGAATTAATATTAATACTCTGAGAGATCTCTACTAAGCGATCCAAATTCTGATGTGAACATTCGTAGAGAAGTTTTAAGCTTTCATGGCTTTCTGACATAAGTTTTCCAAGTTCTTTAAGGGTATCACATGAACACGTATCACCATTTCCAATGACTGCTGAGCCATTCACTCCATTGGATTTGGCGTTTCTATTGACTGTTGCATTTCTGCAAACTTCGCGAAATTTATGAACTCTTATTGCCTCTTCATATACATGAAGGGCCCTTTGTTTTAATTTGAATTCAGTGATGTGTCTTGTATTTGAGGTTGCGTATACGTTTTCCAAATCTTGTTGTCCAATGTTTAAAATTGTACATACCTCATCTTTAGTATAAATATTTTGTGGTAGATGCTTCAATACAAGTTTAACCATCTCATCCAAACTATATCCGAGGGCAATTTGAACTTGACTTAAAGTTATTATTTTTGTATCAGTATCAGCACCTGTTACAGTAGCCAAAATTCTAGCGGCCAATCTACATTCCATGACACGTCTATTAAAATCATTAGTTGCTGCTTTATTAGCTTCTGCCAAGCTGTGTGCTACTACAAATGTAGCTTCTTCAGGCAATGAAACTGGAGATGCTTTAAGTGGCTGCCAAGTGATGTACTGGGCACAATATTTTTCAGCAAGAAATGCAATAGCTTGATCCATACCACCACCTTGAGTTCCGATGTATCGTTCACTCCTAGCACATAGAGAAGCTATGTCTGACTTGGTGATCACAATATCATGCGCATGTAAAAATGAAAGACATGCTGCGCTAACCAAAGCCGATGAACTCGACAACCCTGAGGCTGGTGGTATATTCCCATCAATACAGAGTTGCAGTCCATGATTGAATTTTTCCTGCATGTATTCCATAGCGCCTTTTATACCGCATATAACGTAGTTATACCAATATGGTTTTCCGTTACCATCCAGTTTCATCTCTTCACAGCTCTTTAGAACATAATCATAATTGATATAACTTTCATGAATGTTACGAATGCAGACCACCGGAGTTTGTAATAATCCTGCCGCTATTAGTATATCTTGCTCCAGTGCCATGGGCAACACTGGGTAGCCACAATAATCGATGTGTTCTCCGATTAGATTGACTCTGCCTGGAACTCGTACCAAAAATGATGGATTATTTCCAAATTTTTCTTCAAACGAGAAGCAGAGACGTGAAATTCTCTCATCATTAGGAATGTCTTTTATTGGTACATGTTTATTAAAGTTGGAAGCCATGTCAACGGAAATGTTGTAAACAAAACAAACCACTTCACTGTATTAATGCAACAACAGAACTGAAAATTGAAATATCCTGTTCTTATCAGCTATTGTTCGCCTCGGTGTAGTTTATAAATTGTGATTGTGTTATGTCTCAGCGATAAGAACAATGAAACTGCCACTTGATTCACTACTGTGTGCGTATTCTGTTCCAGCATGGATAGCTTGTTATTTCTTTATCAACTGCTAACAGATTTATTATATTGATGATAATTTCATTTGTTTATTAACAATTAAAAACAAACAATTCCATAAATAACTCACTTGATTTTTAATCTAAATCGATAATTAAAACAACACTACAATTACTCTAAATACACTGATAATAAAGTTGGTTCTAGGTTACGTACACGTACACTGATTAGACGTATGACGTTGCGTTAACTTAGAGGTAGCAAGAAACTACTACCAATCCGTTGATACGAGAATGCACAGTTATGTTATGTACGATCAACTGGTTTATTAAGAATATTTAATTTTGTTCTTATAAAGAAGTTGTTAAAAACTACACCGACTTCAAAGTAAATAAAAAAGTATGTACCTATTTTGTTTTTGATGGATTAATAAAAAATCTCATGTTCAGTTGTCATAACAACCACGTAAATATTATGTTTAAACTAAAATTGTTGAACTGAAGTGTATAGATGTAAGATCAATCCGAACCACGATCAGATTGTTTTAACGGTGATCTTTTTAGAAAATTAATAATGAGGCAACACAGTGCTTAATTGATTAAAATCGCTAAACATAGTTTTTATAATTTACTTTGGAAAATAAAATGTTTATGTTTTTTTCTGTGTAGCATGCATTTTGTATGCTGTGTAGTTTCTCTACCACGAGTCTACTTTTTCTTTTTTTATTCTAGAAATAAAAAAAGAAACAATTGGATTTTCTATTGGTGAAGTTGGGATTGCAGGTAATCGCTTCGTACGAGGATATTGACTGCAGGGTATTACTTAAAAATCGACATGGTTCCACTTGACCTTCGATCCTGGCTTCATCACCATAGAACTCAACGGATACGAGCACATAACTTGAGATTGCGGCAATCACTGTGTTAGGGTACTAATTGAAGGGTATTACTTGGAAATTATTAGAATACCTATCTGACCTTCCATCCTGGCTTCATTTCCACAGAACTCCTCAACGGATGACAGCAAATAACTTTGGATTGCGGCAATCAGTTTGTGTTAGGGTGCTGATTACAAGGCATTACTTGAAAATTGCAAGTGTACCCACCTGACCTTCGATCCTGACTTCATCACCATAGAACTCCTCAACGGATGACAGCACATAACTCGAGATTGCGGCAATCACGTTGTGTTAGGGTGTCGATAGCAGGAAGCTACTTAAACTGGACACTCAGTCCTCATGAGGGTGTTGCATGTGCAGGAGCTCCCCGCGGAGCCTGATGAAAAATGTCACTCTCGTGATGTCAAGTGAGTCTTAGGTCTCGTGAATCTTGGTATTTATTTCATTCCAAATCCAAAGAATTGATCATTAATATTCACCCCTTAATACCAAATTTCATTAAAATTAGTCTACTGGATGTGGCTAAGTAAACAAACATACATAAGTGATAAATTAATTATCTTTTTTTTTCAAGTCGGTTAAAATTTATTCTTTTGTGGAGAGTGAATATTTTGCAGACATTGAATATTTTCTTTGAATTATTAGGGTTCTGTATTAAAAATATAAAAAGGAACCCTTATAGTCAGCTATTTTTTTCCGAGAGGGATATGAAATATGTATAATATAAGGGAACTATAAAACGTTAAAAAGCTTGTTGGCGACATTTCGTTCAGAGGTTTTGCCTCAATTTTCTTTGTTATTTAAATGTGTCCAAAGCATTAGGCAACCAATGATAATAACATTGATTTGTTTATTTTTCTAGTAGTTTGAGAAAATTTGTGTAAGTAAAAACCCCTTTATTTTTAAAACAAAGCGACCGAAAAAAATAAAAATATTATATAATTTAGGGCGATATTTGAAAAAGAACTGAAAAGACCAAAACGATGTTCTCAACATTTATTGAATTTGAAGAAACACAATTTTAGTTTAGGGAACCCTTGGTGCGCAAATCAAACTCTTACTTGCCCAGTTTTTATTCATGGTACATAGGTACCTATCAATATCTTTAATATATGCAAATACTTATAATGCCTTAAATAAAGATGTTGATGAAGGTGTCATCTAACAATGGTAAATTCCAAAGAAAATTTTCCAATGTACAGATGCCAGCAAAATAGGCTAACTACTTAGGTACCCATTGGCACTTCATATTGCATCGTCATCTACTATACTAATAACAAAGTAGTAGGAAAGTGATGTCAGTAAATTGAATATGTTTGCGAAACTTGAAAATAAATGGGTTATTAGTATTATACTGAGGCAAAAACTATTTTTGCCTGTAGGGTATATGCATATATGTATGACGTATGTATGTACACTTATGTTCCGTTTTGACTTGATAACCACTCGACGGATTTGGATTTGGTTCGCTTTATTGTCGTCGAGTCTTTAGTGACCCTAAAATAACTGCCCAGCCGAAAATTGTGATAATGCAATTATTTTGGAAGGATCTATAAAAAGCTCAAAAAAATAAAATAAAATTTTAACAAAAAATATCAACTGACTTCAAATGTAACAGCAGTCATTCACTAAAAAGTTAAAAATAATTGTATAGTCACCGATGGTACCGAAACAACACTTTTGACGACTTCTTTCTTCCTGAAACATAATGTTATCTAGAAGTCGGCGTATTCCCTATGATATACATAGCAACCACTGAGCAAATAAAACAATGGCAACATAAAAACCAATATGAGACGCGGGTGTACCGAATGTGGACTTGGGATTCAAGACGTGAAGATAAAATGTTACATTTATATATCCCCAAAACCACGAATTTAAATCTTTACGTAGATCTACGAACTTTTCATGTTTGTGAGGCCGAGATTCCTGAACCCTCTTATAACCAAGGCAAAGTTATAAAAGCCAACAGGTAATAACAAAGACTATCAATAAGTATAAAAATAAAAAAACTGGTCAAATGCGGGTTGGACTCGCACAGGGTTCAAGGGCACAAGGGTTCCGTACCATTATCTATAAAAACGGCAAAAAAACATGTCTGTTGCATGGGAGCCCCCTTAAATATTTATCTTATTCTGCTTTTTAGTATTTGTTGTTATAGCGGCAACAGAAATATATCATCTGTGAAAATTTCAACTGTCTAACTATCACGGTTCATGAGATACAGCCTGGTGACAGACGGACAGACAGACGGACAGACAGATGGACAGACAGACGGACAGCGGAGCCTTAGTAATAGGGTCCCGTTGGTTAACCTTTGGGTACGGAACCCTAAAAAAGAACTTTACATTTCAATCACGAATTTAAATAATTACGTAGATATACGAACTTTTCATGTTTTTGAGGCCGGGATTCGCTATCCCCCTCTAACAACCAAGGCAAAGTTATAAAAGCCAACAGGCTAATAACAAAGACTATCAACATAAAAAAAAGAACTACTTTTACAAAATCTACATAGTTTTCTATTCTATCCTACCATGTACCATACCACGTATCCTACGTTCTTTTCAAAATCCGAGTTGGCAACACTTACACTGATGGTGGATGGAAGTGGAAGAACAAAGAGTATAGCACAGAGTACAAGCCTTCAATTACCTCTAAAAAATAGTTACTTAAAAATTCAATTCATCATTCATGTGTCGTCTTAGAATAATAACGCGTTATTATTCTAAGTGTGTCGTAATAAAAAATGGATGAAGTTTTGGATTTCAACAAAATATGTAGAGCTTGTTTATCTAGGAGTAATTCCATGAAGAATCTGTTTTCTGCTTGTTCTCCAGAAGTTTACCTGTATTGTACTTCAGTCGAGGTAATTCTCACGAATTTTACGCAAGTATATTGTTCTCTTGAGCTTATTGTGTCTGGTTTAGCCCAAACGTCCCTTTTTTTCAATTTGCCCTGAAAACTTGAAAAGCTTATAACTTTGCAGATATTTGAAGATGACGAGCTTCCCAAAACGGTTTGTGAAACTTGCCTGGAACTTTTGGACAAGATGTATCAATTCAAACAAGTGGTTATAAGGTCCAATGATATATTGAGGCAGTACACTTCTGCAATTGAGGTAAGTTTGTAATGGCAATGGCTGGCAGTTTGGGATAAGCGCATATCCATGACTTGATTAGGGTTCAAGACAAAAATTTACTAAATGGCCATGAAACATTTCTGGATCTTGCCCTCTGGATCTGACCAGGCGGTGCCCAAGCAAAAATATTCTAAGTCTTTTTTCCTACAGTGCCCCCTTAAATACACCCCAACCTGTTGTTGAAAAACATGAACAAGTTCTTAAGATGAAGTTGCCGAAGCCGGAGACTGGCGATATAACTCGTCCCTACAGACTACGTATTGAGCAATTGCACCCCATCTTAATTGATAAAGTAATAGCATAACCACAGATAATATAATGGATAATGCATTTCATGTGTGAAAAGAAGTTGTTTTGTGCAACATACCAAGTTTTTAAATTTATTAATGAATATTACTTATCTGTGAAGTTTCATCCAAACATTTCCTTTGGTCCCAACGAGATACACCGAAACCAGTCACAGTGGTGTAACTCGTTGGGACAAAAAATAATAAAATGTCCCAACCAGTTATACTGTTATTCGATGGGACAACTTTTTATTTTTCATCCCAACGAGTCACACCCCCAAAACAAGAGTAACACGTTGGGATTAAAATCTGTTACACATTGACAGCTTTTTTCTTCTAAAGCAAGTAGGAAATAACAATCTAAGGCGGAGTAATAATCCAGGGTTAAGCTTTGCAACCACTTGTCCACCAAAATTACATGAGTTAGACGAGCTATTAACTGCCCTAGAACTTTCCGCTGTAAATTTTAAGTGTGGCTCCCTCGCTACGGCGTCTACTAACTACTTTTTAAAATGTATTTTTATTAAAGAAGTTTTATTTTTTATTTTGTATTAAAGAAGACTGATTCAAATTATGACAGAAATAAATTTCTTTGTTTGAACACTTGGCGATTTATCCATCACAAGGAGATATAAATTAACATTATATCATTGCAGTATAGAAACGCGGAAAAAAAAGTAAATCTGGATGTGAGGAGCTCTGAACCGGGATTCGAACCCGGGACCTCTCGCTGTTAAGACTGATTCAAATGACAAAATAATTGGTTTTTATTTTAAATTTTTGATGAAATTCCTACTTTTAGGGTTTCATACCTAAAGGGTGCCAAATAGGACCCTATTACTAAGCCTTCGCTGTCCATCTGTCACAGGGCTCTGCGGCTTCAGCCGTTTTCGGCAGCAAGTGTTGAAATTTTCACAGAATATGTGTTACTATTTTATATTCGCCTTTATCACCGCAAACAATAATAAAAAAAATATGCATTTTTTAGCGTTATTTGTTACAGCTCTATTTTAAAGACTACAAATAATAGAAATTTGGGTCCTGTACTCAGAGGGTGCCGAATTATTTGCCGACGCTACCATTTTAGCGCCTTGTTTTTTGTCGGCTTGATGTTGCTTTGGCATCTGTTTTGTTGTTATTTACCATAATGTTTTAGGGCTCATTACCCGTATTATGTGGTGGTACGGAACCCTTTGTGCTTGAGTCAGACTCGCACTTGTCCAAATTATTTAACAGTGCCTGGCAATCTCACTGGTATGTCGCGTCTGCTAAATTTCCTGATAAATCCGGCTTAACGACTTTTAGACCTGGCGGCCCTATTATGGTTGTTAAAAAAAAAAGGTTTTTAAATTCCAGGTTAAAGGAGAGTTGGAAATACGTGACAATGATGCTTTAGAACTCATTCAAAATCATGAAAAAATTGTTGAGGAAATACCTGATAATAGCTCGATTGCAGAAGAACATTTAATTATAAGGTAAGAATTTACATCTACGAAGGTAATAACCATACTTACCTACTTCTAGCAAACATATTTCTTTACAGGCCAAGAAGAAAAAGGAAACTTCTAGACATAAATCCACAAAAATGTAATGAGCCAAAAGTAAAAAGACTCAAAGAGTCTCTTAAATGTGTAAAATGTGATAAAAGATTTCTCAAGTATGACAACTTAGAAGCCCATATGAGAAGTCATTTTGGAAAAATGGTGGGTATTTTAGACAAATATTTTTCATTCAAAATCTTTGAAATTTGTCTGCGACAGTAAACAACATCGACAGCGAATGTTTGTAGTTTTTTTTCTTGTTATCCATAGAGAAAATAATGTTGTTATTGTAGGGGGAGGAGCAAAAAGCTTAAAACCATACTGGACCACTTACTTCCATTTATTTAAGAGCGGTTTCGCAGCTGGATTGTAAAAAACCTGCCTTTTTCTAATTAATCAAAACAGAACACTTAAATTCAAAATTCACTCAATAATGATTCAATAAAACCTTATTACATATATTGGTAGAGCAATCGCCCGGTAAACGAGAGTTCCCGGGTTCGAATCCCAGTTCAGAGCTCCTCACATCCAGATTTATTTTTCTTTCTGCGTTTCTATACTGCAATGATATAATGTTAATTTATTACTTATGTATTTTGTATGCTACCATCGCAAAGTTTCCATTGGTTTCTATAAATTAGCATTTCAATTTTTTTTTTCATCATGTAATTTTGTCATTGTTGATGTCATTTTGCGCAGATGTATTAAAAAACGTCGTTTGATACACGTGTGAGTATCGATATTTATCGTCCCGACTGTTTTTTCCTCGACTACGTATCGGCAAAAAAATCAGTCGTGAGTTGAAATATCGACCATCTCGCATTAGAATCAAAATCTACTATTATAAATACAAACATATTATTACGACTGTCAGCAATTAGTATACATACAAATACTATGCACATAATTCCGAAAAACTCATTAGTGCATGCTCAACTTACAGGATTAGAACGCGGGTCTCAACTAGAGTTTTGACCCGGGAATTCTCGTCCCGGGATTTCCCGGGAATTTGACTTTTCTCGATCTCGAGAAATTCAGCTCGAGAAAAGTCGAGACAGCGAGACATTATGATTTTACAATAAAGCTATAAAAAATACCTAGATATCGGCAATTTTTCCCTTAGACTCTTTGTCTTTTGCCACGCGATGGCGGCATCCTTTGACAGGGCGGCAGGTGGCTGTCGGTGTCCTTTGATACTGACAAATGCCCGCGTCCACGTCCCGCTAATGCGTCATTTACATTTCAACGCTCACCACGTTCGGACCGAATAGTGCACGCAGTGGTGGATAGGCACGTTTACGATTGATTGAGTGCAGTGCAGACTGGTAAGTTTCGCACAGTAAAGATGTATTTAATCGTCTTTACCCCACTGTCACAACATTTTCGACCAATGATGATCCAGAAGTCATCCAAGTAAGCGTAAGCCAATCAGAACACGACAACTTTGAAACTCAGAGAATGCTATCAAAGGTATTTTGAGCAATGAAGAGTCAGCCACCGTAGCGCTCTCAAAATCAATCGTAAAAAAGAGTTTTTACTATTTGAAAAATCTGGCAAAAGGTCCCCAAAATTGGAAACCTTATACAAAGCATTACTTTCAGTCAAGCCAACTTCAACTGAAAATGAACGAGTCTTTTCAATGGCGGGAAATGTGGTCACTAAAATACGGAGCCGCGTATCAGATAAGACCATTAATGCTTTAGTTTTTCTAAAGGCATATTTTATTAGAAGTAAGTAGTTGCTGAAAATAAAAAAAAAAAAGATTTTGTAATTAATCACTTTAAACCTAAATAGATCATAAAAAAAATTATTGATCAGATTTGTATTTGTTGTATTTTGTTGAAAAAGATATTTGATTATTTTTGTTTTTGTTGTTGGAGAGAGATAAGTTCCCACTTATCTATTTATTTTATTTCTTATCATATTTTATTGATTAAAAATAACTGTTTTTTATAATGTAAGTAATCTTTTTTTAACAATTTCTGTTTAAAAAATATCTGTTTTTATTGAAGTAATTTGAGAGACTTGGTTGATTTTTGTTCTTTTTAGTAAAAAAAAATGTACATTACCGGCATTTTTATTTATTAAACTAAAATAAAGTAGTAAATACAAATTTCTCGATTTCCCGGGACGACCCGAGAAATCGAGGTCGAGATTTCTCGAGACCCGAGAAATAAAAAACCTCGAGAAATCATAATCCCTAGTCTCAACACTTGAGAATCCAGCATCCAGACTGAGAATCCAGCATCCTACCGACCGAGTTACTTATAGATATTTCCACCCTTTCAGCCCGACATCCGCTGCAAGCACTGTAACAAGCCCTTTAAGACTCCAAACACATTGAACAGTCACATGCGCGTACATACCGGCATCAGGAAATACCAGTGCCTCTCTTGTGGCAAGAAGTTTGCCTACCTCACAGTGCTGAAGAACCATGAGCGGATGCATGCTGGTATAAAGCAGTATGCGTGTCACGTCTGTGATGCGAAGTTTGTGCAACATGGAAACTTAAAGGTATAGTTTTGACTCTGGGCTCAGTAAAACTCAATATTTTTGCAAGTGGTCTATTCAGCCCGCGTGCTAAGTTTATTGCGGGCTGAGTTGCCCCTGAAGTGGTCATATTATAATATAACTATAATAGAGAAACCATATAATTGGCGGATCGCCCGCGGTATGAAGGGAGCGTCGGGTGACGCGGTGTCAGAAGTGGCCTTCAAGGACACTTACTATACTCTTTGGTGGCCCTGTCCCGCGCTCGCACCACCTCATCCCGCTCGACTCTTGTAGTACACACTTAATATGGCGCGTCGTGAATCATCTTTAACCCAGACACGAACAAACGATTCCGATGAAGCCCGAAAGCCAAAAAACATACAATCAGAGTTGTATCTTATAATTATATAGGTAATGTGCACTGCAACTCTTTTCCGTCTCGCTCACGCAAGGCACGCCCCTTATGACGTTTAAATACCTACCAAGTTTCGTAATTATTTATGAGTAAGTGTTAATAAAACAATGTAATACTTCATTGTGGCTGCCTTAGTATTACTCGGGCTTTGAAAATTTGTCTTCTGCGTGTATCGGTAAGTCATATTACTTGTGTATACCCATAGATTTAGTAAATACTACCGTATACTACATCTATGTGTACACCTGTACCTCCCCGCCGCCCAACGCTCCCCTCGTACCGTGGACGATCCGCCACTGTATGGTTTTGTCTATAGCTTTTCGCCGCGAGTTGGTTGGGTTTTACTTAAGAGCGGTATCACAGCCGATTGTGAAATACCCCTCTTTTTCTAATTAATCGAAACAGTACACTAAAATTCAAATTTCACTCGATAGTTATTCAACAAAACCTTAATTATTACCAATGTATTGTGTATGTTGCTATCGCAAAGTTTCCATTGGTTCCCGTATATTAGAATTGAAAAATTTTGAATTGAAAAAACATTATTCGGAGATTTCTAAGAAAGTCCACTTTAACTAAAATACTAACGGTATAAAATAAAAAAACAAAAACTCAATTAAAATCTGTTAAGTAGTTATTTTTTAAAGTTATAAGCAAATTGATGATTTCATTGCAGATTTATACTGGCTATTCTTGTCAAAGATTAAAGGATCAATTTACTCAATATTTACAATTTTCAATTACTTTATTAATTTACACTAATTTATTTACTTAAACAGCCTCAGTCTGCTAACCCGGAGGTTGTGGGTTCAATCCCGGGTGTATCCCACTATTTCCATGGAAATACAAAATAGAAAAAGTGGGACTAGCCTTTTTTCCAAATTATATGCCATTATTTCTATTGCGGCAAAAAAACGCAGTTGTGTTATTTGAGAATCTGTTTAATTCTATCAATAACAGTCAATTACTACTATGTTCAAGAGGTTTTATCTAAAGAGGAAATAAATAAATAGTTTCTATGTGCAAGCCGACATAAGAGAGGTGATGGCGATTTTTTTGCCGCCGGCCGCCGCCAGCAATGGAAATAGTGGGAGAATCTGTCCCAGTATTTCTATCAATAGAAATAGTGGGATACTCCCTCAATCCCCTCAGTGCACATTAACTGTGACTTGCATTTCACGGTTCACACTTGAGAACACCTCTGACTTCCCTCGGGGATTCATGTCGTGATGATATATTTATAATAATATGTGTGTGCCTAATGTCTTCCAGGTACACCTTCAAATGCATCAGAACAAGAAGAAGTACTGCTGCGCTCAGTGCGGTAAGAAGTTCACACAGTCCGGGAACTTGAAGACTCATCTCATCCGGCACTCAGGGGTCAAGAATATTGCCTGCACTGTCTGTGATATGAGGTTCTTTGTCAAGGTGTGTGCACCTTAATGATATGTTATGTAACTATGTATCTACTCATGTATGGACGCCATGGCGCGCCACCATAACGGTCTACCTATTGGCAGTTCTTATTGCGGCGTCATAGCCTTTAAATTCGTTTACAAATAGGGAAATGGAACTGCAGGCGACACATATTACAATATAAAAAAAACGTCACGACCTGTATGCCGAGAGGGCATCTGAAGTATTTTTCCGAGTGTGGACTGTCATCCAAGCAGTTAACACTCGTTTTGCCGACGTTTTTGACATTGCCAACATGATGAGACCATCGCTAACACAGAACTGTATTGGAGATCGCTAAGATTCGGGCCCAAATATACAGGGAGTTGATTTGGTCAGCAACTTGTGTACGTCGGTTTGGCGGACCCTAAGCTCCTAAAGATATTCACCTGTATCATGATTTAGCTCGGAATGCCTAAGCAAAATTTAGGTGCCGCAGTAGGAGCGGCTGTGGAAGGGTTTCTTTATGTGCCGCTAGACAGCTTCTTTCAGCGGCCAAGTGCTGTTAACTCAAAATTAAAGCAGATACGGATTTGGTTCCGATACTCGTATTTTGCTCCAAAATGGTGCAATCATGGAAAATTTAATCTTAAAATATTTTACCATTCTAATGGTAGCATTGGTAGCCGCAAAATATGTGAGTTTGCTATAACGCTATAACTAACATAGTTGGGTTCAAAGTGTTCAAAGTTCAAGTTCACCAAACTATGTACCAAGTAAAAGTATTTAGACACAAAAAAAAGCATAATATTTGAGTGAAGATTCACAAAGTTAAAAGCCTTGAAATATTTACAGTTACCTTCTAGCGGGCGATTCTGGATTTCCAAAAATGCTTTACTTATTGGATCCCGTCCTATGAATTTTTAGGAAACAAATTTATATGTTGGATCAATTATACCTTATGTTAATGTCATAAGGTCTAAGGTCGCTTAAATTCATAGCAGACAGATACTTCTCAACAGATGTACAGAGCGGCAACGTCGCCATTTTTTCGTCAAGTTAAAATATTTTTCAGTAAATCGATCATTCCTCCGCGAAAAAGATACTTATGATGCTGATATTTTTGTGCCTTATTTGGCAAATTTGGAGCAAGTACTGGTGCAAAAATCTAGACTGTAAATAGGTACAGTACTTTTGGAAATCCATAATCGCCCGCTAGAAGAAACTGTAAATTTTTCAAGGCTTATAACTTTGTGAATCTTCATTCAAATAATCTGCTTTTTTGTTCCTTAATACTTTTACTAGGTACATAATTGGTTTGGTATACTCACTTTGGACTCAACTATGTTAGTTATGAAGTTTCAGCTGGGACCGCTGAACGGTCATATTTCTAACGGTGGGTCCGTTATAGTTATATTTTGCGGCGAAGCATTAGAATGGTAATAGTAGTTGATGCCACAAGTGCGGTAATTACTTACGAAGACGATTTGAAACATGAACGCAGCGTAGCCCTTACCAACGTGTATCATTCATACTACGTTTTATCAATGCATAGTGTGAGTAAGGGGTCGTCCATTAATCACGTGAGGCTCGAAAGGGGGGGACGGGGTTCGGAAAAATCACCAAATACCAATAGGGGGGAGGGGGAGGTGTAGAGAGATATCACGTGTATTTATTTTTTCTTTGAACGCGCAATTTTGAAACCGAAAAACGGTGCGAGACCTTATGACATCAAAACTTGAATCGTAATTTAATTTAAAGATAATATTCTGAATTTTTTAATATACTTTGTACCAAAAAAACACATGTGATTTGGGGTAGGGAGGGAGGGGTAGTCTAAAACCTCACCACGTATTACCATGGGGGAGGGGAGGGTTAAAAAGTTGCTAAAAAACATCACGTGATTAATGGACGGCCCCTAATCAAAGAAAAAAGTTTGACCAGTGTTTTAGCAAGTAGTAGGTAAGTATACAAATACTAGGCACATAAATTTCGAAAAAAACTTGCTTGCTTGACCCACGTGATTCGAATCTGGATTAAGATAGAGAGCTGGATGTCCTGATTGAGCTACCGTCGCGCCTTTGCAAATTTTTATATGTTATATGGCGTCCGTGCTTACTTTTTTCTCGGGCTTGATTTACTAAAATGCTGCTAAGTTCCATGCCATGCAAAAAGTTATTTATGAAAACTCTCTCCTTTTTTCAGGGCGACCTATACAAACATATGAAATCCCATTCCTCCGACAAGCCATTCGCATGTGAATTCTGTGATAAAACATTCAAAAGTAGAGGCTTTCAGTCCATTCATTTGAGAACACATACAGGTAAAGAACATCACTTTATATCTGTAATCTTAAAAACATGATACTAATATTCTTGATTTTTAACAAAAAAAAAAACTTGTACAATTTGTTTCATTAATTTATTATATAAATTATGTGTATTGTATAAATTTATTTTCACCTCACTAGCTCGAAAAGCGCGCCTTTTTTGCTAAAAATCAGTGAGCAAAAGTCAATTTGTGAGATGAAAAGTTGTATGTCACACGAGAGCAAATTGATTTTGTTTCGTGTGCCTTTGAATCACTCACCATGCTCAGCATTCTAATCCTTCGCTTGCTCGGGATTCAAACTCGGCACTCGCAACTAAAAATTGCACAAATAACTATATATTATTTCGAATCTGTTTTATCCCCTGAAGATGGATTAAATTACAAAACCGGTTGGGAAGTGTATGATAAATTAATGAAACAAATTGTAGAAGTGTTTTTGTTAAAAATCAAGGTGCTATCCATTGAGTGCAGAAAATTGCAAGCATAAAAGAAATGTTATCGTCCCTACATGATTATTATATCCCCGAGGGGGTGTCAGAGGTGTTTTCAAGTTTTGTGGACTGTCAAGGCTCATTAATGACACCCTCGTTCTACCAGTAGTTTTCATGTCCTGCTAACGTCATAGATAAATTACGGTTACCTGTTACTTGTTGAACGGTGAAAGGTTACTTGTGCCCATACAAAGTATGGGCACAAGTAACCTTTCACCGTTCAACAAGTAACAAGTAACTATTATAAAGTGCATACATTCTGAAAACACATCGATCTCAAGATTGAGATAATTCCTACCGAATAATGACGGTTTTACCTATACAACGTGAAATCTAAGTCATTTTGCTAACGAAAACTGGTGATAGTACTCGTCCATATGAACAACTATTACTATGAAGCCAACCACGAAATCGTGAAAAAAAAATCTGCTGTTTCATACATTTGGGTCGAGTAGGTATTTAATTTTTCTATGGAACAGCAGATACTTTTTTTTAGGATTTCAGGGTTGGCTCCATAGTAAAAGTTGTTTATATGGACACGTACTATCACCAGTTTTCGTTAACAAAATGACTTAAATTTCACGTTATAGATAGCGGAGAAAAGTTATGAAAACCACAACATTAATTTCTGCAAGCAGTCAAATGAAGCATCTTTTTCAAGACTGAACCGGTACTGTAAGTTGGACGACGCACATAGAGTTGATAGACGTTTTCTCGGTATTTCCAGGAGAACGTCCCTTCGCCTGCGAGATGTGTCCGAAACGGTTCATGACAAGGAAAGACCTGAAACACCATAGAATGATCCACACTGGAGAGAAACCTCATCGATGCCAGCTCTGCAACCAGGCGTTCATTCAAAAATGTGCTCTAAATCGGCACATGAAGAGTCACATGAAGCAGTGCGACGCGCAGAATTTGATTATACAGACGGTGCAGACAAGTGCATGGGATTAATTATTAATAAGGAAATAATCAACTGTGATGATGATATTATATTGAAAATAAATCATATTTATTGTTAATCAGTCATTTCTATTTATGTTGACCACATTGTAGCTTAACTGCTGAGACCGAGTAAGTAAGCTCTCCCTGGTCGAGTAAGTGACCAGGGAGGACTAATTACGGTCGAAGCATTTAGTGCTTTTATAAAAAATAAAATGAGACAATTTATATAGGATATAGGTCTATAGGATAAGGAATTAAGTGAACTCGTTATATTGAAAGTCACGTCGCTCATATTGGGGCAAAATTTCGTGAAGGGGTATGAGAAAGCCCTATTTATACTTATCTCAAAAAAAGATTAGTTTGGAATCGAGCACTTGTAGCCGGAAAATTCGATTCACGATGCAAACTAAAAATGTTTTTTTCACAACAAATAAGCGCCATGTTTTTTTTCTCAAATTTAGACGTTAGTGTAAATTTATTTTCGTTATTATTATTGCAATTATAGAATAAAGCAAACATCTCTACATTTTGAACACGAAATTGCAATTCATTTTATTTTTCTTTTAAACTGGCCACTTGAGACATTATGATCACGAAACTCCTTAGTCTCCTAAAAACATAGACACGGATAGTTTAATAGTAGTTTATGCTGCAAGGGCCAAAAGGAATAAATTACGAGGACGATTTAAAACACGAGCGTAGCGAGTGTTTTAAACGTAACCGAGTAATTTATTGCTCTTACGCCCGTGTATCATTCTACGTTTTTCAATGCATAGTGTGAGGAAATGAAAACAAATATAATCTTGTGAACTTTAAATTATGATTGCCTCAAAAGGATTGTATCCAGAGCCGTTAAACAGTGGAAAAAAAAGTATAACATCTATGGTACACAGGAAAAGCTGCAGGTTAGCCAACCATTGCAAACAAATTGAAAAAAAAAATAATAAAGCCCTAGGGCAAAATAATCGACTTTCTGTTCGGTTTTGATGCATAAAAAGTGGGCTTTTATGAGCATATGCATTGAAAAAAAATAAACGTATGCTATGCTATGTAATAGATTTTCATACGAATTTCCTGGACACTTATTGAGACAGTTCTTGGAGACTTGAAATAGCTCTCTATGATGAAGTACTTACTGGCTTGTCTTTACGGTTGAAATAATAACATTTCAATGTATTTTTGAGAAATATTTATTAAATCCATTCAAAGTTTCATATCACATAGAATTCTCTTTAACCACGTTCATCAAACGTTTTTCATGCACCTTCATATGTCTATTCAATGTCCCTTTCTGGTGAAATGCTTGAGTACACAGTTTGCATTTGAAAGGTTTTTCACCTGTATGTATTTTTTCATGATCCCGTTTCGTTTGTCTCGTTATGAACTTCTTTGTGCAGTAACTGCATGGGTAAGGTCGTTCACCAGAATGGTATCGCATGTGATCTGTTTTTCCGCCGTTTGTTGCGAAAGATTTGTTGCACAGTTTACACTTGTAAGGCCTTTGTCCCTCGTGCTTGTTGAGTATGTGCCTCACAAGAGTGTTCTTGTCTCTGAAAGGCATGGAGCATATATCACAGATAAACTTCCTGTCTTTGTGCACTTTGTTCCGGTGAGAACCGAGAGCATCTCGTGTGTAGAATTTCCTGCCGCAAAGTTCGCACTCGTGAGGCCTCGGTCTGTTCTCTTCGTGTGTTGGTTGGTGATCCTGGAAATTAGATATTGTAACAACCAATCATGATGTGTTTAAATGTATGTATATATATATGTATCGGTCTTCCGTCCGGACTTTGTCTGGCTTTTAATTTGTCCGGACTTCTAACTTGGAGGGTAAACATTTAGAATTTTGCATGGAATTACTTAGAAATCAATGTAACTAAAATGTCCGTTTTTTGGTCTGTAGGTTGGTTGTATAACGTTAACATCCGCTAAGGGATCGAGAGAAATGAAAGTCTACTAGTTAAAACAAATGGCCTTGATAAACGTAATAATAAATCGACACATTAAGGGCCTTACTATTGCCAAATGGGTACTTTCTAAAGCCTACTCCTCGTTTATGACCAAACCAAAAATAATGAAAAAATGTATTATGAATAATCAACTCTTAGACAACATATGCAACATTTTTCTTTTTCATACCACCAAAACTTCTACATGAATTTTTTTTTTACTGAATGTTGTTTTTTGACCTCAAATTCCCTACTACTCCTGAGTGGCTTGGCCGATTGAATTCATCTATGCTTTGATAAATAGATAAACTTTATAGCTATAAACATAACATAAGATTATTCAATCGAGTAATCACGTTCAAGTGAAAAGTATAATTTTCTCCTATTTCGCCCTATCAAGGACGCAGCGAGCGTCATAACAGCCACTATGCATTGCGCGCTGATATAAACGTTATTTCAATGTCGTTTCCGTTGATATTTGTAGTGACAAATATCGAGCTGCTAATTTGGCGATGGTATTCCCCTTAAATGAAGTAAAAGCCGAAACCAATACAAGGTGAGTCATTTTTTGCCAAAAAAAGAGATGTATTGCGGCTATTTGGGACAACGACAAGCAAAACAAACCATGAGTTTGGGATTCGATACACGCGACTGCGTAAAGTATTTTGTATTACCAATTCTGGTTCTTCTCGTAAACCGCTAGGGGCGCTGTACAATTTTTTCTACAGACATTTTACGCAGTCGCTAGCATAGAGGCTGTATATTTTTCTTCATAAGACATAGAAACTAAAACAATGCACCTTCAAAGTTTTCTGTGACTTGAATTCATTACCGCAAAGGTCGCACATCCACCGCTTGGTCCTCAAATGTAAGGCCTGGTGTTGTCTTAGACTCATTTTGGTACTGTAGAGCTTTCCACAAGTGGGACATCGCAGTTGTTCCAGGCTGGTCACCATATGATGATCGACCTTGTGACGGGCGAGGCTTTGCCATTTCTTGAATATTTTGTGACAGATATTGCACTGTATGATCATCTGCAATAGAACACATTGCACGGGATCTTATTATATTATAATTAAATTTGTATTTTTAGGTTTTCGGACAAAAACGAAAATCCTTACAGAAAAGAGTTTGTGTGTGTCATGTGATGGTCTGTGTTATAACTGAAATTTGGCATGCATGTACCTGGAAACCCGGGAAAAAAATACGGTCCATCATCGACGTCACGTTTAGTAAATCCACAGACATTATTAAATGTGCGAGTAAATCGTATTTTCGAACAAAGTACTGCGGGTCTACCGCGTAATTCTGATTTTCATCAACATCAACTTGAGATTGAAATTTAACGTGCGTGCGACGACGCCCACCTAACATGCCATCTCTTTTGGACGCACGTCAAATTTCAATCTCAAGTTGATGTTGATGAAAATCAGAATTACGCGGTAGACCCGCAGGTCCCAGCAGTAAATAATGCACATCGTATCGTAGCGTCATCTCTGTCGCACGAAGAGTCCGGTGACAGAGATGGTGCTCTACGAAACCGAAGATAGCCGATGTGCATTACTGCCGGGTACTGTACATATTTATCCCGTGATACGCGACATGTTTCGAATCTAAAACTACAGGTTTTATTTCTGAGGATTCCGAAGAGCCTATTCTCCGTCATCCGTATATCGTCCTTCACGACATGAATTCCCTAGACGGTGTCACAGGTGTTTCCGGGTACAGATTGTGAACTGCAAGTCACAGGTCGCAGTCTTACACCCACGTCTTATCTCCCAACTTGATTGGTGGTGACTGGTGAGCCGTATCGCCGTACTAGTGTCGCGAATATGGACCTGCCGTTTAACGTCCTGCTTCCGAAGCACGCAGACTGGACACAAATATGGATTACGGATTTGAACCCGCGACCTCCGGATTCGAGGTCGAGACGTTCGAACCACAAGACCAAAGGCCGGCCGTCTAAAACCAAGATTATGCCTAGTTTATTCGTAGTCTGAATTCTCTAACCCGTGAGAAGGCGAGCTATGAGCGTTATGCTCACGCAAAAATTGATTGTGATTTGTTTTGATACTAGAGTAGAGATAACGTAAAGTCGCAATCTTTAGGTACCTTTTTAACCCCTTTTCACCTGATGCAACTCTGCGCGCCAGTATGTGCCGCACCGCGACCGCGTGGTCACAAAATAACCACTTACAGAATGTTTACTCCGAATAACTAGCGAAAACAGGCGCACGCACACATAGACGCGTACGTACGACGATCTCGGAGATACTCGGGTGAATGCCAATACGAAACTCTTCCGAGATCATCGTACGTACGCGTCTATGCATGTGTGCGTCTGTTTTCGCTCAGTCCGTCGTCGAGTCGGCCTTCTGGTAGTATCTATTTTGTGGCATGGTGAAGTGGTTGTTTGGGCCGCTTACCACCGCGCGGCCCACAGGGTACCTTTTATTATATTGGCGTGTGCACGTATCTTTTTTTTTTGTTTTACTATTTTTATTTGTATTGCAATGTTCATAGACCAAATCGTATTTTAATTGAATTGTTTTTTTGCTTTCAGCTACCAAGTACGTGGTAGCACATGTAAAATGGGCGACAGTCTTCAGACTTTGCGACAGTTCAAGATATTCAAACTTTTTCTTGCAAACTGCATTTATTTTACTTACTTTCCATTAAACGACTATTTTACAAACTAAACCAATGCCTATGTTCAACTTAAAAGTAAATGACGGACTTTCCGAGAAATTTGTGACTAGTGTAAAGCCTCTAGCTAGAGACTCGGTCCCCGCGCCTTTCACCAAACTAGTCGCGGTGTACATGGCTATTTCCCTCGGAAAATAGAATAATGGTACGTTAAGAGGCTATGCGAACTTTATTTTTGTCACTGTCACTCGAAGCGAAAAATCGCGCAATGCGAGAGGGGCGGTTTCAGGGCAAAAGGGAAAAAAGTTGGTTTTATATTTTTATTAAAAAAACTAAACTAGCTAGCAAAATTTCCAAAATCAAATATCTAGATATTGTTGAAACCCTCTAATAAAATTTATAGCACACTGTGCGGAAAATGACCGCGTGCGTAAAGTCGGCATTTTCCGCACTTGTGCCGTAGAAAATTATACGAAACTCGTGCGAGAACTTCGGCTCGTGCCGCAAACTCACACTCGTCAGAAAACGTTTCATCGCTCTCGTATCGTAATATACTAATGTTTGAGTTCTGAAAATGGCTGCTACTCGTTAAACTAGGAGAAAAAGTGTGTTAGAACACCTCATTTCAACAATTATTTCTATCGAGGAAAATTTATCCAACCATGTTTTCCAAAATCAAATCCCTAGATTATATACTCAAAATACATACATATACCAGAAACTGATTATAATTTTCCGTGTATTTTATGAAATACACAGAAGAGAAACACCCGTATTTTTTTCGCAAATCGCCTTAACTTTTCCATTTCCCAAGATATAGTTGTATAACTCTATACCGGGTATTCCTATTTTATTGCGACGATAGGTACTTACTGGTTTTCCCTCATGCGTTCCTTTGTGTGCCTCAAATCTATCAGCATTCACAAATCGTCTATCGCATTTCTCACATGTCAAGAACTTTCTTTCTATTTTCCCCTTGATTTGTGTTGAACCACACCTCTTTGTTACAAAGCTAAAAAAAAATAGACATTAATTTATTTATGACAAGATAGACACTCATATAAGTTTAAACTATAACAGGTGATCATAATTTGACAAATATCTAGAAAAACTCTGATATATTTTGGTTCTGGTAAGGTAGTGTAATAATTGGTTTATTTAAAGCCCAAGTTACTACTGGGTTACTAATCGAAAGCATATCCGTGATGCTCCTTCGGATTTAATAAATCCACTTAAGGGTCGGTTGCGCCAAACATGCTATCGCGTTTGGACAATTTAGCTTACTAAAACAAAATATTTTCAACGAATAAAATTTGTGTAAGTAGTTAAGAAGTTGAACTACATTATAATTTTTCAGATTTGACACAAGTATCACAACCACCGAGAAAAAAAATCGGAAAGATCAGTAAAAGTAAAAGTCAGTAAAAGATCAGTAAAAAGATCAGTTTTCCCCTTGATTTGTGTTGAACCACACCTCTTTGTTACAAAGCTAAAAAAAAATAGACATTAATTTATTTATGACAAGATAGACACTCATATAAGTTTAAACTATAACAGGTGATCATAATTTGACAAATATCTAGAAAAACTCTGATATATTTTGGTTCTGGTAAGGTAGCGTAATAATTGGTTTATTTAAAGCCCAAGTTACTACTGGGTTACTAATCGAAAGCATATCCGTGATGCTCCTTCGGATTTAATAAATCCACTTAAGGGTCGGTTGCGCCAAACATGCTATCGCGTTTGGACAATTTAGCTTACTAAAACAAAATATTTTCAACGAATAAAATTTGTGTAAGTAGTTAAGAAGTTGAACTACATTATAATTTTTCAGATTTGACACAAGTATCACAACCACCGAGAAAAAAAATCGGAAAGATCAGTAAAATCACGGAAAACTTAATTTGGCTTTGGAACTAGTTGATCAGTCTACTATTCTAACTACAAAATAAAATATTTTTTTATATAAATAATATAAAGAAATGAAAGTAGCCTTTACAGATTTTTTTATTTTGTATTTCCTTTTGTTATTTTAAAAGAAATACTCGAACATTCTACATTTTTCCTGTACAGAAAAATTACGCAAAAAGAATTTGAATGTTTGTGTATTTCTTTTTAAATATCGAAAGGAAAAAGAAATGTGAATAAGGTACTTTGATATCTTTATGCAAAAAAAAAATTCAATTTGGAACAAAAAAAACTTTTTTTTTTCTGTTTGCAACGCCAAATTACGTGATTTTAGTGATCTTTCCGGTTTTTTTTTCGATGATTGTGATACTTGTGTCAAATTTGAAAAATTATAATGTAGTTCAACTTCTTAACTATTTTGTTTGTTAAAAATATTTTGTTTTAATATGTTAAATTGTCCAAACGCGAAAGCATGTTTGGCGCAACCGACCCTTAAGAGGCGCCATCCTGCGCATACAAACGCTGTCACCAAATTGTGGGGTGTCTATTTTTAGGCTGAGTCCATTAACATTACATATCTAGATCTATATTTAAGTCAAGAAATTTGAGTAATATCTAAACAACAAACCCCTAAAATAAGTAAACGTTAAACAGTTTTTTACCAAAAGTGTAGCCGAATGTGCTTTTATTGTTTTAGATAAAATCAAAAAATTAATACAGGTTAAAACTGTTATCTAGATTAATAATAACCAAAAGTAATGTTAGAAAACGTCCAGTCTTGCCAAAATCAGGTTTCTCCTGAAATAAATTTTCAATTTCGCACCCGCAACGAAATTGGCGCGATTGTATTGTCCTCGCAAGTTTCATGGAGCGTGCACCTTGTAGCGAAATGAAACAGCATGACATTTGGCCACGCCCTCAACTAAGTTGGTCGCGTTATGATGTCTGTTCTTAAATCCAATCACTGGTACCGAACAAGCAAAACCAGCATCCTAGACTTGAAGGCTGCTGATGCTGACACCTGACATGCCATATTCCATCTTGTCAATTATTATTCCATCTCAGTTCCCAACGACAAGGAGTAGGTATGCCTTTTGACATAGTTTTGGTCTAAATAACTACATTCATGCTTTCAAGCCATACGTACGGGTTTTATTATTGACCAACTTTAAAAAAGGAGGAGGTTCTGAATTGCACTGTATTTTTTTTGTATGGTTTGCCATAAAACTTAATGTGTTACCTTTTTTCCAATATAATGTCTGTTTCTTCATTAATATTCGTCTCATTATAGAAATCTGAAATACAAAACAAGCAAATTTTTAACATAAAATCTTTGGCACTTATTTAGCAGGTTTAGTCACTCGACTATACATCACAGATTCTCAAGCAATAATTATTAATAAATGGGTCAATCAACTTTTTTACCCACACTGCTTATTCCTTTAAAAAAGCAAGTCTAACGCGTATCTTTTTTGCTAAATATAAGAAAATTAAATAAACAGATCATTGAATGTCTTTCGAATCAAAAAATCAATATTTCATAATTATTGTAATTTTTACCTAAACTAGGGTGTAACTCAGTTGACAACACTGTTTTTCTTAGTAACTCGGGGACAAACTCATCTTCTGAGTTACCATAAATTTGTTGAAAATTACAGAGAATTACTTTTATTTTTTTATTTCGAGATTTTACATTATTATCTAGTTAACGAACAAAACCATTTTCGAAAAGACAAAAGCCAAATTGTAAATTTTGTGATTCAATACTGGCAAAGACCCAAAAAGTAGTGTGGGTAAAAATGTTGAATGACCTAAATGTGAATCAACAGATACTGCAAGTATGAAATAATGCCAGAATAGATGTCGATGACTCTATATTTCAGTACCAAACAAACAGACCTCAGTTGGTAGAGCACAGACTCTCATCTAAGCATGTAGTGATATATCTGTTGTTGACATACACAAATAACTTCTTTTTAGGGTTCTGTTAACGAAGGGTACCAAATGAGACCCTATTACTTGAATTAATTGTACGCTTAAAATTGAACAATAGCTATCTTTGGGGTAGTTTGTCTATGGCTTATTTATTTTCTTTTTGAATACACCATGGAGAGGCTATCCCTGATAGTGTGTGAAAGTTCCACACTTTGATGGACTTGACAGTAAAAGAGTTTCCATATGCCCTGGTGTTATGAGAAAGTGTTTATAAAAGTGAGATGGTGTGAGACCTGACTTCCTTGCCTTCAAGGAAGATATACTCATAACGATCGCAGAGGTATGGAGGAGAAGTGGGACTCTTTAAAACAGAGGATATGAACATACTGACGCTGTTTAATGGGAAGCCATTTAACTGTTCACAATACTGATACGTGATCAATTATATTTCCTTAGTCCATAGATAAACCTGATTCTCAGATTTTGTAAATGTTCAAATTTTCCAAGCAGCTTCTAACTAGCAACTAGGAAACAGACATCAGCATAGTTGATGATCGGCAAAAGTAGAGATTGTGCGGAGTAACTTTAGTTTCAAAAGGGGAGAAATTTTTAGGGACACTTAAGGGAATGAAATGTTGGATATTATTATAAACTACTTGCGGAATTACCGCTATCAACTATTACTACAGTGACAGGCCAAACCCCTATTTAATGTCAATCAAAGAATTATAATAATAAAAATAAAAATAATCTTGGAAAACATACCATTATCAGTACTTCCATCTTCACAGAACTCATGTTTGGTTTTTACTTGAGGTTCTAACTCTGTTGCATTAAATAATTCATCCGATCTTTTAGCATCAGAGTCTGTCTCAATAATCTCCTGTTTTGGCTGATATTCTAAAAGCTTATTTAGATATAGAGATGTGAGTGTATTGTTTGTTTCAATACATGTCTGTCTAAAGTTACAAAACTTGTTTAAGAGATTGAAGCAGCCATCACAGATATATCTGGGTAATTCATCATTTGGGTCTACCTGAAAATTGATCAAAAAGTTCAAGTACAGTATGGTTTTTTGAACACAGAATATCCATTAATTTGTGAAATATTAGGTAAAGGAGTTGTCCTGGCTGGACTAACTGACCTGGGGAAGTGCACAATATTCACGATTACCGAGAATCAGTGCAGGACTCATCGCCCCCTCTACGAATTTAGAATTAGGTATATTACGCAAATGCGGCGGGAGTGTGGGTGATTGTATGTACTCATCTGCACTCCCATCATGTCGCATACTATAATTATATACTTTATAATAATATATCATCATGACAGGAATCCCAGAGGGGATGTCAGAGGTGTTCCAAGTGTGAAATGCAAGTCACAGTTCAGACTCAGTATACCCACATTTCACAGTAGATTATTACATCCCAACGTGTTGGGTGGTGAGCCCTATAGCCATACTTTGGGCATAAATACACGCTTTTTAAGGCATGCAGGTTTTCTTTCGTGTTTTCTTCACCGTTCAGCAAGTAATAACAAATAAGACATCAATTCTGAAAAACTCATTGTTGCATGCCCTGTAGACATAGGATTTGCTGCGCTTAAAAGACGTTCATAGCGTGGAAAAGAGATGTCCTACCTTTAAGAATACCTTGCAAGAGAGAAAGAGATGCACGACAAAGAACCACTATATCAATGTTTTTTCAAGTAAGTGCCCATAGCGTCCTGCTTGCTTGGGTGTAATTGCGGATTTTATAATAATATTTAAATAATATGTAACTAAATAGATAAATAGTGATTGGTTTATCTTGTGCAATGGGTTGTGACAAGAAGAAATAACCCAAATAATCACACATTTCACAGGTAAATATGTTTTTGTCATTAGAATGTTTTGAACCACATTTTGCCCAATTTCTCATATTAATCGGCCCAAAAAAAAGTTTTTACCGGTAATGTATTGATTTTCTTTGTTGTACCTATTTAGTAGTTATATGCAGGATTGTCCAAAATATTAAGTAAAATAGTAAATCTAATAGAAATGTCATAGTAATTTTTTGGTATCATTTTCCATGTAAATCTATGGCATACCCAACCTGGGATCGAACCTGGATCTCAAGATTGAGATCCCTGAGCTACCGCCGCTATATACCTACTTTATTTCCTTCTTAGGCAGAAACTTGTAAGGTCGTTCTTGTGTAGCGTTATATTGATCTCATTTACTTACCTCCACTGAAGTGCAAAACCAATACATTTCAAGAGAAACATTATGGTGAAGCAAGTATGTAAAGGATTCTTTAGTATTTAGGCAAGCTCGACAAATTTTGTTATGGGTTCCCATTTCCTGAAGTTAATATTTGTGACAATAATTATATTACTTATAAGTTCTTGACATAACCAAGAGATTAGCAATTTTATTTCAATGTTTATGAACAAAATCTAACATTTTCGTTTTCCAATAAATACAATACAATACAAAACAAAATACAAAAGCAAAAGTTGGTTCAGTGTTGTCATAATAAAAAATAATGTACTCTTTGGTTTTGGTTGGTTGTTGTAAAATTTTGAGTTAAAAGTTTCAAATTGCCGTATTTATGGAAAAACACCCCTCCTTTGCTTTCACACTGTTCTCGATATTTTTGCTTTATATGTTTCCCCTTTTTAGCTTTTTTGTGGTGTAGACGGACCTCCTGTATCACTATCACTGAACCCTAAAAACAATTAACTCACCACTTTTCAAACAAAACTCTGACTGAACAAACGGAAAATGGTGCTCGGATACACAGATCAGTGTAATTTAAAGTAAAAAATAGTATTTTTCCTACGTTTTGAGTTTTTACTCAGTGAAAACGGATAAAAATTGAGTGTTTATTCAAAAACGGGTAAAAACTCTGTAAATACAATTTGAGTATTTATCCACCGCTCATCTCTAGTCACGCACGACCCTCAACAAACATAAAAAAACGTTTGAAAAAATTAGCTGTCAAACGTGATTGTGCAGCTAACTTCAGGCTACTACAGACCATCATGGTATGGACTATGGTGGTTGGTCACTTCAATGATCGGTCATGAAGTCCATGTGGGTTTATTTACATAACCGACTTACCAACGATAGCTGAGTGTGATATTCACACAACCCAGTAATGCACGGCCTGTTATTCATGGACATGAATTCCGGGGGCGTACGTTATTGGCTGTACACTTAGACCATGCGCTAAGGCATTACTGGCTGTGTTTTCACCTCAACGAATTATATGGTACAGTACCTACGTACTGTACTGATGTAACTAGAAGTGGGTAATTATAATTAATCAATCACTCTTTTTCGGCGGGACGAACGAATCCAGCTTTTGAAATTCGATACCTGGTTTTAGTGATTTTCAAGAAACAGTATAGCCGATTCTGAAGGCTTTAATTTTAGTTTTAGTGCTGTCAAAACTAAATTTTCTTCATTGCAAAATAGTCCTTAACTGTTAGGGTTAGAAGTTAAATTACTTTGGAAAATTTCAAGTTTTGACAGCACTAAAACTAAAATTAAAGCCTTCAGTCTATCTAGTAAAATCTAGTATAATACAGGTACTTAGACCACAGTGTAGGTATTTAGACCATAAATATGTTTTTACACTCATATGGCTAGTCAAGTATAAAAGAAAGTCTACTTGCGCATGTAATTATTTCCGCAGAACTAAAAATAGAACAAACGTTTTGTTTCGTTAAAGCCAAAAGTTCATGTGTTATTTATAGATAAATCACCCATATGGGAATAACGACACAGGGTACTAATCTGTGTCGACCATCGGCAGAAGCAATCAGGGGTGAACTGCGAAAACACACTCTGAGTGTACACAACAAAACATGGACAGAACGAAACGACTGCCGGCTGTCAAAACTAATGATACCGCAGTCGAATGGTAAGGTAACAAGATACTTATTAAAACTTAAAACGGTCCGACCTACGTGACATGGTAGGTATCATAACTGGACAATGCAACCTAAACAAGCACCTTTTCACCACAGGTGGCACCGATAGCCCTCTATGCAGAGGGTGCCTTCTAGAGGACGAGTCAGTGGAACATGTGCTACTCCACTGCTCCGCAACCGAAGACATAAGACGAAAAGCATCCCTGATTGCGACGAGCTCAAACTTCCCTTCACTGAACCAGTTTATGTGTCAGAAGTCAGGAATACGGGCGCGGCACCTGACTGACACCCCGTGCAATTTGTCACATACGTCCTTACTGGCTGTCTCTTCCTTACCGCACGCTCAGATGCTGATGGCGCTCCTTCGCCGCCTCCAAATTTTTAAATATACTTTTATGTACAGTTACGAACGCTGGCTTTGCTAGCCTTATAACCGCTACAGTACCGTATCAGACTTCTACACTCTCACAGAATTCGCACAGGAACACGGCTTGTACAAAATCGGTACGGGCCTTAATGAAAATCAAAGAATCAACAGCAGCGTAATTTGAAGTTTCGAAGACATCTTGGCTTCCAACATTATTTTATTAGTCCGTACTGCCCGTTGAGCGAGTAAAACTAGTACTGCGTGTTAACGTACGACCCGTAATGTACATGAATTACGGGTCGTGCCATTTCATCGCTGAGCAGTTTTGCAGCCCGAGTATGGTCACCGTGTCGGGTACAGTACGACCAAGTGCTCTAAGACTAGTGAGACAAGGCTCTTTTGGCGTGGACTGTTCGTGGTTAAAATCGGAACTACAAACGCTGCTATCCTATCCCTGGTTTCACACCTGCGCCCTCCTGCCACTGTCATCCACTCGCCAAAAGATCGTTTGGTACAGTCAATCTATGGCCCACTTTTCGTGAAAAATATAAAGCAAATCCTTAAAATAATACATTAGACATTAAAGAAAAGCTTTTTTGTGGCTTTGGGTGGCCTTTTTTAAATATATATTCACTTACCAATCGTTTTAAAGAAAATATTTGATAAAAATCCGATATACCTCTGGGCCAAAGTTACATTTTGAGTTGGGCTTGGATTGGCCTATGTCCAGACTGTAGGGGTTTTTTGCTTATTTTAAGGGATTATCACTGTCTGGCCAACATTAGCCTACAAATTTACAATGAGGAATACAGCCGAGAGCCATAGACAATAAATTCATAAATTATGTTTTTTATATCTAAGGGTAAATGAAATGTTGCCATAGGAAAATCAACTCTGCTATTTATTTTTTATTCTAGTACCTATGTTTTTACTTATTAACTGACTGAACATATAACAAAAATAATTTAAAAAATATAAAAATAAATTAACATTTGCGAAGTTCTATGAACCACGAGAGCACACTTTGAACTTTTGCATTAAAAATAATTTGCTTATATAAACTTTGATCAATTATTCACTCCATTCCATAGCCAGGAAGTCGTCTTCTGTAACATAACAGCCTTTCTATTTTTATTTAGCGGAATTAATGTGCGGAGACACGTTTAAAGAAGCCAGATGAAACGGCTGAATTTGAATTTTCTTTTTTTGTATGTTAGTGTCATTCAGCCTTAGAGAATATACCAAAGGAGACGCCTTTAACAGGCGTTCCCCTCTGCCAAGGTATGAAATTCTTCCCCCACCAAACGTGGCAGAACCATAGACGAACAATATTCGTCCATGGCAGAACAGACTGTATGTGGATTGTGGAAATACGCCTAAAAGTGGTCCAGTGTTATCTTGTCTAAGCATTCAGCAGTCATATGATATTGGTACCATTTACTGTAATAAATTGGATACTCTTGGGCAAAGTCCAGCCTTACTTGACCTTTATAATTTGGGTGATTTGCATTGGCAATTTGTCCTAGGCACAGAACACTTGGTCCTGGGAACAGCGTTCCTTCGTAGTTTATTAGTCTACTGTTTTAACTAAGATTATGGATAAGCATTGATTGATCACAAAAATCTTTTATTCATATATAAATCAGATGACACACACACATGCAATTTAACATGCGTTTGTAAGGAATTAAGAAAACAAAGACTTAAAATATTAACAATAATTCTTATAAATATCACCTTAAAACTTGAAAGATGTTGAAAGTGGAAAAGTTAATGTACATTTAACCGATTTTCGATTGAAAACATTGCTAGGAAACATCATTACCTGAAACCCTGATAGTATATAATATAATGAAATCACTTCACTTTCCAAAAATTTTAGAAGGGTACTTAGGCATTTACTAATTATTGTAAAATTATCGTACGTTACACTCCAGACACTTGGCTAGGACTAGGCCGAAAAAAGTGCAAGCTTCGACCCACGACGACACCTAACGTTTTTTTTTCAACTTGTTTTGTCGATACGGATTGATAGGTACCTACGCATATAAATATTTTACGTAAAAAAAAATGAGATCATTTATTATTTTGATTACAATGTAACTTTGCATTTCTTTGTAAGGTCTCTAAGATAATTTCAGTAAGTAATACATCAGTAATTCTTTTGACCATACATTATAACTGAGAACGTTACACGAGGCATGTCAAATATTACATTTTAATAAAGTCGCCGTCAATAGAAATTGTGGACTATGTAAACAAACCGTTTTCTCAATTTTTCTCAAGGTTCTGTCACGGAGTCTCATTGAACATTATTCCAAATCATGAAGCATCGAGTCTTACCAGTTATTCACTGTATTTCATCATGAAATATTCAATAATCACCAGTTAATTACGGAAAATCATAGAATCAATAGTCAATTCTGTACTGCGCCGAGATTGCTGTCATATTTTTTTCTCATCGAATCTGTATTGTCTTTGAAAATTGGTGATGTACGAATCTATTTGAATATAAACCTATTTTATTCATGATGTTATTTTATTCCGTCATTTTTTTTTAACAGCGTTACTTCATAATCTTTGACATAAAAGTGTGTGTGATTCTATCGAGAGCTGTGTGATCTTCCAGCGATGCTCTAAAATATGTAGCTCATGTCCTAAAAGTAGAAGAAAAAATGAAAGAACTGGATGGGATAATAGATACGGCCAACAACGCTGTGACGGAACCATTTGTAATTAACGTGGGCGATTTGACTAGCGATTCATCAGAATATTTTAGCGATGAATCAAATAAAGAAAACTAATTAAGCACCTATCATATTTTAATCACATACTTACCCATCTCTAGATAGTTCACCTATTCATAGACAAAGACAACATGGCGCTTTGTTTACATAGTCCACAATTTCTATTGACGGCTACTGTACGTACATACGAGTATCTTAATGTTAAGATGGGATTCATAAAATATATTGAATTAAAATTAGTTTTATTGTATATAACAATTTTATTATAATAAGTTTTAGATAAAACAGTGTTTTCTTTAATACGGTGTCATATTTGTGTCGGTCCATGTATTTTGGCAAATCATGTTTTTCTATTAATGATTTAGACAAGTATAGCGATATTACCGTCAGTGCGTTGCTGGCAGTGCTGATGATGGCCGAAAGCGCAGCTCCAGGCCTACATGGCCATCATAGCGCGGCCAACAACATAGTGCTTTACACAATGCTTGGAATATAACTCGACAACTATGGATTTTCGTTATGGAACACCCGCCATTTCGACTCGCATGATCGTGTGAGTTTTACTACTTAAATTTGCATTGGATGTAATTTTGTATTTGTCAACTAAAGATTTGGCGCAGAATGTGCATTTCGCAATAGGTGCACTTTTCAAAACGAGCACTTCGCAAAATGTGCACATTTTGTTATTGTATTTTTTTAAATTAATTTAGACAGACAATAACAGGCTCTTCCTATGTACCAAAAATCCTTCCGGTTCATAATGATGACCACTTCCCAAAATTGACTCCTTTTTAATTACAAAATGCGACCATTTTCCTTAGTTCTCGCATTGCGTCAAGTGCACATTTTGCGAAGTGCAGATTCTGCGCCGAACCCAGATTGTGCATGTAAAAGTATTTGCTAAAGGGATATTCTAAGGTAGACATGTTATCGAAAGTATTTTGTAAAATTGCCTGCACTTGTCCCTTTTCATCTATGTTCAGTCGTAGGCCTTGACAGTTGACAGCTATTAAGTATTTGAGTTATAAATAATTGAGTTTACTTCGACTATCGGTCGTTGCTGTGATTGAACAAGTGAATGTGGCCCTGGTATGTTTTTGCCATACAATTTGTTAAAAATATTGGCAGTGGATTGATTCTCATCATCGTCACCAATTTCAATTACAGGTACTTTTTGACCACCAGATCCCGGTATGGGAAATGCATGTGATGCTTCATCTTGAAGCCCAACTTTAAGGCGCAAGGCGGCTCACTTCTTAGCGTTCTTCTTGGGAGCGGGAGCTTTGCCTTTGGCGTTGTTTGAAATTTTCGCCTTCTTGGTTTTTGGCTCGCTGTCCTCGTCGTCTTCGTCCTGAAATTGAATATTCGTCTTTATTCTAGGTCTAATAAGGGTCAGTCTAGTTTAGGTTCGGGAGTAACAATCAGACAAATGCCTCGAAAACAATCACGGGTAGGCATCGCTCGGTCAAAACGACTTCGCGCGCCCATCAAATGGTATGGTTAGTGTTTATCATCATTTAGAACTATAAATAAGACAATTTCGTGCTCAAAACAGGGATAAGCCATCAGAAGGTAAAGGACAGGCATGTATTTTTTTTAATAAATGATCACTCATTTATCATTAATCAGAAAAATAACAAATAAGTGCCAAGAGAGTAGTTCAATTGTTTTTGGTTACCCGTCTGAAAGTTTGAAAAATATCTTAAAAACCTCCGTAACTCAAAGACCATTCATTTTTGATCCCTAGGCTCAATTTGTTGGAAATAATCTCTAGCACTCATTTTAAGAGTAGTTCAGAGTTATTAGAATACTACATATTATGTGGGAATGCAAGATTACCAACATGACTGACCTTGAACTGTGAATCATCTCCCTCCTCCTCGTCCAACATCTCTTCTTCCATCTCCTCCATATCTTCAAACTCTTCGACCAGCGCGCCCAGCAGGTGCTGCCCGATTAGGTGGACCGGCCCTGAACCCTGGAACCAATCAATATGCAATGTTCCAGTTAAGATTCTGCAGCTGCATATACTATGTTTGGTTGTGGAAAGGCAAGAAAAACTAGTCACTGGATAACCTATCCATTAAACACAACTCCTGTATATTAAATTAATTTTATTGATAATCCATGTAATTTTACAAGTGATAATTACATTACATCCTATATAACAAGTGAAATTTCATGTCAAAGAACAGTTTCTGTGGCAAATTGCCACTGGCTGTAGTGCATAACTCAATATTAGAATGTTTTAAGGGGCATCCTTTTTATTTATTTTTTTAATGGTCAATGTAGAAAGAATCTACTACATACCCGATCAATGTGAAACTTATATGTTAAAATTTTACTATTTATTAATTTCTGTAAATTATATAATTTTTTAATTGTATTATTCATGTAAATTTTGAGTGTAAATTACAAGCTTTTATATAATTTTAATTCAAATTGAAATTAGCTTTTATTAATTTGGTCTTTGTCACAGATTTTACTATAAAGACATCTCATTTATTATCTAAAAAAGAAAAAATATTTTAATCCAATAATTAAATTTGAAATTTTACTCATTCACAATCATTTTGGCACACGCAATTTTCAGCTTTATTTAAGTCAGTCTCTGGATTATAATAGCAACGCTGCTGAACCATAGATTATTATAATAGTTAATGCCTATTCTTAAAAAAAAAAAAAACTGAATTTAAGTGAGTTTATATGTTAGGTATAAGAGTATCAATCAGACAAATGCCTCAAAAACAATCATGAGTGGGCATCGCTCCGTCAAAACGACTTTGCGCGCCCATCAAATGGTATGGTTAGTGCTTATCATCATTTTAATACTGAGAAAAAATTTCCTGTTGTTGCAGGACAGCTGATTTTTCAAAGATGTATCTGTGGTCTCTTCAGATTAAGAGTCAAGCCAAAGCTGGATAGACCTCCAAGATATGAGACAAGTTGACCCCACAATCTTGTGCGTGGTACACACAATATTAAGTTACCTGGATGAGGGTGAATGTGACTGGTGCGTCCGGAAACTCGATGTCGAGGCGCGCATGCCTCGTCTCTCCCACCTTCAGCACTGCTACAGGGATCTTAACAGAGTTCTGCAGGGTCATCGTCTCCACCTGACCACCACAAAGGAACATTCTGTTAGGTATTCAAATGGAAAAGGACAAGTACAATACTCCCAAACATATAATGCACATACAAATCTTCACCACTGTTCGTATTTCCCAACACTTTCTATACAATCAATAAGGTCACATGGTACGTCCGGTCGTGCCGGTGTAGATTTCTATGCGCTTTATATCTTTGGGATATACGCTTTATACCTTTGGGACAGCTTAAATATGGTTTGTTTGTTACAAATACCAGTTTTAATCATGTATTTGTATTTCGTTTCAAATTTTTCCAAAAATTATATACCACATATTATTCCAAGGACATTATGCAACACACCAGGGAAAATTCCATCCAAATCCGTTGATAGTTTTTACATGAAACGCAAGCTTATAATCAGATAAAAATGTTAGCAAATGTATTACTTGGACAACATGGAGTTCATCAGGTTTGGCGTCAGGTCCTAAAAGTGCTTGGCGGATGAGGAGTTTGTTACTGCGCGGGTATTCCGCTTTAGCCTCTGGATCCCAAGTCTCGGACTGTTTTGATGCTGAAAGGGTCACTCCTGAAAATACATAAAGAATTTGTATCAGCAATGTAAGGAAGCACAGAGTTCGTAACTTGGATGGATTATATTTGTTTCAGAAAGCAACCTACCATGAGCACAGGTGGACTTCCAATAACGCCAACTGGCCCAGGCTCAAGGCAACCTTCTAGCTGGTTCAACCGAACGCAACGCCAATTTCCATAGAACTTCACATTTCTACGCTCGCAGGTATTTGACCGGCCTAGGGCAGCTAAAATGACCACGAGAGACGAGAACAAATATAACCTCAAAAATAAACGGCAACGGCTAGTAAACAGCCGCCTCACACATGGCCCACGTAAGAAATGCTCAACGAAAGACTACTACCTACCTACCAATTCAAAAATTAACCATTTGATTTTTTGTTCAGTTTGAATTACAGAACAATGTAAAAATGGCGGCATGTACTTACGAAGTAAATAAGTCGTAAATGCTACATATTGAAGATGCAGAAAACAGGAATACTCTCAGTCCAAAATACACTCGTATTTATAGATTAGTATGATCGTAGAATGGAGAAATATCCGGTCATCAAAAATGACGCTACATATTTTCAAGTTTTAATACCAAAGTATGGCAATTGACTCAAATATACTACATTCATCGAATAAATAATATACCCAAGAACAAAACTTACCATAGAAATATTCGTCTGCCATGGTGATTTCACTGATTTATTAAGATTGTTGCGACACGTTCAGCAATCGGCGTCCGTTCACTAAAAACCGGCACTTTTTTTTTATATTTTAATTTAACGGCTCTGGATTCTAAATACCGGCAGTGGCACACACAAGTTCACACAACCAGTGTAGTGTTGTTCCGTGCCAGCTATTCCGTGGTTCCATCCAGCAGTGTTGCCGTTTACATTTTTTTCTTGTCGCTAGATTTTTAAATAAAAGTCACCAGATTAACTAAAATTTTACCAAAATGTCGCCAAATGTACCAGTATGAAAAAAGTCACTAAAATGTATGAAACTTCTGTTTTACCAAGTCGCTAAACCTACTGAAATTCCGCTAGATTTAGCGACAAAGTCGCTAAGTCGGCAGCACTGTGTTCCAGTGTTTCTGTACTGCTCCCCTTGTCTTCCTGACAAATTTAGGGTTGTCGTATTCTAATTCTAAAATTGCCGGATTTTTAGGGAAAACTAAGAAAAATGCCGTATTTTACAAAATGTTTATTTGGAAGGTTTAAATAAAAAAAAAATACAAGTGATGTACCTATGTACTATGCGTGCATCAATACAATTTTTTTTTTGTTTACTTAATATTATTACCGTATATTTTAATACGGTAATCAAAGAGCTGCCGTGTACCGTATTAGTGATGCCTAGAATGCCTGAATGCCGTATATTACGGCAATTGCCGTATCAGGAACAACGCCACTACACACCTTACAAATTCAACTCGTTCCTTTACAAGTAAAAAATGTACCAATTTTCATTAAATTAAAATATTTTGTATGATTGCAGTATTATAGAAAAAAGTAGTAAGGGAAATGTAAAGTAAACAAAGATATTAAATTAATAAATAATAAAATACTGAATATACTAAGGCGGTGCGACTATTATAAATGCGTTAAATGATACGTCTCAACCGCTTGTAGCGCTATCTAGCGCTGAATGATAAAAATAATGGCTTCAACGTTTTCTCATACAAAAAAAATGGTCTAAGTAAAAGGTTGCAAAAGTTTAGACGAGCACTGGCACCTTAAATCTATTGCATTGTTTTTGAATATGAAATGTCACACTTTTGGCTTTATTCGCATTTCTTGAAATGTTAGTCTAGTGCACTTTAAAAATGCACATGACGACGGCATATTGAGATCCTTTTCTCGTAAAAATTCATTAAGGCGTCCAACTATCACTGTGTTCAGATGAGCACTGATTCCAAACGTGTGAGCGTCACCCATTTAAAGGTGAAAACATTTTAGTGCTGTCATACTACGGTAAGGGTACGGTCTTTACTTTTGAAATCTTTGAAAAGACATTATGTAAAGACTCTAATAAATGTTAAAGGAGATTCATTAGAAGAGAAACTCCTTTTAGAATACTACTGGCAACTCACAACTACTATCGGAGCATTGACAAGACAGCTTGTTGGTATTCGAAAAGAAAATGTCTTTGTTATGAAAAGTATAAATTAAAATACTTCGTTATTTAATACTCATATTTATTCTGCGGCATAAAATATTCATAATAGGTTAAGGACCCGCACTAAGAATGGAAGGGTTAAGTACGAAGTTTCAAATCGGACTGTTGGATGGAAGTAACTGGGCCACCTGGAGGTACAAAGTCTCTATACTACTCAGCAGTGTCGATCAAGCACTGGAGGTATGTGAAGGCAAAGTATGCGAGCCAGAGATGGAGCCAGGAGGTGGTGACGCTAATGCTGCTGCTCTTGCTAGGTTCAAGACAGCAGATAGAAGCGCTCTCCTCATACTCACCAATAACATGCAGGAAGATATTCTAACAAAATTAATGAGATTTAAGACAGCAAGACAAGTGTGGGAAGAATTACACAGATTATATGACGGAGAATCAGAAAATAGAGCTTATCAATTATGCCTCGATTTCTTTGGGTTCAAGCACAGCCAAGATGAAAGTGTGTCGACGCTCCTGTTGAAGCTTAAAAATATATGGAGTGACTTGAATGCTGAAAGGAAGATGCGTTTTAAAGCTACCTGAGATGCTTTTGATCTGTAAGATTTTAAATTCTCTCGACGAACGATACTTCGCGTTTAGATGCAGCTGGCTTTTGCTAAACAAGGCTGAGAGGACGATTGAGAACTTGACCACCAATCTTTGCATCTACGAGAGGTCACTGAAAGGTAAAGAAGATAGTCAAGAGACCAAAGAAGTCCTAGTCACGAAGTCCTAGTTGTGAAGCAAAAGAAGAGCAAGGATGAAAACCTGAAGTGCAACTATTGTATAAAAGTTGGACACAGAGTTAGAAACTGTAAGAAGTGGATAAAGGATGGAAAGCCACCTAAGCCAAAAGCAGATATTTCACCGTCAACTACTCAGCTTCATAACATGACACTTATGGTAAATGCTTGTAGTACAGAACAACCAAAAGATACAGAATTCTGGTATGTCGATAGTAGAGCTACAAAACACGTAACGAACAGAAGTGACATATTCCAAACATTTCGTGAGTTTGAATCAGATCACATCTTGACGACTGCAGATGAAACGACCATTCCTGCTGTAGGTAGCGGCACGGTGATTGTAGAATAAAATGTCAATGACCAGAAAAGAGAAATGACACTTTCAGACGTGTGGCTAGTACCATCACTTACGAAAAGCCTGTTTTCGACACTGTCTGCACAAGATAGAATGCAGAACAGTGTATTCAGGTCAACTCCAAAAGAATGCCAATTATAAGTCAATGGCAGCATTGTTGTAGTTGGAAAACGGGACCTCAAGGGTGGTTTGTATAGGCTAGAGTTGAAAACAGTCAAGCTGGAGGTGAAGACTTTGGAAGTTAATGCTTTGTCATGTAAGTCAGACATACTCCAACTATACCACGAGCAATTTGCACAAAAACAAGAGACATGTGCAACAACTAGTCAAGCGAGAATTTGGTATAAAGTTACCACTTGACAAGAAGAAGTGTGTTGGATGCATTTACGGAAAAGCGAATAGGCTCAAGTTTGGGACAAGGGAAAAAGCAACTAAGCCTGGTGAGCTTATACATGGAGATGTTTGTGGACCATTCCCACCAAGTGGATCAAAGTTCAGGTACTTCGTCGTTTTCAAGGATGACTTCTCCTGCTATCGCTACGTCTACTTCATGCGACAGAAATCTGAAGTCAAAGACAAGCTCATTCAGATGCTCAATGAATCAAAGACTACTGGACACGTAGTGAAGACCCTATTGAGCGACAATGGTGGAGAGTTTGATAACAAAGACGTGAGGAAAGTACTAAACAGTCGTGGCATACTACAAAGACTGACTATGCCATACACACCGGAGCAAAACGGTTGCAGCGAGCGAGAGAACCGTACTCTTTTAGAAGCTGCGAGATCCATGCTGCACGTAAGGAAAGAGCTACCAGAATTCTTATAGGCTGAGCAGATAAATACAGCCACGTACGTGCTGAACCGAACAGGACCTACTAGAGATAAAGATAAGGTAACGTTTGAACTTTGGCATGGCAAAAAGCCTAAGATCATTCACCTACGAATAATTGGCAGAGAATGCTACGTCTACGTACCAAAACAAAAGCGAAAGAAGTTGAGCAAGAAAGCCGTAAAAGGAAAGTTTATTGGCTATGAAAATGATGATGGATATCGCATCTGGACTCCAAACAGTACAATTAGATCCAGATACATCACATTTGAGACTGATATTGAATACAAGATTTAAATATCAAGCCAAAAACACCTGAAGTAGAGGGAGACGATAAAGATCATGAATCTGAGCAAAACGGTAATGATCCGGAACCAGAGCGAGAAGGTGATGATCAAGATTCAAAGCACGATATAGATCAGAGAGACGATGAACATGACCTAGAGGGAGATATAAGTAGTGGTCAAGTCCATAGAGAAACCAACGAAGACGGGTTTCAAGACGCAGAAGAGTCTCCGGAAATTGATGAATCAGATGATGAAGAGTCTGTAGAAGTTCGTGAACCAGAAATCGAACAGAATAGATACAAACTTAGAGACAGAAGCACTCTATCTCGCCCGAAGAGATATGATGACTACGTTTGTCTAACAGGTTGTGACGAATCGCCTGGTACATATAAAGAAGCTATGAGTAGAAAAGATAGTAAAGAATGGACTAAAGCGATGAAGAGTGAAATGGAATCACTGAAAGAGAACAAGGTCTGGGAAATGTGTGAATTGCCCAAAGATAAGAAAGCATTACCGTGCAAATGGGTGGATAGGCTCAAGAGAAACCCAGATGGTTCTATCGAAAAATACAAAGCTCGCCTACTAGTGAAAGGCTTTAAGCAGCGAAAAGGTATCACCTACAGTCCAGTAGCAAGGATGGCCACAATAAGGTCCTTGATACGTGTGGCTGCTACTGTGAAGATGTGTCTCACTCAGTTTGATGTCACGACGGCATTCCTGTATGGAGAACTGAAAGAAGAGATTTACATACAACAACCTGAAAGCTTTGAAAATGGTACAAAGAGAGTTTGTCGTCTGAAGAGAAGCCTTTACGGACTAAAACAAGCACCCAGGTGCTGGAACTATAAACTTCATGAAGCCCTGATGGAAATGAAGTTCAAACAAAGCACCGCAGATCCATGTCTATATACAAAGAAGGTAGGAGGAAAGAAAATAATACTCACCCTTTATGTGGATGATGGATTGGTAGCTGCAACAGACAAGCAGCTAGCAGATCAATTCCTCTGAGAATTGAGAATGAAGCTGAAAATTACGACAAAGCCCACGTCATTCTATTTGGGAATGCAGATCGAACGCCTAATAGATGGCACATTGATTATAAACCAAAAGGCATATACCGAGAAAATCCTGGAGCGATTCGGTATGGCAAAGGGCAACCCCGTGTCAACTCCCACGGAAATATCTGGTAAAAACGTTACAGAAGATTCGGTATGGCAAAGTGCAACCCCGTGTCAACTCCCACGGAAATATCTGGCAAAAACGTTACAGAAGAGGAAGAAGAAAACGAAGTAGAGCAGACCTCGTTTCCTTACTGAGAGGCCGTTGGAGCCTTATCATACCTAATGGTATCGACTCGTTCAGATATTGCTCACGCAGTTGGTGTAGCATCTCGTAAGCTATAGAACCCAACAAGAGCTGACTGGAACAAAGTGAAGCGCATACTACGGTACCTGAAAGGTACAGCGTCATTGGGAATTCAGTACAAACCTAGTGCTCACACCGGCTTCCTAGAAGGATTCAGTGATGCAGACTATGGAGGTGACGCATCTACTGGAAGACTACTACTGGAGTAGTGTACCAGTATCATGGCTCAGCCAAAGACAAGCTTCAGTAGCCCTGTCGACAGCAGAAGCAGAGCTAGTGGCTGCCAGTGAAGGAGCTAGAGAGCTTCAGTGGATGATAAGAATATTTAAGGACATTACGAAGCAGAAGTGTGTGCCTAGCCTCAATGTCGACCACGAAGCGACTGTACGATTGGCACATAAAGTTCCACAAGAGAATAAAACATATAAGAATCAGACATTTCTATGTTAGAGTATGGCTGAAGGAGCTATCACAGTAAAAAGGATTAGCTCTGTGGACCAGCTAGCCTAACATGGTCCGTTTTTAACACCCTCTAAACACCTTTTGACAGCCCAATTTGACATTAAACACATGGAATATGGTGTTTTGTTGTGTCAAAAGGTGTTAATAATAGGTGTTAAACGCTGGCCATGTTAGCAGCTAGCCTAACATGGCCAGCGTTTAACACCTATTATTAACAGCTTTTGACACAACAAAACACCATATTCCATGTGTTTAATGTCAAATTGGGCTGTCAAAAGATGTTTAGAGGGTGTTAAAAACCGACCATGTTAGGCTAGCAGGTAGCTGATATCATGACCAATTTTGACCAATGACAGCGAGCAAATTTTTAAGGCTGCGCTCTGAACTAGCCATGAGTTAAAGGAGGTTCATTGGAAGAGAAACTCCTTTTAGACTACTACTGGCAACTCAACACTACTACCGGAGCATTGAAATAAGAAATTTTTTGTATTCGAAAAGAAAACGTCTTTACTGTATGTATGATTAAAAGTCAAAATTAAAGTACGTCGTTATTTAATCCTCATCTTTATTCTGCTAATATGAATAGCTGAATCTCCGCAATAAATAAGCCTACAGAGCTCAAATTGAGTAAAAAGTATAGCAAATTTAATTGACTTTAAAAAAGTACCTATCTATAAAAATATTTGTAGCACGCATGGTCAGTAAAAAAACTGAAGCAAGTGCAAACATTTCGCAGTTTTTCGAGCACAGGTTTTTCAGGGTTGCAAATTTAGGTACATACGATACGTAGGGGTCCTAACAACATGTAAAAAAAACCGTAGATACTTACATGCGCATTGGCGATCTTTGATGTTTATATTGACTGAAGTAAGTTGAATAAAAGTAGATTATTATATCGAGCGGAAATATATTTATTATTTGACAAATAACGTCATGCGAGTTTTTAATCTGGTTTTCATTCAAGTACAACAACATAATTACAAAATATCCTAAGTTATACTTTATACGGTATATTCTAAGTATACCGTAAGGAGCTGGTTTAAATAAACTGCTTGGTCGATTGCTACTTAAAAAAAAAACATTCAAGTGCATGTAGGTCTCGCACGCAGATGGTTCCGTAGCATTCTAGAAAAAATTAGTAGGAAAAATATAATTTATTCACTACGAACGTTAAAATCAAGAATTCTCAGTATCTTCCAATGGATCATCATTATTTTCCGACTCATCCGGACATTCATCCAGTGCTTTCACTCTCTGTTCTCGTAATATGCAAAGTAGCATCTCTTGAGTTTCCAATGCGTCGGCTAAAGGAAGACAACGCAACTGCTGCGCAATATTACGACCAAAGGAATCGAATTCATCATCTTCGTCACATTTATTGATACAGACGTAAGGTGCTTGTGATTTTTGTTCACATTCTTGCTGTGTTGATGTTCTTTGATCAACAACATTGTTCATCGAAGTTGATGTTGTTTCTGAAAAATCACGAACAGTTTCTGTATGCTTAGATTTCTTGCGCTTTGTAGGAGTAACAATTGTTTCGTTTTCACAATCATCTCTGTTAATATCATCGCAGTAGGTTTGGTTTTGTTCTCCTTCCTCTCCCTTTAACCAAAAACATGTTGAAATATATAAATAACAATGGATGCATATAATTATTAGGGCTGGCGCGTACCTCGGCCAAAGGCTAAGCCTGGCAATACAACGAGGTAATGTCGCCAGTATCTTGGGGACCCTCCCGCAGGGCAGCGATTTAGACCAAATTTTCAGTTTATGAATAAAATGTCAGGTAAGTTGGGTACTATTATTATTATTATTGTACATTTTTCTTAATTAGATTTATTTTTTAGGCATTTTAATGTTATAGTAGTTTTAGTTATTTTTAAGTTTAAAATTTTTAAGTTGTATTATAATATTTAAGGTTTTCACAATTAAAAGTTCAATTTATTTAAAAAAAAAAAAAAAAAAAAAAAAAACAATAATTATTGAATGTAAGTTCTTAAGACTAGAATTTGTTTACATACAATGTAGAGTTTCACATAATCAGATCTGCCCATTTGAGCGAGCAATTCCATTATTTTATCTACTGCCATAAAATACTAAAATAAGGTAATTACAACATCGAAAGTTTTTTTATAAGTACCTACATTGTTTGATCACCGCAATTATGCGCTGTGATTGACCAATTTTATTATAACACCGCTAGAGAACCAATCACAAGCGATAACGAACGGTCTGATATAATTTCTTAAGCCAAGCCCTCTTTACTATTCTCGCTTCTGATTGGTCTCAGGCATCTACATATTAATTCCATAAGTAGGCTCAGGTATGATGAGTATCTCGACAGTATCATGACAAGTGTTCTTTTTCTCATTTTTCGTGCAATTATTTTTGATGGTCGTAAATAAAGTATTGTGTGCAACTGGACATAACTAGACATTGGGACACTCGTGCGAGTCTATTATGAAACTTCGTTCGTTTCGTAAACAAGCACTGGTGTCCCAATACTATTATCTACTATACTGCAATAAGGTATTTTACAACATCAGAAGTGGTTTTATTAGTACCTACCTACATTGGTTGACCAATGTTATAAATGTCGATTAAAACAAATTAAGAAGGTCAAAGAAGTAACAAACTACCTGTATGTTTATATCATACAATAAAAATAAAATAAGTAAAAAAAGAAAAATTGTTCCACTGACAGATATATTACTTTATTGTTCCTATTTTATAACAAAGTTAAATATTGAAGATTTGAACTGTTTATCAATATTCACCAAGGTTATCCACAACAAAAGTCCATATTGTACCGTTGATTCAACATTACCATAGTAAGTATCAAGCAAATACAAACCTACCAGTAATAATATTAGCGGCATACCCGTGAGGCAGTTTACGTTGATTTTAGACGTGAAATTCGACATTTTTAAAGTTAAAATGGAACAAAAATGTTAAAATAAATTTACCTGTAGAAGACTGAATGACATTGCCATATGATTGCCATATTAATGTTATTTGTTTCATAAAACAGGTCCAGATATGGTCCAGATGACAGAGGTATGTAGGGTGGCCAACTTTCCTGTATTTTACAGGATTTCCCGTTTTTCAGCTATAAATTTGGCCATTTTCTGTTTTTAAAAAAAGTATACAGGACACTCGTAGCTTTCCTTTAAGGTTAAACGTCAGTCGTTCGGCTCAAAATGCACGACTTAACTTTGTTTTTCTCGTTATGAAGTTAAAATTGAAAAATATATTATTGGTCGATAAGATATATATAGGTCTATGGCAATTCACACCAAGGGTTCAGTATAAGTTTTATAAATTAACAATTTGGAATTTAATGCACAATTAGCCATTCAAACAAGCTTAAAATGCTGTAAAGTTTTTTTCGACAAAATCATGGCTAATTGTGCATTAAATTTCAAACTGTTGATTTATAAACCTAAACTTATATTTACATTTTAGTTAAATTTAGCACCCTGCTTACTTTGTTAGCATTAACATTACCCCTACTAAAAACAAAGTTTAATTTTCATTGGACCCAAAGATTGCCTGGGAGATATTGCTATTAGCAATAAGTGCCGCCTTTACACAATGTCTGTTATTTATATAAAAATGTGTTGTTAATGTAGAAGAAATGCAAAAAATAAAAATAAAAATATACTGAACTATTGGCGTGAATTGCCATAAACCAATATCTTTTTCACTTTTAACTTTTTAACAAGAAAGACAAAGTTAAGTTGTGCATTTTGTACCGATCGTCAGAATCGCTGGCGGTCCAAGGTGCTCGTTGAGAGTTAATTTTCTCTATGGTTGAGAGTACCTCAGATCGCTGGCAATACTTTATATTCTCTGTCCGCAGCAGAATTCGCATAGATTAAAATATTTTAAGGTGTGTTAATTCGAAAACCATTTCGAGATTTAGGTTTAATAAGCCGTATTTTAGAACTTCTGTTCTGAAAAACCTCATGATGATGAATATTTTTACGAAAAAGCTTGCAACTTTCATTTGACCTTCATGTGACGTCACTTGACTGAAGGCTGTATAGAAATGTGTCGCTTGCCATCAAGTTAAAAAATATTACTGTCAGAGTCACAGAACAGAACATGAAGTCCATGTCTGGGTCACAGTATAAATATAACTGAACGCAGTAAGTGTTGCTGTCTTGTTACGAAATCCCAGATTGATCGGTTAATTTTATTTGTTATGAAGTAATGCATTATTAAAATAAATATAATTTTTGATGACAACAATTTCTGTGATGGATTGACAATCATACATGAGAGATACTAAATATAATGTGCTTTGTGCACGAAATGCGATAAAACTGAGATAGAACTTTTAATAGTCACCGAGACAATCTATACTGTATCTCGTTTGCTCGCATAGCTCTGTCCCCTCATTTAATCTGTTTTCACTCCGTGTCTTCTTCTTAGCCTGTTCCATCGTGCGTGTAGCCATTTGCTATGGGGGCGTTCATATATCACGTGACGTTATTTAGGAGAGCGCTGTCATCCAGTGCCACTTTCACGAAGTCAAATTTAAAAATTTAAATTTAAAAATTTTCGTTTCGTTAAATTTCAGCCAAATATACGTCACGTGATTAATAGGCACCTCTTGTACAGTTTAGGGTTTTTTTTGCAGACGTTGGTAACACTCAACATAGTTTCGTTGTTGTTTGACAGATGTAGCAATATAGTACTCTGTGGATGACAGATTTTTTTTTTACAAGCAAGGCAAAAGTCCGCATTCAGTATCAGGCCTAAAAGGAGTCATGTGACGTAACATCCGGAAATTCTTTAAAAAATCATAAATAAATGATGACTAATTTAAATACCATAATATTGAAAACTATGATCTAAAAGCGCGTAAATTCTCTAAAAAAAAATATATAAAAAAAACTTTTTTTAATTAAGCTACGCGAATGAGGGGTTTTCAAAGGCAAATTAAAAAAGAAAAAGTAGTACCGAACGACACAATAGATGGCGCAGCCTGTACTAAAAGTGTCAAAAAAGTCTTCCTGGCAACACTGGATTCTTTTGATTTTGACACTTCTTCTTTGCTTTTTTCTTTTTTATGGTCAATCCATGCCTCAAATTTATTATTGCTAAGATCCATTGTTCTTTCCGTAATTAGTTAAACTGTGTATTCCTATATTTTTACAATTAGCTACAACGCATGGGCTGACCATGTTGAAAGTTGAATGAAATACCAAGCTATTAACGTAAGTAATATAGATAGAAAACAACATTGTTGGATTTAACAATTGAATTGACAATTTTTATCTTGCTTCCCACAGATTATAAAATAATCTTTGCTTTTTGACACTTGAAAGCAGGGTAACGCCATCTGTGTTTACTTATGAAAGCTTGATCAAGTTCAGTCTGGAAAACCGCTCATTGCCAGAGACTGTGTTGCCAATCCTACAGTTTATTCAATCCTAAGTATTCCTGTTTTCGGTTTCGGTATTTAGATCTACTGTTTTTTTTTACTGTTTATGGAGTTTTTTAAATTTTATTTGTATGGAAGCAATCCAACAACTAGAAACTCTTTATTGGTGTCGATTCAGTATAACACGACTCAAACTTATTTGACACGACTAACCTTATTTTAAGCGGCCTGTCTTTGTATTTTCGATACAAAAAGAAAAAGACAGAACCCTTAACCCTTAAATGCATGAGATTTTATTTTTTTATGAAATTGAAAACAGTGATAGAAGAACACCAAAACAATATATAAAAAAAATATATTAAAAATATTTTTTGATTGAAAGGGCGTATACAAATAATAATAAAAAAAAAACAAATTTAATTTGCTAAAAGAATTTCATTTTATGATTTTTCTTTTAATTTTCTTTCTTTTCTTTTTACTTATAAAGCTGAGCTCTTTTTGACTTTAATATCAAAAACCTATAAAAATATAGCAAGCAGAGTATTTATTCGATTTTTTTTTCAAAAGCTCTCTCCGCCAAAATGCGAGAAAATATAAAAGAAAATAAACAGAAAAATAAATACTACTCTGTGTAAAAAGTTTCGGGAATTATCGGTTCAGAGCTACTCACATCCAGATTTACTTTTCTTTCTGCGTTTCTATACTGCAATTATATAATGTTAATTTATATCTCCTTGCGATGGATAAATCGCCAAGTGTTCAAACATAGAAATTTATTTCTGTCATAGTTACATAAATCTGACCTACAAGTCTAATTATGTTTAGTTGCACATAATACTTTATCTACGACCATCAAAAATATTGTCCTTACATAAGTAATAATTATAGGTCTTAAATAATTATACATAACAATTTCACGAAAAATGGGAAGAAATGTCCGGTAATGCTGCCTTGAAGGCAAATCAGGATAAAGGGGATGGTTGTTGAGTTTTCGTCTTCTAGTCCCACGGTTAGGCCCTAGCCACCACTATGTATATATACTTATCTTTGATTAAATGTTGTTTTATTTATCAGGTAAGTTATCAGTTTATTATCTTTAATACAAAATACGATATTTTTCCCTATACAGAAGTCTATCCCATGCAATCTAACATTAGTACTTTAGGGCAAATTTCGTGTGTTATATTACACGACCTGATGTTTTTGCTTTACCTAAAGCGGTTTTTAACGGAGGCACAGGTGATAAAAAAACAGAAAAATGTTTTAATCTACAACCAACCGTTGATAAAAAACTAAACGCAATGTTATTGTGCGGACAGAATTTTTCAAATTTTACGGCTCAATCGACCTCAACCGGCCCGGGGATGCGTCCACCTCCGGTTTATTATCTCTGCACAGATTTATATTTGAACCATAGATTTTATGTGTATACTAAATCCATGATTTAAGCTGTTTGTTGAATTCGACGCAATATTGCCGTAGAAAAAAATTGCACTTTTGAGTGATTTTGAACTTTATTATATTGTCAGAAAGTCTAGATCTTACAGTTGTCACAAAATAAGAGGCCCGTTTTGACAGATAAGAACGACCATAGAATATAACTTTACATGTAATAAATGAAACGGTTAACAAATAATTATTAACTTATTGGGTTTAAAGAAAATAAATAAACGTTTTTTAATTATCACGGAACATATTTCAAGTACTATTTTCACGCATATTCCAAAATAAAATGCAATTTTGAATTACTACACAATGTCTCAAAAACAGTTACATTCTCAGTCAATTTTTTCTTAATAATAGTGTTGTAACCAGATAATCGCCTAATTTCAGGGACTCAATTCGATTCCACGTGAAAATAATTAACTTGTTTTAATATTAATAAAATAATTGTAATGATCTGTAATTAGCTTTTATGAGACCAGTACACAAATATAAACTTTTTAGATTTGAACATTTGCATGTATTTGTAACGGTGTCGCGTATACCGAAAAATATAATATAATAATTGTGCTAAATAATGTTACATACCACTTAGCTTTTAAACTTATAGTTTATAAAACAAAAAATATATATATAAAAAACATGCATTAAAGTCCCATTTTTTTTTATTAATAAATTGGTTTATAGGCAGTTTTCCATAAATCATCCTATCAATAGACAGATTGGCTGGTAAGAAATATGGCAGTATTTTTTTTTTATAAGGCATGGAGCAATTTTTTCATCTTGAAGCCTACATATTTTTCTTACTGGCCAGTATTTTATATCTATCAACGCTCAGACCTCTATCTAATTTGAGGTCAGTGAAGTACAACATTACAAAATATTACTGGCACGTAAGAATTTCCATTTCAGATTCTTTTCGTAGAGAAAAAAAATTAAAAGCTGGTTTTAGCACCCGAAATATCTTTCTATCACCATATTGGAAGTCGTTGTGCTCCCGTTTGTTTTTAGTGTTTTTTTCTTGTGACTTTAGGCTTTACTTTTGAACTGTTTATATTTTCTTTCACGTTGACTTTGGCAATTATGTTTATTCTGGAAATTAAAACCAATAAACTTGAAAATATTTCAAACGATAACAAACTCATAATATTTTGAATCGATTTCTCGTGAGAATCGGTTGACATAGTTAAAACGGACCTATTACATTGTGACTACTTTAGTCTTAGTCTAGCACGCATTATCAGTGAATTTTCGAGGTTTTTCTGGATTTTGCGAAAAAGTTTTTGTTGTAGGAAATTTTTGTCTTGACAACGGAAAATAAACCATGTTTTCGTAATATAACAGTAATTTCAGACATTAAACTTAAGCCACTTAGACATAAAACGTATTTCAACTTAAAAAGGCATAATCTTTAAAAATAAAATCTATCGAGTGAAAAGATAAAGGTCCAAAAAAGATGTCCGTGAGTTTAACATTGATTAATTAAGTAGTTGACTCAGCATATTTAAGCAAAAACCCTTACACCCGGTTTCTTGGGGGCTGGTTAGATTTATTAATCGCTGCGATCAAATTAAACTACGATTAAGCATGATTTGGGTTTCCTGAGCGCCAATCAATTCAGTTGACCAACAGATCAAATCAGTTAACAAATGAAAAGTCAAACGACATGTCAATCTGTATTTGGGTTTCTTGGGGAATGATTAGGCACTAATCACTGTTCAAAATCAATTTTGAAATGTCAAATCGCCTTGTTAACAAATCGTAGGAGATCGACGAATTAACTTAATTTGTTGGCTTGAAAACGGGTGATATTTTGTGATAGTCTTCATGTCTTCGCTTTCGGAACTCTCATCTAGTGATGGTGAAGTGCCCCAACGACGCGCAGCTGCTAGAACTAGACGCTCAAGGAGGAGAATGAACCCTATGGAAGAGTTTAATGAAGAGGAGTTTCGAACTCGGTTCCGGGTCCCGAAAGCAGTGATTGTGATGATTGTGGGCCTGATTGGGACTCAGATTATGCCCTATACAATCAGGCGCAATGCTATCAGCGTTGTGGAGCAAATTCTGCTTACAATTAGCTTCTATGCAACTGGGGCCTTCCAGATAACTGTGGCGGACAATATAAGGATCCACAAGACGACTGCCTGTCGAATTATAAAGAAAGTGTCCTCTGCCATTGCCCAGCTGAGACCAGACTTCATAAAAATGCCGCAAACCGTAGAAGAAATAAATGGAGTGAAGTCAGGGTTTTACCACATTGGTGGTTTTCCCAATGTTGTCGGTGCTGTGGATTGTACCCATATTAAAATACAGTCTCCAGGCGGTCCACGAGCTGAACTATACCGAAATAGAAAAGGGTATTTTTCATTGAACGTTCAGGCAGTGTGTGACTATTCACTTAGGATACGGTACGGTACTTACTTTTCTACAATGCTCAGAAGCATCGATTTTTCACGTTCTGTGAAGTTTTTACCTCGGGTTGCTTTATTATTCATTTTAAATTAGACCAACTCAAAAACTTTTCAAAAAAGCTTTTAATTTTGGCGCAAAATCAAAACTTCAACTTGAACTGACATTAGTCCTGTCATTGAAATGTCTTGTTTTTTTTTTTAATATTTGACGGCTCTGGAATATAGCCGGCAAATAGTGTAAACTGGCATGCTAGCCATGCAAGAAAAAAGTGTTTGACAGTTCGTATGGTTAAGTTAAAATGATCGACTGATTACTAAATTTTTGGCTAATCTGCCCTCAGGAAACCCGATTTGATTTGATTGCTTGGTCAAATTAAATGCTTTGTCAATAAATCACAACTTTGAACAGCGCCCAAGAAACCGGGTGTTAGTATAGCAAAGGCAAGGTCTGAAGCAGAGGGTAATGCGCGTAGAAATCTATAGCCGAGCTTTTTGATCGAAGTAGCCGAGCGACCAGACGTACCACGTGACCTTATTGATTGTGTAGAAAGTGTAAGTAAATACGAACTTTGCCGGACAGTGGCGAAGATTTGTATGCGTATTATATGTTTGGGAGTACTGTATGCTTTTTATCACCTTCTTTTTCACAATATTTAATGTTTTTAAATGTCCTGTATTATGTTTTTATATAAATGTACATTTAATGTAACAAAAAAATATAAAGAATATACCTGTAAATCCAGTGACTCAAATGCATCTTCTCTTAGAACTTGTAGCATCCGTAGCCCGATTTCATTAAAATCATCAGCATTGCATATCAATGGTCCAGTGCCGTCACTTTTCTGCCTCCATTTTATGCGTTTTCTCTTTAGTTTTGCTTTTAGATCGGAAAGATACTGTAAAAATTAGCTTAGATCAGGTATTTTTTAGGTAATCGGACCTATTAAACGTTCTTGCAAATAAATAAGTCGGTTAAGTATGTACTATTAGTTAAAGTCCAGTATCAAGCTATACTTCCATCCTGATCTATAACGCTTTTGTTTTTGAATTGTCTATTCTGCTCTTATCAACGGCCGCGCAAGCAAAACTTTATTTATTTTGAACTCGCGGCTACATTAGGACATCTTACTAAAAATCCTTCCATAAATGTCTAAAGTAATGTAAATAGAAAATTCTCACGAATTTTGAGATTTATAGCTTTCTAAATACTTATTTTAAGATTTTCTTAGAGCTTTGCTATTTTTTTCTATCGGGCGAAGTTAATTTAGTTAGATCAATACCATGTCTTAAGTTCGTCCTCTTCTATATTTATTTTTTTCTTTTTATTATTTTAAAATAATAAACTGTCAATGGTGTCGATTTGGTGTAACACAACTTATTTGACAGGACAAACCTTATTTTAAGCATCCTGTCTGTCTTTTCGATACAGAAAGAAAAAGACAGAACACTGAAATTAAGTCTTGTCAAATAAGTTAAATCGTGTTATACCGAATCGACACTAATATGAATAAAATAAAATGTTCATTTAGCTTTGTGAATCATAGTATGCCTCCTATTCAAATTTAGGTAATAAGGGGAAACAGAGCATAGTTGTGTTTAACAATATTCGTTTGTCACGGCTGGCCGTGGCCGGGCCTTTGAATAAGTTAGTTATTTAGCAGATAATTGTACCTTCGCCCAAGCTTTATGATGCCGAGGTGGTCCAAGTGTATTCAGGGTGGGAGTTATCTTCTTCCACTTTAACTGAACAGCTTCGATACAGTTTGGTTTCTTTTTATAGCCTCGAATCACCTCAGGATTTTCTTCAAAAAAAGAACAAAGAACATCTTGTTGCGCTGCGGTCACTCGGGCTTTGTTTCCTTTCTAAAACAAAACGAAGACTAAAATACCAAATATACAGAGTGTTAAGATGAAGTTGCGGAAGCCGCAAACTGGCGATAGTAGATACATACAAACAATTTTTCGTGAAATAAAATTAAGAAATCGGGAAAAAAAGCAGTTGTTTCATACATTTTGGTTGGGTAGCTATATAACTTTTCTAGGGAACAGATGATTTTTTTTTTCGCGATTCGTAGTTTGTCTCCATAGTAAAAGTTGCTCGATGGCCGAGTACTATCACCTGCAGTTTCCGGCTTCCACAACTTCATCTGCGAAAGTGCTGCCAATTTAGAAAAAAAAATATTTTGCTTGCTAGAATAATTTTATCACTGATACATGTATATAAACAATAGTATTATGATATCTATGCGTTTTATAGTTATTGCGAAGCAACCGTTTGTGGCTAGTTCGTTACGTCTTCGACAACCGACAAAAAGAGAAACCGATACGAGGAAGCGAGGCATCATATACAGTCATGCAGGGGCGCGTTCATAAACTAGGGGTCGCTACACGGGTTCTGTTGCCATCTCTGTCACACGCGTTACAAAATTGTATACGCTATCCTGCTGTCAGTGTTGGAACCTAACGAAAGTGTTAATTAATGAACGTGGTTCAGATAGTTATAAACTCACATTGACTCACATCGAGTTGGGTTTCTTACCCAGTTCGCAACACTAACCCGTTCAAAAATCAACTCGCGTCTCAGATAGCCGTTCATAAATTAACACTTTGTCAGGTTCCAACACTGACAGCAGGATAGCGTATACAATTTTCAACAAGTGCAAAAGAGATGGCATTAGAAACCGTATCGCCACCCCTAATTTATGAACGCGGCCCTGCACCGACCGTTCAAAAATGACAGTGTCCCTACACTGGTGTCGTATTGAATTTCTCTCAAGCATCGATAGCTGGTTTGAACAAATCGTGTTTTTGTTTTACTTATAAAAACACGGAGTTATTTATTAAAAACATGGTTTTTCGAGCCGCGCGATATTTCGGTTGTCGTAATAGCCACGGCTCAGAGTGAGTTCACGTTAGTTACATACTTGTACCTAGCTCACACCGAACTGTGAACTCGCGATTCGATCTTGACCGATTTGGGCCATATCCAAAAATTCTTTTTGTCTTATTACTCGCCTATCAAATTTCATGATGTTCCGATCAACGATACTAGAGTTGTCGTCGGACAAACATTCATACATATAAACATTAACACGATAACGTTAAAAAATGCTACCTTTTCAAGGTTTTTGGTTTCGTCCCCCTTTGGGTTTAAATTATTTTTAAATTTTATAATTTGCCGTGATAGTAAAATGTTTTCTGTGAAAATTTCAACTGGCTACCTATAACGGCTGAAGATGTAGACCCCTGTGACAGACGGACAGACAGACAGCGGAGACTTAGTAACAGGATACCGTTTGGCACCCTTCAGGCATGGAACCCTAAAAATTAAGTCTCCGGGGAACCATGTTTTCTTTCGCGATGGACCTTCAAGTTGTACGTAGTAATTATAATTTCCTTGGTTATTTATTGGTGCGCGATGCGACCAAAAAGGAACGCAGCCATAAATAAAATAAAACACAGGTAACATAGGTTTACCTAGCCTAGGTAAACTAAACTCAAGTCCTAAACGCCTAGGTAAATGCAATTATGCAACGATTTCAAAATTGTTGGGTAAATGTAAAATTTTAACTGTCAAAGTGGAATTTTACATTTCTGACAAGGTTTATGTACTGGACGTTTTCTCTCGGGTCTCAGACTAAAGAAACTCGGGTGGTTGCGGGCAGTTATATTTTACATTAACTCAGGCGGTTAGGAACGCAGCGTTGTTTTTATTAACATAAATCTAAAAGTGTTACATACCCATTGATATTTGTTCATTAGATGCGATTTCTTTCTTCAACTTTGTGGTAATTCACACGATATTTTCGGCAAATCTGCTTTGTACACACGGACTCACACGGCAGATCATCGATTGCGGTTCTGCCATTTGACATTTGTCTTGTTTAACGCACACTCATCGCCGCAGCGATGAACTGGGCAACGGTTTGTGGCGATGTATGTTAAACGACCATTTTTACATGTCAAAATGAAAGATAACATATTACAGAGCCACATACTTATTTATGTTATGGACGCCACCACAACATTAAGCGCCGGTTCCTCTAATCATGTCCTAATTTGTATGCACTGGATATTGTTCTCACTGAATTTAAGTTAAAGTTAATGGACTGTATGTAATAAAAAGAAAACAACACAATATTGATCATATGTACCACTATTCACTCCGTCAGAGATCTCGCTTTGCACTGAGATAACTAGGTTTCTACCTAGATGCACTAAAACTGCATTTTCTAAATGCAGTATCTCACTGAAACCCTAGCTGCACTAAAACTGCATTTTCTAAATGCACTATTTCACTGCACTCCTATGTGCATGCAATCCTAGATTCCTATTGGCACTGCAATTGAGCATAGGTTCCGGCTCATAGATATTACTATATATATATTCCTATATATATAGGTACTGTCACTACTGCACTGTATAACTATTACTGGTCTTGATTTTACTAGCTGGAACTGACTGGAACTGGAATAATTCCCTTGAAATTGGCCCTATTTTTATCCTATTCTAATCTATTTTATTGTGTGCGTATAATAGCGATATGATCGTCTGAGGGGAATGAAGTGAGGGGGAAGAGCTTTAATTTCAGGTGCTATAAGATAACTATTATAAATTTACATATGATGATGGAAAATTCCCAGAAATTTTCCCTAAGTGTAAATGAGTTGCACAATCCAGAAGAGAGAGACACAACAACTATGAATAGGAACTATTGCTATGCTCTCACTCTTTCTAGAGAGGGCGCTTTAATTATTAGTAAACTACTTTGGAATGCTAGTCATTTACACCTAATTGAAAATTAATCTTATTATCTAACTTAGTCTACTATGTTGTATATTATTTATTATTTGTTTTCTTAGCCTAGTATTTATAAATCAATTTAACTTATTCTATGCGTCGTGTACATTCTCCCGCCGTGAAGCTTGCTTCATTGAAGTAGGAAGTACGACGAGTTTTCTTGTAGGCCGCCGCAGTATGCCGTTCGATGTTTTGACGTCCGCTGTCCGCACCACACCGTCTGGGCCTGGGTAGACGTCGACGATCAGACCTCGGAGCCATGTGTTCCTGGGTTGTGTATTGTCGACTATTATGACAAGATCGCCAATCTGTAAGGCGTCACCGCTGCCATGGGGCTCCCGCCGGTGTTGCAACTGAGGCAGGTACTCTTGTATCCAGCGAACCCAGAAGATGTCTGCGAGCCGCTGCGCCGTTCTCCATACCTTCTTGGCATGCAGATCGCTGTCGTCAAACATGCCTGCCTGTGGTACTCTGGATGGTCCGCCAAGCAGGAAATGGTTTGGCGTGAGGGCTTCCTGACCTTCGTCCGTCGAGAGGTGTGTGAGTGGTCGACTGTTGATCGTGTCCTCGACCTCTGTAAGCAGCGTAGACAAGACTTCGTCGGAGGGATGTCGCTCGTGCAGTGTAGTACGGAGTGCTGTCTTGACGCTCCGTACGAGTCGTTCCCAGCTGCCTGCCATGAATGGAGCTGCTGGTGGCAGGTACCTCCATCTGATAAGCCGGTTCGCAGCAGCCGTCCGCAGTCCACCTTCATCTAGTGCACGACGTAGCTCCGCATCGGCGCCTCTCAGGTTGCTCCCGTTATCCGACCAGATTTCAATTGGTCGGCCTCTGCGAGCCATCATTCGTCGTAGTGCAAGGATGCAGGAGTCGGTGCTGAGAGATGCAGCGACTTCTAGATGTATCGCTCTAGTCGTCAGGCAGGTGAAGAGTGCAACATATCTTTTGTGATGTTGCCGGCCTACTGTGACGCTGAGAGGTCCGAGGTAATCGAGCCCTGTATATGTGAAGGGTCTCTGATGATGCGCCAGTCGACATCTCGGCAGGTCCCCAGTAGGAGGTGATGCTGGCTTCGCACGACGTAGACGACAAGGCTGACAGCTCCATAGTACTCCTCTCACGGATGGACGAAGGCGGATGACCCAGTAACGTTGCATTATTTCATTTACAACCGTTTCGACACCTCCATGATGAAGCTCTCTATGTACCCAGTCAATGTACAGCCTGCAGTACGGATGGCCACCATCCATTATGATTGGTGAACGCTGCTCTGGAGTGATATCATCTGTAGCTTTGATTCTCGATTTTACTCGTAGTAATCTGTCATCGCTAATTATTATCGCTAAGTTTTTTATGCGACTGTCATTTTGAAGTGCACTCCCGCCGGTGATTCGACGAATTTCCTCGGAAAATGAGTTTTCTTGCATCGCTTTTAGCCAAAGCTTTTCTGCCTCATTGATAAATTCTGTTTCCAGGATATGAAATTTGTCGATAGGGCGCTCTTTCATTTTATACCTTTGTTGTTTGGGAATTTTCTTTGATTTTCCCCATTCAGGATCCGTTTCAGGATTTTTCCTTGTTCTCTGACGCGCAGCTGAGCTTTTCTGTGGTCTACAGAGATTGATAAACTGTATGACACGAGCTGTGGATCTTATCAATCGAAGCCACGATGAAAATCTTGTAGGGTCAGGTAAGGCTTCATTTAATATCGGAAAATTTTTAACCGATATTGTTTTCTCTTCTCCTGTAGTTTTTTGTTGAATCTCAGGTTCATCTGGCCATAAGTTTTCTTCTTGATAGAGAAAAGTCGGTCCACGAAACCATCTATGTTGTTCGTTGAACTCGTTTGGGATATCGCGAGTTGCGTCGTCAGCCACATTTTCTTTTGTCGGAACCCATTTCCATTCTGCGACGGTAGAGTTTTCCTCAATTTCTGCTATGCGGAAGGCCACAAACTGTTTGTATGTTCGTGGGCCCGCTCTCAGCCATGAAAGGACGGTTTTTGAGTCCGTCCAGAAAATTCGTCTATCTGGCTTTTCGTCGTGTTCCTCTGTGACTGTTCTAGCGAGACGGCAGCCCAAAACAGCGGCTTGCAACTCAAGTCTAGGGATACTAGTCTTCTTGAGCGGTGTGACTCTTCCTTTGGCTGCTGCTAGACTGACTTGGATGCTTCCATCTGGCGCTGTTGTTCTCCAAAAGACGGCTGTAGCGTAACTAGTCTCACTCGCGTCTACGAATGTGTGTAGTTCGCGGTGACTCGCTCCGTCATATCCGTCATAACATCGCGGAAGCGCGAGTTTTCCGAGATTTTCCAAGTCTTTCAGCCATTTCGTCCAACGTGTGCATAGTTCGTCGGGTAGCTTTTGATCCCAATCGATACCAAGACGCCATGTTTCTTGTAAAATGTGTTTGGCTTGTATCGTAACTGGCGTGACGAATCCTAACGGATCAAACAATGACATGGCTGTTCGAAGCATTTCCCTCTTTGTTGGAGTTTTCTCTCCCGAGGTAATAGCTGGATCGACTCGAGACATGTTCAAGTTGAAGCTGAGTGTGTCTTCATGAGGTCGCCATACTAGTCCGAGAATTTTCTCGCTTCCGCCATTATCAAAATTCTTATTAGATTTTCCAGGCGATGATGTGAGTTTTCCGATTGCGGCTGGCTTGTTTGATGTCCATTTCTGTAATTCGAAATGCCCTTTTCGATGTATGAAATCGACTTGTTCAGCGATACGTCTTGCCTCTTCAATCGTTGAGAATGATTGAAGGTAATCGTCCATATAATGGTTTCGTTTGATCGCCTCTGCCGCCTCGGGAAATTCTAATTGGAAATCTTCTGCATTCTTGTTTTTTACGAAAATTGCAGTTGCAGGTGAAGAGGTTGCCCCAAAAATGACTGACTTCATTCTGTATTCTTGTGGTTGGCCTGTTCTCTCTTCACCTCGCCATAAAAACCGAAGTGCGTCTCGGTCATCTTCTTTTATCTTAATGCGGAGAAACATGTCTTTTATGTCCGCCGTAACAGCTACAGCTCTCTGTCTGAACCTCCATAGAACTCCAGGTAATGACTGTAGTAGGTCTGGGCCGGTCAGCAGGAGGTCGTTGAGTGCAACTTGTTTGTATGTTGCTTTTGCATCATGGACAATACGACATTTATCCGGTTTAGATGGATTGATGACCGGAAAATGTGGTAAGTACCATTTCTTTGTTGATGATGGTGCCGGTGGTGCGATCTCAGCGTATCCACATTCAAGCATCCTGTTCATTTGATCGCCGTATCTAGTTTTGAGTTCGGCATCTTTATCGAGTTTTCTCTCGATGCTTTCTAAGCGACGTAGTGCGGAGTCGTAGTTATTCGGTATTTTCATGTTATCTTGTTTCCATAATAACCCGACTTCAAAACTGTTATCAGGTAGGCGGCGTGTAGTCTCTCTTAAGATTTTCAAAGCCCGTTCTTCGGGATCTGAACGTGGGTGGCGAGCTTGTATTCCCAGAGAGTCGAGCGAAAAGTGTTCTCTGATGAGTTCTTCGATATTGTTCTTATCGATGTCACGTAATTTAGTGACCCGATGAACTTCGACTCTATCATGATCGATCTCTCCTTTCAGTCCGTGTATCACCCATCCGAGACCTGTGAGTGAGGCAACAGGCTCGTCGTGGTGACCCGTGCGACTGCTGCTCGTCATGAGTAATTCCCAGTTATCTTGGCCAATCAGTATTGATGGAGTGGCGTTATTGTAAATAAACTGGTTTGCAATATCACGTAGATGTCCGCAGCGATCGATTGTAGCGCGCTCAACTGTTTGGCCCGATATACCGAGTGAAGGGATAGTACGGGCGTCAATACAGTGTTCCTCGTCACAGTGCTTGCCTTTTATGTATATAGTCACAAGCTGTGACGTTGAATCGTCTATCCGAGCGCCAGCGACTCCTTCAATGCGCAGTGTCTTGCTGGGACCTTGAGCTCCGATCTGATCAGCTATCTGTTCGTTTAAGATCGTTATTGTGCTTCCACCATCTAGGATTGCATAAATGTCGGCGCTCCCCTTCGGTCCAGATATTGTTACCGGGATAATTTTCAACAGAGCAGATGGACCCACTGTGGAACAGGTTGTACCCAGTGTCTTATCTTCATTAGAGGTCACAGGTTGTCGGTGCAAGAGCTTATGATGATAGTACATGCACCCAGGCGCCTCGCATTTTATCGATTTGCATTTATGTCGGAAGTTTCTATGCTTCAAACACCGGAAACAGACTTTCTTATCTCGACAGAATTCCCACCTGTTGTTTAACGGTAATTCTTGAAATCGTCTACATTCCGATAGCAGGTGCCCTTTACGAACACACAATGGGCATTGTTTCTCTTTGTTATCTCCAGACTCCATTGTTTTCTTTTGTTGCTCGGGATTTTGTCTGTAATCTCGAGATTGCATTGTTTTATGATACTTCTTTTGTGGCTCTGTGTTGCGTAAAGAGGTGTCTAGACTGATATGACGCACCTGTTTCTTCATTTCGAGTTTTAAGAAACGTCGTATTTTCAAAAGTCCTGGTTCTGATTCCGATTGTAGGGCTTCGTAATCGAACCAGCTTTTTTTGTATAATGGAGACATCTTGTCTTCAATGATATGCAATGTCTGAGGGCTGACTAGATACGCTTCCTTTTTCAGCGCTTGTATCGTCGAGACAACTGCATCTACCCGACATGTAAAAGTGGGTAATTCTCTACCTGCGTCCGTCAGGCGCGGTAATGATTTTAGCTTTTCAAGCTCTGCATATACTATCGCATCGGGGCGACCGTAAACCTCTTCTAGTGTTTCCATGATATTGTCGCTAGGCGCACTTGTCTTGAAGAGGCCTTCAACCAACTCTCTCGCTGTCCCTTTTAAGCATCTACGTAAGCGAGCTTTGTTTTCTCCGTCGCTGAAGCTTGACGATGTCGCTTTGAATAGGTCTCGCCATGAATAAAATTCGTCAAAAGCGCCGGCAAAGACTGGCAGGTCACTCATGAATCTCGGTGGCATGGACCCTCTATTCTGAGGTGAGCTTACGGCTTGTGTTAGGTGATTCAGCCCTTGTAAAAACATTTGTTGTTGGCGGTTGAAGTAATTCAATAACTGCATGTTATCATTTGTTGATGCAGTAGCTATAGGAGGTGTTTCATTTTCATAACTTTGTAACCTCTCTACAGCCGGTGGATGGTTAATGTATTCCACCGGTTCTTCATTGTAACAGGTTGCTTTGTTCCGCGGCGGTAGTGGCGGTTGAAGCAATAGCTGCTCTAATGTAGCACTTATGTTCACTCTTGGAGGTGGTGAAGCTAGTTGTGTGCTCTGTGTTTGAGCACTCTGTAAGTCTCCCTGTGGCCTTGAGAATGACGGGGCCATAGGTTGAGTGCTGTATTGCTGGTAGTAACCAGTCGCCTCTGGTAAAGGTGACAGAGGATTCGCTTCGGTCCCTGCCTGCAAGTGGGCGGGGCGCACGTCTCTGTTACTGGACGTGACGTAAGCTTGATGGTTGTCTGCTGCTCTGGTCCCAAGCTGCTTTGGCATTGGGTGAGTATTGATTGTTGGCAATACCTCGTGAGCTTGATCGACCATTTTTTCGTTCCCCGCCTGCTTGTGGGCGGGGCGTGTACCAAATGACAATGGTACATCCGGAATTTTGAATGCATTTCTTTGTGTGCATTCCTGTGATGATCTCAGTTCGTTCAGTTGACTTGTGGGCGGGGCCGACATGGGGGTTGAGTCAGGCGCCCGCCTATTTTCTATCTCATTCTCAGTAATAGCTAGTAGTTCTCGTTGTGATCCGTCTAACCAATTTTCAACTCGTTCTTGAACTGTCGATGTAGTGATGGAGTCATTCTCTTGGAATTCTGACTGTTCATCGTCTAATTTTAGTTGTAGACGAGCTTTTTTCAGTCGCAGCAATAGTAAATCTTCTTCTATGTTAAGAATTTGGATTTCTTTCTCAGTTTTCTTGCGGGAGGACTGAGTACTCTTTGCTGTGCGTGATTTCTTAGATGTTGTTGCATTTATCACTACGTTCACATCGATATGTTCATGTTGTTGAGTATAACGTTGAACAACTTGATTTGTATCGGCAGGTGAGATATTGAGTGTATCGGCGCACGTCTCGCGCCTGCGGTCCGTCCCCGACAGTTGACTTTGCTGTTGAACTCCCGTGTCGACGTGTGGATTTACTCGTAAGCCAAAGTCATTATTGATAACTCTGGCAGAGTCCACCTCGAAATCAGCAGAAGTGGCCCCCCTTGCGAGGCCTGTGACAGCATTATCGGCTGCGGTGGCGGATGGCGTGTCCTCCACACTTGATACTCTCACGAGCGTATTATCAGCGTTGCTCGACGCCGAGACGCCAGTATTTGTTGTGGCGCTCGTGTCGGTAGTTATAGTTGTACCGGATAGTTCGGAAGTGCCCGTATTCTCAGTAGTTTCGGTGCATGTAATAGAGCTCTTTTCTTGGGAAGTTGTTTTAGAGGTCATTGATCTTGTATTAGGCATGATCAGGTCGGTTTCAGAACTCTAGTAGATCCAAATGGTCAAAAATTTTGAAAACTGGCTTCGTTGGATCAAGATTGTTATAATTCGGCTGTCGAAGGACCAAAAATGTTATGGACGCCACCACAACATTAAGCGCCGGTTCCTCTAATCATGTCCTAATTTGTATGCACTGGATATTGTTCTCACTGAATTTAAGTTAAAGTTAATGGACTGTATGTAATAAAAAGAAAACAACACAATATTGATCATATGTACCACTATTCACTCCGTCAGAGATCTCGCTTTGCACTGAGATAACTAGGTTTCTACCTAGATGCACTAAAACTGCATTTTCTAAATGCAGTATCTCACTGAAACCCTAGCTGCACTAAAACTGCATTTTCTAAATGCACTATTTCACTGCACTCCTATGTGCATGCAATCCTAGATTCCTATTGGCACTGCAATTGAGCATAGGTTCCGGCTCATAGATATTACTATATATATATTCCTATATATATAGGTACTGTCACTACTGCACTGTATAACTATTACTGGTCTTGATTTTACTAGCTGGAACTGACTGGAACTGGAATAATTCCCTTGAAATTGGCCCTATTTTTATCCTATTCTAATCTATTTTATTGTGTGCGTATAATAGCGATATGATCGTCTGAGGGGAATGAAGTGAGGGGGAAGAGCTTTAATTTCAGGTGCTATAAGATAACTATTATAAATTTACATATGATGATGGAAAATTCCCAGAAATTTTCCCTAAGTGTAAATGAGTTGCACAATCCAGAAGAGAGAGACACAACAACTATGAATAGGAACTATTGCTATGCTCTCACTCTTTCTAGAGAGGGCGCTTTAATTATTAGTAAACTACTTTGGAATGCTAGTCATTTACACCTAATTGAAAATTAATCTTATTATCTAACTTAGTCTACTATGTTGTATATTATTTATTATTTGTTTTCTTAGCCTAGTATTTATAAATCAATTTAACTTATTCTATGCGTCGTGTACAATTTATTCCGGTGGGCCAATCTAAATTGACGTCTATATTCAGTTTGAGACCGTCTCCACACCGGGACAGATAAGTTTGTGGTTCTGTATATGAATACGAATACGATGCTTGTCAAAGTCATGCAAAATTACCGTTTATAACTCAGAATAAGATCTTATTCTGAGGTTTATAACTGTTTGCAAACCGTTGCACACTTCATCGCTGCGGCGATGTGTGTGCGTTAAGCGCGACAATTGTCTTGAGTGATTGTGTTTCAACATTAACTGTGCAGAAAGGGTGATTTATTACTGATATGATAAAACATGCAATATATACTGCAACTTTACACAATCACCAGAAATTTTGTATAGTGCGTCAGGTTGGGTGCAACCAAGGTGCAACTTTTGAAAAGGTACCTATATGTCGCACGCAAGCAAACAGTAAATATCGGCATTTTACAAACGGCGTCGTCAGTTTCTAAACGCTCGCTATTTTCCTATTTAACGAATCGTCGTCATATAGTAGGTAGAATTTGGCATTTTCTAATTTGCCTCGGCATATGGTAATTCTGTTAGAACTGTTGAGGGTCGCTCGGCTCCCAGGTATTTTTCACTTTTTGGTGAAGGACTTTCGATTTCAGCTTTTTAGAAAATGACGAAGTCATTCAACAAACGGCCGACATTTTTCAATTTGCCTAACGATCGGCAAATTGCAAAAGAGCGAGCGTCTAGAAACTGACGACGCCGTTTGTAAAATGCTGAATTTTACTATTTGCCTACCACATATGTACATACAGCCAGGGCCATTAATATACAAGGTGACTTTTTGATCATCGTCCAAATTCATACTGGAGGCTTGATAAGTGATCAGTATCTTGGATCAGTAACAATTTTTGTGAAATTCGTAAAATGAAATTTCGGCTTCCCATAGAAATTCAGTTCCAGTCCCGAGTGAATCACTATGGGGAGTCGAAATTTCATTTTACGAATTTCACCAAAATTGTTATTGATCCATGATACTGATCACTTACCAAGCCACCAGTATGAATTTGGACGATGATCAAAAAGTCACCTTGTATATGTAAACATTCCCAACCGTTCAAATAATATTTGAACGGTTGGGAATGTTTACAATATCTACACAAACAGTAGCTCAAAAATATGTCACTAAAATATGTAGGCACTATAAAGGACCATAAATATCTATACCTCACACCAGGGTGCTATAGATATCTGACAAATACTTGTCCAAAAATATCTCAGAATAAGAATCTTAGAATACTCTTATTCTGAGAATAATATGTAAAGAAAGTAATATGCCAGTTCCGTAGATTAAGGAATTTTAATAAGGAATAAGTGCTTTGACAGGAGGGAGGCTTACTGTGTATAATACAAGAAGCTTCAAACTAAGTATGACAAACTTCTTGGTTTAATACCTAGCTTCTCCGATAACGTCACAGATAAATTGTAAAGAACTTCATTTTATTTGAGGTTGTATTCAAAATTAAAAGAGATCTAGGTAAAAAAAATTTTTTTTTCTATTTTTTAGTATCGGTTTGTCGGCTTGCATGATTATTAGTATTGTATATTGTGTACCCAATTACCCATGCCGAATTACAGCTTTCTAGTACTAAAAGTATCTGAGCTAAGCCGCGGACAGACAGATGGACATGACGAAACTATAAGGGTTCATTGTTGACTACAAGAATTTTATAATTAAAAGGAGTATAGTATAGCTATGCTGATAACATAAGTCACTTTCCAAGTTTTGAAATTATATTAATAACTCAGTGGTTAGAAAAGAATTATATTAAGTTTTCAAAAATGGTCTGCTTTGTAGACGAATTTTTTACTAAAATTTGAAGAAAAAGGCGATTCAGGAAGAAAAACAAAGTGATTGGTATGTCTAATAATAATTATCAAAAGTCGTATAATTATTATGAACATATTTTTGTATAAGTACTGTACTATGCTAAGAATGCACATTCCAGCCGGATTATTTTCCGGCTGAAAGTGACTAATCTACTCACGTAAGCTCGAACTTCATGCATCCGTTTGGCCTCCGATAAAAGGGACTAACCACAAATTATAGAGGGATAGGACTAACCAATACGAGTAAGCGGGATTGACTGAATATGGAAAACCTAAACTTCCTCGAGTTCAGTCTCAACCGTAGGATTATAGGTTTTTGATGAAAAAATAAGTATACCAATACTAGTTTTTCAATTATTTTGTGCATGTTTAATAGTTTAATCTTATAAATTAATAATATATGCAGTTTTTTATTATATGTTTTACAGCGAAATCCATCGCTTTGGTTACTCTAAATATTACATATCACATAACGCTCTCATGAGCGTTCAGTATGTGCATAATCAGGCTGGTTTATCAAGTTGTTACAAAAAATTCGGTGTTCAGGTATGGTGGAAAAATTTGACGGTCTAGGATGAGTAACACGGTGACGCAGTCGTCGGTAGCGCGCTTGTCGTGAAAGCAAGAGGTCGCAGGTTCAAATCCTAGCTTAAGATATTTTTTTTGTATGTATTCTCTGTCTGCGATCAGTCCGAAGTCTATAAGCAGATCATTTTGAGTGACGTAGGGCGTTTAAAGGCGATTGTTCAGTAACACTCGCAAACTTTATATTTATAATATAAGATATTTGTCTTGTTTCCATTTGATCTTTTCTAGTCTGTAATGCAATCTAATAAGATTTAGTACCGATAAGTTACATTTTAAAATAAAATGAAAAGAAAAACCGATTTAAAAATATAAAAAATATTCTCTTTATTAAAATAACATGGTCCGTCTATAAATCAATTTCAATCTCATTGTTATAATCTCGAAAATACTGCGATTTTGTAAAAGTAAAATATAGAAAAAGAATTCTTTACATCCAACACCTTAATAAGATTACAACAAAGATAAACAAAAACAAAAATAGTTACAATTATATCACCATCCCCTTATCACAATAATAATTAATTGTTCATTATAAACGCCTACTATGAGCACAAACAATTTGCCAAACATATACTGATTACAGCTAACTCAATTTTCATCGTGATGCTGTTTACAAGTTCATTACAATCTTAATCACCATCAAATAGTTTATCACATAATGCACTTATAAAGTAACATCATGAAGTAGTTAAAGAGTAATTAAATTACATTACAAATTACAATGCAGGCTTGGTTGCAGTATATTACACAAAAAAATGTCATGTTACAAAATACACATCGGCTGTTTTAGACAACACACATTTACTGAAAACACATATAATCTAGGTACTGATCACTCGAATAGTTTGTTCAAAAATAAGTGAATGTTGAAACAAAATACATACAATATGTTGATTTAAACACTCCCGGGTCATATTATGAAACGGCACCCCAGCCGCCAATTAGACATTCCTCGCGTGCTAGAATCCTTATTTTTAAATCTTCTTAGTCCTCGAAAAATATTAGTTTGATCAGTAGGATATTTCAGTCACTATGGCTATGTTTTTATACTCGGTTAATTCTAAGCCTTCAGAAAAAGGATTATTTTAAAATGCAAGGTAATTTACAGTCTCTGGTATGAATTTAACAGAAAAATATTAGAAAAGGAAGAAACAGAAAAAAAAACTGTGCTTGAAGAACCAGAAAAGTCAACTTCTTTGTTTTTTTTTTATAGGGTACCATTTCATTCGGCGTAGAATTCGTTACATGTACAATGTTGAAACTTAAAATTATCCTCAATTGTTATTTGATTTTATTGCACATTTATTGCACTAAAACTAGAATTAAAGCCTTCAGAATCGGCTTTATTGTTACGGTAATAAGAAAAGACTACAGAATATATATTGAATGCTTCGAGGCCGTACCATCAATAACATCATGAATTTTTATTCATATTCCAAAGGCGCCTTTGGTGCCGGTACATTTTGGAACACACCCTCTTTAACTTTGTTCACTTTTCCCTGCGTAACGGCTCGAGATATTTGTTGAAGCTGTGGTTGTTCACAGTTTCCCCTGCATGAACGGTTTGAGGTACTTGTGGAAGCTCTGGTTGACTGGCTCCGCGTTCAGCGGACTCTTGAGAGCCTCCTCCATCAGTCGCTCGTACACGCGACCGTCGTACGAGCCCAGCGTCGAGTGAAGGATCTGATAATATACATATAAGGTGAAATTTAATCTAACACCCGAATTCATACTGGATACTCGGTTAGTGATCAGGAACAATGTTTAATGACCCTTTAGATGAAATTCGAAACAAAAATTGTTTTGCTCCCGTACTGCCTAGTATTTGAACTAGTCCAGTGCGTACGGGAATAATTTCTTTTTATGTTTTCGAAAAAAAAAAGGGTCATTTAACTTTATTCCTCAGCACTAATCGAGTCTTCAGTATGTATTCGGGCGGTTGATTAAATTTCACCTTGTATAATAAATTATATATAAATTTATATAGAAATAGCCATTACGAAATAGGTTTCATATTTATTATCCAAACCATGAAGCTATATATATATATATATATATATATATAGCTTCATGGTTTGGATAATAAATATGAAACCTATTTCTATATAAATTTTTCTATATATATATATATATATATATATATAGAGCAAAGTACATCGTGTTGGTAATGACGTCACATGCGAAAAAAATAATAGGGCCACAACTATCATAATTCCTAAAAGATCACCTAGATAAGTTTTTTTTTGTTATATGACTGCCAATAGGTAGCTTGTCATGCTGGCGTCCGTACACCATACGCGACATTGGTGAATACAGTGGGGGGGTATGGGACCATGCCCCCCCCAAAACACCCGGGAATTCCATACATTTGACTCGACTTTTCGATTCGATTCGGGTGCACTTTTACACAGCTTAGGTATGTAAGGCATATGTTCAAGGCTAAAGAAGCATACAAACAATCATTTTTTTTTTGATATTTTGATAACACTTGTCAAAATGGCCCCCCTAAAATCAAATCCTGGACCCGCCGTTGAAACGCGATATCTATGAAGAGGCCGGATGGCTTATTACGTATCTTGCAAACAGTAAGCAATCTACAAAAATTGCGCAATTGATGTGTCAAAAGTCACTTTTCTTATTAAGAATGTGACTTTTGACACAAGAATTGCTCAATTTTTGTCGATTGCTTATTGTTTGCAAGATACATAATAACCCTGCGGATCCGTTTTGGCGGCTCTTTATGTCGCTGTATAAAAGCTTGCAAACTATTTGCACAAACAATCTTTACTAGGTTCAAACATCGCGGGTGTACTGAAAAATTGTTGTTTAAGACGTTTATTTTCTCATAAAGAATAACACAATGCTCACTTATAATGAGATGTTTATCTACTTAAGGCGTAACCACACGGCAGCGACGTGACACGACCCTACTAGTTATACCGCACTGGTGCGACACTACGCAGCAAATTTTGTTCGTCAGTCGTTTAGCAACTTCTGAGCAAGATGGAAGAAATTAACATGGATATTACTTATAATAGTTTCTTTGCTATGTGAGGAAGAAGAAAGGTTTGAGCTAGGGCAAGCAAAAAAGAAGCAAAGGATATGGCTGCATTACATTCCGAAGTCACTATATGAAGAAGGAGAATATTACACACTTTTGCCACGGCTCAAAAGCGAAAAGATTTCATGCATACTTTAGAATGTCTCAACGTAAATTCTGCAAGTTATTACAAACTATGAACTCCCATATAGAAAAACATGACACACTATTCCGAAAAAAATTACATTTGCTGTACCGCACTAGCGGCAGTGGAACTACGCGAAACGCTACGGGGCGTTTCAAAGTTGGTGAGTTGGTCAACTACTTGCATAGTGCATTATATCTGTGTGGATCTTGTTGAGAAAATCCTAAAACTGTTTGTGTCCGATAGGTACCTCAGGGCGCGGAGTCATACGTTGTTCGCGGCGCCATTTTAGCGCACTAACCTTTATCGGTACTCGCCCGTCGCGCGAGCACTCGACATATTCTGCTCCCTGCTCGCTGAAGCACCAGAGTGTGATATTTTTGTGGATCGTATTAGTTATCTGATAGATGTTTGTAACGGAATGTTAGAGAGAAGTATGAAAGTAAGTGCTTTAGTTTAAGAACTATATTATTGTAATGATTTAGATTTATCTGTTATGTTACAATAATTTTGAATAAACAAATTCGAATTTGAAATATCTTATAAAATTTCATACAATAAAAAAAATATATATATTGCCTTTATCAGCTTATTTCTTTTGTTTTTTATATATAACTATATGGGTAAATATACATAAATGAGATACAATAATTTTATAAGATAACACAATAGAGTCCAAGATATATTTCGGGCCCCACTGAAATATATCTTGGACTCTATTGTGTTATCTTATAATAATTGTGTAAATTTATGTATATTTACCTATATGTATAATTATATATAAAAAACAAAAGAAACAAAATTTCATACAAAGGATAGGTAATATCGCGTCGCTCCGCTGCCGCATAGTTACGCCTAGTATGGCTAATCAATTGATACCTAAATTAGTAGCAAATAATAGATAAGTCCACCTAGTCACGTTACCTCATCTTTGATATCGAACGCGTCGACGAGTCCGACTGCATTCGGACGCACCTTGATCAGCAAGTCCTCGTACCAGTTCTGTAGCTGCTCGATATCTCGCTCCGAGATCGATGTGTACTGTGGAGAAAACGATAAAACGAATTCAATTATTATTATTTATCTACTTGCATACTAAAATAAGGTGATTACAAAATCAAAAGCGATTTTATAACTACCGACATTGTTTGACCGATGTTATTAAATTACTTTATAACACTGCAATTATGCGCTTTGATTGGCCAAATTTATTATAACACCGCTAGAGAACCAATCACAAGCGATAACTGTCTTTCTTAAGCCACGCCCTTTTTACTCTCTCGCTTCTGATTGGTCTCAGTCTCATGCATCTACATACATCCTATGGGCTCAGGGTATCATGACGAGGGTTGGTTACTTGGAAAAGGGAGTCACTATTAGAGGCTCTTACTATGCAAATCAAATAAGAAAATTGTGGGAGGCAATTAAGGAGAAAAGGCTCGGAAAACTGCGAGCAGGAATTCTGTTCTGTAGGACAACGCATCAACCAACAAGGCCCAAGTTGCGATGGCTGCCATCCATGCCACCTTATTCTTCACAACTGGTCCACTGCGACTTATATCTCTTTCCTCATCTGAAGGAACAGATCAGAGGTCAGAAATTTGAAGACGATAGCGAAGTGATGGCGTAGTTAAATATCTACATAATCTTCCAACAAATCTTTCCATTTCATCCACTTAACACATCTTTTTGGTGTTCCGTACCCAAAGGGTAATGCCACCTTATTCTTCACAACTGGTCCACTGCGACTTATATCTCTTTCCTCATCTGAAGGAACAGATCAGAGGTCAGAAATTTGAAGACGATAGCGAAGTGATGGCGTAGTTAAATATCTACATAATCTTCCAACAAATCTTTCCATTTCATCCACTTAACACATCTTTTTGGTGTTCCGTACCCAAAGGGTAACCAACGGGACCCTATTACTAAGGCTCCGCTGTCCGTCTGTGTAGCCGTCTATCACCAGGCTGTATCACATGAACCGTGATAGTTAGACAGTTGAAATTTTCACAGATGATGTATTTTTGTTGCCGCTATAACAACAAATACTAAAAAATAGAGTAAAATAAATATTTAAGGGGGCTCCCATACAACAGACATTTTATTTTGCCGTTTTTATAGATAATGGTACGGAACACTTAGTGCGCGAGTCCGACTTGCACTAGGTAGGTTGGCTACCCTTTGAAAAAAAAATGTTATCTTTACTCTTTCAAAATGTCCCTACGGCGTTATTTTTAAACTTGGAGTGGTCATTTTGATAAAATGACAATTTAAAGTGACATTCTGATACTGTGGACGTTTTAATACAGTGTAATTTTTGTTATAGTGGTCTTTATGCGACCAAAGGCTTAGTTAATTTTAGTTGCTTATTATCACTATTTTTGGATCACCCCTCGTACATATACATACCCTCAACAAGTCCCCAACGCGTTGTAGCGCCCAGTAGACGATGTACAAGTCGACAAGTTGCAGTAGCACTTGCTTGAGAGCCGGAGACACGCTGGCCACTATCTTCTCTGTTTCTTTGTAGTAGATGGAGAGGAGGATCGCTCTGCAGTGGGCCTGTGCGAAATGTTCACGATAGAATAGGTGACACAGACAGTTTTGTAAACATCTTACGACATGTTATTAAGTAGATTGTATTAAGCTATTATGAAGCATGCTGCTTGTGTGTGTTTTTTTTATATTAATGTATTCATACGCCTATCGGTAGAACATGGCGCTCAAAAATTTGTACCAACCTAACATTACCTATGTTCATGAATAAAGATATGATTCTATGATTCATGTTATGGCCCGAGGGGGTGTCAGTTGTGTTTCCCACTCGTATAGTTCAGGAAATATAATTTGAGCTGATGAATGGTACGATTTATCTATTGTCATTAAATCAGAACACCTGTTTAGACAAAAAATGTAAATGGAGTAAAACGTTTTGATACATTTTAATGAGTACTGGTGTTCATCACACCTGAACGCATAAGTGAATTTTTTCAAAATTTAATTGTGTTTTACTATGTCGTACACGACTACGTGTGGGTAGATGTAAATAAAAATGTTGGATAAAAATGAGGGCCTGTTTCTTACCATTCCCTTAGTTACTTCCAAAGAATTAGAAGTCTCAACATTTGTTGTTCACAGTTTATGAAGAGCTGTGAGTGCGAGTCGTGACTTATCGGCACGTGCCTCTATTATTCAAGGTACGTGCTTCTATTGTTCAATTGTTATCCAAAGTTAATCCGAATTGGCCGGAATTATATTTCCTAAAGTATATACACTCTTTTTACCGACGATTTTTACGTTTAATTGTAATAGGATGAGTCTTATCGCCGTAGGAGTACCGTTTAAAAAGTGCGCGTATGATTCTCCGCCACATGTCGCGCTTCTGTATTCCACTTTCTATACAATAATGACAGATAATGCACGTCCAGTAGCCTATAGACAACCAGAATGACACTCTTTCAGTTCAGATTTTTTGCATTTTTTCAAATTCTTGTCTTTGGAGTTTCTGATTGATCTTTTCTAGTTTGTAATGCACTCTAATAATGTTCTAAAATGAAGTATTCTATGACTTTATTTGTAATACCCGTATGTATGATTACTTATTTTTATTATTATTATAGTGTCCTCTCTCCCACTAAGGTATGTTGAAAGCAATCTCTTTTCAGAGATAAGCTCGCCTCTGTACATGTTTTTTATTGTAAATAATTATATTTAATGCCTCTGTGTTTACAATAGAGAATAAAGAAATTACTGACTCTTATTTTCTCTCTAATAAGTTTCCAAATGCTAGGGCCCTAGGGGCTTTTACAATTTATGGTTAGACTCGTTTCGAGAATACGATACCTACTAGCGAAGATTTCAATAAGCATTACATCTCTAGCAGATCTGTACTTCGGTCACAAATACACGGCTTTTAGGGCATGCAAGTTTACCTCAGTGTTTTTCTATACAATCTCTTCTATTCCGAGTACTTTTGACATGGCCCTTCTTCAGTATGTCGCCAATTTGGTCAGCATACGTCCTTCCAGGGCGGCCAGGTCGAGCTGTACCTTCCACTTGCGCACCATAATTTTCTTTCGTCACTCTACTTTCATTCATCCTCTCTACATTTATAAACCACCAAAGCATTCCTTTTTCTATTCTAAATACTACATCTTCTTTCAGCGAGTGTTATAAATACAATAATACCGTCAGCAAGTGGTATGAACACAAATATTAAGCACATAAATTCTCTAGTGCAAGTTCGACCGGGCTGGATTCGAACCCGGGTCCAAGATTGAGAGTCCGGCGTTCTAAAGACTGAGCTACTGCTGCTTTATAACTGAACGTAATATTTTAACATATTGTAAATAAAACAAATTCTTGGTACCTGTTACACTTTTTATATACAGGGTGGAAAAAATGAAAGGGCCCTGGAGGGGAACTACCTTAAATCCTTTAGTTAGCTCATTTTACTGAAAGGAAACATTCCTTTATTTTTTAAAAGAAACAAAACTGCATTCAAAGATCTTCTAAAATTTGCTTGTCTCACCCGGGAACTGAACCAACTAAAAATTTAAAAAATAAACCCTCGCTATTTTATTATACGAATCGGTAGGATTATTGTTCAGGATAAAATTTGTATACTAAACTAAAGTCTTACACTCATCTGTTGTACGAAATACCCATGAAATTGAATATTTATTACAAGTTCTTTATTAACAAAACCTAGTACTGTTCACTTGTAAAGTAATAATTATACGCCATTATTACACAATGACAGCACGGAATGAAAGCAAAACAAAACAAAATTTGAATTTCGAACGAATACTTTTATCGATTTTAAAAATGTTGAAAGTTATGGTTCGAACTTCAAATTTGTTGCTCCGCGTTGCAAAAAAAAATACGTTCCTTTTTTAAACTTTTCGTCAGTACGCCTAGTGCAAGAAGTAATTGTGCTCTGCATACATTTATTATTACCATTTAACGATTTTCTTATTGAAGTATTCAACAAGGTACTTAAGATAAATAACATTAGCAAGCTTGTACTTCATACGATGTCTTTGGATGTAAGAGAGATAAGAAAATTATAACGTGTCATTTACTTGTTACAAGTGAACAGTACTAGGTATTGTTAACAAAGAACTTGTAATAAATATTTAATTTCATGAGTATCTCTTACAACAGATGAGTGTAAGACCAAATGTTTATTAGACAAATTTTATTCTGAACAATAATCCTACCGATTCGTATTGATAAAATAGCGAGGGTTTTTTATTTTTATTTTTAGTTGGTTCGATTCCCGGGTGAGACAAGCGAATTTCAGAATATCTTTGAATGCAGTTTTGTTTCTTTTAAAAAATAAAGGAATGTTTCCTTTCAGTAAAATGAGCTAACTAAAGGATTTAAGGTAGTTCCCCTCCAGGGCCCTTAAATTTTTTCCACCCTGTATACTACACTAGCGACCGGTTTCTTTATAATAACCGTTATTATAACGAAACCGGTCGCTAGTATAGTATATATAAAAAGTGGAACATGTACCAAGAATTTGTTTTATTTACAATATGTTACAAATGTTCCATCAAGAACCAACAACGACATGTATCAATTTTTTCGTAATATTTTAATACTCAGCGATAGCTGCTTCGGGTTCGAAGCACACAACAAGAAGATTTTAGACATTATAAACACACTGAAGGAATACATTTGTTCGCGCCACTTCTTGTGGCTCTCATACTGCGGGGTAGTTGTGAATTAATATTTTCAACTGTCATTTTCGCTGCATCTCCACCCGCTTAGTTTTGGACGCAAATCAAGCAGTCGTCAATCAGAAGCCTTTCACGCCGGAGGTCTACGCTGATTGTCATTCGACTAGGTCCTACCTCGACCCTACCGCCCGCCATTTTGAGATCGCACCCGCTGTGCGCCTCATTTTCATCTATTACTATTACGAAGAAGACTAGCCGAGAAGAGCGCAACCAGGCACGAAGAGGAAGAAGAAAACCATCTTGGAGAACACCAGAGACTTGGTGGCTCAGGCGAAGCGTGGTTTGTGGTGCATGCAGCTCCTTCCCAAGGTCAGATCTTTCATCTTCGTAATTTATTTCTCTTCACTTCCCGCTATTTTTTAAAACCTATGGTGATACAAAGCACTGCCGTCATATCGCGTGCTCATTTTTTGGCCATTCGAGCCGGATCTAGATCCATTTTAGGCCCTTTGATCTGCGATCTATAACCATTTTTTGGTATTTCCAACCGCTATCTTCATGTTCTTTGTCTAAAGAACACGTGAATTCCGCTCTAATTTTCACTCTGCCCGCAGTATTACCCCGCATTCCCGCTCTTATTTGCATTATCTATGCATTAAAACCCCGCATTCGTCAAAATATTAGTGATTCCATTTCCTATATACTGGAAATTATAAATTATCTACAGTGAAATACGCCATTCTGTTAATTTATCCGCTGCGATTATACCATTTGATCATTTCACAGAAAATATTATCTGCCTACCTGCTAATTCTTAATATTATCGAGAGGTACTCGTACACAGGTTCGTCCGCCGCCCGTGTTATCTCTAACTCATTAGCATTATTCTATGTTGTAGTCAGTATAAAACTTTCAATAGTTCTGGTACTTGCCTAACTTTGTACTATATAACATGCCAAATTCCGCAGAAGCTGCAAAATTAAAGATGTCGTATAGTTTAAAGAAGCTTAAAAATAAAAGGCAAGAATTGTTTAATCGCCTTCAGAGAGTTTATGACTTTTCTAAAACCGCTTTAGAGGATGTTTCTTCGGCAGAATTGTTTATGGCCAATGTCGAAACTTTGGATACTGTACGCTCAGAAATTCATGTAATCATAGATGAAATTAATGACACAGAGGTATTGATAAATCCTAATTTTGAACCAAATTATCAAAGTTGGTCAGCTTTTGAGGATCTTTACTCCCATTGCAAATACATCAACCGGAAGTTATCACATTCTTCGAAATCGGCTGACTCTAAAGTTAAAGCTCCACGTGACATGGAATGTCCCAAAAAACCTACTATCAAGCTTCCAAAACTGGAACTCGTTGGTTTTTCTGGTGAAGCTACTATGTGGCCAACATTCTATGAAACATTTAAAACCACGATTCACGATAATCCGGACTTGACCGACAACGAACGAGTACAATACCTGATGGGTAAACTTTCTGGCCGGGCACTTTCGATTTGTTCTGGAATCACACCGAACGCAACTAACTACGACATAATCTGGAAAACACTCGTTTCTACTTTTCAAGACTCGCGTAGTTTAGCCACTACTTATTTGGATCAAATGTTTGAATTTCGCCCTTTAACTACCGCTAGTTCAAAAAACTTGGACTTGTTTTTAGACAAGTTCTGTTCCGCTGTTTCGTGTTTAAAATCGCTGAATATTAAAGATCTTTCGGATTTTATCCTTATGTATTTGGCCCTTAAAAAACTTGATGTTGAAACCGCTCGTTCATTTGAAATGTTTAAACGTGGTTCCGATTTACCCCATTATGATGAATTAATATCATTTTTACGGGAACAAACTAAGATACTGAACCGCACTGCACCCGCAATTACCGCTCCCGCTCCGAACCGCTCCGTTAATAATAATAACAACAAAACCGGGTACAGTACCAAGTCAACCCATGCTTTTGTCTCCGCTTCGACCAATAATAATTGTTGTCCGCTATGTAAACAATTAAAACACTATAATTTATATAAGTGTCCCGAATTTGTGAAACTAGATATCGAGAAAAGATTTCAGTTCATCAAATCTAATAACGGTTGCACCAATTGTTTAAGTATTACGCATAACAATTCCGCTTGTAAATCGTCTTATAATTGCCGCCATTGTAATTGTAAACACCATTCGATGTTGTGCCGCAAACAAAATGTGATGAATACTCACACCGCGCTTGGTCAAAATATTACCGTGTCTCCACGCACACATACGCAATCTCCGAGGATGGTAGATCCTGCCGTATCGGCGACTAACACAGAACATATGACTAATGATTCTCAATCCGTACCAACTGCGAGTAATAATATTTCTTTATGTAACTTACAGCCTAACTCGCAGCGTAATGAAACATGCCTTTTAGGTACAATTCAAGTGATCGTGAAAGATTCTAATGGTATGTCTGTCCGTCTACGTGCGCTCTGCGACCCTGCGTCACAGTCCAGTTTTTCGACGGTTTCCTGTTGTGAGAAGCTTAACTTAAAATATGAGAAAATTCCCCGCGCTTTTGTTAAGGGCATCGGCTCTTCATCAAACCCAATTAAGGGTGCGACAAACCTTAAATTGTTTTCACGATTTGATGATTCGGTTTCAATTTCGCTTGACACTTATGTAATCGACCGTATTACCGACAACTTACCATCGGTGCAGGTGGATTTGTCTACGCTTTCGTATTTAAAAGATATCACACTTGCTGATGAAACATTTTACTTACCGGGTGAGATTGATATTCTTATCGGTGCATCTTTATTCGCGGATATCTTGTTATCAGGCCGCGTCTCTGGTCCCCCGGGTACGCCGACGGGATTTCAGACCATCTTCGGTTTTACGCTAATTGGTAATACGCCTGTTTACCAAAATACCGCATGTTCAATTTCGTTATGCTCTTATATGGAGATTGAACCGCCAATAGATTTTATTTTACAAAAATTTTGGCAATTAGAAGAGGTGCATTGTGAACCTGCTTCTAGTCCCGCAAATGATGAATGTGAAAAATTATTTATTAACAATGTGTCACGTGACCCCGCTGGTCGCTATTCGGTTTCTTTACCGTTCGCACGGAATCCTAACATACTAGGAAACTCGTACCATCACGCAAAAAAGTGTTTTATGTCTCTTGAGCGTAGGTTTGTTTCTAACGCAGATTTACGTTCCGAGTATAACAATATAATAAATGAATACCTAACTAAAGGTTACATATCCCCGCTTCATAATGATGACCAATTATCTCTTGGTTATTATATTCCGCATCATCCCGTAGTGCGTGTTGATAAATCAACGACAAAGGTGCGTATTTGTATGAATGCCAGTACTAAGACTGACTCCGCTGATGGTACTCGTGTCTCATTAAATGACACGCTGCACACAGGTGCTAATTTGCAAAACGATTTGTTTTTAATTTTACTTGACTTCCGCTTGTATGAAATCGCTTTTACCTCGGATATCAAACAAATGTTCTTACAAGTTTTGGTTAACGCCGATGATCGCAAATTTCAAAAGTTTTTATACCGCTTTGACACGTGTTCACCGCTTATCGCTTATCAGTTCAATCGCGTCTGCTTTGGACTACGTAGTAGCCCTTTCCTTGCGATGAGAGTAGTCAGGAAACTCTGTGAGGATGGGAGTTCAGCGTACCCGCTCGCCGCTACTGTAGCCGCACGAAACTGTTACATGGACGACATCTGCTATAGCACGCCCACCGTGCAGGGCTCCTTACAGCTCAGAGATGAGCTGGTAGGATTGCTTAAGGCCGGTGGCTTTGAGCTCGTCAAGTGGTCTAGTAACTGTCAACAGTTACTTGATACACTGCCTGATACTCACCGCTTAAATTCTAGTAAGAATTTTGAAGAACAAACTCAAACTCTTAAAGTTCTTGGCTTACAGTGGTCGCCTGATTCTGACGAGTTCTCTTTTACTGTATCGCTAGATAGTCGCCCATGTACTAAACGCAATGTTTTGTCCGTGATAGCACGTCAGTACGACGTCCTCGGCTTTACCGCTCCTGTGATCTTGTACGCAAAATTACTCTTGCAGAAAATCTGTATTTTAAAATTAGACTGGGATGAAACACTACCCTCTGATATTGCGCAGATTTGGCAAAACTATTTGAAGGAGCTACCTGTTTTGCGGGATTTACGTATTAAACGCCACTTAGACGTGTTCCAAAATTCGAAAATTTCGATAATATCATTTGCAGACGCAAGTGAACGTGGATACGGATGTGTCGTATATATTAGAGTACAAGATGACTCAGACACTTGCACTAGCATTCGGCTGGTATGCGCAAAGTCAAAAGTCTGTCCGCTCAAGACCGTCAGTGTCGCCCGCCTTGAGCTTTGTGCCTCGTTACTCATGTCGAAATTAACTCGTCGTGTAGTTGACGCTTATAAAATACGTCACAATATTGAACGTATTTACTGTTTTACCGATTCTATGGTAACTTTACACTGGATACATTCCTCACCGCACAGGTTTAAAACCTTTGTCGCGACGCGTATAACAAAAATAATATCCGCTATTCCCGCTGAATGTTTTTACCATACAGCTGGTTCTCAAAACCCGAGCGACTGTCTTTCCCGTGGTCTCACTCCCACGCAGTTGATGAGTCACCCGCTCTGGTTCACTGGACCTGCTTGGCTTTATCTGGACGCTAAAGAGTGGCCAATCAAAACAATAGAATCAGCTTCTATTGAAGAAAACTTGCCGGAATCAAAAACAATTTCTCTTCCCGCTTTTAGTAATGAAGAACCGCATCCTCTTCTTTCTCTTTCGGAAAGAATTTCGTCATGGCTTGTGCTTTTACACACAATCATTTACATATACCGATTTTTACGTATTTTACCGCGCTCTAATATTTTTACCGCTACCGATATGGATTTCGCTGAAGTTGCATTGATTAAAGCTCTTCAAGCATTTTATTTTCTTGATGAAATAAAAAGATTAAAGTCAAATAAACTTTGTTCTCCCGCTTTAAATCGACTATCGCCATTTTTAGATAAAAATGGATTGTTACGCGTTGGTGGTCGACTTCGCAACACAGACATGACGTTCGATCAACAACACCCTGTGTTGTTACCTCGTAAAAATCATATTGTCGAATTGATTATCATTCATTATCATCGCAAAAATTGTCACACTGGACCAGTGGCTTTAATGTCAATAATCCGCCAAAAATTTTGGATACTTTCCTGTCGAAATAATGTTCGTCGCGTAATACATAGCTGCAATTATTGTTTTAAGGCGAAGCCGAGACAAACCTTCCCTTTCATGGCAGATTTACCATCATGCCGCGTTAATGAGGCTAAAGCTTTTGTCCACTGCGCTGTGGATTATTGTGGTCCTATCAGTATCACTCCGTATCGAAAACGTGGAGTCCGTCCCGTCAAATGTTACCTCTGCATATTTGTATGCCTGGTGACTCGTGCAGTTCACGTTGAATTGGCAACTGATCTTAGCACGAACACTTTTCTTTCCGCGTTCAAACGTTTTTTATCTAGACGTGGAGCAGTGTCTTTCGTATATTCAGATAATGCTACGAACTTTGTAGGCGCTAGAAATGCCCTCTCAGAAATTTACAATTTGACAAACTCCGAAGAATTTAAAACGTCTTTCGCGAATGAACTTGCCGATCATAGAATACAATGGAAATTTAATATTCCACGTAGCCCACATTTTGGGGGACATTATGAGATATATGTCAAAGGATTTAAGACGCATTTGCATAGAGTAGTAGGTACTCAACTGTTGACCTACGAAGAATTATTAACTGTAGTTACGCAAATAGAATGTGTCATAAATTCTCGTCCGCTTACGCTGCTGAGTGAAGATCCATCTGAACTTAGCGCGTTAACTCCTGCACATTTTCTGATGTCAACTCCTTTAAAAGAATTACCCGCTTGTAAGGTGGCTGATGAGCCAGTTAATTTATTACGTCGCTATGCGTTGCTTGATCAAATGGTAGAATCGTTCGCAAGGCGATGGAAGAATGATTATCTCCATCTTCTCCAGTCTAGAGGAAAATGGAATACACCTTCCAACCCAATCAAAATTGGATCTGTTGTCGTTGTAGTTACCGATAACACTCCACCGCTTCAATGGCCGCTCGGTGTTATTGTAGCTGTATACCCTGGCAAAGATAATGTCATTAGGGTAGCTTCTGTCAAAACGACGACAGGTGTTTACAAACGACCTGTCGTGCGTCTTTGCCCTCTCCCGTCTCAATAACTCCTTTCTTTGCCCCCGCTTCAAAATTTCGTTATTCTCTGTCTTATTTTTACTTTTCTATTCTTATTTTAAAACCAATGGTTTTAACGCCGGGGGCAAATGTTCGCGCCACTTCTTGTGGCTCTCATACTGCGGGGTAGTTGTGAATTAATATTTTCAACTGTCATTTTCGCTGCATCTCCACCCGCTTAGTTTTGGACGCAAATCAAGCAGTCGTCAATCAGAAGCCTTTCACGCCGGAGGTATACGCTGATTGTCATTCGACTAGGTCCTACCTCGACCCTACCGCCCGCCATTTTGAGATCGGACCCGCTGTGCGCCTCATTTTCATCTATTACTATTACGAAGAAGACTAGCCGAGAAGAGCGCAACCAGGCACGAAGAGGAAGAAGAAAACCATCTTGGAGAACACCAGAGACTTGGTGGCTCAGGCGAAGCGTGGTTTGTGGTGCATGCAGCTCCTTCCCAAGGTCAGATCTTTCATCTTCGTAATTTATTTCTCTTCACTTCCCGCTATTTTTTAAAACCTATGGTGATACAAAGCACTGCCGTCATATCGCGTGCTCAACATTGATAGAACGTCTACTAACAAGCGATCTTTTGAGCCTAAAATACGGCGCGCAATCCCGCTTTGGGACGTAAAATCATCGGTAAAACGAGGGGGTACGAGCGTTAGCACAGTGTGCACAAGGAAAACACCTGACACCCCGCCAGGTATATGTGAGGATGAGTATATTTTGTAGAGTACCTCAGAAGCGGATGCGAGTTGGACAGAAGTCATGTTCCAGGCGTCTTCATACGACATCCCTGTCTTCTGTCGCTTCTCGATGTTGGCCACGCAGAGGCCTATTTTACTGTGGAACAATAATTTTATGGATTCATACAAATTGTTTGTTGCAATTTCATTTACAGATTGTTGTTTGTATATGACAGCAATTAATAGAAACTTAACTAAAATCTTCTCCATAACATGCTCTTTTAGAAGATATTTTCAAGAAATACCCGCATAATATAATATCTGTGACAAAATAGCATTCAAGTCAAATTAACTGTTAATGCATAATAGGATTAATTTTTTCAGAGTTACCTTTTCGGGGTGCCGACAAAAAACTCAAGTTATGGTGACTATTTGGAAGGTTGACTCTGTCTGTCGACTACTATCCATTAAACTTTAAAACGGCCATATTAATTGCACTGGGCATGAACTTCAAAAATATTGGCAATCTTTGATAACGTTAAACTGTGAACATTTAGCAAACAAAATATAAGTAAATATGGAGTCCTCATGAGAAAGCCTATGCTCTGATGTTGGAAAAGGTACAGAAGACCTTCTTATGGTTTCTTTTTAAAAAGAAATATGGCTATTACCCATTTATGTACCCTACCAAATTTTATAATAGTTAACACATCATAACACATGGTAGTAAACATAAACACATCATATTCAGGCCGAAGTGGTCACCCCGGACCGAAACGCAATAAAATGATCCATAAAAAAAAACTTTTTATTCTAGTCACTTCACAACAATAGAGAAAACCTGCCACGCCTTTATAAGTATCACTACATACCCTCTGGCGACCCTCTGGAAGCCCAGCACGATGCCCTCGATGGTGTTGTCCCAGGGCGGCGACCGTCGGCCGGCACCCTCCGCGCTTATGTACGACACAGTTGGTGTGAGAGTGTTGCCGCCCACGGCTTGCTGCCACGCCTTCACCAGGTACCTGCCGGGAAACGTTCAAATTAGGGCTCAAATTAGTCCGTAGCTCAGAAGAGATTGTACAGAAGCAAAGTATGCCGTGCGTACAACGTCCCGAGGCAGAGTGGTTGCTAAGCGAGAGAGCGCGAAGCATGCACTTCCTAGTCTCTTGCATAGCCACTCAATGTGAGCGTCCCACAATAGTGCAAAGCCAAGTCCCAAGAAACGGGTGGTAGATATTTGACACAGATTATCTTCGTTGATTTTTACGCTCAGTGAACGATAGGCACGTCCGGCCAGGTTGAAGTGCATCAAATTTGTTTTATTGGAGTTCAGAACAAAACCATTAATGTGAAACCATTCAGCTAGTTGCTTAGCCACATCACACAGGTGCGATTCCAGTTCATCGACTGTTTTACCAGTTACTACTGCTGCGACGTCATCAGCGAACATGGTGATTTCAGCACAATTTATGGAACCAGGTAGGTCGTTTAACAACAATAAGAACATATTATTGTTTATAGAGAGCAGCATTGAGAGGGCCAGCATTCTACCGCTTAGTTACCGCCGCTATTCAAATACTTAAAATCTCATTCAACTGTTAACGTCTTACCGGCTAAGCTGCAAAAAGGTATAATCTCTAGATTTGGATCTTCGAAAATACGTGCAAACTAACAGTCAAGTTATTTAATGTAACTGCTATTGCTATGTAACAAGGTTCACAATCGCTCACCTCGCTGTCTGCAGTAGCAGCACAGTATTCTCCCCCTCATAAGTGCAGGCAGCAGTGACCAGCCCGTACGTCAGCGGCAGGTTAGACGAGAGCATGTACCCGTGACCGCCACACGCGAGCCGGCAACGTTCGACGCACTCGGCCGCGTCCGCTGTACTCACTGCCTTTAGGCAACACGACAGGGCGTGCAACTGGAGAGAGAAAAAAATATACAAGATCTGTCATTGATTCAAAAAAACCGGTCAAGTTCGATTCCGACACCTAGGGTGAAAATTTTAATTTTGTCATTTTGTTTTCGTGAATTTTTCAACCGCTATATTTTTTCTGTAATTTTTACGTAAGCACATTATACCATGATCTTTTTCTTATTTTTCGGTCCACCAGCTTTGGAGATACATTTTTTGTGGTTTTTCAAGGATTTCTTGAAATAGATGTCAATCGCTTGTAGCTGGCTAGTTAAGACTATAATCGACATTTTTTTCAGTCCACCAGTTTCGGCGATAAGGTGGAGGGGGGATTGGAACAATAGCATTAAGATATCTAGGGGGGGCATATATTTTTTATGGTTTTTCAAAGATTTCTCGAAATTAGTGCCAGTAAATAGTTAAAGTATATATCTACTAAATACTTAGTTAAAAACAGCTAAGACTTACTTTGATTTATGCGAGAAAAAGTCGACGTTTCGGTCAACTTAAGAGTGACCTTTATCAGGCTTCGCGAGGGTGTCGCACGCGCCGGAGCACCGGCGCATAACATTTTCTCGCATAAATCAAAGTGAGTCTTAGCTGTTTTTATCTATTTTGTTATGATGGACAATCACCCTAATTTTAGTGATTTATGTATCTGCTCTTTAATATCTACAATTTGATACTCTTATTGTATTTTAAGGATTTTCATTTCCTTTTCTCTCTTTTGTACTGGAAATATTATGAGCAATTTCAAATTTTCAATATTTTTTTGCACCCTGTTATGTGGGCAAATTAATGCTATTTTTGTGCCAAATTTCAAGTCTATCTTAAACGGTGCTAAACTTATGAGGCTGCTGTATCTTTTGTACCTTTTAGATACTACAGAACCCTAAAAACACAATTGTCACGACATAATATATCCCCGAGGAGGTTGTCAGAGGTAATACTGAGTGTAGACTGTCAGTAGAACAGACACAGAACAGAACACCGACGATTTGGACGATCTTTAATGTTGCTATAGTTATGAGGCTGTGACATACGGACGGACGGACGGATAACGGAGTCTCACCATAAAGTAAAGGTTCCTTTTGTTCCGTAGTACTGGAACCCTAAAAATATTAGTCATTAGGGCGGGAACTTGAAATCTAATGCTAAATGCTATGCCGATGTATGTATTAGCGTTACCTCGGGCAACCGCTCCATCTCCCCCGACTCGAGCTCGGCAGTGACGTTGTTGTACATCTCCCAGAGCCAGTTGGCGTTGATCCGGAACGCGTGCACGGACGCTATGCCGATGAAAAGCTTGTGCTGCTGGGTCAGGTAGTCCAGGATTTGAGGCTCCGGCTCGCTGGAAGACAATTATGAAAGTTTAGTTCAATTATTCACAAAGATAGACGCCTCTTTAGTTATTTCTAATTCACGAGACGTCAAAACCGACGGTAAATAAGGCGTTGTATAAGTATTTATTTAGTATGTATTTACTAGTATATTATTATTATATCGAGGGCATCAAACTGAAAAGGCGTATCTACAGATTTTCTGAGATCCGAAATTTCCGATTTTTTTGGGTCAATCTCCATATTTATTAGCTCTGTGATGTACTGAAAAAGTAACGGTTGCTTCACTGGTTATAGGTACTATTATGCCTAAGTCTACGACGTGAAAAGGCGTTTTTTAAATTTTAAGAAAAATATTTATAAATAATTAGACTATACTTTTATATTTTTGTAGATACGCCCTTTCAGCTTGATGCCCTCGATATATTAATATATTTATCTATCTTTATATAAACAGGATATCTATTATTAAAAATAGTACACCGCCATTTCAGCAATCCTTTTAAACAGTTTCTTCCACCCAAAAGTTGGCTAGACGAGATCGCTTTAAGCGATAAGGCTGCCTGTTTGTGCTTACATAATAGGTTAGTTAAATGTATATTTCTGTTTCCTTTTTTATGTATTTAGTATTGTTGTTTTTGTTGACCGTTTCATTCAGGGACAGACGATAATCGAAAACACTCCTAACATCCTTCATTGTTGTACACAAACTCACATCGGGTTTGGTTAACTAACCGGGTCGCAACACTAACCCGTTCAAAAATCAACTCGCGTCTTAACAAGGACTGTTCAAAAATAATAGTGCCGTTATAATAGTGCCGTTCGCTAAGCTCCAAACGTCACTTGACATTTTTACATTCCATTTCGTACAGAGGGGGTCCTCTCAACAATATATTTATACTAAATATATTGCAAAAATGACAAAATGAACCCGAGTGTTCCTACCCAGCCTAGCACTTCTGGGATGTATGTTTTGGTTCTTTTATTAGCACCCGTCATACGCCATACATTCTCCCCCACCATACTCACTTCGGTTTCGGCTGGCTCTGCCTCCTGACAGCGGAGTATCTGGTTGCTATGGTGACCGCCTTCGCCATGTAGTTGCACATGTCGTTGACGAGCACCACCCGCACGAACATCATCGTTCCGTACGTCAGCTTCGAGGATGGGGAGTTCACGTATGTGCCGTCCTGGAGAGAGAGCGTGGGGGTGGAGGTCAAAGATCGTTTCTACATGCTAGACTTTTGCTTGGGTTCTTTCAACTTGTGTACCTTTTTTAAATCGCTTAAGGTATTTAGCAGTTTTTATAAGATCAAATCCTTATTGATTTGCCAAGGTCTTCGATTCACACCATGCTAGTACTGTAAAACCCAGTGGCGTGCACAGAACTTTTTTCCGGAAAAGCAATCAGAAGTTCAAGTAAAATGTTTCATATTTTTTTTATTGTCGTACTTGACCTTCTGATTGCTTTTCCGGAAAAAAGTTCTGTGCACGCCACTGGAAAACCACAATATGTAGTATATGGAATGAAATAAAAAACCGGCCAAGTGCGAGTCGGACTCGCGCACGAAGGGTTCCGTACCATTATCTATAAAAACGGCAAAAAAACATGTCTGTTGTATAGGAGCCCCCTTAAATATTTAATTTATTCTGTTTTTTAGTATTTGTTGTTATACCGGCAACAGAAATACATCATCTGTGAAAATTTCAACTGTCTAACTATCACGGTTCATGAGATACAGCCTGGTGACAGACGGAGAGCGGAGTCTTAGTAATAGGGTCCCGTTGGTTACCTTTTAGGTGCGGAACCCTAAAAAGCACGTCATTTTTCATGGGCATAGCGAAGTTTTAATTTTTTGGGGGGTTCAAGAAAATAAGACGACAAAAAGTGCACAAAAAATTGCCAGACATTGACTTAAGTAACTGAAACTAGATTTACGAGGGGAGGCTGAAAAGTAATCTACCTAACTATGAAAGAAATGACGTAACTGGATAGTTTATTTTTATTTTTCTACATAGTCCCCTGCTAATAAAATGCACTTATTAAATTTTTCAAATATTGAATTTAAGCCATTAAAAAAAAAAAAAACGGTTTGTCGTCAAAATAGTCAGAAACCGCTGCCTTCATTTCGTCATCGGTCATAAACCTTCGTCCCCTGAGGTCTTTCTTGAGAAGTCTAAACAGAAAATAGTCACAGGGGGCTAGATCTGGACTATAAGGGGGGTGATCAATGGTTTCGAAGGCATTGTCTTTAATTGCTAGCTTCGTTGTGCGTGCGGTATGCACTGGTGCGTTATCGTGCAAAATCAGAATTCCTTTGCTTAGTTTACCTCGCCGTTTTTCTTTTATTGTCTCTCTTAGTTGGTATAATAAGTTTGAGTAATAATCAGCATTCATTGTAGTTTTCTTCGGTAAATAATCTATGAGCAAAATCCCTTCTGTGTCCCAAAAGATTGTAGCCATAAGTTTACCGGCCGATGGACAGACCTTGAATTTCCGAGGCGGCTTCTCATCGTTAAATTTCCACTGTAACGACTTTTGCTTACTTTCCGGGTCCCATTGTCGAATCCAAGTCTCATCACATGTTACAATTCTAGAAATTATTTCTTCCTCTTTCCCTCGACTCATGTCCAAAAACTCTTCGCAACATTTGACACGCCTCTCCATGTCAAATGCAGTCAACATTCTAGGGACCCAACGTGCACTAACCTTGACATGTTCAAATGCTCATGAATTATTTCATTGACTCGCTCTTTACTGACGCCCACATCTCTAGCTATCTCCCACTGCTTCACTCGTCGGTCCTCTAATATAATTTTTTTCACCCTGGCTACATTTTCATCGGTGACGGCCGAAACTGGTCTTCCGCTACGAGGATCATCTTCGAGGCTCTCACGACCTAATTTAAACTGCCTTGACCAAAACTTTATAACAAATTCGGAAGAACACGAACTGCCAAAGACACGTAACATACGCTGTCTGATCTCCGAAGGCGTATTCCCTTCTTTATTCAAAAACTTAATCACCGCACGCTGCTCGATTTTATCCATTTTCACTTTTTCTACCGACATGTTCATGAATGTACGACATGAATGTAATACATTTTGAAAATAGAATAACAAACTAATATAAATCCATACCAAACAGCATTATTTTTGTATATATTTCTGACGAAGGAGATTACATGTCAGCCGCCCTACGTAGATACCGGAGGAGCCCAACATTTTCATAACAAAATGACGTGCTTTTATTCAGTAGTATCATTATTATCATACATGTATTGCATCATATTGGGTATATTTACATATGGGTATTATCATAATATCTCTGTAATGTCTGTCTGTATTGTTGTTTGTAAATTAAAATAAATATATTTTTTATTATTTACCTTTGAACGGCTTTTTGAATTCATGGATTATTAATAAAATTATACATATTAACAACAATAACAAACAAATACGATATATTTCGACTCATTCGGTGTAATGAAGGAAAAGTTGAAAGGTGAACTTAATGCTAATTGGCGTTTCAATGACATTTCAAAGATGTTAATTAAAATGTACAGTCTCAGACAATTAGGAATACCCGTAGCTGTAAATAATGTTTAAATTAATTATTATGTTCTATTGTATGTTTTTAAGGTCATAGCGCTCATATTATTACGTACAATGCACCACTATCTTGCAAATAAATAATTTCGCACAGATGTTTCACAAATAAACGAATGATTCGGATTCTTTGTATCGTGCTTGCCAGTTAACTGTGGATAAATGTGAAGCTATCAACACCTTCATTTATAACCATTTTTATTTTGTAATTTTTGAAATATCGACGTGTTTTACTTGAAAAAAAAATATCATATTCGACCCCTAGTTGATAGGCATTATTTGTTGGAAATGATCCCTAGTATAACGCCTTTAAAGGAATAGGTCGAATTACCAAGCACCCTGTCTAAGGCTTTGTATCGTGCTTGCCAGTTAACTGTGGATAAATGTGAAGCTATCAACACCTTCATTTATAACCATTTTTATTTTGTAATTTTTGAAATATCGACGTGTTTTACTTGAAAAAAAAATATCATATTCGACCCCTAGTTGATAGGCATTATTTGTTGGAAATGATCCCTAGTATAACGCCTTTAAAGGAATAGGTCGAATAACCAAACACCCTGTCTAAGGCTTATATATACGAGTATAAAGGTTTTCTCTTTGTTAAATGGTATTTACTTTCAGACAGAAGTTGACTGCTATGAAACAGTGAAATGATAATCACTTTTGCTTAATACATTTTTTCCGTTGAATATGTATGACAGGTCAGACATGATTGTATATAACCGGAGCATTCCTGTATACAAATAACACTAATCAAATCTGGTATACCACAGCTGCACTCGTAAAATAACGTTCTTACCTCGAAAACCTTAGAATTCTTCATCAGCATATGTAACGTTCTTACCTCGAAAACCTTAGAATTCTTCATCAGCATATGTAACGTTCTTACCTCGAAAACCTTAGAATTCTTCATCAGCATATGTAACGTTCTTACCTCGAAAACCTTAGAATTCTTCATCAGCATATGTAACGTTCTTACCTCGAAAACCTTAGAATTCTTCATCAGCATATGTAACGTTCTTACCTCGAAAACCTTAGAATTCTTCATCAGCATATGTAACGTTCTTACCTCGAAAACCTTAGAATTCTTCATCAGCATATGTAACGTTCTTACCTCCAAAACCTTAGAATTCTTCATCAGCATATGTAACGTTCTTACCTCGAAAACCTTAGAATTCTTCATCAGCATATGTAACGTTCTTACCTCCAAAACCTTAGAATTCTTCATCAGCATATTTTCCCGAGGTATCCTCACATTGTCGAACCCCAAGAAACCATTGTTCGTGCCGTTCATACCAAGCTTGGCGCCAATCTCGCCCACTTTGACCCCCGGGAGGGGCATGTGGGTTTCCTCGTCCCTTAGCTGCACTATGAACGGGTGAATGCCGTGGCATTTGCCTTTTGTGTATAGCTGGGCGACTACGACGCTGTAGTTGGCTGTGTGGGCCACTGTGGACAATATGACAAGTATTTTATCGCGTGTAGCAGCAGTACCTCAGTCGGTTGGACGCCGGGCTCTCAATCTTTAAACCCGGATTCGATTCCTGTCGGTCGCGTATACATCACTGAGGTTTATGTGCGTAACATTTTGTATACTTACCACTTGCTAAACTGTGAAGGAAAATACTTAGGTAAAAAGCGTGTTGGTGTACCCGAAGTTACGGCGATAAGGTTCAACACCCATCACGTTGAGACGTACAAATCGTCGGTGTTCTGTTCTGTGTCTGTTCTACTGACAGTCTACACTCGGTATTACCTCTAACCTCCTCGGGGACATATTATGTCGTGACAATTATGTTTTTAGGGTTCTGTAGTACCTAAAAGGTACAAAAGAAACCACAGTCTCATAACTTTAGCACCGTTTAAGATAGACTTGAAATTTGGCACAAAAATAGCATTCATTTGCCCATATAACACGGTGTAAAAAATTGTTGAAATTGTTCAAAATATTTCCAATACAATAGAGAAAAAAAATAAAATCTGAAAATAAAATATGGACACTAAGCTGTAGATACTAAAGAGCTGATTGTAAAAATATATCTTTCGAGAAATCTTTGAAAAACCACAAAAAATGTACTTATCTACGATACTGGAGGACCGAAAAATATGAAAAAAATGACGATTATAGTTCATAACTGGCCGATTACAGGAACTCTATAGCAATTTAAAAGTTGAACATAAATGAGAAATATAAAAAAAAGTAAAATAAATATAAAAAATATTGTATCCACTCCCAAAGGCAATTGCAACATCAAAAGCAACTTTATAAGTACATAGATTGTTTATCCGATGTTATAAGCAAGCAATATTACATTATAACAACCGATTCTGCGGTACGATTGGCCCAATTTATTATAAAACCGCTAGAGACCCAATCAACAACAGATACGAGAAATAATTCCCGACCTTATTTCTTAAGCCACGCATCCTATAACCTGCTTGGCCTTCAAGGCAGCTTTACCGGAACGACGCACCCAAGGTTCATGAATGAATGAAGGTTCAAGGTCTTCTTGTCATTTTCGTGAAATTTTTAGTTGAAAATATTATAAATAAAGATGATATTTTTGACGGACATAGATAAAGTATTGTGTGCAAAATTAGACAAACATAATTAGACATTAGGACACTCGTGCAAAATTATTACGAAACTCGTTTCATAAACAAGCACTCTAGTTCCAATGTCTCTAATTATGTTACAGTTGCACAAAATGCTATTATAAAAATACAATATGGGTATCAAATTGTAGCTATTAAAGAGCTGATTGTAAAAATATATAGTTTTGGGTATTATTTACTTGCATTTATTTCGAGAACTTCGAAAAACCACAAAAAAATATGCCCCCCCCTTATCTCCAAAACTGGTGGATCGAAAAATAAGAAAAAAATTACAGGAAACATATAGCGGTTGAGAAATTCACGAAAACAAAATGACAAAATTAAATTTTTCATCTACGATACGGAACCCTAGGTACGTTTTTTTTTTCTTATCAAAAAGTTTGGATACTGTCACAGATATTTTACCTGGGATAAATACCTGAGTTTGACACGGCTTGCGGTTGTGGACGGTCATGCCATCAAGCCACATTATACTTATTTTGACATAACCTTGTGGCTCCGTAGGTGTTATAAGGTCTGATATCTATATTTTTTGAATGCATATTTTAATTTGGTTGATCTTCTTTTGATTTTATGGATTTGGAGATATTTTCTACAAATCACGTATCCAACCTAATGATTTTCTCAAAAGCACAATCTATTTATAAATAAATATAAATATATTGTCACGACAAGATTCCCCGAGGGGGTGTCAGAGGTGTTCCTAAGTGTGAACTGTGAAATGCAAGTCACAGCCCACACTCGGTACACCCACGTTTCAATCTATTTATATTATATTAGCTTTTGCCCGTGGCTTCACCCACGCTGTTTTCGTTTCGGATAAAAAGTAGCTAATGTAACTCTACGGCCCATAAACTATCTCTATACAAAAAATCACGTCTATCTATTGCTACGTGAAAGAAGGACAAACCAACAAACATACTTTCGCCTTTATAATAGGGGTACGGATTTAAATATATTAAATGGGTTTTATCAAAAGTTAAAGCTCTATCTAGGAATCCAAGTCTGAAGAAATTTACAAAACTTAATTTTATCAAGATGTAACAATAATGTAGAATAATTAATCTTTTTGAAATCATGAATTGTTTTTATTAATAATTACTAATTTCTATATAAGATTTGTGAATCTCCAACAAGTTATTCAGGTTGTATCAAAAATAATTGATTTGTCATAAATAATCTAGTTATCCAATAGAAATGTATTCGCAATCAAAGTTATTTAAGTTATCAGAAGGGCATTACATTAGCTCATGATTCATTACGTCAAAAATAACGCTTTGATTAGATTATTACCCTTTAATCCTTATTAATCAATAACGTAATCGAAACTAAAGTAATTAATGTAGATAAATAGATGCAATACTAAATTAGCCCTAAAGTGAAGTGTAGAAGATAGGTACAAAGTCCAACGTGACGTCATCACAATCGTGAGGTTAACGTGATCTCCACTGTACATATATTTCATTGTACCAGGAAAATAAAAATAAGTATGTTATGGGGTCTTATTGTCTAACTTCAACATCTATCGCTATTGCTTCCAAAGATACGCGTGAGTGACGTGTCACGTAATTTCTAGCTAATCACGTTATCTTTTAAAGCAACAGCGATAGATGTTGAAGTTAGACAATAAGGCCCATGGTTTGGCAAATTTGACAACAAGAACAAGTTTACATAATGAACAGAAAATCACTTGTACTGTCCCACAAATTTATTTAGAACTTCCTGACCGGTTTCGCCTATATGGCATTATCAATAACGACAAGAAGTTTAAATATTTTTTTAACAAGTTACCTATCATGTCTGTTATGTGCAACAAGTGTATCTTTTAATTTAAAGGGTCCGAGTTCGGGAATCGGGCAAAAACCGGGATTTTTCACTTTAATGATAGCAAATATTAACATTTCTAAACAAAATAAATAACCCGTGCTACTCTAACTGAAACTCTAACTTCACTCTAAGTGAAGAATAACATCATTAAGAACAATTGCTGTAAATTGTTATACTAACTACAGAAAAAAAACCAGGAATTTCAAGAAAACTCTCGAATAGCATTATCGTATCATCACTATTGTGATTTAATTAGAGACATAACAATGACAAAATATATTTCAGAATCATAATAAAACATCAAACAACATTATAAAAAAAAACTGTTTTCAGACACGATTTGCAGTTTATTCACACTACGCAAAAATGTTGCAAAAAAGTCAAAATAACTGAGGTTTTCTATGCGCGGCTGTTGATTAGAGAGAGATAGACAGTTACAAAATAAAAGCGTTCGAGCAGGACTTATTTCCACGGAGCGTCGACCTATAGGCACTATGTTATGATGCGTTTGGCAAGGAAGCTAATGAATTAAAAGTATTACGGTTCTTTTTTATCATTGTTAGATAGGGAATATTTCGCAAAAGGTTTTTAAGGGAAGTCACAAATATATACTTATAAGAAGGCCTTTGGTACAGAGTATGTGTCACCGGCAAACTCAATTTTAGGAAAAACTAGTTTGGCCTCTGGGTTGTCGTAAAAATTTAGCCACTAAAGTTCGCGACTCGCCATAACTAACATTCTTACAAATCGGCTCTCTTCTGCGCTGAAGGATTTATGAAAAACTAGTTTGTCCTAAAATAGGATTATTTGGTCGGTAACATAATATATAATTAGATAATTATGCTATAACTAATGATAGCTATTTATTATATTTAAAATAAGTTGGAACTAAAATGAGCAAAAACCAGTCAGGTGTTTGATGTGTGCCAAGAGCTAGCCTTCAGCTGCGCCTTGTTCAGTTTTAGAATAGTCCAAGCCAGAAACATGGACATTTATAATAGAGAAGTATGAGGTATATTTTACGTGGTCAATTTATATGAATATATATTTATATGGTTTTCCATCTAATATTGACTGCATTGAAGGGGTAAAGTTCCTGTTGGTTGGTTGTTCGTGGGGGGACACGGCTCGGGTTTCCCTGACTCGATGGATACCTACAATAGATAAATTCCATCTACTCACATCCGCCAGGCCACCACTTGTACGAGGTGAGAGTGGGGCTGTTGAGCACAAACTCCTTCGTGCTGGGGTCGTAGGTGGCCGTCGTCTCTAGACCTCGGATGAACGTGCCGTGACCGAGCTCAGTCTGGAAACATTTGGGGTGCGGTCACGAATGTTTCACTTCAGGTATTGGATAATCTCATCACCACAGAGCTAACATCACTTATATAATTATAGGCAAAAGTCAAAGGGTAAAAATATTAAGTTAGGCTTTGTGATGCAATGGTAGATAGACAGTAGAATTGGAGGAGTGTAATGTAGGAGGTATGTAAAACAAAGACATGTAGCAAGTGCCACCAAGAATAGATAATAACAAGCATAAATCATATCAATTTCCATATATTCGTCTGATATAAATGTGTAGGTTTTTCATTTTTCATTGTCAGTTTTATACCTTTTTGAAAGGGAATATAAACTCATGTATAAATATGAATTACTTTGCATTATTCAGATTTAATTGGGTGGTAGAGCTGATGCTAGGCTCGACTGTGGAGGTACCACCATCTTACTTGTTGACCCCCTCGAAGTAATTCGGGGGAGAGTAAGAGGACAGCTCACAAGCAAAAAACCAGGAGGCCCACCATGCTTGGGACCGATGGATGGCGGTATATCCATCCCTAATAGCCGGGCCTTATATGGAACAAGACTGGTGACGGGCAGCGGCGTCACAGGTGCGAGTGCCCAACGTGTGTGAGTATGGGAAATTCTTCCAGGATGACCGCCGGGAGTGGCAAAGTCCTGGAAAGGCTTATGTCCAGCAGTGGATGAACTAGGCTGATGGATGGATGGATTCAGACAATAAATTTCGCTATGCAATTAAATTAAACACAAGCAAGCTTCACTCACCTCTCGCTTAAAGTTTGAAGTAAGTGTAAGACAGAAGAATATTTAAAAAAATCTTCAGCATGATTCGCCAAAATTTATCTTCATTGTTGTTTTTGATCAATAACTGCTCAGGCAATATACCCACCTGTGCATAAGTCCCAATCATGTCGCAGTTGAAGGCCCTCCCAATCCAGTAAGCCTGCTGTTCCACTGAGCCCTGACCCATGATGGTAGGAATAAACATCACATAGTGTAGAGTGAGCGGGGAACCGTCTTGCAATATAGCTGAGCCGAGATAGCCTCCCAACACCTCCCTACAGGATAAGCGGAAAAGTAAACAAAGAAAAAATGTCAGCAGGATAGATGAGTAATACAGCTGTATTGTTTAACTTAAACATCTATCACTATCGCTTTTAAATATATCATGATTAGCTAGAAATGACATCACAAATAACTTTTAGCCAATCACAATACATTTGTAAGTGATAGTGATAATGTTGAAGTTAGACAATAAGGCCTGAGGTCATAGTTTTCTTTTTGTTGCCATTGGCAGATACAGGGGGGGGAGGCATGGAGGTCGTGCCCCCCCCAAAACACCCAGGATTTTCATACATTTGGTTAGACTATTTGATTCGATTCATGTGCACTTTACACAGCATATAAGGTACAATTGGTTTGCCAAAAGTATCTTAAAGCATAAGGCGCCTAAAAACTAACTTTAAAATCCTGGATCCGCCCTTGTTTGTTGCTGTTGTTTACATTTTTAGATGGCCATGCAATCTTATCTAGCAGAGACAAGTACAGAGTAAATAAGTGAACTATTTATCAATGAATAATGAGACATTTTTGTGATAAAATTATCAATAAATAATGTTTATGTAAGTCACGATAACAATATTTAATAAATGAATACATAAAATTATGTTTAACATTCAAACACAGATTCAGATTATTTACTTTTACATTATTTAATAAACAATACAATACATATAATAAAAGTGTAGAACTCAGTGAGTCTGTAGTTGAAGAAAAGTAATAAATTTTTATTTAGAAAAATTTTCTATTTAGAAAGGGGGTGACTAAAAAAGTTGGGGGAAGTTGCTGGCAACAGCTAGTTAATTATAAATTGATTTAAAAACTTTCAATTAAATTGTTATGGAACTGGGATTCTTCTATTCAATTCATCAACAGAACAAACAGTTAAAATTTTATCATTCATTGAAGAGGTCCCTGAAAAATGTTGTAGCCATCAAAAAAAATTAATCAGATTTCATAATAAAACAACATTTTAAGATTGACAAGTTGACAACTGAATGATTCATTCATTTTAAAAAAAGTTACAATAATATTGCTTAAAATGTTTTTTGGGGGATCCTTTCAATTAGAAACTTCTAAAGTCTTACCTGTAGTTTTCCATGCCTGTGTTTTCTTCCTCTTGCAGTCGTCTTATAAACTTGAATAGCTTGCAGGCCTTTTTAATGGCCAGCTCATACTTCTCCTTGTGACTGAGGTATGTCGAAGGGACGTCTTCATGGTGGATGCCTTCCTTGAGGACCATCTCCTCTACAAGTTGCAGAAATATTAATTGTGGCAAATGGAAGTTGTTGAACAAAGGTTCAGTGTAAAAATATTGTTTCGTATTATTTTTCCTTGGTATTAGGAAGGATGTCATACAATAACAGAGAAAAGTTGTTCTAGACAATTGTTCATGTTACTTCAAGTTAAAATAACATACCACCCCATTATAACATGGGACCTGCCAAACGAGAAGTAAATATATCCAGGAGTGGGTCCATAAACTAGGGTTTGTTGAAAATGTTGAAAATTATATACTATTCTACTGTCAGTGTTGGAACCTAACAAATGGCAACATACACTATACATTGGTAATAAGGCTTTGTTGAATAACTATTCAGTAAATTTTAGTAGGATTTTTACAATCTGGCTGCGAACCGCTCTTAATCAAATACTTTTGGAACACTTTTAAAAACAATAGAACTTTTAATAAGGCCTACAGAATACGATCTTTGACCAGCAATTATGTTTACACTGGCTGGGCATAATTGTTTACCTCTTTTAGTTCTCTCCTTGGTTTTCTCAACCCCTCCATCGATAAGGTTTGTGAGTTCTGTTGTGTTGAATGTGCATTTATCTCTCTCCTTTTGCAGATCAACATTTACTTTCTTTGTTGTATCCTTCATTTTCACTTACGAGTGACTATTACAAGTTGGCGGAAGACAGACAACTTGGCGCGACGGAATATTTAGGACAACTAAAGTTGTTGAGTTGAGTTGAGTGAGTGACACAGGTGAGTGAGTGAGAGGCCTGCTCAGGCCGGGTGATTAGCGCGATGCGATGGCGAAATTTGCTTGATAAAAACAAAATTTTGGTGAACTATGCCCGATGACGTGTATCCTTATCTTATTAATGATGTCTCGCAATTATACTTCTTATTTTATGGTCCACTTCCCGCCTGAAATTAATTAATAATTAAAGTGTGTGCATGAGAGGTATATGGTTCAGCTTATTTATACGTTCATGGATTTAGTTAGCTTACCAATCAAACTTTCACTTCTGGAAATAGACGCGTTTTAGTAACGCTAAAATAGTGCAAGTTATTTCCTTTTTTGTTGTTAAAGTAAAGAAAACGTTTCCTAAGTTTATTTGGAAAAAATCCACGTACGGACGAAAATCAACAAAAAACGGTGAAAGAAATATGAAATGAACGAAAGTAAACACGGGGGTGGTTATGATCCTTGCGGTCCGAAATAGAATTACATCGCTAAAATCGATTACGAAAGTATGAAGTGAATGGCTTATGATCCATTGTAATTCTATTTCGGACCGCAGGGCAAATGAGATCACTGTAAAATACTATTTTTAAGGCACTTTTCAACCAAAAACACCCACCATTCGGCCATGAACCTCAACAAACGTCATAATCGTTGGAAAAATTGTCTGTCAAACGTGATTGTGCAGCTAACTTCAAGCCACTACTAACCACCACTATGGTACAAAGACATTGGTAGATGTTATCAGAATAAACAGATTCATCAGCTGTCGTTGGTCAGTCGGTTATGTAAATAAACAGAATACAGTCTTTGCCATGGTATGGACTATGGTGATTGGTGGTCTTAGAGCATTTAACCAACCGGGAGGCTGCATAAGCAGGCATACACCTCTGCCAAAGGTATGAGACCGGCGGCGGTCATAGGTATTTGTACCAGAATTCAGGTGTTTGTACCATGTACTTACACTATAGTACGCAAAAATACCATAATTTTTGCATTAAATTTTGATCACTACAAAAATAATATTGGTTTTTACAGCACGTAGTTGCAGTAGTTCGGAAATAAATAAATAAAACCCCTTGAAAATTAATTAATTATAAACCGGTTGGGTGTATAACTATTAATTAAATGTGTGAAATAGTGTACAAGTGAGTTTTTTTTTCCAAGTTTCACCAATTGCCGACAATCGCAAGTATAAATTATATTTTACATTTCTAATCATAAGCAATCTAAGTGTACTTTAGCACACTTTCTTCGTGTAATTGAATAAAACGTATGGTAAGAATAATCTATTCAATTCTCTTTACCATGTGCGAGAAGAATGTCAATACACATTCACATAATTCAAGGTGGTGCTAAAGCCTAAACAAGACATTGTTTGAGGAAGCTATTTAAATTTTCATTGTTATAAATATTAAGATTTTAGATGTCGATCTCTTTTCGTATTTTAATTTAGGCTCTGTCAAGTACTAGTCTAGGTTGTTAAAGTTATTATCAACGTCATCTGATTCTTAGTCTTGATTATATATAGCCCCTCCATTGGTACATGCTCTAAGCTAAGGTATGACTGTGGTGGTTGCAAATAAATTATACAGTTTACCGTCTTTGGGCGGTTGGTGGTGATTTGAAACTTCAATGGTCGGTCACGAAGTTCATATGAGTTTGTTCGGTTTATTTACGTAACCGACTTATCAACGATAGAGCGTGGTGAATCTGATTGTTTTGATAACCACACCCTATCTTTAGCCCTGTGTGTCTGGTACAAATGCAAGCGTACGGAAAGAACACAATTTATGTATCCTTTTGACTGATTTGAAAGTTATACTATTTAAAAAAAAAAAATGAGTCGAGGTTGTATTTCTTTCTATTTTTCGCCAAGCACCAGTGTTGACAACCTCGGATTTTGGTTTTTTCCTAGCTTCTTGTAAAAAACCCCTAAATTACACTTTTCAGACTTCCCCCGTAACCATTTAATTTAAAACGATAACACAATTTAAGGTTGATTATTATTGAATTAACTATGAATTTAATTGGTTTAATTAACTGAACATTTCAGTAAATTGACACAGTCATGAAGAGCGTCCATTTTTAAAGAATTTAACGTTTATATTCACAGTCCCAAACTCGAATCAAACTAAGTTGAGTTATTTCTATCCTGTTTGACACATGAGAGTGCTAAACTCGAGCTCAAAAGGAACTGTGAATACAAGCCTAAGTCAAAATAGAAAAATGTCTTATGAAAAATATATATTATTTGTTGCTAGCGATAGAGAATTGCACACCACATTTCGATTTATGCCTTCTAAACCGAACATTTGTCTCAAATAACTTTCCTAAAAAAAAACCTAAATATTTTCATACTCTAAAAACCCCTTAATCATGAAAAAGTACCCTAAATTTAGGGGAAAATACCATATGGTGGAAGCACTGCTAAGGACATCTTTCTTCTTTATGGTAAGGTTGTGTTCCATTATCAATGGTAAATGTCAAACTAAATCGATCGATTTACCTAAAAATATCGATACTTTTGTACAACACTATTACGTCTGTCCGATTCCGTCCGCCATATTTCTTTCTTGTGTGCGTTGGGACCATCTTCGTCAAGATGAGGTTAGTTTTTATAAAAATGTGTAATTTTTCGGTATATTTCTACAAACTTATGGTGTTTCTATGATGGGTGACTGATTCACCATAATGTGGATTATAATTTGCAGCTCTTGTGCGAAGAAAATTTGTGATATCTCATGTGAACGTTATCGGCCTGATGAAACCATGTGGTCATCCACGATTTTCTTTTATTTCGCAGTTCCTTAAAACTCCAGAAGAGGCTTGCAGCCTCTGTTATGCGATGCGGTAAAAAGAAAGTGTGGCTTGATCCCAATGAGATCAATGAAATCGCCAACACAAACTCCCGTAAGTAAATTTTCTGTCTCTAACCACGCATGGTAAACACTGAGCGATGGCAACTGTTATCTTGTCTGCCTATTAAAAACCTAGAGAGAACCTGCCGTTGAACAATTCTATTAATCGGTTGGGGTGTTGTTATGGGGATACTGAAGTTTGTGGGACAGTTGGTGTGCCCCATTATTGACTCCGACCAAAAAGACTTCTCGGACCAAATTGTAGGCTGTTTGGATAAATTGTTCGGTTGGTCAGTGTGTCGATAAGGGGCACGACTAAATTTATAACCCCTAATTAAGACTAACTAGCAGATAGTCGTTAATAAACTCACACCGAGTTGGGTTTCCTACCAGGGTCGCAACACTAACCCGTTCAAAAATGAACTCGCGTCTCAACACCGACTGTTCAAAAATGACAGTGTCGCTACACTGGTGTCGAATTTTTCAACATCAACTCTGAGCAGGGTTCGCAAGGTTTGTATAGACTCCAAACGTCACCTGACATTCACGTAAATTTTCGTAAATGAAATGACGTTAAATTTAGTACCGAGGGGGTCCTCTCAACGTTATTATACTAAATATAATGCAAAAATGACAACTGACGTTTGGAGTGTCGCTACACGATGAAACCCGTTCAAAAACTCAGCGTTACAACCCCAGTGTTCCTACCCAGCCCAGAGTTATTTAATGAACGCACAGCTTGGGATCTTAAAAGGCCTACTTGGGTGAATCATAAAATGATTTGAAAGTAGAATGAAGTCGAGAGTTTTTTCACACGTGCATAAGAGACGGCATTAGAACGGAATCATAATATGATAAAAAACAGTTACTGCCTTTGATTAAAGAAAGATATTGATATAAGCGGACCAATGACAAAATGCTTGCTCCCTCTACAACTAAGCATAGTTTAATGCTAAATCCACCATATTTTCACCACCTTTCAGGACAGAACATCCGTAAGATGATCAAGGATGGTCTTGTCATCAAAAAGCCCGTAGCGGTGCACTCTCGTGCCCGTGTCCGCAAGAACACTGAAGCCAGACGCAAGGGTCGCCACTGTGGTTTTGGTAAAAGAAGAGGTACAGCTAATGCTCGTATGCCACAGAAGGTTAGTTTTATGTTGGAAACTATTTATATTGTCATTCCTACTCTAAGGATATCAATGCCTTTATCTTAATAAAACTTATATTTGTGGTTGAAAGTTTTGGATAGAAATTTTTTGTCTTTTGTTTCTTCTCAAAGTGACCACTGCACATTAGCCAGATGGAGGAAAGAATTTGTCTTCAATGCAGCAGACCATCAATCAGTGTATAATTAAATAATTTGTATATTTCAGGAACTCTGGGTGCAAAGACAGCGAGTATTACGTAAACTCCTCCTCAAGTACAGAACGGCTAAGAAGATTGACAGGCATCTGTACCACGCCTTGTACATGAAGGCGAAGGGTAATGTGTTCAAGAACAAGCGTGTGCTCATGGAGTACATCCACAGGAAGAAGGCGGAGAAGGCCAGGACCAAGATGCTCAGGTGAGATGAGCTTTGGGACTGAGAACCCTATTTGTTTAATTTCTTTGCTTTCTGGTGGCGATTGACCTGAAATTTGGCATTGGATGTAGGATTTCATGAGCATCTTAGGAAACTGGCAAATGTTCAACAATTTCACATTTGGTGAATTCATTTTGGTTTTCGAATCTTATAAGCAGCTTTAAGTCCTAGTATTTGATCAACTATTTAGCTGACTGAGTTTCCATTTAATGATGTTACTGAATATTTTTCTTTTTACATAGAAGGAAGTGTACAACATATAATTGGGCTTTTTGCAAGTATTTACTAAACTACCATTACCTATTTGGGTTGTGAATATTCACATAGTAAGGAAATTTACAGTTGATAAAAATTATCTCAGTCCATTGAGTATTAAATCAGATGCATTTTGCTATTCTAAACAAGTCAAAATGTGAGCACTTGCAGAATAAATAAACTAGCTACTTAATATAAATGTGGAATTAGAAAGATAGGCAACAATAAAAATTTAATGACTCCTAAAAATGCATTATGTTTCTTTGTTAGTCTGTCAGTCTGCAGCATATCCACGATAAGGAGATTAGTAAGCATTACTAAAAACTAATTTCCTGGCTTATTTGACGTGCATTACAAGACTTCTGGAAAATGAAAACCTGATAATGGTGGAGCTTAGTTAACGCGCGATGTGGGATTCCTTTATTTTCTATGACATTCCACTCTACTAGCTAGCGATAAGATTTACACCATATCTGGCCCTGACTATACCCCTCTCTAAGAAAACCTTAGGTTAACACCAACATTCCTCATTTCAGTGACCAGGCCGAGGCTCGCCGCAACAAGGTGAAGGAAGCCCGCAAGCGACGTGAGGAACGTATCGCTGCCAAGAAGGAAGAGCTTCTCCAGACCTTCGCGAGAGAAGACGAGGCCGCTGTTACGGCCAAGAAGTGATCTAGCCTGATAAGATATAACTAAAATATCCAATAAACATTGTTGGATTATTTAAGACTTTTATTTGGACTACGGCTTTCGGTTTCTCAGGTACGGGTGCACCACCGCATGAGTGGCATGGCTTGGTCACGTGAGGTTACACCTTGATTACTGCACATGTACTATATACAAGGTGACTTTTTGATCATCGTCCAAATTCATACTAGAGGCTTGGTAAGTGATCAGCATCATGAATCGATAACAATTTTTGTGAAATTCGTATAATGAAATTTCGACTTCCCATATTAATTCACTCCCAGTCCTGAGTGAATTACAATGGGGAGTCAAAATTTAATTTTTTATGAATTTTTCAAAAATCTTATTTGGTTCGTGATGCTGATCACTTATCAAGGCTCAAGTATGAATTTGGACGATGTTCACAAATTAACCTTGTATACTCGAATACAAATTCTAAGAAAATCCTTTTTTATTTTGATGAACTCCAAGAAGATAAAGGCCTCGCGAGACGGTGTCTTGTTGTCATCTCGACACTGTCTGGCGAGGTCTTAATATTCGTAGTTTTATTTAGGCACCCTTCAGATAGATCGTCTAGCATCACCAGAGCCGGCACGGTAGTCCTCGAGAATCTGTTCCGATGAAAAAGAACTCTTGTAATACTTGCTATCCTGTCTGCTGTGTTGGTCTTGCTGTGACGTTTCCCTCAATATTTCTTACAGCATTTGAATACACTTAACTCCGACTTTTAATTAGATGCAGTAAAATGACAGTGCGGAAACTGACTCGCTTATATACTTGCACAGCGCCCATTCCTTTTCCATACTATAATGTTACTTATCCGTCCAAGACTGCATAGAGTTCAGTGGGGTGGTGTAGTATGAAATGCCGTACATTTAGACCACGGTCGTACCGTGGGTAACCCTAAATGTTGATAACAATATGTGACCAATTATCATAGCTTAATCTAGAGAAGTTTTGTTTTTAGTTTTCATTATTTTGGTAATTAAATTAACCATTATTTTTAATGATTGTTTTAAAGAATTGTCCGATATGCCGTCACTTGAGAACTTTAGACATTATAATGACTGTGATGTATGATTGCTTATAAAAAAAGGGGTCTGTCTCTGTCTGTCTACTCATCTGTCATCCAGCTGTCAAATTAGTTTGAAGCAAATTATTATAAATTTATCTTGATAGCAAAGGACACATTTCGAAACAGCCATTTCTCAAGTGACGTCACACGAAGGCAAATGGAAGTTGCGGCTATTTCGTGAAAATATTCATCATCGAGTACATGCTGCAAAAAATTCTTCATATACCAACTTAGATTCTTGGTTTTCTTACAGGCCTCAAACTTAACAAGGATACCTCATGATTAAATCGGCATATCACTATATAATATTTATTTACAGGCATTATATTTATTTATTATTCTAGCTCCCTAAAGTTATTTACATGTAAGCTTAACACGCTCCGCTCGTGATTGTTGATTATAAATTTCGCAGGAGGAGAGCGTTCTCTGCGATCCATCCTCTTTGGCCGGGTAAAGTTGTAAAGGCCAGAGGGCAAACAGAACAGCCAGTCATATTAAAAAAAACATGGCATAAGGATAGCAGCCAGCCGCTAGTACGGAACCAAACCCACAGGTAGCAGGGAACGAGTCTTTCTCACACTTGCCGTCTTGTTTTATATATGTACTGCATCTGCATACTGATGGCCATGAACTTTAATCAAAATTTTAAGATATGTTAAACATGTTTTGAATATGTATGCTTACAATGCGAATAGGGACTTTGATCACTGTATACACAACGAAGGCACCCAGCACACACTCCAAGCGATTAGAAGTTCGCTTGTTCAAATAGTTGCAGTACACCTGCACGCTGATATGTAACTATGTGAAAATATGTAACGATTAGTATAGAGTATTATTTAAGCTCAATAAAATCTGTGAGATATACAGGGGGTATACGAGTGTACAGTTGTACACTTACAGTCGCCTTCAGTTCAAGCTCCCTTTTTCAAAACTTTCGACAGCAATAGCGCAGAAATGACAGCTGTAGGTAGTCTGTCATCAGTGGCTGTCATGCTGGCGATGGCGTCCGTACACCACACGCACCCAGCCAATCCTATGTCTATGCGCACCGCCGATGCCGCCGTGTCTTGAAGCAGCAGGTGTCACTCGCTATTCGTAAAAAAATCAAATTGCAAAAATAGCTTCACAGAGATGAGATAAATCGAATTTTCGTCCTCGAAAACCCTTAAACTATTAATTCTCTTGAAATCCATTTTCTAGAACCCGATTACAAAATATTGTTCGTTTAAGAACAGAAATTTTGACGCGACCAACTCAGTTGTGGGCGTGACCAAATGTCATGCTGTTTCATTTCGCTATCAGGTGCATGCTCCATGAAACTTGCGAGGACAAATACAATCACGCCGATTTCGTCACGGGCGCAAAACTGAAAGCGTGTTTTAGGAGAAACCAGTGGGTCTACCGCGTAATTCTCATTTTCATCAACATCAACTTGAGATTGAAGTTTGTCGTGCGTGCGACGACGCCCGCCTAACGTGCCATCTCTTTTGCACGCGTTGAATTTCGCATGCATTTGCTTGAAGTTGATACAAATGAGAATTACGCGGTAGAGCCCCAGATTTTGGCAAAACGGTGAACGTTTTCAAACATTATTTTTGGTTATTATTAATCTAGCTAACATTTTCGATGTTATTCATTTATTGATTTTATCTAAAACAATAAAAGCACATTCGGCTACACTTGGTAACAACAGTTTTTACGTATTTAGGGGTTGTTGTCAAGATATTGCTCAAATTTTAGTGAACACTCTGGTCTGGAAGAAATATCTTTTTAGAGATAGTAAGATCGCCTATGTACATGATATCTCTAAGTACAATGTGCAAATACAATGTTTTTGTGTACAATAAAGAATAGATAATGTTAATGGACTCGGCCTAAAATATTATAATAACATTCCATAGACACCTCGTAATTTGGTGACAGCGTTTGAGGTGTGATGAGGATGACGCTTCTTAGATGGGATGGATACAGTTACAGACTAAAATGACAATTGCTCAGCACTCCTTAGTTATAGCGGAATGATACATAACTTAAAACCGTCCTCAAGAACTCCTTAGGTAATATTGAAAACCTTATCAAAATCCGTTTAGTGGTTCTCAATTTATAAGGAACTTAAAATATCTGACATAACCATTGACGTGGTAGTACGTCAATGGACATAGCGACTGTCGTTGCATGTTATAAAGAAGGCTCCATCGAGATCAGTGAGAAGAGAAAAAAATATTTTTAAAATATTGTTGTCCGTCTATACAAGGTGACATTTATTTTCAAAGGATAATAAATATTTTTACTTAGTAAAAGCTTTTTTTAACTGTTTTATTATATATTAATATATAGACTTTTATAGAATTAAATGAAACTTGAGGATAATTCATGATTTGTATAAAAACGGCTCACCTCAGTGTGAGGCGTAACGTCGGTCGTCGCGTAAACGTCTTCACTCGCCCAGATGAAGGCAGTCTAATCTGCTGAAACTGGTCGGCTTTCCCGATCATAACACGTATTGAGGTGAGCCGTTTTTATATAAAAAAAAATATTGACTTTTATGAATATCGTAGTATAAATTAAATAAAAAAGAAAACTTTTGATCTTCTTGTCTACATACTCGTATTTATATATAATAAAACAGTTAAAAAGCTCTTATTTTCATAGGCAAATTCATACTGAAGGCCAGGTAAGTATTAAGGTTTGATGATCCTTTTTGTAAAATTTGTAAATTATTATTTTCGTGTTCCCTACAAACGCAAGCGCAGCCCCGCCCGAGTCAATTACTATTGGAAGTAAACATTTTATTTAAACCTGAATCAATAGTATATGAATCCTACATTTTATTTTGCGTTTTTCACTGAAACGGTAATGGACCTTGGTTCTGACCAAGTACTGAGACTCCAGTATGAATTTGGCTGTATTAAATAGGGAAATATAATTCGATTATTACCAACCTAAGATTTTATATGTTAGCAACGAGAAAATGAAAAAAGCTTCTAATAAACTACTTCATCTGTTTTTCAAAGCCAATTAATTATTTCAAAGAAAGCGTCAACTATCACCATCTAAATTACTAAGTCAGCCACGAAATTTACAACGCACCATCATTTTAGGTTTTACAGCTTCATATTAAAGCCAATTCTGAAGGCTTTAATTTTAGTTTTAGTGCTGTCAAAGCTTAAAATTTTCCAAAGAAATTTAGCTCCTAATCCTAACGCTTAAGGACTATTTCGTATCAAAGAAAATTTAGTTTTGACAGCACTAAATCTAAAATTAAAGCCTTCAGAATCAGCTTTATTATGTTAGTAGAATTGGGCAGATCGTAAAGTATGAAATCGAAAATATTTCACCAAAAGTCAAAAAATAGGTGCGACGACGAGCGCAGCGAAGCGGAGCGAGGAGGAGCGTGTTAGGTTTACATGCATCGAAATTTACATGTAAGTAATTTTTACAGAAATTACTTTGTTGGTGTCATACAGTATAAATATTTTAGAAGTTTACTGCTTGAATATAATTATGTTACAAATTTAGACGCTGTAAAATAACTACCATGCTGGATCTTATTTACAGTAGCTCACGTCGAAGATATTATAGTGGCTAAGATAGTATTTTTTAGACCCGCATTGATGGTGGTTGACCTAGTAATTCAGAGGAAAATGTAGTTTTTCAGAGGAGAAAAATATTATTAAATAGAAGTCGTTTTAAACAACACCCTATTAATTAGGGTCACCTTATCCATAATATAATTATGCTGTAATCTTATTCTATTGTTGTAATCACGGATGGATTCGCAGATATATTATATCCCAACATTTGTTGTGTGCGTGTTTTGTATGTAAGTAAGTTTACACGTAACCTGTTTACAAATTCATGTAGAAATATAAACGATAAACCAGTATTCTGCGAGACAGCCAACTGGTTAGACACGCACGTGAACAGGGATACCATTTAATATAAATAAAAAAAACAATGAGTGGAACGAATATAAACCCTGATTTACAAAGAGAGAGAGACAAGTGCACATTTGATATCAAGGAATTAACTACTGTTATAGATGGGTCATCAGAGAAAACGAGAGAACGAAAGGAAAGAGGTAAGAGAGGCATGGTGGAACTGGAAATTTCGTTGGACCAAAAATTGTTCCCTACATTCCAGAAAAGATAAATTAAATAAATTAGTTCTATCCTTAGAAAACCTAACAAAGTAGCGGAGTTAGGCATACTTACCTATATTTAACGGCGGCGTTGTCAGTTTCTAAACGCTCGCTATTTTGCTATTTGCTCGCTATTATATCTTTAATTATTGTAATTGGTTTGTCCGTTTTAATTAAAGTAAATAAATAAATAAATAAATATACGATTAAAATGCAAGGTAACTGATCAATGATCACCAACCGAGCCCCCAGCACGAATTCAGGCGGCCGACCAAATCCCACTCTATATACTACATACTAATAATAGGTTACATATATAAATACATGCCTACCTCCGCCTATTCGATTAGTCTTACTAAGAAGAAGGGCAAGAAACTTAGCAAGATCATGTATTTTTTTTAGCAAATTTCTGTTATAAAAACTTATACTATAGCTAAGGCATAAGAAAATACAAGACAGCAAGAATTTAGGGTAATGATAAAACGAAAAATATATATATTTATCTATTTCCTTTTACAGTATGTAATGGAATCATAAGTTAGGAAATTATACCACTTACTTAAATTATAAACTACTATCATGACAAATATCATTATCCGTGTCATTATCACTATAACACCATGCTTCACCATCATCCAAATATTCATTTATTTTATAATATGCCTTATACATATATTAAGGCCTTCGTCGAAATTAATTAAAAGTACTATACTATGATCCAAACGGGACCCTATTACTGCCTCCGCTGTCTGTCTGTCTGTCCGTCTGTCACATCACAGGAGTCTACAGCTTCAGCTGTTACAGGTAGCCAGGTGAAATTTTCACAGAATACGTTTACTATGACTTCTATACGGTAAAAAAAAAAAACCTGGGTCCCCATACAAAAAAAACCTCGAAAAAGTAGCGGTTTTTAAAGTTATCATGTCTTTCCCCCTTATCTCCGAAACAAGTGGAGCGAAAAATATGTAAAATGTCAAGCTCTAAGCACAAAATAACCAATTTTGTGCTCTAAGGCAGGGGTCGGCAATCTTATGAATCAGCGAGGGCCGGCCGCATATAATAAACAAAGTAATTTCGTATTGTTTGCTAGGCGCAAATTGTAAATGGCTTGATTTTATGTCATACTATGACATCTATATTTATTGTTATTTATTTACCATAATAATTTTTAGGTTTTAGGTTTGGGATAGTCATTGATCAAGTGTAAATTATATTATTTTACACCTTTTTGTGACAAAAGCGTGTCTTTTAGTTTTTTAAACTATACTTTTCCACCCTCTTTTTTTTGGTTTCGTTTTGGTTTGGTTCGTTTCAAAAACGCGGTTAAGAGATCAACTTGTTTTTTTTTATAAAATAGCAATAGAATAAGAATTACCTAAATACAATATTTTTTTCCCTACAAAATATTTCAGTATTAGCTAAAAACACACCAATTTGTTGTTTCGCTGCGTGATCACTAGTATTACGCGTCCAAGAACAAGAGGCCAAAGAGCCAACATATAATCGCCTATATGAAAAGCAAATAAGGTCTTTGCCATTAGACTTATTGTGCTGGACGGGTAATAAAAAAAGTTGCTAGAGTATGCCGTCCTCTTATTTTATTAATAATTGGTTCGATTGTGAAATTAAAATGTACGTGCAATAAGTGTAATGATGTATGTACCTTCCGTCCAAGATGTACCTTTATTGCATAAATAAATGATTCAATCATTCATTCATTCAAGGACAATGCATGGTCATATTGGTCATGCAATGCAATTTCAGAGCCGTAAAACAGGTAGTAACAAAAAGGAAGTCATCAGTTTTCGGCTTGGTGATTTTATCAACACTCCTTATAGCCTATATGTTGACGAAGGTCACTACGAAGATAATAAAGAAAACCGCGTCCAAATCCGTTGAGTGGTTCTCGAGTTAAAACGAAACAAACAGACAGAAAAATATTGTAAAAATTTTATCTCAGTATCGATAACCGATTTATATAAAATTTCGCGAAATAAATGGAAAAAGATAACGTTAAACTTTTTTACAATTTTTTTATTAAAAGGATAATCATCCAAAAATCATCAAGTATCAGGACAGGTGATGGCAGTGTGCTGATTAGATAGCTATATTTTAATTTACAATTTTTTGTTACGTTGTATTTTTCTTAATTTCAATATTTAAGTATTATTTTTGGATCAGGAAGATAGATACTGAGAACATGAAATTTACAAGTAGAAACCTAAGCGGCAACAGCATACATGTTACTGTTTTAATTTAAAAACCTTAGCGGCAACATCATACATGTTACTGTTCAAATTTAGAAACCTTAGCGGCAACATCATACATGTTACTGTTCAAATTTAGAAACCTTAGCGGCAACAGCATACATGTTACTGTTCAAATTTAGAAACCTTAGCGGCAACATCATACATGTTACTGTTCAAATTTAGAAACCTTAGCGGCAACAGCATACATGTTACTGTTCAAATTTAGAAACCTTAGCGGCAACATCATACATGTTACTGTTCAAATTTAGAAACCTTAGCGGCAACAGCATACATGTTACTGTTCAAATTTAGAAACCTTAGCGGCAACATCATACATGTTACTGTTCAAATTTAGAAACCTTAGCGGCAACAGCATACATGTTACTGTTCAAATTTAGAAACTTTAGCGGCAACATCATACATGTTACTGTTCAAATTTAGAAACCTTAGCGGCAACAGCATACATGTTACTGTTCAAATTTAGAAACCTTAGCGGCAACAGCATACATGTTACTGTTCAAATTTAGAAACCTTAGCGGCAACAGCATACATGTTACTGTTCAAATTTAGAAACCTTAGCGGCAACATCATACATGTTACTGTTCAAATTTAGAAACCTTAGCGGCAACAGCATACATGTTACTGTTCAAATTTAGAAACCTTAGCGGCAACATCATACATGTTACTGTTCAAATTTAGAAACCTTAGCGGCAACAGCATACATGTTACTGTTCAAATTTAGAAACCTTAGCGGCAACAGCATACATGTTACTGTTCAAATTTAGAAACCTTAGCGGCAACATCATACATGTTACTGTTCAAATTTAGAAACCTTAGCGGCAACAGCATACATGTTACTGTTCAAATTTAGAAACCTTAGCGGCAACATCATACATGTTACTGTTCAAATTTAGAAACCTTAGCGGCAACAGCATACATGTTACTGTTCAAATTTAGAAACCTTAGCGGCAACATCATACATGTTACTGTTCAAATTTAGAAACCTTAGCGGCAACAGCATACATGTTACTGTTCAAATTTAGAAACCTTAGCGGCAACATCATACATGTTACTGTTCAAATTTAGAAACCTTAGCGGCAACAGCATACATGTTACTGTTCAAATTTAGAAACCTTAGCGGCAACATCATACATGTTACTGTTCAAATTTAGAAACCTTAGCGGCAACAGCATACATGTTACTGTTCAAATTTAGAAACCTTAGCGGCAACAGCATACATGTTACTGTTCAAATTTAGAAACCTTAGCGGCTACAGCATACATGTTACTGTTCAAATTTAGAAACCTTAGCGCAACAGCATACATTGTTACTGTTCAAACTTGGAAACTTGATTAAATATTACGTACGTACCTAGATATGAAAAAATACGTGTGTATAAACTTGTAAGATTCATTTATATAAAACATTCCATTTCTTAAGTTTAGTCTATACTTACTCGTATTTTGTAGATAATTTGTTTGTTTTTAGATCGGACAGGAATCTCAAAATATGCCTATAAAACCTGACAAGTTTTTGATACACCTATATGCTATTAAAATGTAGGTTTTCTGTTTTGAAATAAATAAAATAAATGAATACGAGAGTACAACGAACTATTTTTAATTGGGATGGCTGTGTCATTATGACCATTTCTATGACCAAATGTTTGGGATATGGCCATTTCTATGGCCTGGGATATAGGCGCGTAGCAGTACGATTCGTACTTATGATATTATTAAAATTGTTTATCTTTGCAGGATTAATTAAGTATATATATTTAAAGATTATATTAAAAACTTAGAAAATTTAGGATGTTGCTGTAGGTATTATTTAGGTATTTGCAATTATTTAATTTAAAAGGGCCATTACAAACTTAGAATTAAAAGTTTAGATTTTATCTGACATAAAATAAGCGTATTTTGTTGTTATTCATTTATTAGAAAGATTGCATACATGGAAATTAGGAAAACTGAAAATTGTGAAATACTCTTTCAATATAGTATTAGAGGGACCTGAGTATGTTTACATCAAATGGTATTATTTATCTTGACCTAAAATAGAAATATTAGAAATTTATTTAGTATGCTTTTCGGTTTAATTAAGTTTCTTTTCATATTATGAGAAATACAAAATTAGAATTCAAAAGTTGGCAGCTACCTTATCATAATAACATACCCGATCAACATTCAAAAGATTAGAAAAATTCGTACCCGTAATTTTAAGAAAACATAATTTCTATGATCATGGCATACAAACAAAGGTGCGGGGTGCAGCGCGGGGCCGGGGCGGACTCCACGCCACGTGCCAATCAGCGACGGATGGAGTTTGCTCGCACGCAATTCACAAAGCGGCGAGGCGGCGTGTGAGTAGATGGCGATCCGTCAAGATGAATGAAAAGTGCGTTATTTGTGGGAGGGAATCATTCGTCATCTAAATATTTCTTTTGCCGCCAAAAAATGTTTTCTGCTGCAAAAGAAATATTTAATAGGATATTCAATAGGTAAGGAATGAAAGTACATGATCAGATTTACACCCTCCTGTTTTAAGGCGGCCGAACTTTGGTACCTAATAAAAATAATGCCTCTAAAATGCCTTTGAAAATTTCACCTTAAAAGAAAGAAATAAGGTACCCACTAAGAAAACCGTTAGTAAAAATTTATAAACAAAAAAATAATAACCGACTTCAATAGTTACAGCAGTCATTCACTAAAAAGTTAATAATAATTCTATAATGACCGATGGTACCGAAGCAACACTTTTGCCGACTTCTTTCTTCCTGAAACATTATGTTATCTAGAAGTCGGCGCTCTTATATTGGTTTTTATGTTGCTATATCGTAGGAAATACGCCGACTTCTAGATAACATATTGTTTCAGGAAGAAAGTGTCTCACATACATTCTATTAAAGTAAATGTTGACTCACGGAAAATACATTAAAATTATATGTATCATGTTCCAAAAACGACCAAAAATAAATCCTGATATTTGACCACAAATTTCTCATGCGGCCGCAAACGTTATAAATATTTTTTCAAAACTGAACAAAAAAGCCGATTATTTTGCCCCTAGAGCTTTATTATTATTTTTTTTATTTATTTACTAGAAGTTGGCTAATCTGCAACCTTTCCTGTGTACCATAAATGTTATACTTTTTTTTCCATTGTTTAACGGCTCTGGATACATTCCTTTCATTCATTAACTTGCAAAATTGTAACAATTTAACTTTTAACTTTAATAATTAAATTGTTTTCTTTGATTATATTTGTTTTATTTCCTCACACTATGCATTGAAAAACGTAGTATGGTACACGGTTGTAAGAGCATTAAATTACTCGGTTACGTTTAAAACACTTGTAATTTATTCCTTTTCGCCCTTGTTGCATAAACTACTATTAAGGCCCTTAATACCGCCAAATGGGTACTTTCTAAAGCCTACTCCTCTTTTATGGCCAAACCAAAAATATTGAAAAAATGTATTATGGATTATCAACTCAAGGACAACATATGCAACAATTTTCTTTTTCGTACCACCAAAACTTCTATATGAAAAATTGTTTCAACTGAATGGTGTCTTTCGGTTTGAATTTCCTACTGCTCCTAAGCGGCTTAGGTGATTTAATTCATTTATGCTTTGATAAATAGATAAACTTGTTAGCTATAAATATAACATAGAATTATTCAATCGAACAATGACGCCCATGTGAAAAGTATTATTTTCTCCTATTTTGCCCTTTCAAGGACGCAGCGAGCGTCGTAACAGCCACCACGCATTGTGCACTGATTTGAACGTTATTTCAATGTCGTTTCCGTCGATATTCATACAGACAAACATCGAGCTGCTAATTTGGCGACGGTAATCGCCTTAAGTAGAGGATCACTTGGTTATTCATAATATTAAAGCCACACCCGCGACACTTTACAACATTTTGAGAAAAAAAAAAATCGTTTTTCTCCATACAAAAAAAAAAGATTATTTTTTATCTCGAAAACTATCACTTACAGAAATTTGCCAATCAGTATTTGTCACTTGAAATATAAATATTCATTATATAAAATTTCAAATTGGGACCACTGTGCAGGATTTTTCGGGATTTCTTACATACATACATTCTATTATAGTAAATGCTGACTTACGGAAAATAAATAAAAAAACAACCGAAAATAAATCCTGATATTTGAGCGCAAATTTTATGTCAAAAAAGACATCTTGCTAAGTTTCTCGACGACGACGTTGCGAAAACAGACGCACACATGCATAGACGCGTACGTATGATGATCTCGGCAGAATTTCGTATTGGCATTGACCCGAGTATCTTCGAGATCGTCGTACGTACGCGTATATGCGTGCGTGCGCCTGTTTTCGCTAGTTATTCGGAGTAAAAATTCTATAAGTGGTTATTTTGTGACCGAACATGTTTTTTTTGCCGTTTTTATAGATAATGGTACCTATCTACACGTCGCGTTGCGTCGTGAAAAGGTTTTCACTGCCATCATGGATCAAATGATGAAATTAGGGTTCCTTTTGATTTTAAATAATGATACTTTTTGTTTCATAGTGATGATCCTGATGTTAGGGTTATGCTTTTGACATAATGATGTACCACTAGGGATGCAACATAAAAAAATTGTTTTGACCTTATCTTTGGAACGGAAGGTAGTACCGACACCCTTTAGGATTGTACCATAGGCGGTCAAAAAATATATATTTTTAATGCCAAAACTTTAACGGCCTGTATCTTCTAAACGGCTGGGGTAAAACCCACGTTGATAGGTGTCTAAGAAAAGGTCTCGCCGAGATCTACCCCTCCCAAGTGTCAAAACTTTAACGGCCTGTATCTTCTAAACGGTAAGAGTTAGACCCATGTTGATGGGTGTCTAAGAAAAGGTCTCGCCGAGATCTACCCCTCCCAAGTGTCAAACCTTCAAAGGCTCGTATCTCCTAAATGGCTGAAGCTAGACCCATATTGGTGGTACTCTAATAAAAGAGCTTCACAAGATCTACCTAATGGTAAAATAAAAAATTAAAAAAGTCGTAAAAAAAATAAAAAATTAAATTTTGCAAATTTTGATCGGCCAATATCTCCCAAAAGGCTGGTGCTAGAGAAAACGGGTTTCAACTGTTGTAAATGGCTTGGCAGGGGCTACGTGCCACAATCAAAAAAAATTACATTTGACAGGTTTTAACAGTTTTTTGAAAGGTCTAAACGAGAATTCGGAAAAACCTGTCAAATGTAAATTTTTTTGATTGTGGCACGTAGCCCCTGTCAAGCAATTTACAACAGTCGAAACTCGGTTTCTCTAGCACCAGCCTTTCGGGAGATATAGCCGATCAAAATTTGCGAAATTTTATTTTTTATTTTTATTACGACTTTTTTTTTTTTTTATTTTACCATTAAGTAGATCTCGTGAAGCCCTTTTGTTAGAGTACCATCCAAATTCAAATTCAAATTCAAATCATTTATTGCAATGTCACAAGTTTTAGAAGATCTTACATAACTAGAAAAGTACAGGTGACGCCCTGTAGGGGCATAGCAATCTTGAGAGGGCTACTAGATGCCTCTTAAGTACCTACATAATATTATCATTCATTCCTAGCTAGGTCAATATAGTATAATAGTTTAGTTAAGGCTATGTTAAATTTGTTATTGTTGTTATATATTATTCCATTTTAATTAATTGTTCACAATAATATTACGATTAATTACAACCGTATTCAATGTCATTTAACAAATGTCATTTAGAAGAGCTATTGAAGTATTGATTTTGTATCGTCATTAAAATATTCAGATAAATTGTAATAGCATTTCTGTATGAGGAATTTTTTTAGATTACTTATAAACAAAGTGTTTTTTTCTATATTTTTTAGGTAATTTGGCAAATGGTTATAAATTTTAATCAGCATGTGATGGGGACTGGTTGACACTAGTTTCATGGTTGTTGGTGGTATTTTTATTTGGTTTTTATTTCGATTGTTTCGTTTGTTGTTCACCTTAAAAGAATATAAATCAGTGTTCTTTCTGATAAACTTACAGGACTCCAACATGTAAATACACACTAGGGTCAATATTTCATGCTTAACAAAATAGGGTCTACAAGAGGTCGTTTGTTCAATGTTTGTAAGTATTCTGATGCATTTTTTCTGTAGTCGGAATACTTCATCAATCTTGCAACAATTTCCCCATCACAATTCCGTAAGACAACCTAGAATGTGCATACGCATAATAAGCCGTAAGGGTAGTATTGAAGTCAGTAGCTCGTTTTAATTGATAAAGAGCGTAAATAAAAGAGGAGAGTTTCTTTTTCAGGCTCTGTATATGTGGTTTCCATGTCATATTTGTATCTAAGTCAATTCCCAATAGGGTTGTAGTATGTACTGATTCTAATACAGTATTTTTGTAGGTATATGATAATTGTAGGGGAGTTTTTTGGGAGGGTTTGAATTGAATTAATTTTGTTTTCGTCAAATTGAGTTCTAGGTTATATTTTTTAAGCATGTCAAAGATTGTGTCTAAAGTCAGATTTAATTTGTCATCATCAACATGGGTCTAGCTTCAGCCGTTAAGGAGATACGAGCCTTTGAAGTTTTGACACTTGGGGGGATAGATCTCACCGAGACCTTTTCTTAGACACCCATCAACATGGGTCTAACTCTTACCGTTTAGGAGATACAGGCCGTCAAAGTTTTGACACTTGGGAGGGGTAGATCTCGGCGAGACCTTTTCTTAGACACCCATCAACATGGGTCTAACTTGTACCGTTTAGGAGATACAGGCCGTCAAAGTTTTGACACTTGGGAGGGGTAGATCTCGGCGAGACCTTTTCTTAGACACCCATCAACATGGGTCTAACTTGTACCGTTTAGGAGATACAGGCCGTCAAAGTTTTGACACTTGGGAGGGGTAGATCTTGGCGAGACCTTTTCTTAGACACCCATCAACATGGGTCTAACTTGTACCGTTTAGGAGATACAGGCCGTCAAAGTTTTGACACTTGGGAGGGGTAGATCTCGGCGAGACCTTTTCTTAGACACCCATCAACATGGGTCTAACTTGTACCGTTTAGGAGATACAGACCGTCAAAGTTTTGACACTTGGGAGAAGTAGATCTCGGCGAGACCTTTTCTTAGACACCCATCAACATGGGTTTAACCCCAGCCGTTTAGAAGATACAGGCCGTTAAAGTTTTGACATTTAAAAAAATATATATTCTTGACCCCCTATGGTACAACCCTAAAGGGTGTAGGTACTACATTCCGTTCCAAAGATAAGGCCAAAACAACATTTTATTGTGCATCCCTAGTGGTACATCACTATATCAAAAGCATAACCCTAACATCAGTTATATCACGATCAAACAAAAAGTATCAACATGGGTCTAACCCCAGCCGTTTAGAAGATACAGGCTGTTAAAGTTTTGACATTTAAAAAAAAAATATATTTTTGACCCCCTATGGTACAACCCTAAAGGGTGTATGTACTACCTTCAGTTCCAAAGAGAAAAAAAAATTTATGGTACATCCCTAGTGGATGTACAGTGGAGACCGCATCAAGTAAGATACATTGGACTTTGTACCTATCTTATATTCTTCTCTGTAGGGGCTAATTTCGTACTGCAAGTGTATAGCTTGATGTGGTCTCCACTGTACATTCACAAGTCCGACTTTTGAAATGATCGTTTATAACTCTGCACCCAATGCAAAGTTCATCGGCTGCGGCGATGTAAGTCTGATGTTGACACTGTCATGGCGGCCGCTACCGTTCCGAATCTTTACACTGAAGTTCGGTGACAAACAAAAAAAATATATTCTAAGAAATATGATCGCTGATTTTTCCAATAGTTATGAGAAAAGTGTTTTTTTTTCAATGAAGTTACTTCGAAATAATTTTAATTGAAACATTAGCAATTGCTTTTTATATCCATATAAAATTTAAGAATATTGGAAGTTATTGTTTTGTGCTACAATCGGAACAAAGTTTTATGAATGAAACGTATTTGTACACCTATCATGAACTTCTATGTGGTTGTAGATCTCACCAATACACTCAAAAATCTTGTGAGTTTTGAATACTTTTGATATTTTAATTGCGTAATAATTAAACAATTTTTTAATTAATATTATTGCATATGCGGAAACTAGATTTTTCGTTGATTTTTTAAGCCTTATTTGAGAAGTCTGTTTTGTTGTAATTAAGGTATGTATTCAATTATAAAATCGTATGAAATTGTGTTGGTTTTACCACCTTAAGGTATTGATTGTCTCAGAAACTAAGCATTTTAGAGCTTTTAATTTTTATCAAAGGACAAATTACCTATCGCAAATGAATGTTAAAAGGACACTTGACAATCCCTAAAAAAAAATCGGGCAAAGACCTTACATGTTTTTTGCATACTTTATCATAGTAAAAATGAACTTTAACATTTTATTTGCTGATCTCGCGCTCTCCGCTCACCACGGCTACAAAGTGGTACAAAGCGAGCCGACCAGCTCACGACACCGTCACACGGCCTAGCGTCCCCGCCCCAGCGCTTCACCCCGCGCGTTTTTTGTATGCCATGATAATCAAAATCATGTTTTCTTAAAACTCCATGTGCGATTTTTTCTAATGTTTTGAATGATGATCGGGTATGTTATTATGATAAGGTAGCTGCCAACTTTTGAATTCTAATTTTGTATTTCTCATAATATGAAAAGAAACTTAATTAAACCGAAAAGCATACTAAATAAATTTCTAATATTTCTATTTTAGGTCAAGATAAATAATACCATTTGATGTAAACATACTCAGGTCCCTCTAATACTATATTGAAAGACTATTTCACAGTTTTCAGTTTACCTATGTTCCATGTATGCTATCTATCTAATAAATGAATAATAACAAGATACGCATGTCTTATGTCAGATACAATCCAAACTTTTAATTCTAATTTTGTAATGACACTTTAGATTCAATAATTGCAAATACCTAATTAATACCTAAAGCAACGTTCTAAGATTTCTAACTTTTTTAACAAAGCTTCAAATATGCATAACCTATCCACTGTCCGAAAACTAAGGATTTTAATAATACCATAAGTTACGTCGAAATTAAAACGTCCGGCTATCGGTCTAATATGGGAGACTGAGTTTCAGATATACTCGTACCAACGATGATGGGACTGTGCTGCTGAAGCAAGAGACCAAGCTCATGCCTCTAAAGCCGGATACTCCTCACATTCTAGTGAAGACCTTTTCCATTTGAGTGAAGTATATCAGTGAGAATTTGGGGACACGGCAGTGCCCCCGTCAAGTCGAGTAATACATTTTCTGGAACCGATTCGGCCGATATTCGAGCCCCTGTATCTTGCTACTTACCTGTATCTTGAACGAAATACCAACTTTCTTGGAAGCGATGGACGGTAATGAATTAATGATAGAGGTTATTTATTTTGTAATACAGGGAGGTCCAAAGAGAGAAATTATAAATCAGAGAGTCAAACTGTTTAACTAGATGCTCATAAGCATTGGAAGAGTCAGGGAGACGTTGGCGTAGAGCACAACCATTTTTAGGAGCAGGAGGATTGATTACCAATGATTTTTTTCTCCTGTCGTAACCAGATTGAAGTGAGACTCTCTTTTTGGGCTGAGTAAACGTAGTTATTCGATATGACCTCTGAGTTGAAGGTAATTGGGACTGAACTGAAAAGTTTTGTTGGAATTGTTTAGACATTTGAGCAACAGAGGGGGTTAAAACCTTAACGAGAAGTTTTTATAATACGTGTGTATGAACCCCATTGTAGTTTATCATCTGTAATTGAGACGAATTTTGTGTTGGGAACTTTGTGTTACTAGTTCTAACTTGGTTCCATCTAGATATTATCTTTTGAGTCAGATTATTAAATTCAAGATTTCCGGCTCGGAAATAGGGGTCACTCACTCACATTTTAGTTGTGCAAATATATTAATAATACCTACGACTACAGTCGTGTCGTTAGTGTCAATGACTTGAAGTTAATCAGTGAAGTTAAAATTTATAATAATATACATCGAAGTCCATTCCACTTCGATGATAATATAAGATTTAAGGTTACTGGCTTACCCATTACCTATTACCAAAGGTAGTCTGGGCGGGGGCGTCACTAAAACTTTGTAATTTTAAGTCTCTATAAAATAAATAATTTTAATTTAGACCTATGTTAACTTTACTATAATACAATAAATCGGAATAAATATAATACCCTATGGATATGTATAATTTACAAATGATTTTGGTATTCCGTTTGCATTTTCTAGTATGAACTATGCATCCTCCGCCGAACCTTGCAAGCTTTTTCGACGAAAAATCATTGATGGTCGCTGAAATCCAGCTCCCGGAGTAAATCACTTTCAACGCTGAGTTGGGATAACTGTAATAGGTGGTTTTGTCTCATAGTAGTTCTTAGCCTATTTTTTATTTGCATAGTAATCAATTTTGGTTTAAAACTTATTAAATACTTATAAGCAAGCCTAAAACTTTATTTAATTTCATATGTTGTATTTGCTCGTTTTTTTATTGGTTTAATTGTTAAAAACATTGCAAAATAAAGAATTCATTCTCATTCTCAACACACAACTTATGACTGCTTTTCTTATTTAATAAATAGTATTAAATAAGTGCGATTTATCGCACTAGGCGACCGTTGTACTGTAATGTCAATTAAGCTTTTCTAACACAGTTTTGTTTATTTTTTAGAGTTTCTTTGTATTGAGCTTGCTCGTAAGAGTTGTTATAACATTACGGCGTAAACTATTGTATCTGCACACTTCTTAAGGCTGGCCCGCGCAGAAATGAGCAGGTTCCGTACCTTATTTCATTGTAATTTTTCTTCTTCTTGTATTGTTATTTGTTATTTAATTGTTATCATTGATATTTCGTTGTTATTTCATGCATTACCTTGTAAATTATCTTGCACAACACCTTTATTGCATCTTATACATTAAGGGGATCGAAAATACAAACAGAAATAAAATGTCAGCTTTCGGATGATTTTGTTGCAATAATTAGGTTACGTATAGCCATAAAAAAAATACATGTTTTTGGTTGAACTTTAAGGTATTCATTTTCCACAAACCACGTTAATCGATTCATATTTGTACTGTCAATGAATTTTTTTGTAACCCTCTATTGCACACTTTTTATCGATTTTGTTTCAGGTATCGCTTTCGCGATTTTGTTGGTTTTTTTTAAATAAAATTAGTGTGAATGATATCTATTCATTTTCCAAATACCACGTTATTCGGGTCAAAAAAAGCACCCCCTTTTTCCAAAAATACGTAAATCCACTGATGCAGTCAGCGGCAGCAAGATATTGTCAGTCTACGCCTAGCGTTGGCGCCCGTAAGACGTGGAATCTGTGCCCTTTTTTGCAAGCTATAAATATCTCCCAAAACTACTTCAAAACACATTGAAATTAATTTTATAAAGTAATATTTCGAGGAGGATCATATTCCTGCCGTTAAAAACTCAACAAAATATGCGTATGAGTGATTTAGCTACATCGTGCCATAGTCATAACAACAAAACTGAATGAATTTGGAATGAATTCATACTTTTATGCGGGAAAATAATATATGTTACTCTAAAAGAATAATTTTGTAATCGTTATTGAAACCCAAATTAATTTACTTATACTTACTGAGATCTGTAACAAAGGTCAATGACCTTTTCGTGAAATTACCCTGTAGTATTGGCTCACCATTTCAGGTCCAAATAAGTGAAGTTTTTTGCAAATTATATAGGTACACTTACTTGGGATAAATCGCCAAGCATTTAAAATATAGAAATTTATTTTGAAATATTTACAGTGCATGGCAAAATTACTAGATCGTAGATAATCCTGTCGGTACATGTTCAGGTTCTGTTACGCAAAATGAAAACAATGAAACTCTTTTAGGATTAATTTGTTATCCCTATGTTTGTCTGTCTGTCCGTTTGTCTAGACAATTTTTTCTGGGTAAAATTAATAAATACCAATATAAACGGCCCTCTATAGAGCTGTAAAAACATACTTTTGACGTTTTTATTTATATTACGTTTTAGGTTTTTACGTTTTTTTTTTACGTTTTTCATACAAATTTTCTCACTATGAAAATGTAGGGATGAACACTTGAGATAATATTTTGCATTTAAAAGTCAACACAGAAAGGAATTGTTGAACAAATAATGTAAAAAATATGAAAACCATGTTGTTCTATTCTAAAGGGATTAATTATCTACTGTTCAATGTGGCGATAGCTTTGTTTATTTTTTTCCTTGAATTATTTTTTACTAAGATAACAAATAGTTTAATACAAGGTTTTCCTTAAGAGGTCCCTTTACCCCTGTATTTTTCTTAAAATTCATACAATAGTTATAAACCGAATATGAAGTCTACAGCTTATTTTCTTCATATCTTTTTTCATGAGTATATTCTAGTGACATCTAACTACGTCTCTATACAGCCCAAAAAGCAAAATTTGGTAAAACACCATCATAATAGCTGTCAGGATATCGTCAATATTGCCTCGTTTTTACGCAAAGTTTAACAAGTTTGTATATTTTTATCTATACCGGAAATAAAAAAGACAGAAATACAGGCGTCGTTCATGTTAAGATGACTAAGTTTACACACTTTGCTAAGTATAAACAATTACCGTTTCATGGAAAACTGTTTTGACCTGAAACCATTTCACAAATTCAATTAACTTATTTTGAATATCTTGTCATTTTGCACTTCTTGATGAGAAATACAATTTCAATAAGTAAAAATACAACTTTTAGTTAAGAAAACTTATAGTTAAAAGTCTGCTGTATGCATTAACATATTTTTAATTATATTACAATAGTAATAAAATAATTGGCTTATCCGTCGTCGTGATACCAGCCGTAAATTTCTTAAATAATCTGATATCACGCTTATGGAAAACCCAATTATTTTGAAGATACCATAATATCATTAAAATATGTTTATGCATATAGCAAACTTTTAACAATAAATTGTCTTAGCTAAAAGTTGTACTTTACCGTTATAATTATTTCTTAATATTTTGTTACAAATTCGGAGAAATAGCCCTTAAGGAAAACGTTGTATGAAAATATTTGTTATCTTTGTAACAAAGAAAGAAAAAAATAATAAACAAAGCTATCGCCACATTGAACAAACAGTAAATTATTAATCCCTTTAGAATAGAAAGATATGGTTTAATATTTTTTACATTATTTGTTCTAGAGTTCCTTTCTGTGCTTTCTTTCAAATGCAAAATATTATGTAAAGTGTTGATCTCTATATTTTCATAAGGAGAAAATTTGTATGAAAAAGTTAAACAAAAGGCCATAAAAACGTTATAATATGTATATTTTACAGGGCTGTAAATATTAGCATTTATTGATTTTACCCAGAAAAATTGCCTAGACAAACGGACAAACAGACAAACATAGGGACAACAAATTAATCCTAAAAGAGTTTTGTTTTTTCATTTTGCGTAAAGAGACCTGAACATTTCAAACACTTGGCGATTTATCGCAAGGGTAAACAGGTGTCCCAAAAGTCAACGCTTTCCCTTGGAAGGCTGGTAGGCCAGCTCATGACTGACCAGAATATCAAATTATGACCTCAGCAAAAAGTAGATAGTCTTCGAGTTGATGGTACTTTTATAAATTCGAATAGATTTTTGAGAGTCAAAGCTAACCAGTTCTAAATTCTAAGAATAAAATTTTTGTTGCGCAACTCTGAATAGTCATGCTATTGATAAAGTCAAAAATAAACCTTGAAATGCTGTTACATCAGGAAGAAAAATAAAAACCCAATTTATGAGCAATTTTTTGTAATTAGGTTAGTTCGATACCACACCCTGAAAAAAAATGTCCTATGTTAGTTTTGCAAATTGTCTTAAATAACGGCTCATCAAATATTGTTTTTCAAATGATCTGGCAATTTCTGTGTATTACTTTTGAAAAAAAAGTTATTGCTATTTTACTACCAAAGGAGCTGCGTATTTTTTAAAATAATTAGAATTTAGAATGAAAGAGTGGCGGGCAGTAAAAATATTTGACGTTCATTAGAAATGCCATTTAACACGCGTTAGAGTGAGATAAATAGTGACGCTATTTAAAATGAGTTGGAATGAGATAGGAACGCAGTTAAACGTGGTTGAATGAGAGAGGCATAATTGATATAGGCTACAGTGAGATAGGTAGTGACGTGGTGCATTCCTTCCGAGAATATTTGTTAGTTTCCACTTTTTGTAATAACAACTTTAGTAAAAATTTTTTGTAAAGAAATTTTTGGTCCAATTTATTTTCCCGCAAGTGTAAAACCAGCTCAACGGGCGAAAAATATTTAAAGAATGGGTAATGGTGACAATCAACCGCCACAATATTATTATATATCTCTAAAGGAGTGTCTGAAATGTTCCGAGGGTCAACTGATAAATCAAACACTCAAAAAACCACTTTTAGCCGACCATAATAAATTTACGTCCCGACGTGATAGCAAGTAGGATCAATGCCGTGTGACGATGATCGAAATACAGTAATAAATTAGATAAAATAAAATACGTATTACTTTTGACCCTGCCTCGTCCACTCTATTCGTATTTTTGCTATGGTGACGCGAACTTAGAGACCGGGACGAATTTCCCCCCACGCGCTATCGTAAAATAGAATAAGCCACGCCCGGAACTGGTTTTTGTTTTGGCTATGTCATATTCTTAAATAAGAAAAACAAACATAAGTTGTGCGTTTGGGAACGGGAGTGTCGTCGCATCCAACTTATATACAAGGTGTAACAGAAAGGTGTAACCATATTTGAAGAGCTTATTCAGTTAATGGTATAGAACAACTTTTACTATGGAACAAATCCTGTATCTCAAAAATTTTTTACTGTTTCATAGAAAAATGCAATGCCGCTCGGCCGAAATGTATGGAAGGGCAGATTTTTTTTTAGAGATTTCAGGGTTGGCTCCATAGTAAAAGTTGTTCCATACCATTGACTGAATAAGCTCTTCAAATATGGTTACACCTTTCTGTTACACATTGTATAGGTACTTGCGGATCAGAAGTCATAAGGCTGAATCTGTTAACAGACTTTATTTTTTTGTAATGAAGTTACGTAGACCCTTCGGATATTTTTTTCAGAGGAATACTTTACGTTCAGAATAAAAAAGGACAAAGATGTAGACAAGGTTCCAGAAGAGTATTTAAGTCAGAAGGAAAAGTACGAGAATGGCGTGCACCGGTCCGTCCTGATATTCAGTCAGATCCGTAAAATGCAAGAGGAAGGGAAGATGACTGTGAACAATTACAGGTGAGAAAGTTATACCCAAGCTGCAGTTTATTGGTACTGACCGGTGAGAGAAAGAAACATAGTTAGAAGGCGCGTTGGGATGGGTTAGTACGGAGAATTTTTTAAAAATTGCACTCCAAGATGATCTACTCCATCTTGATAGTTACTATATCTTTAATGAGTTGGACTTTAATCCGTCTAAATGTTCTCTTATCTCTTGTACTGGAAAAAGAAACCCAACCACCTACAACTATATGATGATTTACAAAGAGTAACCGAGATACGTGACCAGGGGATCATCACTCGATTAGAAAGAGAACACAAAATATACGAGTATTTCTGTTGGTGAACTATCGCAACAAAATTTTTATACCTGACTATTTTGCTCATGTCATGTCGGAAGTATCACATTCTTCCTCTACAGAAGCGTCGCTTCGTAGTTATTATTATAGTATGTTCGTAATGCGACTATTATCAAATAATATTGATTGTCCTCAGTCTTGCCAAATTAAGAGGCTATGCGAATTTTATTTTTGTCACTGTCACTCCAAGCGAAAAATCGCGCAGTGCGAGAGGGGCGGATTCAGGGCAAAAGGGAAAAAAGTTGGTTTTATATTTTTATAAAAAAAACTAAAATAGCTAGCAAAATTTCGAATATCAAATCTCTAGATATTGTTAAAACACACCTAATAAAATATGTTTGAGTTCTGTTTATCGTTTCTACTCGTCAAACGAGGAGAAAAATTATGTTTGAAGACCTCATTTCAACAATTATTTCTATCGAGGAAAATTTATCCAAATATGTTTTCCAATTTGAAAACCCTAGATTATATAGTCAAAATGCATATACCAGAAACTGATAATAATTTTCCATGTATTTCATGAAATACACAGAAAAGAAACACCCGTGTTTTTTTCGTATATCGCCTTAAAATTGTATGTTCCTAACAGGTGGTATCAACTTTATGCAGAATAGCTATCTTTGGCGAGTATGTGGTATATTGAAAATGTTGATATATTTTCAATGTTTGTCCATAAGGCGAGAACGGTTCATACTCGTAGCTCAACGTTTATTTTTTATAAGTAATCGTAAATATGTCATTAGTGTGGTCTGTGTGATATAACATATTTCTATGTAGAATTAACGTGTATTATTATAAATACCTAGCTTGTGTTAACTTTACACTTATATTTACTAATGATTATTCTGTCACTAATAGTGGAAACTTTTAATTGGTCTTTTTTAACCTATAAAATTATAAATTGACCGATCCGACCTGCTAAGACAAGATCGTGGCAAATGCAAAGTATGAGTAGTAATTATATTATATAGTTAGTTCATAAGAAGAGACCATTGTACCTATACTAAAAGTTTACATGGGTCAATGAGTTTTACAGTCGCAATACTCGTAGGAGACATTTAAACTTAGAAAACTAAAACTTAGGTTTCAGTCAGAGCTGCAAAGATATGGATCTGCCTCCACCTTTGCGGGAGAACATGACGTCTCACTCTTTTAAGCACCATGTGAAAAATAATCTTCTCATTAAACAATAAGAGACACCGCTGCAAACAAAAAAACTTATGTAAAGATACGATGGATACGTTCTGAGTGTATGTGTTAATGTGTTTATTTTAATATATTACTTATGTAACCTCCTGAACCTGTTTTTACATTTATCTTAATATTTTTATTGTAATTTGTATGATCACATTTTTTGTTATTTGTAAGTATTTCTTTTGAAATGCGTCACATTTTTAATATTTAGCTTAATTAAAAAATCAATCTACCCGCTCTACATGTAATATTTAGTGAGAACAGTGACAGCTGAAAATCAGCACTGTGCAGATTTACGCACTCTCAGCATTTTGCTGAGCTGCGTGCTTTTTGTCTGTTTAATGTTAAGTTTTTGTGTAGTTGGTTGTTTATTGACAAATAAATATATATTCTTTCTTTCTTTCTGCTATATTATTATATACAATATAGGTGTCGTTGGAAAGCTAGAAAGACAAGCTACAATATTAAATAAATTAAAAATTATAATAAGAAGAACAAAAATTGGCGCTAGTATTTCTTGTCCATATATTTACGCCTACACTAAAAATTTTTATTGTTATAATTATATTTATTTTTCATTATTATTGCTTATTTATTTTTAAAATAATATTATATTTGTGTAGATATATGTACAACGTGTAACAGAAAGGTGTAACCATATTTGAAGAGCTTATTCAGTCAATGGTATAGATCAACTTTTACTATGGAGCCAACCCTGAAATCTCAAAAAAAAATCTGCCCTTCCATACATTTCGGCTGAGCGGCATTGCATTTTTCTATGAAACAGTAAAAATTTCTTTTCGAGATACAGGTTTTGCTCCATAGTAAAAGTTGTTCTATACCATTGACTGAATAAGCTCTTCAAATATGGTTACACCTTTCTGTTACACGTTGTATATATGCATATACATATATTTTTCTCTGCCCGTACATATAAAACTCGAAAAAAACGCACTTCATGCACTTTTGGTTCCGTGGCACGCCATCCCGGCCTCTATCAGTCCAAGTTAATGGAACCCAAATAGACCAAGTGGAGTCCACAACATTCCTAAGGTTTGTACTCGACAGAGGTCTCACGTGGAAGCATCACATAGACGTGTTATGTGGTCGTCTCGGCAGCGCCTGTTTCGCACTGTGGCGGGTGTCGCGGGTGGTGGAGCCTGTGGTGGAGCGGTCCGCGGTGCGCGCCTGCTACTTCGCCATCAGGGTTGGATTTCGTAGTATAATTATACTATTTGTACCATACTTTCATAACATGTAGTATGTAGTATCGTAATGGAATTATACTACGTAAAAATACCATAATTTTATCTTCAGGCCGACTGACTTGTTTTGTTGGTTGAGACGTTTTGCTTTTAAACATTGACCCTACAATATAGGGAATTTCTGTGCGTTATGAACATTTTTAGTAAATTTTTTAAAAGTTTCACTAACAAATTGGCTATTTTATTAAACTATGAATATTTGTGTTTTTTTTTTATTTTGCTGGCATACAGGGTATTTTATTTAAATTCAAAACAAAAATCGACGAAAAACGAAACGTAGTATAATTTTAGCCAAGTAGTATATTTTAAATTCCCATAGACAATAATTTTCCGAGGGTCTGAATCCAACCCTGTTCGCCATCGCCAGTGCACTCGTTGCTGCAGTACGGCGCTGAGTTGTGGGCGCGCGCCGCCGACTGGGAGCGTGCGTTCCGCATGCAAAAACGAGCGATCCGAGCGATCGTGCAAATCCCCCGAACTGACTCAGCATTGCCTCATTTCAAGTCATTGAAAATTATGACGCTGCCCTGTCTTCTCATCTTTCTGGTATCGGTGTATGTTTATGAAAACATTGATTCGTACAAAATACGTATAAGAGAGCGAACCGCCAACAAGATACTAGGTGTGAAACATAAACTACGAAAATCGAGTTTGTTGACACATATCATGGGTCCAACAGTGTTCAATTTATTACCAAAAAACATTTTGGGGTCACCCAACTTAACTCTTTTTAAATCCAGGTTGAAGTGCTGGCTTCTTGAACAAGCGTTCTATTCTTTTTCAATGCATGTGCTTGTAAAGGCCCACTTTTTATGCATCAAAACCGAACAGAAAGTCGATTATTTTGCCCTAGGGCTTTATTATTATTTTTTTTAATTTATTTACAATGGTTGGCTAACCTGCAGCCTTTCCTGTGTACCATAGACGTTATACTTTTTTTACACCGTTTAACAGCTATGGATACAGTCCTTTTGAGCCAATTATAATTTAAAGTTCACAAGATCATATTTGTTTTCATTTCCTCACACTATGCATTGAAAAATGTAGTATGATACACGGGCGTAAAAGCAATAAATTACTCGGTTACGTTTAAAACACTCGCTACGCTCGTGTTTTAAATTGTCCTCGTAATTTATTCCTTTGCGCCCTTGTAGCATAAACTACTATTAAAGACTTTCTTGTTCACAAGAACAACTTTAGAGATATATCTAATTAATTTGATTGTAATTAATTATAAGTTGTTAGTTTGTAGTTAATTTTAAGTATTTATTAATGTGACATATAATGAATGTTATGAAATAAATGAATATGAATATGAATATATAAACATTTTTTTAAATTTTTTTTTTAATCTTTTAGACATTAGATATATGTGTGGTTTAATCTAGTTTTAGAAAAAGATAATCAAATTAGATTCTGATAACTATTTGCAGAGATAATAGTGAAAATACTGAAACCGCACCAAAAATGGGGGGAAACCAAAAAAGCCAATAATTGTGCGTGTTAAACAAATAAAGTTTCTGTTAAGTAACGACCGCTGGCAGTCATCACAAAATGTAATAAATAAAATAAATAGGAGATAAAGGAGGTTGCTTAAAGGGCACCCGTTGTCGATTTAAGAGAAAAAAAAACTGCAATCATTCATTTTCGAAAAATGATACCTTAGCTAGGAACTAAAACTGCCCATTTTGCAAAAAAAAAATCCCGCTTGAAAGAGAACTCCGGTATAATTCAGCACATCAGTATTTTCTACAATATCCCGGGCTTGCCTTCAGGTACATGATCGGTGGGATCCTGAACTCGTCGCTGGTTCGCGACGGGTCGGTGTTCGGTCTCCACTACATCATGTTCATGCCTGCCATCATCAACCTCGGCACTGAGGAGCAGCAGCAGACCTGGCTCAAGAGGGCCTGGAACTGCAGTATTATTGGCACCTTTGCGCAGGTTAGATACAGAACTCTAAATCAATTTAATATATATAATCAATATATATTCTAAACATTATTTAGAGTGCATCATAAACTAGAAAAGATCAATTAGAAACAAATTTCAAGTAAACAAGAGGTTGCATGTTCGAATCTGGCCAGAGGAATGTTTTCAAAATATTTGTCTCACTTGATGTTTCCAATTGATCTTTTCTAGTTTGTTAAGAGCAAGGGTCTTCAACCCGCCGCCCGCCGGGACATTTCTTGCGACCCTCAAAGGCTAGAGGAAATATTCATTAATTTAATTTGAATTTACATGCCACAGGTATCAATCCGTTTGATCGGCCATTCATTGTATCTGTTGAAGACATCCCAGGAAATTTTCAAATTTAATAGATTTGCAGTGCAATAACGAACTTTAAGAAAAATAAAGCATGGGTTTTTGATTTTTACAATCGATGCAAATTCTTTTCCTAAAATAAGAAATCATGCCCTGAAGATAATGTCACTTTTTTCCGGATAAGACTTGATGATTCAGAATATGTTCTGTGGTTAACAACAATTGAATTTTCATAATATTTTTCATGGTATATAATTCTGCAACCTAACAGTTATGCCGCGAACTGAACGACACCGTAACGTTACATTACGATTAGAAAGAGTTTTGGGTTTTCATAAAGTTTAGAACACACTACGTACTACTTTAATATTATGAATCAAACTTTTAACTTTCAAATTCGGCTCTTATATCTGAACTACGAAGGTTAAACCTTCTTCAACTATAATAAATTATACCATCTTAAATCAACAGTTAGTGGCAAGTGGTTAGTTCCAGAATCTACAGAAGACGTTTCTTAATTTTCAGACAGAACTTGGACATGGCACCTTCATCCGAGGCCTGGAGACGACAGCGACTTACGATCCTGGTAGCAAGGAGTTCATCCTCAACTCTCCAACTCTGACCTCTTACAAATGGTGGCCTGGCGCGTGTATGTATGTTTAGAAATGTTTTAGAATTATGTCTAAACTATTGCGTACAGCACGACAAGACTCAGGGATCCCATCGTCTTAATTCGTAACCGAACTTTCCCGAACAAGTAATAAAATCACATAACGCAATATTTAACAATAACAAAAACAACTGACGCGCTCGAAGCGGTTCCGATTAGACACTGAGGCGGGAAATGCGTTTATTTTTTATTGTACGAACAAGGAGGTACATCGTTGGAACTTCTGAGTCTTGTCGTACTGTACTTGAAATACTCTTTATAAAATATGTATGTGTGTTTAAGCAAGGCAGGGGTTTTGCTAAGGGGGGCCTAGCTAGACACAACATAGCTTTTGTTCAAAATTATGGTTTATTAAAATGGAATTTCCATAGGAATCAATAATCACTAACACACATAAAATATGAAAATTCCTTTAATCACACGTTCATCTTAACATTAATATCAAATGGAATAATAACTAATAAACTTATTTTTATCATTCTTTAATATAGTTGAAACCACTGTTATCTAGACTTTCAGTAATTAAATAAGCTTTAGTTTGTCGTCTTTTTCTGGTTTACTGGGGGGAAGGTCTGGGCCCACCCACGCCCTTTTCTGTCCCACATGCATACTAAACATAATGTTGTATTTCTTTTTTGTCTTCTGCTGTTGCAGTGGGCCATACAGCCAACTACTGCCTGGTTGTGGCTCAGCTCTACACCAATGGTCAATGCCACGGGATCCACACTTTCATAGTCCAAATCAGAAATGAAGAGACCCACATGCCCCTCCCTGGAATAAAGATCGGAAACATTGGCGCTAAGTTGGGACTCAATGCGGTGGACAATGGGTTCTTGGTACTAGATAATGTAAGGATACCTAGAATGAATATGCTGATGAGGCATGCTCAAGTTTTGGAGGTACGTATAGACAACATTATACATATATAGATAGATATTTACCTATTTTTATTCTAGTGACTAACATATTCCTGTTTAGGAATTTTGGGTTATCCTTCTTAGAAAGTGCGTCAATTTAAAAATATGGAAGACTTTATCATAAGATTTTCAAATATTGTCCCCAGGATGGCACGTATGTAAAGTCACATCACAGTAAGCTGAACTATGGAGCCATGATGTTCGTGAGGGTGGTGATTGTTTTCGACATGCTCAACTACTTGAGCAAGGCTGTCACCATCGCGACGAGGTACTCTGCTGTGCGGAGGCAGTGCCCGTTGAAGGAAGGGTAAGTTCTAATATCTCTCTTACTGGCTCCATTTACCTGGATGACGTTTTAATATATGAAATCAAAGCTAAAGGTTGTACGATTTTGGCAATCTAACATAGAGTACGCTTCCTAAAAAATCAATAAATGGTATACTTTTCAGGGATCCCGAAATCCAAATCCTGGACTATTTGACTCAACAGCACAAATTGTTCATAGCTATAGCAGCCTCTCACGCGTTGAGGATATCAGCCACTAGATTGTGGGACACTTTAAACGACGTTACCGATGAAATTGAAAACGGAAAACTGGAAAGGCTACCAGAGGTAACATGACCGTTAAGTTTATTTTTAGAATTAATACCATCAAAACATAGATTATCTAATAAAGGACGGTTATATTTTTCAGCTCCATGCACTAGCCTGTTGTCTAAAAGCCATCAGCACCGCGGACACCACGGCATATGTGGAGAAGGTTCGGCTGGCTTGTGGCGGACATGGATACATGACCTCTTCTAACTTGCCTCTAACTTATGGCCTGGTGACGGCTGCTTGCACTTATGAAGGGGAGAATACAGTTTTATTGCTGCAGACTGCAAGGTAACCCACGAGTATACCATAATCATTATTGCAAACTTGCAAGTAGTCAAAAGTCAAGAGTGATAAAGTCAAGCTAGCATATCATAGCAAGTTAATTATGGACTTAAACTGAAAAACGTTTTTTTTACTGAATAATAATCTTAGAATAAGGAATACTTATTGTTCTGAGATAATAATGATAACTGGTCGGCTTTCCCGATCATAACAAGTATTGAGGTGTGCCGTTTTTATATAAATCAATAATAATGATGGTTTAAATTTAACAGATTTTTAATGAAGACGTGGCAGCAAATCGACTCAACTAAAATGACACCAACCGTTGCCTATATAAAGAAAATTAGGGATTTCAACTTCGTCAACAAATGGGAAAAATCTGTGGAAGGCATCATCCGTGCATTCCAAGTGATAGCAACGAGGTAGGTCTTAAAACTAAACTAGCCTAAACTATATGGCCATCTTAAAAAAATTGTTTTGTGGCAGATTATGTCCTAAAATTTCATTTCGCAGAAAAGTATCAAAATGTTTTGAGAGTATGAAAAGCAAGATGATGTCAGGAATGTCACAAGCCGATGCATGGAACAGGACTTCAGTTCAACTGGTGGCTGCATCAGAGGTATCTTTCTTTCTTTATTCTAAAATAGATAAAGGGAAATTATGTTTGGGGGGAAGTTGAAAATAATTTATACCTACTGTATTGTTCACATTATTCACAGGCACATTGTAGAGTGGTAATAATTTCAACGTATCACGAAGAAACAGCAAAAGAGGCTGCAGTGGTTTCTCCTGACCTAAGAAAAGTTTTGTATCAACTTTTAGAATTATACTCAGTTTATTGGGCTTTGGAAAAGATGAGTGATTTACTTCAGGTAATTTTTTAGAGTGTTGAAAATAATTAGCTTGGATTTGAGAGTCTTTTATGCATAATTTATTGTGTGAATTCAATTGCAGTTTACCTCAATATCAGAAGAAGAAATATCTGAACTTCAAGAATGGTATGAAGAACTTCTTACTGAGTTAAGGCCTAATGCTGTTGGTCTTGTGGATGCTTTCGATATTAGAGATGATGTAAGTTTTTAAAATCCTGGCAGTTCTTATCAAAAAGCTTAGCCCTTTCTTCAGAATTCTGATCAAACTAAATAATATTACTTTACGGCCCACAAATTACATGACAAAAGATATATTCTCCATTATTTTTATTTTTGCCTTTATACTACGTGTGTCGTTAACATGTAGTGTTGGTTAAAGTATTGTTTTTTAATTTATTGAAATAAGATACTTGTATAAATCCACAAAATTTTTAAATTTGGTCATTGGTCTGATTTTATCAAAGATTTCAACAATTTGAAAAATGTTTCAACGATGTGGTCTATTGTTTGTGGAAATGATGACGGTATGCAGGTGTATAGTGGGAAGGTATTGTACTCGTACATATACTTTCCAAATGTCCAACCTCCAAATCTTAGCACTATGCTGATTCTCTTGAAAGGAAGATGGGCAGAAATATATGGATCCCAGCCTGTAAATCAATACTTCCACTGAGCAGGATAGACTAGTGTAAAATGAAAGCAGGCCCGATTTCTCCGAATACCTTGGCTTTAAAGCCAGTAATGTTTTCTAGTTCCTGCAGTCAACCCTGGGCTCGTACGACGGTCGAGTCTACGAGCGTCTCTACGAGGAAGCCCTCAAGGCCCCCCTGAATGCGGAGCCTGTCAACCGCTCCTTCCACCAGCACCTCAAGCCCTTCATGCAGGGGAAACTGTAATTATATCCGTGGCTTAGTACTAAGAATATACCGTGAAATAACGTTATAAATAACGTTATTTTTGTATAAATGCGGATGAATCTAACGTTATACAAGGTGAATTTTTCATCGTCCAAGTTCATACTGTAGGCTTGGTGATCAGTATCACGGATCAATAATATTTTTTGTGTAATTCGTAAAATTGTTAATGATTCATGATACTTACCAAGTCCCCAGTGTGAATTTGGACGACGATTTTTTTTTGTATTCTGCAATCAGACATAACATTTTTTTTGCTAATTTGAATAATTACTGACCAATAATTACTGGTCCAATGCTTACTAAGTAAATCTTAAATAATGATTTGATTACAATAGCGAAATGTAGTCGCACGTGTACTAAAATAATACGGAAAATATGTACCTAAATGGTACTAACGTACAATAATTTCACTTAATAATGATTTAACATCTTGCCTTAATTTGGATTTTTAAGTTGTTAAGCTGTTACAGAATATATGAAAAATTCTGAACCTGATGAAAAAGTCACCTGTATATCGCTAATTACGAGTATATTCGTTTTTGTTTATTAAAAGCTAATAATAAAAAGGTAAAAATAATTAAATATAACATATTAAATATAAATATTTAATTTATTGTCAGATTCTCAACTGATGCCGACCCCAAATATATCTTGAGTAAAATTTTCATTTTTACCTTTTTATTATTAACTTTTAATAAACAAAAACTACATTAAAAATCTTATAAAAAACAGACAAATATATATTTATCAAATAATTATATTCGTAGTATATGCTATCTCGTTCTGGTACTAACCGGTATAACGTTATACTTATCAATTTATCTTCGCTGTTTAACAATAAAATAATGTATTTTTCTAGTTCAATTATCATAATTTTAGTGAAGCGTTTTGTGTAGATGTTTATTATAACTAAACCAGAGCTTGCCAACAAACGGTAATAGCAGCTTGGCAATTTTTGTATTATGTCTGAATCATTTATATTTACACCAAACGTTGAAATAAATAAATAATAATAATTATTACTATCATTATCAACGAAACGAATCAGTCAAAACGCTATTTGTACTGGTATTTTATAATGTGTTACGCTAATGTGTTTTATTTGAATTCTGTCGTTATTTACTTTGTTTTCGAATAATAATTTATGAAAATTCATGTAGTTTTATATTTACTTGTTCTTGATTCGCCAATATATACAAAAATAAATGCAATTACTTTTGATAACCTACATAAATTGACAAGAACAAACGAATCGGGAGAAAGAGGTGTGTCAAGACCGTAGCGGATGGAAATCTTTCTTCTCTCTGGCAGAAGTGAATAAATTATAATATTTTTCAATGCATGTGCTCGTAAAGGCCAACTTTTTATGCATCAAAACCGAACAGGAAGTCGATTATTTTGCCCTAGGGCTTTATTATTATTTTTTTTTTATTTATTTACAATGGTTGGCTAACCTGCAGCCTTTCCTGTGTACCATAAATGTCATACTTTTTTTTCCACTGTTTAACGGCCTTTTGAGCCAATTACAATTTAAAGTTCACAAAATTATATATTTTTTATTTCCTCACACTATGCATTGAAAAACGTAGTATGATACACGGGCGTAAGAGCAATAAATTACTCGGTTACGTTTAAAACACTCGCTACGCTCGTGTTATAAATCGTCCTCGTAATTTATTCCTTTGCGCCCTTGTAGCATAAACTACTATTAAGGCGATATGCGAAAAAAATACGGGTGTTTCTTTTCTGTGTATTTCATGAAATACAGGGAAAATTTAAATAAATTATTTACTATACAGTCAAAATGCATATACCAGAAATTTATTATTGTATAATCTAGGGTTTTGAAATTGTAAAATATGTTTGAATAAATTTTCTTCGATAGAAATAATTGTTGAAATGAGGTCTTTAAACACACTTTTTCTCCTCGTTTGACGAATAGGAACCATAAATAGAACTCAAACATATTTTTTATTAGGTGTGTTTCAACAATATCTAGAGATTTGATATTTGAAATTTTGCTAGCTATTTTAGTTTTTGTAATAAAAATATAACCAACTTTTTTCCCTTTTGCCCTGAATCCGCCCCTCTCGCACTGCGCGATTTTTCGCTTGGAGTGACAGTGACAAAAATAAAATTTGCATAGCCTCTTAATGTTTAGATAAAGTATTCCTGAGTTGAAGGAAAAACACTGTCAATGATCTGTCTAAGGTCAGATGCCCTACCCACCACAATTTGTAATTACCGTAAGGTTGAATTTTGCTTGACAATATCATAAATAATCATAACTGACACTAGAGATAAGCGTCTTCACGCATCAATTTATCTTGGTCTGTGTAGTCGGTCCTGTACAATTTATATGACAGTAATAAACATTTGTATACACATACATTGTTGTAAAATTTAAAGCCGTACTTGTAATGTATTTCATGGATAGTTTGTACTTCTGGCGGCTAGACAGTAGTTAAATCAATATAATGTACACGTGACCTTTGATACCGATTCGAAGAGGTTTTTTTAGCTCAGCCCATGTTGTGTTCTATTAACTTCTATTCTATTAGTCATTGTGACTTGCGTGTTGTGATGGAGTGACGCTAGTTTCTAGTTGATTAATTTATCGTATTTTTTAAACATTCTTTTGAGTGTGAAATAAGTGTTCATAATACGTGATTTTTAAAGGTTGTGAATAGGATATAATGTGAGTTTTGACCTTATCACTGACTTAATTATAGTAACTGTCATGGTTTTTCTTTGCCTTTATAACTGTGTCGATTCGGTGCAACACGACTTCTTGTTTGAAAGGACTAAACTTAATTTGAACGTTCTGTCTTATTCTTTCCGTATCGAAAAGACAAGGACGTCGCTAAAATAAGGTTAGTTCTGGCAAATAAGTTAAGTTGTGTATCGCCGAACCGACACCATTACCTGTTTTGTTCGATCTTTAGAACGTTTATGGTAATAACCACAGAACATTTAAATCAAATAGAAAGGCTAAGTGGGCGTGTCACGCGCGCCACAACTACTGTTGAACATCAATACATAAACCGAAACACGCGATCGCTGCCCATAGTCGCACGCGAACCGTGACTCTGTGAACAGCTCTGCCTAATCTAAAGAGAAATGCCGTCTTGTGCAATAATTACTTGCAGAATCACGAATAAGAAAGCAAACCGGAAAAATTGAGATATTTCCTTTCACCTGTAATTATAAAAACTTTGTATAATATGAGAATTTTAGATAAATAACTAATTTACTCATGGTGACAACAAAAATATACATTACCGGCAATGTACGCTCACAATTTTGGCTAAGATGTAGTAAACAAGTAATGTATGCTCTCCCTACTTGTCAAACTTGCTCGCTAGTGTTGTGCCGTATCGTGGTGTCACACAATCGATAGATGTTTTTTATTCCTTGAGCGATATTCTTAAGTTAAGATTTAAGATAAAACTTTTATAACATTCGAGAAACCGTTGTCAGTTACCCCAAAATCGACCGGATAACTGTACAAGCAAGGAATTTTTTTTTATATAAAATGAATGAGAAAATATTTAAAAGTGAATAAGTGTGCGTTTATTTCCTCTACGGTGTAATTCTTGGCTATGCATAAATACATATTTTTCAAAATACATGAGATATTTGTACAGTCGAGAACAAAAGTATTCGTGTGAAATGTATGAAAAAAAAATAAAAAGTGTTAAAGCGTGTTTTAATTAATCTACAATGTAATTCTAAGCTACGTATATGTATGTCTGAAAACATTTATCAAAATATATAGGGTAAAATGTACAAACGAGGTCAAAAGCTTTGGGATAAAATATTTAAAAATGTATGAGTGTGTGATTATTTAATCTATAGGGTAATTCTAAGCTATGCACATGTCCAATTGATTATTTATCAAGATATAGGGAATCTGTATAGTCGAGGAATAAAGATTTTGCTAAAATATTTAAAAGTATATAAATGTGTGTTTAATTATCCAACAGGGTAATTCTAAGCTATGTATGCATATCTTGAATATATATTTACAGTAGTTACAGTATCAGAGTTGGTATAATATACCAAAGGTTTTTACAAAATATATAGAAAAAAAGAGCTTGGAGTTACACTGAAGAGTAAATAAACCCACACTTCCAAGGAAGACAGTCAAGACTGTGCAGATGCCTCTTATATGTTGATAAATAAGTATTTAATCATATGCATAGCTTAGAATTACCATATAGAGTAAATAAACAGACACTTATACACTTTTTAGACATACATATGCATAGCTTAGAATTACGTTGTAGAGTAAATAAAATACACTTTTACACTTTCAAATGTTTTTTCATACATTTCACCCGAAAACTTTTGTTCTCGACTGTACAAATATATGATAGATATTGAAAAATAAGTATTTATACTTATGCATAGCTTAGAATTACACCGTAGAGTAAATAAACACACACTTGTACGGTTTTAAATATTTTCTCATACATTTTATATGAAAACTTTTCTCCTTGATTTTACAGCTACCCGATCGATTTTGGAGTAACTGTTAACGGTTTCTCGAATGTTATTATAACACCTATTTATGTCACCTAACACAAGTGTATTGGTGGTATGGACCAAAACGCCCATTCTCCTTTGAAATGGGATTTTCCATAAGAGTGTTTATGAAAAATCCAATTATTTTGAAGCTACCATAATATAATTTAAAATACGTTAAATCTTAATATATTCGTCGGTGAAACGCGGTTGTACCGAGTGTGGACTGTAACTTGCATTTCACAGTTCACACTCGGAATACCTCTGATACCCCCTCGGGGATTCATGTCGTGACCATACATTATCATTATTACTGATCACTTACAAAGTTTTAAGTATGAATTTGGCTATATCAATGAAATCACCTTATATACACCTAATACACGTTAAAACAATTTTACTAAAATGTGTAAAACAAGATAATAAAAATAGAAAAAAAACAACACACAAATTGTCTCAGAGCAAATTGGTTTTTCGATTGATTATAAAAAAAGTTAGTCGAAGTTTTACGTTAACAAAATACATCTGTTCCCATCCCTAGCAATAAATCATCACGTCATATAATCAGACTGTGTTTAATATTAAGTTCGCAATACCGCTCCGGTCAAGTTATCAACCACCTAAAGCCGGTGGGTTTATAATGGTCACATGGTATCAAAACTAAAACGTCTTAAATGAAATCGTTTGTTTGAAAAATACACCGTTTTACACAGAGATATGGTAGTTTTTTCATTTGATAAGTTTTCGATATAAGTCATTTGTTGTGCGTAGAAAGAACAACCACTTGCATTAAAGTTTTGATAGTATTTCAATTACGACAAGGTGTGTGCCTGTGGGTGTGAGGCGACAAAGGTTCTGGTACGCATACAGCTCCAAGGCCTTTCTAACTATTTAAATGTTCTGAGGTAATAACTTACGAAATATATCTTGAGTTTATTTTAATTTGTTAATTAAATTATAAGACTTTTTTATATACAAGTTAAAGCCAATAATAACATAAATATCAATAATACGGAACCGAATACATTCAAATTACAAAATTATAATAAAATAAATCTATCTTTAAATACCTGTATGTCATTTAATATGTTTCTATTCGCCTGATGACGACCCCACTGAGGGGTCGAAATATAGCGACTAAAACTATTTAACTAAGTAATAATAATAATAATAATAATAAACACTTTATTGCACACAAAAACACAGATAAATACAGATTAGAATTAAGAGAAATACAGAGCAAAGCGGACTTATTTCTGAAAGGAATTTCTTCCAGTCAACCATAAATGACAGAGATGAAGAAACATTATACATTGGCTTATTGAAATTTAAAATAAGTGCATAAAGAGTGATATAAATATGTATGTAACTATAATAAATATAATAGGTAACATACACTACTAACCTAAAAGTATACCTAACGACCTAACGGTTTAAGTGATTATATTTATGTAAAATACAACATACAAAAAATAAAATATATTCGGATTACTTCTTTTCGTAAAACATGGTACAGAATCCGCTCTTAGAAATATTTACAGAGCACGAGACATGGTTCACCAATCTTCGCAGGTAAATTGATAGATACATTATTTACATTGAATTTAACAAACACACTTCCATACTAATTTAGATAATAACGTAATCTAAATTCTTGTCAAGTATATCTTTATCTTTGAAACATATAAGAAAAACTGAATCAATATATCATTATTTACCAAAGGTTTATAGTAATTTTCAATAGATAACGCACGCAAATTTAATCAACCGCCCGAATCCATATTGGAGACTCGGTTAGTGATAAGGAACAATGTTTAAGGGTCCTTCAGATGATATCCGAAGATTTTTTCTTTCTCCCCTAGCGCCTGTACTAGGAATTGTACTTGAACTAGTCGAGTTCGTACGGGAACAAAAAATTTATTTTTATGATTCCGAAAAACGGACCATTGAACCTTGTTGCTGGTCACTAACCGAGTCTCCAGTATGAATTCGGGCGGTTGATTAAATTTCGCCTTTGTTTTTGTTCTGTTTCTATAGCATTAATGCATGTATTTTTGTAAAAACATTATTTTACAACAGGTGATTGAAAAAAAAGAACATTATTGCAGAATATAAAAAACCACCAATAGAAATTGTTTTACAACCGGTCATACAGTTTCATAGAAAAACCGGTCCAGTGCGAGAAGGACTCGCGCCCTGAGGGTTCCGTACCACTTAAATCGGTTAATTTACTTAAATTATTAACAAATTGTATGAAACAAAAAACCGAGTAATTTATTGTCTAAGAACAATAATCATACTACGTGTATCATACTACGTTTTTCAATGCATAGTGTGAGGAAATAAAACAAATATAATCTTGTGAACTTTAAATTATGATCGGCTAAAAAGGACTGTATCCAGAGCCGTTAAACAGTGGAAAAAAAAGTATAACATTTATGGTACACAGGAAAGGTTGCAGGTTAGCCAACTTCTCGTAAATAAATAAAAAAATAATAATAATAAAGCCCTAGGGCAAAATAATCGACTTTCTGTTCGGTTTTGATGCATAAAAAGTGGGCCTTTACGAGCACCTGCATTGAAATAAAAAAATTTTCGGCTCCATTTTCATGTATAGCAATAATAATCATTAAATAATTTAATTACATTTTTAAATCAATATTCGGTTTTGGGTCAACATTTTATACAACATATCAAAGTTTCAGGTCTCTTTCTCATTCCTTCTATGAGCCAAGAGACCCCGGGACATACAGACGGACAGACAGACACCGGAGTGACATTAATAGGGCTCCGTTTTGCCCTTTGGGTACGGAACCGTAAAACATCAGTTAAAAACACGTTTAGGTTTCTCATAAAGTTTTTCAATTCGAAGCACCATTTGGCGAGTATAAATTTCTAAAGGAAGTTCATGGCGGGCTTAGAAAACCGGCTATTCTCTTTAAGGTGACTCCGTCGAAAACATTAGTAACTCGATTCGTGGTGGTTGAAATTTCGAACTTAACCGTATTAAAATAAAGTTTGTATATAAAATAAAGCTCGCACTGCAACATGGCTGTCACGTCAGGCGCTGCGGCTGACAAGTGCGAAAATAGTGTGTTTATTGTTTATTTTACGTAAAATAAATGAATTTTCAAAAACTGAGAAAACCATATTATTTTATATTATTTTGTCTATAAGTATATACATTTTTAAACTGTTTCGATAAAAACTGCAGCAGTTATATTGTTACAAGTGGACAGAAGGTTGAGAAATAATGGTAAACTTAGAATTTTCTTGCTTCACTTCTGTATATTAAAATAAAATTCAGGAAAAACCACATCATTATTTGTATCGTGTAGATTACTATGTATTTTTCTTCTATTAAAAAATGCTATAGTTACCGTATAAAACGGTTACAAAGTTACTCAGTTCAAGGTCGTTGGCTTGGGAGAAGCATTAAATTAGGTGCCAAGGTCATCCTGATAGTTAATGAGTTAGCACCTATCTACGATTTTTAGCATAGGTGAGTTTACAACGGACTGGTCGGTTGTTTGTTACTCATACTATTTTTTTCTTTTAATTATTATAGAATAATGGTAGTAAATATTATATTTAATTTAATACGTTTTATAGGTTTTTTATTTTTGGATATTGCGTATGAAATATATAATTATATATATATAAAGTACGAGATTTTTCGAAATATATTTCGACCCCCGTGTGGTTGTCTTTAGTCGAATTATTCGACCACAAAAACTCGCTATGCTCGGGCGCTAACTCACACAGTCCGCGTCAGGAAACTTATGCACCTTAACTTTGTTTTTGTTGTTTAGAAATTTAAAATTTAAAAGCATTTTGATCTGTAGCATTCGACGCCAATAGTTCAGTATTAGTGAGGTTATAAAGCAAGAGTTTGAAATTGTATACACAATTGGTCATGATCTATTGAAAAATGCTGTTTTAACTTTGTTTGGACAAGATCATGACTAATTGTGCATTAAATTTCGAACTCATGCTTTATAAACCTCATTAATACTGAGTTTTTGGTGTTAATAATAACATTTATTAATAAATTTACACACGGAGATAAAACAATGACAATAAGAGAAATTACAAAAAAAAAATACAATTGTGTCGATTCGACGCAACACGACTTAACTTATTTGACAGCAGGTCTAAACTTAATTTGAGCGTTCTGTCTTTTTCTTTCTGTATCGAAAATACAAAGACAGAACGCTCAAAATAGTCTTGTCAAATTAGTTAAGTTGTGTTGCGCCGAATCGACACAATTGTTGCTTGTTGCTAAATACAGTGCTTGACTTAAATCACGCTTGACTGGCGGTCCTCACAACTAAGCCGGGCTTGTCTCGGGAGGGCCTTTGTTAGTGTGCAGACATGTTAATTTGTACAGAATTAATTAATGTTGTTTAGTGCGCTTTTGGGATATTACTATTACACTTCATCAGTTTATTACAAACAAGAAGTTATATTTATGATAACCTAAGAACATATGTGTTAACTACCACATACCAAAATGTTTTTCAATTTTTAACTTCTAAACAAGAAATACAAAGTTAAGTTATGCATTTTGTGCTAAGCGACTGACGTTTATCTTTTAGTCCCGGAAAAGATTAGGTCACACTGTGCTATAAAATTATCTGGGGGCACGGCAGTGCCCCCGCAAAGTCTCGCAGAAAAAACGCGGAACGGCCGTACCATCCTTTTCTCGAAGCAACTCACGGCACTTTCAACCCCCCTGTATCTTCGTTGTGGGTGAAGCTAGAAGTCTGAAATTTCAGGAACCAAGAGTACTTACTGATCCTATATCTGACCCCAAATTACAACTTTGTACCTATATTCGATTACGAAATATCTCAAGTCAAAGTTCCCTTATTTTGTCACTGACTGACTGACACATCATCAAAAGTCTAAAGGTGTTCTAGCAGGCCTACAAACTTGAAATTTTGCATGCGGTTAGTGTTAAGTGTACATTGCAACAAAAAAATATAAAAATGTTATTTGCGGTTGGTAATTTAATATTTCCATACAAAGTCTATACAAAATGTATGTTTCCAGCTGCATCTATAAATTTGTATGACACAAGATGACGTTGGTGGTATGCTGCTTTGCATTAAAGACGCCTAAAATGAAAAATTCTACGTTAAAGTTAAAGTGCGAAAACTAAAAGATAAAACCGGTAAAGTGCGAATCTGACTCGTGCATAAAGAGTTCCGTACCCCTACACAATACGGGTACGGAACCCTAAAAGTAAATAACAACAATAAAGATGCCATAGCAACATTAAGGCGACAAAAAACAAAGCGATAAAACGGTAGCGCCTGACAAACAATTCGGTACCTTTTTAGTACGGAACCCAAATTTTCATTATTTTACTTTAAAGTATTTACTACAGACTGCCCAAAGTTTAAACTTTTACTTGTATGTTGTATTACCGTTCTAAAGAACGGCCTTTGTTATAATAATCTGTTCCTTGGGTAAGGCACCCTAAAAAGGGTGGTTTATAATGTTCCACACATTCACAATATTAGTCTATTTAAGAAGAAAATATCAACATTTCGTAATTAAGTCACTAAAAAAACGGTAGTTTGCGAATCCGACTCGCGCATAAAGGGTTCCGTACCCCTACACAATACGGGTATGGAACCCTAAAAGTAAATTGCAACAACATAGATGCCATAGCACCATCAAGGCGACAAAAAACAAAGCGATAAAACGGTAGCGCCTGACAAACAATTCGGTACCTTTTTAGGAAGGAACCCTAATTTTTATTATTTCTTATTTTACTTTAAAGTAGTCTGCCTAAATTTTCAACTTGTATGTATAACCGTTCTAACGATAGAGCCTTTGTTATAATAATTTGTGCTTTGGGTAAGGAACCCTAAAACACATTTAGTCTATTCAAGAAGATAAATATCAACATTTCGTAATTAAGTCGCTATTAAACCGGCTAAGTGCAATTCAGACTCGCTCACGAAGGATTCCGTACTACTATCACACAATATGGGTACGAAAGCCCAAATCATTATGGTAAATACCAACAATAAAGATGACATAGCAACATCAAGGCGACAAAAACAAGGCGCTAAAATGGTAGCGCCTGACAAACAAATCAGCACCTTTTGAATACGGAACTCTAATATTTATATGCCCAAAATTGTTGTTTTATAAAGATAGAGCTGAAACAAATAACATCGAAGAATTGGACCCCCCTTGGATTTCCATTTATTGAACTTTTTATGCTGTGATAGGGGCTATATTATTATTTGCCGTGATAGAGGACAATGTAACATATATTATGTGAAAATATTTACGCGCTACCTATAACGGCTGAAGCTGTAGACCCATGTGGTACATGGATAGACAGCGGAGGTTTAGTAATAGGGTCACGGAACTTAATGATACGGAACCCTAAAAATCAAGGTAAAAGGTTATTTATCAAGTAAAGCTTTAAATATATTAAAGGAAAAATAAAGCGGCTAATGTTGTTTTATTTGTAAATGCATCCTCTATGATGTAGGTATATTGAAATGTCTATGTACTCGTGTATCATTCAAAAAAGACCAGGTTTAGCTCATTATTCTGAGAGGTTTAGACATAATAATGTACTTTGTGGTTTAGACTGACAAGCCTGCCGTTCACTTCATGGTCAAACGAAATTTTAACCTGCCTGTTGCATCTATTTGTGGATAATAGTAATAATAACTTACAGTAAAAATTAATATTGCAATGGAACCTGAAATATTGTACATAAATGAAAATCCTTGTCCACACCTAGTTGTCCCTATACCTGGAGATGGTTCATGTTTGTTCCATTCTTTGTCATTCTCTATGTATGGGAATATTGAGTCGTCATATGACATTAGGTGTGCGGTAGTCGAGTATGTGGTAGCGCATTAGGATGAAATGCAACTTTATACGTGTGACGATCGTGGAGACACATGTACTCGACAGCAATGATGAAAAATACCACCTACGGTTCCGTACCCAAACTTATGGCAGCCACCGCTTTGTATCCATTTACGTTCGAGGTTTACGAAAATGGCCGTTTGAGAGGATCATTCGGTGGCGCTCCTGGGATGCCAGTGAAACGTTTACGATTCTCTGGTAGTTTCTTAGGTGGTCATTATGAAATGCTCCTTCCCGATACTAGTTTCTCAGGAGTATGTCCTAATGATCAGTTAAAGGGAGTGGGTTTTAAGAAAATCCGCAGCTGACGTGCAAGAAATATTACCCGAGAAGAAAAAAAGGAGGACTACCTACAAAAAGAAATGAGATCCCATCAAAAACATAAAATGTACAAAAATGGCAAGTCTCGCAACGCAATCCTTCCACCGTAAAAAGTTGTGAGATCTTATGTAAAGCCAAGTCTGCTATTTTAGTTTTTATGGAAGCACCTTTTCATTTAAGTTAGTATGGGAGCACCTATTTAACAAATTTATCATTAATTGTTTCCTATTTAGTTACCTACCAACATTAAGTGACTGTATTAATATTAGTCATCTTTATTTCCTAATAAAATATGGTGACTTTCCAATCGCAGAGCACAAATAAAGCACTGATGCGTAGAAATATCTTCTCAAATCGCTACTAAATTGGTATTAGGTAGCTGATATGTTGTATATGTTGCTGTGCGATTGCGAAGTCACTATATTTTATTGGGAAATAAAGATGACTAATATTAATACAGTCACTTAATGTTGGTAGGTAACTAAATAGGAAACAATTAATGATAAATTTGTTAAATAGGTGCTCCCATACTAACTTAAATGAAAAGGTGCTTCCATAAAAACTAAAATAGCAGACTTGGCTTTACATAAGATCTCACAACTTTTTACGGTGGAAGGATTGCGTTGCGAGACTTGCCATTTTTGTACATTTTATGTTTTTGATGGGATACAATATACAATTAAGATAACTACTATATAGTCGGTAGGAAATAAGTTTTTATTATTCTATTTATAAAGTTTGAGTAATACTAATTCAATATTAATTCAATTTCATTAAAACAAAAAGTGGGCGTCCTTTAATCACGTGAGGTCGAACAGGCAGGGGTGGAGGGGGTCAAAAAAAATCTTTGGTCAAAAAACATTACGATTAATCACGATGGGGAACAGGATAATGTGACAATAACGTGTATTTTTTTGGTGAGAAGAAAAAATTAAATTTAATGCGTGAATTCTCAATATTATGGTTTTTCAGAAAAAAAAACATGATATTTTTTAGATTATAAATTAAATTAAATTAAGAACAATATCTGATATTTGCAATAAAATAAAATACGCGTGATGCTGGGAGGGAGAAATATTGAAGCGTAGAAGCGTAAATATTGGCGAAAACAGAAGAGCGTGACATGATCATAGACCGCTTGGACAAACTAAACTTGAATGAGCCAGCATTTACTTTGATGAGTATTAGACTTCAACGATATTTCAATATCGTTGATAGTCTTATTCAACTTTGATCTACTACATACCTATGTAGATTCTTATAAAATTATTATCCAACTGCACTTCGCCAGAGATCTGATCGTGTCAACACGGCTTAGCAATTTTCCTCCCTCAATAGGCAGGGTTTACATTTTGGCTAGTTAGAAGTAGAGTAACTAGCTTACTAATTAGCCGAACACTTAAGCCTCCCAGCTACTATTATGTTTTGTGCTATGTTTAGTAAATTCACACTGAAGACTCGGTAAGTGCTCAGTATCAACTGAAATTTAAATAAATTTATTTATTTAATATAGGTATATCAGATACACTTATTACAGGTCGGTTTTAATGTAATATAATTAAATAATCTATGTCTATAGGTATAAGTTTTATATATCAAGGTTCGCTTCGTAAAACATTTTTTTCTTTTTTCTTACAAACGCAAAACATTTTATTTTGCTAAATTAGCAAAACTTATTAATTTAAATTATTAATTTCACCTACTAAGGGCCGATTTTTCAATTGACAGATACAATTTATTCCTATGAATAAACTACGTTGGTTTCACTCTAACACCTTTTGTTTTATGAAATCGATATAGTTTATTCTTAGAAATAAATTTTATCTGGAAATTAAAAAATCGGTCCTAAGTATTATTATTATTGTATCCCTGGTACTCTACCAGTGTAAACTGGGCAGCATGTTGTTCAACTACTAACTATTGTAGCCTTATGTAAACCTGTCTTTACGGTAGTTAGGAAAAGTGAAAGTCAATACAGTTTACTAGCAGCGCACTGCGCACGCGATTCTTAGCAACTGATAAAACTATACATTAGTATATTTATTTCAGTGATTAGGTGATTATTATAAGAAACTAAACCTTTGGACAGTCTTTATATCCGTCCATGTGAACAAACGTGTTAATAATCCAGTAAGTCAACGCGCACTGCTAAAGGACGGGTTTATTTATACAAAAATGGTAAAAAGGGAGATAAACGAAGACTTAGTAAGGGAAAGGAAGAAGTGTACCTTCGATACCAAGGAGTTAACACATATTATTGATGGAGGTGAGAAGAAAACACTGGACCGAAAAAAAGTTGGTAAGTTGAATATTGATTTTCTAATTGAAAGTTCTAATTACGTTCTAATTTTAAATTGCCTTATAGGCAATTGTAATCCTTCTGCATGTTTCTGGTGGTTGGCCAATTTTCATGGAGTCCCCCTCTCTCAAAATATGCGTTTTGGTGGGAGTGGGACGGTGTGGATGTTTGGTTATCGGTGTGCGCGGGAGGATATTTCGAGAGGTATGCTGTCATTTTCTGAGGAGTTCCACTGCCTATCTCTGAAGACCTTCATCAGATCATGACCAAACCCAAAATGAAACCTACCTGGAAGTACACTCTTTCAAACAAAAAAAGAATTGTTCAAATCGGTTCAGAAATGACAGAGTTATGGAGTAACAACGCCAAAAAAAAAAGCATTCAGTCGAATTGAGAACCGCCTCCTTTTTGAAGTCGGTTAAAAATCGAGAAATCGTGAAAAAGAAATCAGTTACTTATTTCATGCGTTTTGATCGAGTAGGTATGTATATAACTTTTCTATGGACCAGCTGATATTTTTTAGCGATTTGGTGTTTGGTTCCATTGTAAAAGTTGTTTATATAGACAAGGAGATCTAAAAAGGCCGACTTGGGTGAATCGTGAAATGATTTGAAAGTAGTAGTCAGAGTTTCTTCATGCGTGCAAAAGAGATGGCATTAAAACAGAATCATAACATGATTCAATCAAAGCGGCCTTTTTAGAGGACAAGTACTATCGAAAGTTTCCGGCTTTCGCAACATTATATTAACAGTGTTAATTTAGCACCCAGTATGGTTTATTGATTTACAAAACTATCAATAAATATTCTAGTAGTGAATACTTGGTGTAGATACATAAAGAAATACGGCCCGACAATTTACAAGAGGTAGCGCAATCACTTGGGAGACTCTTATCTAAATTTATCTCATTTTTTACCCAGTATTACAGGGAAAAATAAATAATAAAAAAATCTACTTAGAAAAATAAATTTAGAAAGGGCTCGAACCCTATCGTCGCTTATCGCGGGCCAGTAACTTATCCAGTTTGTCCACCGAGACCTACTATTATTAATTCATCAGCTAGAAAAGCACATAAGAACGCACAAAATGTTTTGATACCGGATGTAAATATATTGCTAGTATTCTTAAAATGAAACCACGTCCTCAGGGCCGGATTTAGGGGAGGGCAACCAGGGCTACAGCCCTGGGGCCCACAATAGAAATTTTCTGGCTTGTTTTTACCAAAACAGATTTATATGCAGAAAAATTATTTATAAAAAACAGAACGAAAAAAAAATCCAAGTACAACTTTTCATTTTATATATTTTTCAAGTTTGATTTATCTCGCAATAAATTATTGTAACACTTGAACCGTTTTCTATTTGAAAAACAATTAGGGGCCTCCACTCCCTTGTTGTATCAGGGCCTCCAGTCCTCTAAATCCAACCCTGATCATGCTAAATAACTTTCCTAAAGAAACATAACCGCGCAAATGAAAATAGTTATTTGTGAAACAAGAGAGCAAAGTCAATTTTTGTTGAGAGTGCCGAGTTTGAATCCCGAGCAAGTGATTCTTAGTTAGAATCCTGAGCGTAGTGAGGGATTCAAAGGCGCAAGAAACAGATCACTTTGCTCTCGTGTGACACATACAACTTTTCTCCTCACTAGCGAGAAAATACAAGATGTAAGAAACGATATTTTCGAACGAATTAAGTGATACACCCGTATTATTATGATATCTACGGCCGTCATTGATTGAAAGAGGTGACATAAGAAGTATCCACTTAGATAATTTACGGTTGTTTCTCCGACTTCTCTTTGGATGAAAAAATTATGTCTGGCTCGAAAAAGCAAATATCCAGAGCCGTAAAATAGTATAAAAAAGAGCAAAAAAAACGAATAAAAAGATAAGAAATGCTAATTCGCAGCGTTCCTTTTTTTCAACGAGTGACCAAAGTTTATTCGGCAGATATTTATAGTTAGTACTGGGAGGTGTACAAAATTTATTTCATTTGCGCGGGTATATTTTTTTTTGGAAAGTTGTTTTACTGGGTATAAACTGACTTTTTCGAATTTTGTCGGTATTTGTACACTAACACTTACCACTAACTTTGTCGGTATTTGTACACTAACACTTACCACTAATTTTGTCGGTATTTGTACACTAACACTTACCACTAACTTGTTGAACGGTGAACTTAATGTCAATTTGGCTTTTCCAGCAAAGTATTATTTTATGCTTTACGTTTTAAATGATCCTGCACAACAACTATAAACACGGTTTAAAGTTGTTGTGCAGTGTGCAGATCATTTACAATAGTAGTTTATGCTACAAGGGCGCAAAGGAATAAACTACGAGGACGATTACGTAACCGAGTAATTTATTGCTCTTACGCCCGTGTATCATACTACGTTTTTCAATGCATAGTGTGAGGAAATAAAACAAATATAATTTTGTGAACTTTAAATTGTAATTGGCTCAAAAGGACTGTATCCAGAGCCGTTAAACAGTGGAAAAAAAAGTATGACATTTATGGTACACAGGAAAGGCTGCAGGTTAGCCAACCATTGTAAATAAATAAAAAAAATAATAATAATGCCCTAGGGCAAAATAATTGACTTTCTGTTCGGTTATGATGCATAAAAAGTGAGCCTTTACGAGCACATGCATTGAAAAGTAATAAACAAAATAACAGAACTTTACATATTAATTGCATTTAATTCATATTAAACTATGGTCACTCAAATAAAAATAAATTTTTAATAAAAATAATTTAAATATTAAGCTTTTTATTTGTAACCGATTTTAACGGTTATGTCTTCGCAATATAAGAACTGCGTATAGGTAGCCTGTCATGTTGACGGTCGTACAATTACGACCAATTACGGTACAATTACGGTAGGAAATGTCATAAACTCGCAACGCGACTTTCTTTTCCAGAGAAGATAGTTTGCAATATCCCTGAGCTAAAAGACGATGTGCCAGAAGAATATCTAAGTCACAAGGAGAAATATGAAAATGCTGTCAAAAAGGCGTGCTACATGACGATGGCGCTCAAAGATTATGCCATGGGAAGTTCTACCATTGAAAAATATAGGTGTGTATATCTTTAGGCTAATTTGCATCGGTTGTTACTCAGGTCAAGCTGGAAAACAGGTCTTGAGAACCTTTGACCCAAAGTGGCATAATATTACTACCTAATAACATAATTGCTTTGATCTTATTTTAACTGTGGCAAAGTAAGGTTTTAATAGTAGTTTATGCTACAAGGGCGCAAAGGAATAAATTACGAGGACGATTTAAAACACGAGCGTAGCGAGTGTTTTTAAACGTAACCGAGTAATTTATTGCTTTTACGTCCATGTATCATACTACATTTTTCAATGCATAGTGTGAGGAAATGAAAACAAATATAATCTTGTGAACTTTAAATTATACTTGGCTCAAAAGGACTGTATCCAGAGCCGTTAAACAGTGGAAAAAAAGTATAACGTCTATGGTACACAGGAAAGGCTGCAGCATATCCCTCTATAATTTGTGGGCTGCAGGTTAGCCAACCATTGTAAACAAATTAAAAAAAACAATAATAATAAAGCCCTAGGGCAAAATAATCGACTTTTTGTTCAGTTTTGATGCATAAAAAGTGGGCCTTTACGAGCACATGCATTGAAAAATTAGTTTCATCCTTGGTGGAGTTGGTAGGTTATAACTTACAACTTATAACTACTATAAGTACTATACTACTCGTACTATACTATACTTATAACTTACAATGTAGTAGTGGTTGGAATATACTATACTCGTATATTACTTTTCTTCCAACTACATTAATTAGTAATACAATAATAACTGTTATCATTTGAATTTTTTCGAAATATGTATAATGAATCATGATAAAAATAGTATATATCGTGACGAGTATAAAATGGCGGATTTTTACTCGTTGCGAAAGACACTTTTTCTACTACCTGATTTATGTATTTAAATATTTAATTTTTCTTTCAAATTTAATGTATTTTATGACTTTGCAAAGCGCAGCGCGGTTTTTACCTTTTTTTTTCAGGCTTCGGCTGGCGGCTTTTATTTGTGGCCAGTATCATTTTGCGAAAAAAGAGAGAGACGCGATATAATCGATTATGTCGTGAATCGGAACGCAGGGAATTTCGTTTGTAAAGACAAACTAAGGACGTCAAAAAGAACCTAATTTAGCATGAAATGAAGACAAACGTCAAAAAAAAGAACCTAATTTTGCAATAAATGAAATTTCAATACGATATTTCAAACTGACCTGATAGTCATTCCGCAACGGGGCCCGGAAAGTTCGATTTTCAAAACTAATTTCGAGTGTTCAATGGAACTTTTTCATAAAGGTAGTAGAAAAAATAATTTTCGATATGTATTTCGGCCCACTTTGCGGCCGGCATTGGTTGACTGATGGAAAAATCGAAAAAAGTATGGTTTGGCCGTTTCGCGGCCGTCGTTGTACCGACACTCCTGTGGACTTATGGTATTCTTTTGTGTTGTGTCATGCAAACGGCATGACATGAAACGGCCAAGTCATACTTTTTAAGCAAGATGTAGAATTTTGTAGTTTGTAGAAAAGTTTGTAGATTTTGGGTAGAGTTAGGCGTTGTAGAGTTAGGGTCTTATCTCTACATGAGATCTCATAACTTTTTAACAGTGAATGCTTTATGAGTCTTAGCAACCTACAGCAACTGACAGCATTTTGTACATAAAATGTTTTTGCTGGGATTTCATTTCTTTTTGGAAGGAAATTTTAGTAGCTAAATTCATACTGTAGACTCGGTAAGTGGTCAGGACCAATGATCAATGACCATTTTTCAGGATAACGAAAAAAAAAATTACGATTTCGAGTAAATTAGCATAGGAAATCTCAATGTTGTTTTGCCAATTTTCACAAAAAGGGTCATTGAACGTTGGCCCTGACAACTTACCGAGTCTCTAGTATGAATTTGGCTATATAAACAAAAGTCACCTTATAGACAGAACTGGACCCTCCTTTATGAGGGGTTGAAGGGTGAAAAATACAAAATTTCTTGAATTTTTGTTGTTTGTGTACTGATCCTAGCCTGAATACTAAATTTCAGCTTTTTGAGGTTTTGATGATCATGAGTCAGTCAGTCAGAGACGAAATAACTTATTTTAGGTACAAATAAAATTCAAAATTTTAAAGCTAGACAAATGAACGTTCACTTAATTTATAAGTCTGCTAAGTACATCCTATCTGGAGTATCTGGATAATTTGCGCCCTCTAGTATTATCCAGACCGAGGCAATGAAACGCTTCGAGAAAAGGTACGTATCATTGAGGTACACTAACGGACAGTCCCCCACAGTTGCCAAACTATTTCCAGGAAGGAAGCGACTTGGAGTGGGCTATGAGGATGGGATGCTAAATGGACTGGATGTCAGGGCTATAGAGTGAGATAACGGACATCTGCCTCAATTAGCTCTCACAAATTTAAGTCTGGCAGACGGTGCCTTAAAGCTGCTTGATAACTAGTCACCACTATGTCCACGTTGTGGGCCCCCTATTTAGCCACCATTGGGCGGCCAGGGGGCAACACTATGTCAGCAGCTAAGGTTGTCGTGAGGTGAGCCTGCAGGTTGCAAGTTCCTTATACAGTCAAGTGCCCCCGGCGGCGTTATGTCATTTTACACTTCCAACCTGAAGCATAGGTTCCGCTCTTGCGATTTAACTCTGGCCGGCTGGTTAAGGCAAGCGCAAGTGTGTGTGTGTATGTGTGTGTGGAGATAGGGTTCGTGATGACGCCACTCACCATCATCGGCTCACCACAAGCCGCCCCGCGGTGACTGATTGCACTGGACGACGGATGTACCAGCGGGCAATGGAGTCGTCACGTCCTCACGGGCGTATAAGAACTACCATGGTACATCGTAACAGCAGCACGTTTAGCATATCGCGAGAAAGTAAGTTCTGGACTGCCAGTACGGTTTATTGTTTTTGTTGCAGCCCGTCGTCAAACATCTACCGGATAACTGGTGGTCCACTGAAGGACATCTCCCCCATGACTCTCCATTTCGGCATGTTCCTACCCACTATCATGGGGCAGGCATCACCAGAACAGTTGGAGATCTGGCTTCCGAGAGCTCTGCGCGTTGAAATTATCGGGACATATGCACAGGTAAGTCAGTATTTCATTCTAAAATAACATTTCTTTATTTGGATTAGTACACTCGGTAAATGTATCTAACGGAAAACATCTAGAAAAGTAGCCGAAAATCACATTGTCTCTATTTGGCGGCTCAGACCAAATAATTTATATTTGGTCTGAGTTTGTCGGACCGTAGGGTGAAATTCGTGAGCCAACTTAACACCTTCACTATGCTGCTATCCTAGTTTCTCTATTATTTTCAAAGATAATGACGTTGATTATTTTAGATAAAGTAGACAAGCGTATCGCACTTTACTATTTTAGATAAAGTGGACAAGAAGTCACGCAAATACCTATACTATTGTATATACGTATACTATATCTATACACACTCAAAAAAACGGCTCAGTCTACCAGTTACAAAAATGTTAAAAACCACAATATTCTTCAAGCCAAAATGTCCCAAGAACTCAAAATAACAGCAAACTTTAATAAATTGAGCCACAGATAATTTCCTATTCTTATCTTGCTTTGAAATCTGCTTAAATCCTATAATTTACAAAATAAATTAAAACACATGCTCCAAATATTACATACCTGGGCGGGATGATGAATGCGGAACCCTCAGTATACCTTGGTGGAAGGGTACGGACTAATGTCGGACTAGCTCACCCTTACAGAAGGTACTCGTGATCCGAACGCGATGACCGACCGATACCACGAGTCCAGGGTGCCTTGGCAGGATGATAGTGGAAATGAATTGTTAATTGTTATTGTGTTAATAATGTTTAATTAATTAAATACAAATGTTACACTGTTATGTTATTACAAGAAAAAAAGGAATATAAAATTTCACGTTATAAATTATGTTGATTTTCATGAGTGGCACGAAACCAACTGACGTTTCTACAATATTTTAGGCTTAACTATGCGTCACTGGCAGTCATATCGTCATCCGGAAAGCACTAGATCTTGTCCTCAATACTTGCGGGCGCTGTGTTAGGAACCTTGAAGTAAACTATGTCAATAGGTAATAATTATTGAGAAATCTTAAGAAAATCTAAATGTGTGGGCAAAGTCCTTACAATTGGATTGGAGGAAACAGGATATCCTGAGGTGGTCAGCTGTCTGATCCAGCACTTAAACCATGCAATATTAGAACGCTGGAACCAAGCGTTTGTACAAGATTCACTACTCCATAGATATATTTACTCTTGAACGACATCAAAAGTTGTCTTGAAGAGATCACTATAAGCGACAAAGCCAGCTGATTGTACCTAGGTTAGTTAATTAGTTTAGTAACCTTTCGTCTGTTTAGTCAAGGATCCGCCCGATAGATATGATTGTTATATAGGTATATCATTCGCTTCTTATTCTGTACAAATAAGGTTATATCGTACTGTTATCTTCTACTCCGAACTGCAGGAAGGGAAACGGAAACAGGGTGGCCAATCTCTGTGGTATAAAGATGTGCTTAACCGCCACATGAAGAAATGTGCAATAGACCCAGCACAATGGGAAACACTGGCAGCAGACAGACCGCATTGGAGGCAGACTGTGAACACTAAGGTTTATGCTTTCGAATCGAATAGACGCGTGAAGGTCGACACAAAACGAGACCAGCTTAGGGCTCAACCACCAGTGGCCATTAATTATAATATAGTTGGAGGGGTGCGGACGTGCAGTGAATGTGGTCGCACGTTCACTGCAAAAATCGGCTACGTCAGCCACGTGACGGCTCACCAGCGCCGTTCTCAGCAGTGACAGACGCTGTGACTGAAAACGACCGAGAAGAATTGATTGATATCGTATTGTAATTGAAGCTTTTCTTTCCAGACTGAGCTCGGCCACGGGACTTTCCTCCGAGGGCTGGAGACGACTGCCACGTACGATCCTGACACTGAAGAGTTTGTGCTGCACAGTCCTTCGTTGACGGCGTACAAATGGTGGCCAGGGGGTTGTAAGTAGTACTATGTCTAAGTGGTTGGTCAAGTAAAGGTCTGGGCATAAATACAAAATGTTAGTAGGGCCAATATTTTTAGGGTTCCGTAACCAAAGGCTATAAAAGGAACCATTATTGTGAGACTACTCCTTGTCTGTCTGTCTGGACATCCGTCCGTATATGTATGTCATAGCCTCATAAAACTCATGATAACTTTTGCACCGTTTGCTAGAAGATTGAAATTGTTTTCATGGGGAGATTTTAAACAAAGCAATAAGGGTATCTATATCATTGAGCCTGTCTCCTACATGAAGATTGTTATAAAAATGAATTGCGTTTAAAAATCTAAAAACAGTAGCAAAATCATTTTTTTTCAAAAAATTACTAAGTTATTGTCGTCACCGGCCCAAAATTGAAAACTTGTTTTAGGAGAAACCACATTTCGGCAAGACAATTTCCCTTGACAAATATCCCACAGAAGGTAAAAATAAAATTGCGCCTCAACTATTATTAATAACATTTATGTATTGAAACATAACTTTAAGTTATTAAAAAAAAAACAATTTTATTTCAGCAGTTTAATGTCCTTTACAGTATGTTATAAAATAAAAGTTCAATGAATCACCTTGTATAATTTATAGTATTGTCTAGTGCTCAAATAAGTTAATCGAATAATTAACAGTAGAGATAGCTGGCCGAAATAAGTTCGGACAAAAAGTTCCAGGCATCGAAGTTTACATTTTTTATAAATCAGACTAAAGACATTTTTCTAACATGTCAGGAATAAAGAAGTAAGGCAAAATTTCATTTGTTTGGGAATTTTTAAAAGAGAAAGGATGAATGCAACATCTTTTTGCAACAAAAGCTGTTCAAAAACTCGGGCTCCGCATTCGCATACAACATTAGCAGAAAATCTATTGAATTATCACTTGTATAATTGTTTCTGCAGTTGTAGCATAGTCTTTAATCGCGCACGACGCAATTTAGTTGAATCACAAGTGCGAGGAGCGCTCACGATGTTTTTGCGATTAAACGCTCACGTCACGTCACGTCACGTCACTTGTGATTCAACTAGTGGTGTCGCGCGCGATTAAACACTGTGCTACGAGGCCTGATCCCGAATTCCAGCGGGCGTAGCATACGCGCGACGCCACTATTTGAATCACTAGTGCGAGGGACGTGACCTATTTAATACTGTATAAATAAGGGTTCATACTTGAGGACCCCAGTCCTCGAGACACCCGTCCTTTAGGACCCCGGTCCTTGAGAACCCCGATAAATTTGATTATCTTTTTTTTGTTTAATTTTGCTATTATCATGCTGGTGTACCATCGATACAAAAAGTGCTTCAAAGTACATTAATTAAATAATGTGTTAGTTTGGTTAATGCAACCTAGTTTAGAGTTAAGCTGATATAATTTTATGTTATTCCATATTTTAGATCCCTAGAAATACTAATGACGACCCAGAAAAGTGGAACCATTGTTAAAAATTCTACCTGGCCACTAACTAGTTATAATGAAACAATAGAGCCGGCGCTGCCAGATGATATGCTAATAAATCTGTCTCTTTTACGCATGCATAACAATGTACTTTTCTATCTCTTTCAATCAATTTTGCTGGAATTTAAAAATGGTAAATGTAAAAGCACTAGTGCAGTTAAATAAAGTAAAAAGTACGCGTGATTTAAAAGCTGCATTATGGACCTAAAGGCGCTAAAATAAGAGCCACTTTATTAGCAACTGCTGATTATTCATTTTGTTAGTTTAACACTTTTGTTGGCGATTATACTTTAAGGCTCCAGTCCCCTAAAAATCAGTATTCTTGCAGAATTATCAGAAAAGAAAGATTTTATCTTAGTTAGTAAGAAAGCAATAAATAAAATACATTTTACGTTAAATTATAGTGTGGAATTTGAAGCTTTCAAAACACATTTTTTCATTTACTTTAATGCTTCTTTTAATAGGTTTTTTAGGCTTTAAACATACCTTTATTTATGTTCAACGCGTTGAGAGTCTCATTCATGCACACGTCACGTAAAAATTATGACAAAAACAAGAAATTTATTCAGGTAACATTTATTCCCATATCTTCAACAATAATCTTACCTGGTTACTTTTTTGGATAATACTTTAGTTTTCTTATTTCGAGTGCTTTAAGTAGTTGTGATTTTATGAATTCAACCACTGATAAAATATTTTTTTTCTACTAGAAAACTATCGTTTAGCGTAGTCAAATTTGAAACACGTAGAATAGAACTAATAATAAATGAAATAACAAAAAACGGTATTTAAAAAATTATGTTAAGAACATTTATCAAATCGAAACTTATCGAGAGTTTAAAACATAAAACGCGTCGATATTTCCCTCAGTTTCGTTGGGACATCGCAGCGTTCAGACGTGTGTTGTGTAGCTCGACGTCATTTTACCTCCCGCTCGCACGGTTGCTCCCTTTCCCTCGCGTAGATTCTTATGGAGAGGCGAACTGTATCATGAAAGTTGCTCTACTTGAATATTGCACTTATCATTTAATAAGTAAACAACTATAGATAAAATATTTTTTGAATATTTTAAGAAATCCCTGTTTCGATAAAATAAAGTCTAATCTACGTTCGTCAGTATTTCACAGCATCATAACTATAGCACCGTAAAGATAAAGACTTGAAATTTGGCACAAAAATAGTATTAATTTGCCTACATATTACATTGTAAAAAAATATGAAAAATTTGAAATTGTTTAAAATATTTTCAAAACAAAAGTGAGAAAAATAAAAAATATCCTAAAATTACAATATGGGTATCAAACTGTAGACACTAAAAAGGTGATTGTAAAAATATATACTTTTACTACGAGTATATTTACTGGCACTGGTTTTGTGAAATCTTTAAAAAAACCACAATAATGTGTATGTCCGACACTGGTAGACCGAAAAGTATGAAAAAAATGTTCATTATAGATCATAACTGACCAATAACCGGGAAAACTATAGTGATTTAAAAATATAAAGAAAAGTAAAATAAATGAAAAAAAATATTTATCAAAATACAATATGGGTATCACATTGTAGGTATTAAAAAGCTTATTGTAATAATATATAGTTTGGCTATATTTAATTGCATCTATTTCGAGAAATCCTTGAAAATCTATAAAGAAATGTATGTCCCCCCTCTTGTCTCCAAAACTGGTGGACCGAAAAATATGAAAAAAATCATGGTAATATGCGTTTACGTAAGAATTACAGAAAAAATAAAGCGGTTGAGAAGTTCACGAAACAAAAAAGATAAAACTAAATTTATCATCCACAATACGGAACCCTAGGTTCTGACTAGAGTCTGACTTGCACTTGGCCAGTTTTTTTTTCAAGATGTTTGCGGTAGGCCGTTTTTTTGGGCGGTTTTAATTTAGTTTTCGGAGCTTTGATTACTACCCTTAATTTTTACCATAAGTATCCGGTTATCCGGATAATACATTATCCCTTATCCGGATAGTAAAAATCTGCGAATAATTGCATGCCCTAATTTGCTTAGATTAAGTTATGTTAATGTGTGTTAATTCGAAACCCCGTAAAGCCGTATTTTAAAAGTTGTGGTCTAAAAAACCACGAGGATGGCGTGACACAAATTTTTATACCAGTACCACTGTCGCCACTTTTTGGAATAACTAAAGCCGAAGCTACATCCTTTTTATTACTTTACTTACTTTTATTTAAAATATCTTAAAAAGCTATCGAAGTCACTAAAACCGACAGTCGAGATAACAACGTGCTAGACAATAATGCATCAAAACAAAAGAATGTACGCAGCTGCGGTTCTTATCATTAAAATATCACATTTCTAAAACTACATTTTTCACCTTTTTTATTGCACCTTAGTCATAATCATGGACACACAAACTAACAGACACTTAATTACCGTGAGAGTTTCTATTTTTGATATTATATTACTTAAAGAACTGATTGTAATATGTGTGTGAGTATTAGGAATACATAATTTTAAATGTTTTCATTGTTACGATTTGATTATTAATTTTCTACATTTCCAAATTTTATAAAGGTATTTTTTATGCCAGGCATTAGTTAAATGAAAATCTTGATGAATAAAGAAATTTTCGGGCACAACTACACGCTTTTTAGGGCATGCAGGTTTCCTTAGAGCGATATGGCTCATCACATTGAGACGTAATAATCGTCAGAGAAACGCGGGTGTACTTATAGGTACACGTATGGGTGGACTTATGACTTGCATCTCACAGTTCACACTCGGAACACCTCTTGACACCCCTTCGGTAAAAATCTGCAAACAATTGCATGACCTATAAAATGTATTGTGTCTAAATACTAATCACTCTTACTTCTACCAATAAGCCATCTATTCCAGGTAGATTTACTTTTGTTTATTTTGCTTTTGCAAATTCATTTTGTTTGTTCCGATAAACAAACCAAACTTTGTAAATTACCGTTACTTGAATAATTAAAAATCTTCACATGTCAAATTTCAAGTAATCGTACACTCATTTAACGAAGTAGAGCAACATTCAGGTGCGGTCTCTAACATCTTAATGCAGCGGGGGGAGCGCCACTTCTAAAGCCTCAGGTAAGATGAAAGCGAAATGTTGCAAAGAGAGTCTGGGGCCTTAAGCGACATTGGCATTTTTTCAAATTTATCGGGGTTCTCAAGGATCGGGGTCCTAAAGGACGGGAGCCTAAAGGATCGGGGTCCTCGAGGAAAAACCCATAAATAATTTGCATCGCGCGCGATTAAACACGCTGGTAACTCTATCTACAACTGTTTCAAGTCTTTGAACCGTTTCATTAATCAGTATAAAATTAGAGCCAAGTTTAAATTTATTTTTAACAATACTAAATTTTAATTTGACCGCCTCTGTGGTCTGGTGGTTCGTGCGTGACTAATAATCCGGAGGTCGCAGGTTCATTCAAACCTCGTGGGGGCACATCTACGAGTACAGCAAAAGCATCTGACATTGATCACTTTCTGATTTTTGCATTAATTATTATTTCTTTGTTTTTGGCTTCTGATAATGTGTCTAACACATTTAATTCCGCCAATGTCACGTCATAAACCAAAGCTCTGTATTATTGAAAATTAATTTCGAGGAATTTGGTTTCCTGTAAATCCTTGTGGTGATTGCTATTATCTACAAAAAATACAGAAGGTGATCAAAATATATATACACAATTTAACTAATATCTTAAATGACTAATTACTACATTAATTTAAAATTACATAATGGATATTGCTAGTATTCATATACATTTACAATTTAATATTATTTACTGATATAAATTTCGACAAAACGTAAACGAAAGAAGTATCAACTAGACTCAACAAGAAACCAATGTTAACAGGGCGAGGAATTGTATTAGAAAGAAAGTTATAGAGAGAGAGAACTGAAGTCTAGTCTAATTTCAAAAAATATATTAATCTAATAAAGCTAAACATTTTGCCTTGCAAAAGGTCGGTATATCGCCATTTTTGGATATGTTGTACAGGTAAACCCTTTGATCAAAGGGTAGACCCCTTTATTTAAAAATGCAAGTTCCCCACCTTGGGATGCTGCCGCGGGCTCTGTCATGTCCTTAAAACAATGGAAATTTCGAAGTTTTTTCAGTTTTCATTTAATAAATCCCAACCTTATGGCTTAATAGCATAGATAATTTCTAACGTAATTAACTACACAAAATGCGCTACAATTTGGTATTTGAATCATCTTAATAAACTTATTAGTTATCAAGATACGGTACTTCAAAATATAAGCAGTTAGGACGAATTCCACAAAATTTCGATTTCTTTTACATTTTATATTAAATAAATCCTGAAGTGTAGGTTTTACTGAAAAATATTTTATGAGAAGTACAAACTTAACTAAATTTGCTACAATTTGTTTTTTTGAATTGTCTTTTTATAGTAAAAAGTTCCCAAGATATGAATCTTACGAAATATCAGCCATTGTGAAGAAAAAAGGAAATTGATTTACAAATATTTAGAATTCGAACTGAAAACTTATTTATCAGAAATAAATATACCACTAATGTACTCAAAGATAATGTAGCTTTCTACCAGTGAAATAATTTTTAGAATCAGTTCAGTAGTTCCAGAGATTATCTTCAAGATAAATAAAAATATGCGAATTTTACCTCTTTTTAATATTATATTATAACATCAATAATAAAATTAAAAACAAACAGTAAAAGAGTACGCAGCATTTGCAGAACAAAAAATCTACAATTTTCGTCGCTCAGATGGACGTGTATCATCTTTTGCTTCATTACTCTCTATGTCACCGTGCTTTGATTTATCAAAATCATCATTGTCATCGTCACTTTCAACAGTTATATTTGGCACATTTTTACAAGATTGACCAATACAAAATGTGCATAATATTGAACATTTCAGCCCAGCTTTTCGGCACCCACAAGGATTGCCACAACCTTTTTTGCAACCACATGAAATTAATTTGAGAATAGATTCTGGAGCTGGGTCCCTCATTGTTTTAACTAGAGAGAAACCGCGTTGACTGCGTATCCAACACCATTTAGTAGGGTCTTGTGGAGACACGTCAATTTTGTCAAAATGCATGAGTTGTATAAATCTAAAGATTGCACATTTAGTTCATACTGATAGCACAAAGAGTGACTTTATAATTCCGCTAGGTCAATTTGATGATCTTAGTATATACTGATAGCACAAAAACTGACTTTGAATGGTTCAGTAGGTGATTTAATTAATTCATATATAAATTGGGCAGTAGATTCTAGTAGATATTTTTATTGAAATGCCCAAAAAAAATCACTCTAAGGTACAGAACAATGGAATTATCTAATTAAATTTTCCGTAGCTATAAATTTAATTTTATTTTTGAATAGGTATTGACTGCTCTGTTGACGACAATGGAAAATCCAATTACTTTGTAACAAATATGTGTAGTTAATTAATATGATAAAATTCGGTTTTTGTAAATTTGTTCAAAATCTGAAAATAAAAAATATTGAAAAGTACGACTGCTATAATTTCAAAACGTACTTAGTAACGACACCCAGTGCAGTCAGGGGACAGCTCTACATTGGATACGTGTTGTTTTGTATGTCCCACGACTACAATGGTTTCGTTACTAAGTACATTTTCAAATTACGGCTGTCATGTTTTTTAATATTTTTGATTATTTAATACTTTTATATACCCATTGCTAATCTGGATGGTATAGAGATTCTAATGACACCTCATTCATCCAATTTGGTTAAAGCGTTCAGAAGATATGATGGAATAAAGAAAAATACATACATAAACCTTGAAAACAATACAGTCCTTTTTTGTTGGCAGTCGTGTAAAAAGATCCATGATACTATCATCGCAAGTTGCTTATGCGTTGTCTAAATAATTTACAATGACGTTTGCTTAAGAACGGTCAGAAAAAAAAGTAATAAAAACATTTACTGAAAGACAGTAAATTGGGATCATAGACATTATGAGAAAAATCATAAATATAAAGGTAGGTACTAAGAACAAAGTATACTCGATAGCGATGCTAACAGTACTAAGCTGCCAAAACAAATGACATCCGAGCGAATTTGGTGTCTATCAATATCAGTAATAATATGTTCTACTAGCTTTTGCCCGTGTTGATTAAGTTTTTGTAGTATAGTAGTATCGAATCCCATCCCATCCCATCCCACTAATGCCACTATCCCATCCCATCCCATCCTCACTATCCCATCCGACTAATTATCAACGGCGTGAAGGAGTAACAGTACATAATTTTTCTAAAGGAACTTGACACACCATTGACTTTCAATGGGAACTGATTTATGGGATATAAAGTAGCCTATGTCCTATTCCAGGTCTAGAATTACATTTGTGCTAAGTTACAGCCTAATCGTTTCAGTAGTTTCGGCGTGAAGGAGTAACAAACATCCATCCATCCAAACTTTCGCATTTATAATATTAGTGGGATGATAATAACAGTTGTTTTTCTCGTATACTTCAGTGGCTCACACGGCCAACTACTGCATCGTAATGGCTCAACTCCACTCTGGCGGAAAGAACCACGGCGTCCACCCGTTCATCATTCAGATCCGAGATGAGGAGACTCACATGCCGCGCCCTGGGGTCAAGGTCGGGGAGATCGGGCCCAAGCTTGGCTTCTCCACCGCCAACAACGGCTTCCTTGGGTTTAAAAATTATCGGATACCTAGAGAAGCCATGCTTATGAAGAATGCTCAAGTTCTGAAGGTAAAACTATGTCATTTACTAGCTTTATCAAAACTGTAATGCAAGCATTGTGTCTGTCTGATAGTCCAAGCGTAGCATCACTCGCTGGTCTCATTGTGTTGAATGGTGGGGAATAAAGGATTGGATGGACCTCAAGAAAAAAAGTAAAATTTTTTTCATCACACCTATTCGCAAAACGACAATTGGCTTTAGAGGATAGCGGGAGCAAAAGTAAATTTTATTCCCATGAGAGTTTGTGCTTTCTCTCTTCAAATTGGTCCGCGTTCGCTCTTGTGATAGATTAGCGTCATTTAACCAAAGAGGTCAAACGGATATTTTATGAAGAAGTTTCTTTTTATCTTTTTTATTTTATTTTATTTATTTAAATTATTAAATAGGAAACAAATCTTATAATTTATAACAATGCCCTGCAAAACTGTATAAACATTAAAATTAAAATATATAAAAGAGAGAAAAAAAAAACTTTGTTTAAATTACTGATGATTAATTATTGAGTGTCTCTAAAAGATACTTTTTAAGAGACATTTTCTATGGTAGGCATTTTCTTAAAGTCCTGTCACCAAGGTAGTTATTTCCTTTAGGTACTTCAAATTTACCCTTGGAAATCGAGCGTGTGCCATGATTGTGATTTATTAATGATAGATTATGCTCTTGATTACTATGGTTGTTTATATACAACAGGTATTTATGTTTTAAACTAACGGGGAGTATTTTACATATTATAAAAAAAAAATTGTAATCGCCTTTACAATCAGAAATTTTCACGTTAAGTCTTCGCTAATTTATTGCAAATAATAAATAAAAATTAATTCGAGTACTGATATTAACTCATGAAGACATAGTAAAAGATGCAGCTAATGTGGTTAGGATTTTACTTTAGAATCCTTCGCTTCGCTCTGAATTCAAAATAACGCCTGTCGAGAACAAAATATGACTAATTGGGCCCCTTGTAATACTAATAGGTAACTAATGATTCTAGCCATTCACTTGTATTATCAAATGACGCGTATTTTTAGGCAGATCACTTTGCATTGAAGAAACCCTTCACACATACGAGTATATTGTGTGTTTTGACGTTAGCTTACAAACAATTTTAATTATATTCATTTCATTACTTGACTCATCTTTGTACCGAAAGTTATAAGCATCACCCTTCAATGCAAGTGCTCGTAAAGGCCCACCTTTTATGCATCAAAACCGAACAGAAAGTCGATTATTTTGCCCTAGGGCTTTATTATTATTTTTTTAAATTTATTTACGAGAAGTTGGCTAACCTGCAACCTTTCCTGTGTATCATAAATGTTATACCTTTTTTTCCACTGTTTAACGGCTCTGGATACAGTCCTTTTAAGCCAATCATAATTTAAAGTTCACAAGATTATATTTGTTTTATTTCGTCACACTATGCATTGAAAAACGTAGTATGATACACGGGCGTAAGAGCAATAAATTACTCGGTTACGTTTAAAACACTTGCTACGCTCGTGTTTTAAATCGTCCTCGTGGTTTATTCCTTTTCGCCCTTGTAACATAAACTACTATTTAAACTACTTAAATAAAAAGTGGTAGTGTACGTACATACAGATAATAATATAAAATTTTATTTATATAAATTCGGATCTTCGATACGTACTTTTGATTTCAGAACCACCATACTTATGCTTTTCTACATGTTTCAGGATGGAACCTACGTGAAGGCTCCAAATGACAAGCTGACCTACGGACCCATGGTCTTTGTCCGAGTGATGATAGTCACAGATATGGCTTACAACTTGTCTATGGCGGCAACTATCGCTGTCAGATACTCTGCCGTGAGACATCAGTCTAAGCCCAAGGAAAAGTAAGTACTACCAATCTTAACCCAAGTTTCAAAATGGGTTTTCGATGTCATGATCACCGATTTCGGGTGCACACGTGTCACCTGTACTGGTGCGAACTGTAAAAAAACGTCTTGTTCATTGGACTTGATGTTATCTTCACCAGTGAACCGGAGCCTCAGATCCTGGACTACGTAACGCAGCAGCACAAGCTGTTCATCGCCATCGCCAGCAGCCACGCGCTCCGCGTTGGGGGACTCTGGCTGTGGGACTCCTACGGGAAAGTCGTAAAGGAAATGAATAAAGGGAACATGGAACTGTTGCCTGAGGTGGGTTCTGTTTTTTTAATACAAGTTCAGAATCAGGCAACCAACCATACAAAAACAGGTCAAGTGCGAATGGAATTAGGAAGGAAGTTCTTTTATGACAACGATTTCAAAAATTGTTGTTTTATGATATATGTTTTTAAAGTTATGTGAGTTAAGCGTAAATTCAAGAGGTTGAATTTTTTTTACAGTTTCAAATATACAAATTTAAGGCCCTTAAAAAGGCAGGACCTACTCGACCTAATGTTGAATCACTGGGACGGACGACAACGGGTTCTCATCATGGTGGTTCTTTGGGTACGGAATCGTTAAAATAAGACAAGGGTGTTAAGTTTCTTTTAAAAGTTTCTTTTCGTACATTTGGACATGGCCAATGAATGTTTTCGGCGTTCCCTCTTCGTCCGGTAAAGTTGTGAAGGCTACATGGCCAATAACATTAAAGGTGCCAAATTTAAAACATCGTGACATCATGAAAAGCCATCAGTCCGTCATTCGTCTATTATCGACTTCTGTATATTTTTGCAGAAGTCCCTGGACAGGACAGAATGATTAACCGCCTATCTGCTGCCACTCTCCCAGTTTTGGGCGAGGGCTCTTCATACAAAGTATCAAAAAATCAAAGAACAACAGCCGCTAGCTACGTAACTACTTAGTTTAAGTTATAGTGGAAGGAGGTCCTCTGTAACTCGAACCTGAACTCGAATAAATCCGAGTTCGAGTGATCAGTTCCCCACTTAAGGGCACTGCTGAACGTCAACGTCAACGTCAAAAAGTGACGAACGTCAACTAACGACAGTACTTGCTAGCATTACGTTTAACCACGACAGAAACAAGTTACCCAACATCACACCCCCACATCCGCGCTTTGTCTACTTGTGTATAAGCAGCAATGACACCTTAATCAAGGGTCAAGACAGAATAGCCCCGAGCAGTACAAAGCGCTGCTCATCCGTCATCAGACAATATACGACATGACTGACTCAAACACATACTTGGAGTTGTATGGCTCACTCATTTCCTGGCTTTAAGTATTTAAGCTTCCCGGAATGAAAATGCATGCATACATAATCACGCCGGACCCTGTTCCATTGTTGTCTAATCACCTTGCTGCTTTCGACAACGACTACGCGGACGGGTCGTGACCCGAACGATACCCTCTAGCGTGAGGTTGACTACTCCACTATCCAGGATGGAGTGCCGGAGATGAAGTCCTCCCACTGAGAGAGCACGATCACGCGCACACACGCAAACAGTGTTCATCGGACAACTTAAAGGAAAACTCCCGCCGCATAACCCGTTCACTTTGGTGGCCGCCTCAAGGCCGCTACTAGGGAATGCTAGGTGCTCACGGAGACAAGCGTCCGATTACACTTATAGCAGATAGACAAACATGCTCGCATTCCTGCAGCGAAAACCACTTAGTTAAAAGTCGAAACAATTAACATTCCACTACGAGTTCAAACCCACGTCAGACACCATCAGCGAGCGAGTAGCAAGCTTCAGGTCAGCTCAAGTCTAACACCCGTAGTACCCAAATAAACCCAGCCAGACCCGTAGTTCCGGCCGGGGTGTCTCCAACCCGAGAGTTAGAGATGACTTTATTACCTGGATGAATAATAAAGAAAGTTTTGTCATTTGTTTAGCACCACCCGGAGATCACGTTTCGGGTTGTCTCAGGTAAACCGACTTCCAACTAAACTCAAAGAACAATCGCGGCCGTTCTCAAATATATGTATACTATCCGTTTCAGTTGCACGCTCTGGCCTGCTGCCTGAAAGCGGTGAGCAGCCGAGACGCGGCTACCCTGGTGGAGCAGTGCCGGATGGCGTGCGGGGGACACGGCTACATGCAGTCCTCATTCCTGCCGATCCTGTACGGCATCACCACCGCCGCCAACACCTACGAGGGAGAGAATACTGTGCTGCTACTGCAGACTGCCAGGTCCAACAATATACATCGTCACGACATGAAACCCTGAGGGAGTGTCAGAGGTTTTCTGAGCATGGAATGTGAAATGCAAGTCACAGTCCACTCTCGTACACCCACACGTTTCACTGAAGATTGTTACGTTTGCGCGATGGGTGGTTTGGTGAGCCCTGTATCCTAAGCATGAAAACATCTCTGTATAGTTGCGTTTGAAACTAAACTTAGGTTGCCATACGTAGCTGTTAGTTCCGCTACTGTCTACTTGGAGCGGTATCCCAGATTCCATACGATTTTTGTGTAGTTTGAAACCACGGGGATGGCCTGACACAAATTTTATACGAGCACCGCTGTCACCACTTTTTGGAATAACGTAGTATTACCTAGTTAGTAAACATACGCGGCGCACGCATAGATTCACACGTCTTCATACAACCAAAATAGCAACGTATTTCTATGAAGCTTAGATGTAAAATACCAAATACGTCATGGCACTGTGCCAAGCTATTATACATATGTGTCAAAAGCCATGACCAGCGGCCGTACTATGACACAGTTAGGTCGGTGATCATGTTTGAAAAAATATACATTGCGGCTTTAATATTCTAATTCAATGTGTGACACTCTTTATAATGGAATCTATATAATGCAATGGACAAAATATTGTCTAATTTCAACGCTACTCGCTACAACGCTAAATATTTCATAGTAAGCTTGAAATTTTATTTACCGCATTCTGTAAATATCACTGTAAATACATGTTTAAATCACTTACGAATGAAATGAAATCCCTTTTTATGTCTTATTTGCGTTATTTGAAGAGTACATTTGCCACGCTGCAATACACCATTTTTACAATATGTTTGTTCTAACGCGTTCGGTTGAGAAATGAGAGGCCCGCGGGTTATGACTTGACGTATTGATCAAATCGGTGCGTCGCACAGAGGTGAAAAATCCAAAAAAGCTGGCCAAAACCTATTTTTTTCAAATTTGTCATAGGTTGGGTGAAAGATTGTTCCTGGTCCAATTATAGGGATAGTGTGGGCAGAGGAAAATACCAAATATCCTTCTACCTCTGCTAAAATGGGTCAAAAATGAGCTGAAGTGGTTAGCTTTTGGGTAACAATTCATATGGATCTAAAAATATACCTAATAGTGTTAAAAAATAACTATCCCCTCCTTTCTCTTACACTAACTCCCTCCCCCTTAATTTCATACGGATAAATAATATGCAAAAATGAAATGAAAGTCTTTCATAATCAAAAAATATCTATAATTATGTTTAGTTTATTATACAGTGTCAATTTCAGGATCCTCTAATAAATTTAACACACTCTGAAACAAAGGTAGAAAAGTTTTCTTAGATCACTTATAAAAGGGTCAGATGACACCATTAGTCTTTGATACGTGTTTACCATACACTGCTTTCGAAAAAAAAAATTGGAAAATTGCTCCCTGTATTTTCTCACATCTTTGTTTCTGCTCTCTTGAGCAATAGCTACTTTCGAAGTTTCAATTATCCTTAAGCCATAGAACAGTTTTTTGTGGAACGTCGTAGGCATATTAAACCATGGATAATGGAACACAAAAGTACATGCTGTTTTCAAGCAGCAAATCTTAAATTTGGCAGCATTTATTTTATATCCACTTGCCATGAACTTCAAAATTGAATGAAGCCGATTTAAGAGATTCAGGCTGATACTAGATATTTTAGTTACTTCCTCTGCATGCTGAAACATATTTCAAGCCGTGTTTCCATCTGTAGACACCCCTCCACCCTGCCTTGGTTTGTCTATATTATGTAGACCAAGTTTTTCCCAAAAATCTTTGAGCGATCACTGGTTTCTTCAAACTTCTTGGAAGGTCGGCCACCTCCTTGGTTGCGGGCTGAATGCACAACAGGGAAAGTAACATAGGCATTGAACCAATTTTTGTTTTTGTCGGCGCACCCTGTAAAATTGTCATGTGCTTGTTGAGTTTGGTGTTGTAATCCGACACTAATCTTGTTAACAACCACTTGGTTTCCTGTGAAAAATCGGTAACACGTAGAGACTTTTTTCATCTTTTCTTGCAAGTATGTCCGTTTTTCGTGATGCTATTGAGAAGCATACTCCCTATATTAGCTGACAAGAGTGTATCTGCTAAAAGAGGCTTCTTCGTTAGTTGATCCTAAAACAATTAAAAAACAAAAATTAGCAAACATGACTAATAAAATAAAATTTTTGTTAAGGCGACGGTTTCGGACGGGAAAATTTTCAGTGGTTTTAGCAAGACTAATGATTACTTTTTGTAACAATGTTAACATTAAAGCCGGATGTGCCAGGAAATTCAACTTTATCATTTCATGAAAATTACTAAGCAGAAAAAAATCATTTTCACGTCGTTTTAGTGGCATTAATGTTTAAAAAAAAGTCATTGAGTATCTAAAATAAATAATAAAAAATAGGTTATTACCTTCTGGAGTAGAATCCATCGCAAAAACACAAACTTTCACTAAAACTTCCGAGTAAGAAATTAATAAACGCAAGACTTAAAATTGTCGTAAACACATCCAATTTTGAACAAGTTCAACTTTGGACTGATGTAAAATTGACAACCCGTTTTTCAGGTAGCCCAAATTGCTGTGAACCTTTTCATTGTTTATTCAGGTAGTAATTTAAATTAGTTTTGAAGTGTTTCGAGAATTTTTACGTTTTTAGGTTTCGACCAGCTTTTATGGATTTTTCACCTTCGTGCGTCGCAGTCACAGCTTTCATGGCATTTCTATTCCATATTAATAGTTCTGTGTTTGAAACGCAACTATACGGTGATGTTTTCATGTTTAGGTTACTGTTGCCGTACTTCGTGCATGATTCACCGTGCACATTGGACCCACAGCTTAACGTGCTTTCCGAAGCACCCAGACTGAGCATAAATGTGTCCCTACAGGGTTTGAACTCGAGGCTGCCTTACACCTGCTTGGTACTAGCTGGATTTTTAGTCACTGAAAAGCCAAAAACTATAGGACAGTCTTCGTCTAATAAACGAATAACTAAGCCAAGATGAAATTGCGAAAAAAAAACAGCTGTTCAGTACTTTTTGGTTAAATTTGTAGGTATCCATTTTATGGAATACTTAGTTCAGTTTTTGGTCGTGATTTCAAGGTTGGCTCCATAGTAACAGTTCCTCTTTTAGTAAATAACCAGGCACGCGGGCGTTAAATAAAATTCAAATTTTTGGCCGTATGTAGCAAGATGTAATATTTCAAGATTATATATTTTTATTACGAAATCCATTGCTTTGAATAGCACTTGAAATCAGTCGGAAACAAATATAGAAGCAAAAATATTAAAAAAAAAATTCTCGGGCCAGGATTTGAACCTGCGACCTCCTACTTACATGTCAGGCGCGCTACCGACTGCGCTACCGAGGGTCGTATCTGGAACGACGAATTTATTTATTAAATATTTAATATTTGTGCTTTTAAATTTGTTTCCGATTGATTTCAAGTTTGTAATGCACTCTAATAATAATTATGTTTTTTTTTCAGATATCTTATTAAAGCGTGGGAGCAAGCAGTAGAGAATAAGCCCATAACACCGACAGTCTCTTACTTAGTGGATTATATCCATAACGAGTCCAGGGCGTGGGATGATACTCCAGAATGTATCATCAGAGGATTCCAACAGGTTGCTGCTGGGTAAGACATTAAAGACCTTGCATTTACTATATTTGCCTCGCATTTATAAAAAATATGTGACGTGTCGTGGGACACCCGGTGAGAATGAGATTCCTTTCGCTACTGACGCCGCGCACGTCTATACTGCAGTAATATACCTATACCAGGGTTGGATTCACACCCTCGGAAAATTATTGTCTATGGGAAATAAAAATATACTACTTGGCTAAAATTATACTACGTTTCGTTTTTCGTCCATTTTTGTTTTGAATTTAAATAAAATAGCCTATTTGTTAGGGAAAATTTCAAAAAAATTACTAAAAATATTCATAATTTAATAAAATTAAGGCAACTGGATCTCTATCTCAGCCAATTCGTCGATCGGAACTTCGTCCTTGGCATTGACTCTACGTATCATGTCATCAGACGGCATAAATTCGATGCAAATTCCCTATATTGTAGGGTAAATGTTAAAAAACAAACGGCTCAACTAATAAAACAAGTCGATCGGCCTGAATATAAAATTATGGTATTTTTACGTAGTATAGTTCCATTACGATACTACATACTACATGTCATGAAAATATGGTACAAATAGTATAATTATACTACAAAATCCAACCCTGACCTATACGCTTGTCAACACACATACTATAGTGAAAATGTCGTGACGGCTTTTCGGCCTAGCTCCCATTCGCCAAGTGTCTGGAATGTAACGTGCGATAAGTATATTCGTACATCATCATGTACATATACATATACACATACATTCCAATTTCCAATTTACATTGCAAAGCGCTTTTTTTGCGCTAAGTTTTTTTCACTTCTCAGTACAAAGTGGTCCGATCAGCTGACTCAGTTTGTATGGACAAGTGAAGAAAAAGTTCGCGCAAAAAAAAGTACTTTGCAGTGGAATGTGATGTATTAACGATACTGAATCACCTCCTAAATTACTTTCCATTTAAATTGAAAGACCTTATATACAGGGTGGAAAAAATTTAAGGGCCCTGGAGGGGAACTACCTTAAATCCTTTAGTTAGCTCATTTTACTGAAAGGAAACATTCCTTTATTTTTTAAAAGAAACAAAACTGCATTCAAAGATATTCTGAAATTCGCTTGTCTCACCCGGGAATCGAACCAACTAAAAATAAAAAAAAAAGCCTCGCTTTTTTATCATACGAATCGGTAGGATTATTGTTCAGAATAAAATTTGTCTAATAAACATTTCGTCTTACACTCATCTGTTGTACGAGATACTCATGAAATTAAATATTTATTACAAGTTCTTTGTTAACAATACCTAGTACTGTTCACTTGTAACAAGTAAATGACACGTTATAATCTTCTTATCTCTCTTACATCCAAAGACATCGTATGAAGTACAAGCTTGCTAATGTTATTTATCTTAAGTACCTTGTTGAATACTTCAATAAGAAAATCGTTAAATGGTAATAATAAATGTATGCAGAGTACAATTACTTCTTGCACTAGGCGTACTGACGAAAAGTTTAAAAAAGGAACGTATTTTTTTTGCAACGCGGAGCAACAAATTTGAAGTTCGAACCATAACTTTCAACATTTTTAAAATCGATAAAAGTATTCGTTCGAAATTCAAATTTTGTTTTGTTTTGCTTTCATTCCGTGCTTTCATTGTGTAATAATGACGTATAATTATTACTTTACAAGTGAACAGTACTAGGTTTTGTTAATAAAAAAACTTGTAATATATATTCAATTTCATGGGTATCTCGTACAACAGATGAGTGTAAGACTTTAGTTTAGTAGACAAATTTTATCCTGAACAATAATCCTACCGATTCGTATAATAAAATAGCGAGGGTTTATTTTTTAAATTTTTAGTTGGTTCAGTTCCCGGGTGAGACAAGCAAATTTTAGAAGATCTTTGAATGCAGTTTTGTTTCTTTTAAAAAATAAAGGAATGTTTCCTTTCAGTAAAATGAGCTAACTAAAGGATTTAAGGTAGTTCCCCTCCAGGGCCCTTTAATTTTTTCCACCCTGTATATATATTTTTTTTTTGCGTAATAAATAATGTACAGAGCATTTGGTCGCCTCGGCGCGGCGTGTCATCGGCTTCTTCAAAGCCAGGGCGTGTTTTGTACGAGCGCCACCATGACAAGCTACTTATTAGCATTCATTCAAATAGTTTAATAATAGGAAGCTTAAGGCGATATGTACAAGTTTTAGCGTCCCTGTTACTTCATATGCGAAAAAACCCTCAGTGCGAGAGGGACGGATTCGTGGAAAAGTAGCAAAAAGTCGGTTTTCTATGAATATAAAATGAACTAAAGTTGATATCAAAATATTGTTTAACCAGGTCTTAGATACCGTTAAAACCCATTTAATAAAATATTATTGCAGTCCATATGTCATTCTAAATTGTCAAACCAGGGAAATTGGCGTCGAATAAGACCTAATTTCAATAAATATTTCTATCGAGACGAATTTCTCTAATCGCGTTTTTGTTTTAACAGATCCCTAGAAAAAGATTCCAAAAAGTAATATATTATTTTATGAAAATAATATATTATTTACCGAAGTAGATATGCAAGTTCTTAAAGTGTTGATTTTTTTTTCGTAGCGCCTTAAACTGCAGGCGACAGTACACCCGCTGTGTATCTTACAGATTTTGAATGAATGAATGAATGAATGAATGAATGAATTGAATGAATTGACACTTTATTGTACACAAAAGACATATAAAAGAAAACAGAGTATTGAAAACATAATTTTGTACAAAGGCGGACTTATCACTTGAAGCGATTTCTTCCAGCCAACCTTTGGGTGGTGAAGAAATAGTCACTAGAAAAGTAAAAATAGGGGGATAGACGTAATAGATAGAGTAAATTAAATGAAAAACAATAAAATGTTAATACAAATAACCTAACAAATTAAACTTAATTTTAATAGATATCATAGACTTACATAAACAAATACACAAGAATATATTAATAAATACATCTATAATATATAATATATATATGTATATACATTTAAATATCAATATAATAAGGGTAAATAAGTGATGAGACTACCAACCTAATGAAACTTCATAGTGAGATCTGACTTTCCTCTTAAATATCGCCAAAGAAGACGACATACGAATCTCAGTAGGTAACTCGTTCCAAAGACACACAGCCTTGACCGCAAAAGAATTCCCATATGCAGTAGAAGTGTGCTTAGGGATACTAAGCAGGTGACTTTCCCTGCAGCGTAAGGAATTGACATAATTGAATTTGTCGCGAAGATATTCAGGAGCAGAGGAATCATTTAAAACGTTATATAGGAGACTTAATATGTGAGTATTCCTCCGAAGGTGAATTGGGAGCCACCTTAAACGAGCACGAAATTCTGAGACATGATCATACTTCCGCAATCCGTAGATAAAGCGAATGCACAAATTTTGGAGACGCTCGAGTTTGCTCAGTAGCTCCTGTGTTAGGTCAAGATAGCTTACATCAGCGTAATCAAGAATTGGGAGCAGAAGAGACTGTGCCAGCATAATTTTAGTTTGTAATGGAAGAAAGAACTGCAGTCGTTTGAGCGAGTGGTAGGCCCCAAACATTTTTTTACTAATGGCTCCGATTTGAGGAATCCATGACAATGTGTTATCCATGATGATGCCTAAATTTTTTACTCTGTTAACAAATGGGATAACATTATTGTCATACTCGATATTTGGAGCAGCACTCAGATTCAATTTTGCCAACATTCTAGATGTACCGAAGATAATAGCCTGAGATTTGTTTGGATTAAGCACCAAGCCAAAGCATTTAGTCCATTCAGATATGATGTTTAGGTTGCAATTAATTAAATTGATGGCATCGATAATTTCATCGGGTTTAGTTCCAGTATAAAGCTGTAGATCATCTGCATAGAGGTGATAGAGAGAAGAAAGATGACTTGCCAGGATATTTATAAAAAGGGAGAAAAGTAAAGGAGATAGAACGCCGCCTTGTGGGACGCCAGCAAGGACTGGACACCAATCAGAACAACCAGTGTCAGTGCGAACACATTGCTGACGACCTTTAAGGTATGACTCAAACCAAGCTGTTGCTGCCGGAGATACGTTAAGCGAGCGTAGGATACCCAACAAGATGTCAAAGTCAACGGTGTTAAAAGCGTTGCTGAAATCTAGCAACGTTACAACAGTAACCTTGTGGTTATCCATATTCTCTCTAATATCATCTGTGATCTTAGTAAGGGCACTAACAGTACTGTGACCTTTGCGAAAACCGGATTGGAGGGGATTAAGGAGATTATTACAGGAGAGGAAACTACAAAGTTGTTCATGAACTAGTCGTTCAAGAACTTTTGAAAGTAGGGGTAGGATGGATATAGGACGGTACTGGGATAAAGTGGTGGGGTTATTAACCTTAGGGAGAGGAATGACAAAAGCTCTTTTCCAAGAACTGGGGAAAGTGCTGGATGTGAGTGAGGAGTTGAGAATATTGGTGATGTGAGGGAGGATAATATCAAGAATAGGACTTAACATTTTTATACTAATATCATCAGATCCTACTGCTTTACTGGTGATGTATAGTATGCATCGCTTAACGTCACGGCCATTGACATGCTTAAAATCAAAAGAGGAGAAATCTGGGACAGGCATGTTTGAAAGATATGATAACGTGTTATTTTTAATTGTTGCATCTAGCACGAAAGGTGGAGATGCGAAATGGTTATTTAGAGTAGTTAGATCGATGTCCGTAGAAGTAATATTCTGTGATTTACCAATGCCCAATGATTTAAGAAAATGCCACAGATGTGAACTGTCACTAGAATTTTCAATACTATTGTGAATGTGTCGGCGTTTAGCATCTCTACACACTCTATTACAGCGATTTCGCAGTTCTTTATACATGTCACGATTGTGTTCAGTCGAGTCTTTTTTGTAGCGATATTTCGCATGATCCCTCTTTGCCATGAGATTCTTAATTTCGTCGGTAAGCCATGGAGCTGGAAGTTGCTTCACTCTCACAGGATGATATGGAGCGTGTTTATCAAATAGTTGAGTGAGCAAGTTATTAAACCGCTCCACTTTCATATTAACATCCTGAATCAAATCAAGCTCTTTCCAGTCAATTTGAAGAGCATCCTCGCAAAGTTTCTGCAAATTCATTCTTTTAAAATTACGCTGGAGAATAGTACGCTTTTTGGGTTTAGGGATACGCACCTTGTAAGAGAGGAAGATGAGATCATGATATGAGAAGCAGTCGGCACTGAGTTGACCGTGGTTACTTACAAGGTCAGGAGAGGAGACAATCACGAGGTCTAAGAGAGTTGGAGCAGAATTAGGTGGGTGATGGGTAGCTTGTAGTGGGACGATGGAGAGATTTATACCAGAAATAATTGAGTGTAGACGTTTAGAACGATGGTCGTTTTTAAGAAGGCAAGTATTGAAATCTCCCATGATAATTGTATTGTCAAAGAGTGGGGTGAGCTCTTCAAGGAGATTTTCGAAAGAATTGAAGTAGTGAACGTGACAGTCAGGACTGTAATAGACGCCAAGCAAAATACGACTAAAATTTAATGTGACCTCAAGAAATAGGTGTTCAGCCATCCCATCATATTCTCCAGGAGATTTACTTATAACGGTGAAAGGTATATGACTCCTTAGGTATATAGCCACTCCACCGCTACCAACGACCAGACGGTCATTACGTATTAGTTGAAAACCGGGTAAAGGGTACATAGTGGAATTGAGAGATGGCTTTAGAAAAGATTCAGAAACCAAAATTGCATGAATATTATTGTTGTCAAAGGATGTAAGCATATCAGGGTGATGGTGAGGAATACTCTGGGCATTTATGTGTACTACATTAAAAGTCTTATGAGAATCAGAAAAAACTGAAGTGATGCGAGAAGAGAGTGGTGTGTAAGAGCTGTCAAGGTCGCTGTCTGATTGGTCAGAGGAGGAAAAAGAAAAATAATTTTCGTGGCTACTAGCAGACTCATACTCGCTCATTTACAATAATAATAATTATTAAATTAGTGTTTATAAATATATAATATTTAAATAAATATATTAAAATAATAATAATAAATATAAAAACCGACTTTCTTTTTAAATTAAGATGGAATATATTCCATCACTCACCCGCCAATTTCTGAGAAAATGAAAAAAATATAGACTGTACAGAAGTGCACAGTGGTACAAATAAACTAAATTTAACATCAGAAATGTGCAAATGCAATGTGTAAAGTTACATGAAATCGTTTTACTAATTAACAAAACATAGTGAATATTGATTTTGGAACACAACTGGAAAGCAAATAAGTGTCACATTGACATCTGCAAAGAAAACAAAAACAAACATACCTTCAGAAAGTAATAACGAATAAAATAAAAATAAATAAGCATGGAAGGTAGTGCCGAAAAAAAGCCTGAAACTGAAAAGCACTTAATAACACTACTTGACTTTTTTCACATTCTGTCCGCGTGTTCTAGATTCCTTAGGTAGCACAACTTTCGGATCCTTTGTTTGCTGCCCAGTCTTCTTCAGTTCCTTGGAAGCAGCCTCATTGGAGTCCTTGCGCAGAATGTCTGGGTTATCCTTGATAACCTGCACCAGCGCACCTAATGAGTCAATCTTTCTCCGGGAACCACCAGGAAGCAGCACAACAATTTGTCCATCCTGTGTCCAGCACCTCCTCATCTCAATTTTCCTGCGAGCCTCAGTGAACACCCTGTGTCTGCTCTTCGTGAGAAACTCTGATAAAGTGATAGAAGATCCCTTTAGTTGTGTCTTAACTTGCCAGAGTTTAGAGCGGACATCATAGTCCTTGAAGCGAACAAGAACGGGATGCGGATTCTTGGACTTGGAGTTGGGACCTCCTAGCCGATGACAAGCTACCAGCATACCTGTGTTGAATTCAACTATACCCAGCTTCTTGACAATCAAATCAGATATGATATTTCGAAGAGATTCGCCGTCTGATTCCACGATGCCATGGAATAGGAGAACTTTCCGCCTGGACTTGGTTTCCATGTCATCAATCACTCTTATAAGGAGATCCACTTGTGACTTAAGAAGATTTACAGTGTCCTGAATATAAATTTTAAAGTTTCTGTAGTCTGCAGCTAGCGAAGCAAGGTCGGAGGACTGCGGGGAGCTACCATCTCCAGCCAAGTTGGCCGCTCTAGCTTCAAAGGAAGCTAGGCCACTCTTGAATTCGTCACTCATTGACTCCATGGTGCTTTGGACCTTGTACAGTTCACTAATGATATCCATATCAAACAAGTGTTATAAAATTGTGTGGGGTCAAAGTTCACTTTTTGCAAATGTAGGATTATGTTAGAAATAGAGCACTGCAAACACTAGACTTGATCAATTAGCAGGTGAGTAACACTTTTAACTAATAAAACATGGATAAATGTAGTTATATGTAATTAAAATATATAAAATAATACAGATGATTTTTAAGACCTGTTTACTTTTTGCCTACCCACATAATTTTATTATAATTAATTTTACAAAGTCTCCAAAATAGCGTGAGGGTATTGTGCAAACTATTTGAGCTAACGTATTTCCTCTAATGGTACTGTATAACATTTATAGTATATAATATTGTCGCTCGCATAACTAACTGTCCTATCTTACTTTTTGTGTGATTTGGGTTAGGAGTGGGACCAAATAATGCAAAAAACTATTTAATTATAGCGTGTGAAATTAAAAAATAAACGACAAGTACTCTATTTAGGACTAAAGAATGCAAACAACTAAGTTAAAATAACGTGTCAAATCAAATTATAAACTATGCTCTATTTAGGACTAAAGAAGGCGTAAAATTAAAGTATAAATGATACTCTATGGAAACAAACGCTTGTTCTGAAAAACTCACTTTATTGATTTAGGACAGTTAGTTATGCGAGCGACGATATAACTGATGGATTTTCTTGTAATGGCTTATTTTTTTGTGTCCTCAATTAAAAACGTTCATTCAGCACATCAATCATAGAAACGATAATACATGCAAATACGTTTTTGGAGTTCCTAAAAACTATACCTTAATAAAGGCCTTACTAAACCTTATAAACTTACAAAATAACAAAATTTATACTTGCGACTGTCGGCGCGTGGTGAAACTTGAAACGCATCTTGAGTTAAAAGCACTTGTAGAGTAGTTTCACTTTATTTTTGTTTTCTCCCAACCGGTTTCGGATTTTACAAAATTTTCAAGGGAAGATGTTAATTAAAATACATTTCTTTGACTTCAGGCACTAGCTCTGAGCAACGTTAACAATTACAAAATAAGCCATTAAACAAAAGTATATATTTCTGATAAAATTCTTTATACGAAATAAATAAATAGTTTCACAATTCATCTTTATATAATGATGATTATTAATGTTAGAAAAATTTCAGGCGCATTCAGTCAGCAGCGAAGGTATTACAGAAGCACGTTAAATCTGGAATGGTGTACGAAGACGCTTGGAATGCTGCTTCGATTCAACTTGCTGCGACCAGTGAGGTAAGGATTAAAGTTAAACGTCAGTCGCTTAGCGCAAAATGCATAACTTAACTTTGTATTTCTTGTTTAGAAGTTAAAAATTGAAAAACATTTTGGTACGTAGCAGTTGATGCCAAAAGGTCAGTATTAGTCAGGTTTATAAATCATAAGTTCGAAATTTAATGCACAATTCAAAAATCAAATCAAAAAAATCAAAAATTCTTTATTTACTTTACAAAATGTAGGTTTTGAGGGGGTGGGACTCCCCTTTTAAGTTTTACAACCTGTTTTAAGGGAGACCCGCTCTTTCTACGGATCTTATTTTACAATTTTGTATTAAAATTAAAATTAGGTCTTGCTTAATACATAGTTATTAGGTATTTATATAAAGAAAAAATGTGTGTGTATGAGGGTTTATGTTGTGAAATAATATAATAATATAACTACAAGAGAGTGGGTGTCTTGTGTGTGAGGGTGTGTGAGGGTGTGTGTGTATATGTATTGTGTATATGAAAGAAAGGGTATGTGTGTGTTTTTTAGGGTGGTTCCCTAGCCCTACGACCGTAGGCTCGGGATATATTGTTTATCACTCTAGGGGGGTATATTTATGGTGATATCATAAGATAAAAAAGATATTTAAGAAAATATGCGGTATGGAGAGGATGAGTACTTTATTTGAGCTTATTGAAGGTGGAGGTGTCATGCGATAATATGAGTTCGGTTTGTTCGTAAGTCAAACTTTTTAGCCATATTGTAAGTTTATTTTTTACATTCAAAGTATGACATGGTGTATATATTTAATATTCGGTTTATCTTATTGTAAAGGTAAATTGATTGTGTACCAAATTGGTTTTGAGCAAACAAAGTTCTTACTGTAGCGCATTTGATAACTGAATGAGGATTCCGTTTATTGAGAATTTTAGGGTCTATAGATATGTTTTTATGAATTCTAAGCACACATTGTAGTATGTATAACTGTCTGACGGTAAGAACATTGGCATCTTTATATAATTTTGTTGTTCTATGTAATTTCTTTTTGCGCAGCATTATTTTTAAAATAGTTCTCTGCGCAATTTCGATACTAGTAAACTTAGTTTTGGATGCACCACCCCAAACAGTTATGCAATACAGTAAAATAGACTGAACAAGAGTTGTGTAAATGTATGTAATAAGTTGCTTGTTTGATATATTACGTAAATACTTAAATAGCCATATTAATTTTCTTGCTCTCGTTGCCACTGCTTCAAGCTGAGGGTACCAAGAGAGATTTTTGTCAATTATAATGCCTAGGTATCTGGTGGAGTTAACTCTATTAATATTAGTACAGTTGCAATTTTCATTGTTAAAGTTTGTACACGTGTGAGCAGTTAGTTTAAAGTCGATGCTGGGTTGGGAAGAGTCATAAATAGAGAATGGCATGTAGTTGGTTTTTGTCATATTTAATGTGAGTAAGTTGAGTTTTAACCATTTAACAATACTACGCAACCCAGTTTCAGCATTAGCGAAAGTCCCTGCCCAGTCGTTTCCGTGAAAGAGCAGCGCAGTATCATCTGCGTATGAAAATATATGTCCATTAGCTATATTTAAATCAGTCAGGTCGTTAATATAAATAAGAAAAAGGGTAGGTCCTAAGACACTACCCTGTGGAACGCCATAGTTAGTGCTCGAAAGATCAGTGCTGAAAGTGTTGTTATCAAGTTTAACTATATGTGGGCGTTCCTTAAGATAGTCAGTTAGGAGAGATAAAAAAGTTCCTCTAACACCCACCTTTTCAAGTTTGCGGAGGAGGATAGGAACAGAGACGGTATCAAAAGCTTTTTTTAGGTCCAGAAATATACATAGAGATTTTTTTTTGTCGTCAAGATGTTTAGTTATATTTTTTGTTAGGTCTAGAATAGCATCTTCAGTTCCAATGCCCTCTCGAAAGCCGTACTGTGCATTTGATAGTGTACCATTTGAATTTAAGAATTTAATAAGTCGGTTATTGATTAATTTTTCAATGATTTTAGAGATAACTGTCAGCACAGCAATAGGTCTATAGTTATTGATATCGTCTCTGCTCCCACTCTTAAAAATTGGGTGTATAATAGATCTCTTCAGAAATCGTGGAAAGATACCTTCCTGAAAAATCAACAGAGAAAGGCGGGTTATTAAAGGGACCAGAATTTTCGTCGCCATTTTCACAAACTTTGTGGGAATATTGTCCCAACCAGCGGCAGATTCCATTTTAAGATGCATGATAATTGCTTCAATTTCATAAGGTTCGGGTTCAATAATGCCAATTGAGTTTGGTTGAGAGGGAAGTGACGCAAAATAATTATTAATTAGGTGTGAGTCATTTTGAATTTGTTCGGCTAGTGATTGGCCAACACCGTTAAAGTATGTGTTTACGTATTCAGCAGATTCTAAAGGATTATCTTTTATGCTTAATAGTTCTATATTAGAAGATTTTTGTTTATTCAGATTAGTGATTGTTTTTATAAAATAAAAATAATAAAAATCTTTATTTCTCTTAATACTTAGCCTAATATGACAGGTTCGTAGGGCATCTCCATTTAAGCTGGAGTGGCCTGTGTTTGGAGATACAATTTTTTACAGATTTTATGCACTTCCATAAGGTTTTATTATTTGATTTAGCCTTTTCCAACATATCTCTTTCGTAATCTCTTTTGAGCGCTTTGATTAAGTTGTTACAGTAATTTCTATACCTGCGATATGTTATTTTTAATATGTCATTGGTCTCATCTAGTCGTAATTTTCTTTGTAACTTGTTCCTATTTTTAATGCATCTTAATATACCGGGGGTTATCCAGGGTTTGATTATTCTTTTATTGTTAGGTATTTTGACAGTTTTTGTGTTTGCCTCAATAGCTTCTGTAATTAAGGTGACTAATTTGGTGGTTAAGATATTCGGGTCTTGTGCAGTCATTAGGTCAGCAGTAATGTTCATTCGCAAAGTATTTACAGCGTCAGAATAGTTAGTAATGGTCTTTGTTTTTGGTGCTTTAAAATGTTTTGTTTTATTGTAAACATACATACTAGTCATTTTATGGTCAGTCACTGTCGTCTCTAGAACTACAATTAGTCATGATCTTGTCCAAACAAAGTTAAAACAGCATTTTAAGTTGGTTTTGAGAATATTATGGCTAATTGTGTACATGATTTCAAACTCTTGCTTTTAAACCTCACTCTGTACTGTTGGCGTCAACTGCTACATGCCAAAATGCTTTTAAATTTATAAACAACAAAAACAAAGTTAAGTTATGCACTTTGCGCTAAGCTATAAGACGTGCAATAAACATTTTGATTTAAACTTATTTGAGGATTAACGAAATAGATATTACAGCTAAGACTCATTTTGATTTTTAATAGAAAAAGAACGCGAATATTTAGTCAAACCTTCATTAGTCCTCACGAGGAATTATAGTAAAGATATTTTTGTGCGGATGTTTCAAGAGTGTGAAGTGGCTGTCACGGTTTACGTAATCCTGGCAAATGAAGTATACATTTCAAATATGACCCTAAACTATTAAGGCGATACCAAAAAAAAAATGGGGTATTTTCGAATCCATTTACTCCACTATAACGTCATCTACGTATTTCATTTTTGGGAAAATGTTTATGGAGTATTTGAAAACGCGATTGGATGAAATTTTCTCGATTGAATTTAATTCCGAAAAGACCTCTAAATTGTTTAATTTTTTTCTGTAATCCTGAAATCCTAAATAATTTCATGTTGAAATTGCATTCAAAATGTGGATATTATGTATTTGTAAAGTCTCCTTGAAAATCTTTTTGAAAAAATAGCTTAGTACATTTTATATTAATAAAAAACCGACTTTTTGCTACTTTTACACGAATCCGTCCCACTCGCACTGAGGGTTTTTTCGCATATGGAGTAACAGGGACGCTAAAACTTTTACGTAGCGCCTTAAAACACTTGAAAATTGTGTTACATTTGGATGAACGTCACATAATTACGGAAGAGTAGATAAAGTTTTCATTGACAATGATTTTGCAGTCGAAAAACTTCAACGTAAACAATCTTCTAGTTAACATTTAAGCCTCAATATTTCAGGCCCACTGTCGAGCAGTACTTTGCAACGTCTACTGGAAGGAGACTCAGCGCCAAGTCAGCAAAGCGTCGAGGAGTTTGGGTGCCGTGCTGAACCAACTGGCTGAGCTCTATCTGGTCTACTGGGCCTTGGAGAAGGGGGGAGACCTTCTGCTGGTAAGAAACCTTCATTACAGGTATACTAAATGAGATCATGTCTAATTTGTAATGCTTAGATCCAAAACTGGAATCAGGCAATTTGCACAATTATGTTCGGGGGAAGGGCTTAGAGCTGAAATTTTATTATTTTATATTATACGGACGCCAGCATGAAATGATACCTATTTTTGGCCATTACATCTGTTATAGTCATTTACAAATAGGGAGCTTGAACTGCTGGCGTCTGTATAATTAAATTTGAAAGGGGAGGCGCATTTTGTTTTTGGAATCTATTAATTTATAATCGGTACTTTATAACGAGCTTTAGTGTCTGTCTGTTGTGGGCATATCGTAGAATTGGGCATGTCATGAAGCATGAAGCATGAGAGTTAATAATAATAATAATATACCTAGGCAGCATGATATGGAAAATTATACGTTATGCCGATGGTATGTAACTATTGGGCTCGTGTTGATTCTACCAGATACAACCACACATCTATCTTGGGTAGCAATTATGGCGAGTCATATATAATGGTTGAACTGCAGACGACTGTACAAAAAAATTTCGGGAAACATCACATCTAAACAGATTACAGTACGACAAGGCTCCATTTAGTGCGTGGGTTGGTTGTGGTAAAAATCAGAACTAACGCTGCTATCCTATGCCTTGTTTCACAGCTGCCCGCTGACACTGTCATCCACGCGCCAAAAGATCCTTGTAGCACTGTGAATTGTCTCACGACTCAATGCAAATGCCATCTTCCATTGTTTGCTCTGGCTTTGGAACTGCGGAACTTTCTTCGGTTGAACGCTTGACAGTTTTTTTTTTAATTTCAGTACTCTAATATATCTAAATCGAACATCGAGTCGCTCCGAGCGCGCTACGAACAGCTGCTCTCGATGGTCCGCCCCAACGCTGTCGGTCTGGTAGACGCCTTCGATTTAAGAGACGAGGTCAGTTTTATTCAACATTCTTTGTTCTCCAAAAGATCTTTTCAATTATTGATTTTATGATTCATGTACCTACAACCCTACAACAGTTTGTTAACTCAAATAGTTTGTACGCTTTGAAAAGTCAATACAAAGATGTCGACACTAAGACACAGCGTGTGGTGTCCACGCATTCACTCACTGTGTATCTGACAGATTTCTTTTTCCATTAGTAATTGATTGGTACCAATTGGTACGTTTTATTTTTCACACAGTATTCAAAATAGCGTGTGGCTGTAGTCGGCTGTACTGCAAACTATTTGAGTATAAACGAACTCTGTACAAGTAACTTTTTAAAACGAAGTACCTTATCGCACGTTATACCCCAGACGGGAGTCACTAAATAGCGGACCCCAGTTCGGATCCGGACCGCTGACCAATTTTGTGCGGACCCAGAAGAATCTGAGAATATCAGCATAAAAATTTGTGATAATTAAATTTAGCCCGCTACTTACTATATTTCTTTAATTAGATGTATCCTTGATGATAAAGTATTCTGATTTCTTTTGGTTCTATTTATTCATTGACATTTTAATTCAGATTTATTTTTGTTATAAACGGACAAGGAAAGATAGGCGGAAAAATGTAACAGTTTACGTGTAAGTAGTGTAGTCTCCTGTGACAGACGGACAGACAGACAGCGGAGGCTTAGTAATAGGGTCCCATTTGGCACCCTTCGTGTACGAAGCTCTGAAAAGATGATGTTAGGATCGTAGCAGATAAAGATCTATGGATTATGTAATATGTCCTTAAAATGTAAAATTATGTCCGAAGAATGGCAGTAAACCAGTAAACGTTATAAATAAATAATTAGTCAGTATAACGAAGGAAAGTACATATATTTAGTTGATACACATGATGTTGTGATGATGTTGAGGTGGGACGCCCTCAGCCGGATGGTCGGCTCACCACTTGGAGCTATTCCTTCCAATTCCTATTGCTTGATCTTTGGTACCTAATGTCCCAGAGGCATTTCCTCCTCAAATCTTCCGTATACATTACCCATTTTGATATAGGTTTTTGCGCCCAATTACTTTAAATTTTGTATTTCTAGGCTCTGAACTCGACGCTGGGCTCGTATGACGGTCGCGTGTACGAGCGACTGATGGAGGAGGCTCTCAAGAGTCCGCTGAACGCGGAGCCAGTCAACCAGAGCTTCCACAAGTATCTCAAACCGTTCATGCAGGGGAAACTGTGAACAGCCACAGCTTTCACAAGTATCTCGAGCCGTTCATGCAGAGGGAACTGTGCTGCAATCATACCTAAAATGTGTAAATGAGATTTTGTAAATAAAATATTTTTTCGGTATTCCTATTTTGCTACCAATGACATTTTATTAAATATTTCATCTCCCCAAATGCGAACCTGACAGTAAACCTCCGAGATAGATGTAGTCAGTGAAGGAAAGTAGGACTAAACCCTTCTTCACTTCAGTGAAGGCCTGATGTGCTCTCAAGCAGCATAGTTACTGTAAACTTGTAAAATATATAAGCCTTATAAAAGGCTGAACTATAAAGTTCAAGAAATATAATTTGCACTAATTCGGATTATCTGATTAACTTTGGATTTGAACAATAGACGCACGTACTCGGTAAGTCACGACTCACGGTCACGACTATCCATAAACTGTAAACAGCTAATGTCTAATTATCTTAGACGTAAATAAGAAAATTGTAAGAAAAACAGTTACTTATATACCCAACATTTTTATTTACAATTACCCACACAGGGTTATGTTTAAAATAGTAAAAGAATATTACTTTTTGAAAACATTCACTAATGAGTCCATGTGTGATGAACACCAGTACCTCTCATTAGAATGTATGAAGACCTTTTACTCCATTTATATTTTTTTTGAAAACACGTGTTCTGATTTAATGAACCCATCATAACACAATAGATAAGCGGTCTCATTCATCAGTGCACATTATATTTCTTGTACCCAATGATTATACACATCCATCCATCCATCCATCCATCCATCAGCCTGTATTCGTCCACTGCTGGATATAGGCCTCCCCAACATTACGCCACTCTTGGCGGTCCTCAGTCATCCTCATCCAGCCGCCACCCGCAACGTCCTTTAGATCGTCAGTCCAGCGAGCACGAGGGTGGCCTACGCTGCGCTTTGCTGTACGTGGTCTCCATTCCAATGCCTTACGGCCCCAACGGTTATCACGTCGGCGACAGATATGGCCAGTCCACTGCCACTTCAACTTACTGATTCGGCAGGCTATGTCGGTCACCTTCGATCTCTGACGGATATCTTCGTTTCGGATTTTATCAGTCGGAGATATCCCAAGCATAGCCCGCTCCATAGCTCGTTGAGCGATCTCAAAGACTTTGGTAAGAGACTACGTCTCAGCGCCGTACGTCATCACTGGAAGGACGCACTGGTTGTAGACTTTAGCCTTTGAGCACTGCGGTATTGGCGACGTAAATATGTGACGCAACCTCCCGAATGCTGCCCACCCCAAGCATATTCTTCTGTCAGCCTCGGAGTCGAAGTTGTTTTTACACAGCTGGATAGCTCGCCCCAGGTAAACATATTTTTGAACAACTTCGATGCTGACATTGTCGACGGTTACTGGCCTTTGGATGAAATGGCAGTTGAATATGACCTTAGTCTTATCCAAGTTCATCCGCAGGCCCACTCGTCTGGAAGAATCACTTAGGCTGCGCATCATTACCTCCAGTTTTGCAGCGATTCCGCCATTATGACGATGTCGTCGGCAATCATCGACATCGCGGACATCGAGTCATCACAATCTGTAATTATCTGAAAGCAGGAGATTCATTTGTTTGAAACAGCGGTAGCTCATTCATTATAGGACCGGACCGGGCTCCCCGGGCCCAGGTTCGAATCCTGCCAGTCAAGCAGGCACCAATGAGTTAATGTATGGAACAACAATACCGAAATTCTTAAATATAACTATACAACGTGTAACGCTAAGGTGTAACCATATTTAAAGAGCTTATTCAGTTAAGAGTCGGAGTTCCGAGATTGGGCAAAACAGGGTTCGGGGTTATGGCTTTTTAAGATAGTAAAATATAAATTTCTGAACAAAATAAATACCACTTGTTACCTTACAAGATGAAGTACAGGTTCATTAAAAAAAATCTTGGCACTAATGTATAGTAACTTCAGAAAAAAAAAACAAGTTCAGGTTACACCCGTAGCGCTGCAATGCTATTCAAGAGATTTTCTTGAAATTCCTGTTTTTTTTCTGAATTTACTATACATTATTGCCGTGATTTTTTTTAATGAACCTGCACTTCATCTTGTAAGGTAACAAGTGGTATTTATTTTGTTCAGAAATTTGAATTCTTACCGTCTTAAAAAGCCATAACCCCGAACCCCGAATCTCGGAACACCGACCGTTGGTTTAGAACAACTTTTACTATGGAACAAAACATGTATCTCGAAAAAAATTTTTAACTGTTTCATAGAAAAATGCAATGCCGCTCGGCCGAAATGTATGGAAGGGCAGATCTTTTTTTTTTTTGAGATTTCAGGGTTGTCTCCATAGTAAAAGTTGTTCTATACCATTGACTGAATAAGCTCTTCAAATATGGTTACACCTTTCTGTTACACGTTGTATAAGCAGTAAATAGGGCCCGTAACAGTTGTTCCCAATTATACATTTTAATATTAGGTCTTTACATAGGAAATCGCCGTTTTCTATAGAGAATTTGAAGAAAACTCAATTTTCAGTACTAAAATTTTTGAATTTTTTTTAGGAATGGCAAATCCAAACTATGTAATTTCTCATGTGCATGAATAAGACAACATTAAGCTAACAGCAACATTAATTAAATTTTTTAAAAGTGTCAGCTGTAAAAAGTTATTACGAATCTTATCATGGAAATGGATGGCATTTAGGACGTACTGTTTTTGAAGGTTTAATTTTTATAATCAAACTGAAAATAAAAAACAAAATTTAACACTTAGATGTAAAACCTTGAAATCAACTTTCAAATAAAACCAAATAATTGAAATAGCTATTGAATTACAGGAATTATGAACTCATGAATCTGTAAGAAAATTTCGGCAATTTCATATATTTACTTATTATTATATAATCACATGTGCGAGTAATACTTAGATTTTTATTTGCAATTACACATATATAACTTTAAATATAATTAATAAATAAAAGAATCAAAAAGCTAATAGAGGCATATTATATATTTATTAAAGTACTTATTATTATGTAATTTTTAAAGAACAAAATAATATATTTATTAGCAATGATAACGACATGAAATTTTAATAAAACAAACTAAAATAAACTAAAACTACAATTCAGCAAAAAAGAAATAAGAAAAATAATTAAATATGTAATTAAACATTCGTTCGGTCAATGAACAAAGCTAAAGCAAGGTTAGGCCGTATAAATAATTACTAAATAAATGACAAGAGCGAGCAGGACTTACGTCCTGAGGATTCTGCACCGTGATATTATTTAAAAGGACCTTAAAAAATGTAAAAATGCGGTTAAATTATTCTAATAAAGTAATAATTGTACAGATGTACCTTGTGTGTGAAATGGTTTCTTGCTTCCTTTCAACTCGTTACTAAATAGAAAAATAATAATAATAACTCGCCATATCTCTCCAATATCTAAAGTAAAAAAGAAAATCTTTTTATTTATGATATCTGCTTTCAAAAGAATGACGAAGTTACAAATTATTTCATGCTCTGATTGATGAATAATCATATTTAGAAAAATGACTGAAGTTAGAAATTATTTCATGGTCTAATATTTAATCCTCTAATTGATGTTATTCATTTTCCTTTAAACTTCAAACTTCAAAACTTTTATTCCAGCAATACACTAAAGTTTTGATAATTCAATAACTAAAATAATTACATTTTATTTCTCTTATTTTTTTGCAAAGGATGCAACGGAAGTATGCAAATGCTTGACGGACAGATTAACAACGAATTGGTTATAAATTATTATTAAAGGTTCCGTTTTTTCAGTCTAAGCTTCAGAACCATGTAAAATAGGCAAAAAATTAAAAAAGCAATCATATGTAAAGTAAATTGAGTTCAAGTCACCTTCATTGCCAAGTAAATACAATTCACTGGAAAGACACAATAAAGGCTCATTAATGCTTTTTAAAATTCATGTTGAGCGGAGCTTGGCACCTTGCATGCATTATATCGAAATCAGTGTTCATTCTCACTTTGTGGAAGAGAAGTTGATTATTAGTAAATATTACTTCAGAAAGACCGTATAAATTTTTGCATTTTTTTTTTATTTTTTTTTATTTTTATTAATCCAAAAAATCAATAGGTGGTTTTTGAACAGTGGTTGTATTTAAAATGGCACCGCATTTAGAAAGCACAGTTGGAGTAGTGAATAAAGATCTGGCAAAGGAAAGAGCTAAGTGCAATTTTGATATTCAAGAAATAACCAACATTTTGGATGGCGGAAAAGAGAATACAGCAAAGAGGAAAAAGATTGGTAAGTTTAAGTTATAGTTGGCAAAGGTCACAAATTATAACAAAGGATTTATTAAAAATATTGATTACTTTAAAGATCTTACTGTAATGTTGCAGAGGATATAGCTCTTAACGCTGGTGCATCAAAAGATGATATACCAGAAGAATGCCTCGGTCCAAAAGAACGATACGAAAATGCTCTGAGGAAATCCTGTGTATATGCAAGAAAAGTTAAAGATGAAGTGCTAGACTTAACTGGTTTAGAAACTTTTGCGTAAGTTGTAATTAAAAAGTCCATTATTTATTGATTTTGCATTATTTAAGAATAGAGTCCAATTTAAATCAATCGATTAAACAAGAAAAGGGTACTTACTTGACAGAATTTTGTTTTACTATTTCCAGCGCCTTTGTGTTCGTTCTAAGATTCTAGTATACGTAGAATAGCATACATTTTTCGAGTACAATTTTCATTATTTCGTGATTTTTTGAATAGATGAATCACAAAAAAACATAAAGTACAGTAGAACCATCTAAATACATAATGCGCATCCAAATCTTCGCCACTGTTCGTAATCTTGAAAACGAGATGAATCATTAAAATGTAGTATTTGGAAACTTATTAACGAGAAAATAAGAGCCAAAATAATTTTAAAATAGTGGAAGTATTTATTGTTCTTCTTTTTCGATAACCGTTTCGAGGAATGTATTTCCTGAATTGTTTTTAGTTGACACATTTTAAAATTAAGCGTGCTTATTTATTAAATGAAACAAAGCGATGTCTTTCATTCAACCTTCAGTGACGTCATCACCACACATTTCCAAAGGCATATTTTAGTTTGCCCGAACGCATCCTAAAGACCAATACACCTAATATGAAATGACACTTCCTGTAAATACTAAAATACTAACAAAATCGTATCAAAAGCATGATAAAAATTATCCATTGAAATTATAAATTGATCCATTTATTCCAAAATTATGGGTGTTATTCCATCCATCAATCAGCCTGGTTCGTCGACTGCTGGACATAGGCCTTTTCAAGATTTCGCCACTCTTGGCGATCCTCCTGTAAAGAATGTCCATAGTAACACACGCTGGGCAGGTGGGTTGGTTAGCGCGGTGCTCAGAACATTTACGGTGTTACTACAAAACGGTGTTTAACTTTAGACAGCGTTTAAATCTGTTGCTGTCACTCTTTTACAATATGAAAGAAAAGGTGACAACAACAGATTTAAACACTGTCTAAAGTTAAACACCGTTTTTTGGTAACACGGTTAATGTTCTGTGGCGCGGTGCCAAAAACTAGTGACTATTTTATATAAGGTTCGGCAATGGATGCGTGTCCTGTTGTGAAATATCAGTATATCTTTTATAGTAACATTAATTAGTTATAGCAAAGCACAAAACTTTTTGAATTTTTGAATAACTCCTATTATTGCCGAGGTTAGTAATAGCGATATTTATCACATTTAGTCAAAGATTTTTTTGAAGATCTTTGCATTTAGTATGAAATCCCGTTAAGCTCACTTTAATTGCCAATAACTTCATAATTTTTTGAGACATCGAAAAAATTATTTTCCTACTGTTTTTAGCTTTTTAAACGCAATTGATTTTCATAAAAATCTTAATGTAGGATACGGGCTCATTGGGGATGGATACACCGCCATTACTCAATCCCAGCCATGGTGGGCCACTTGGTTGTGCCTATTTGAGAGCTGTCCTCGTACTCTCTCCCGAATAAGTGGGGGAGGGAGAGGGGTTTTCGAGTAAGATGGTGGTACTTTCACAGTCGAGCCCGGTATCAGCTCTTCCACCTACATCGACGAGTGGCAAATTTTCCTACGCACATTATTTAAATGGTTCTATTGTACTGCTTCAATTAATGTGAAAAATTAAATTTTGCCAACTACGCTATAATTTCGTCATTAATAGTCTAATAGTGTACACAAAGCGACACTTTACCGCTAAAAGACAAAACAGTGCAGAAAAGTATGTATGAAAATCCATTATTGGGCTGCTTTTGCATAGATAATTTACTGCACTAAAGCAGCAAATCCCAGGTGACCGATCATGGCCAAACTCCCAATCAGGACAATAAGCTACAAGGTTTAAACTACAAACGCACACTCGATGCAATTAAAAAGTCACTGTTCAATGCAACATTTACTACTTTCTGATAAACATTAGATCACCAGTATTGCGAAGAACGTCGGACGCATTCTTTAAAGAGATATCCCCATTCTTGCTCCACTTGGGCATGTTCGTGCCAACCATCATGGGACAAGGGACTCCGGAGCAACAGGCATACTGGCTTCCTCGCGCATTGGGGATGGAGATTATTGGAACTTATGTTCAAGTAAGATGAATCATTGCGTCGTGATTTGATATCAAATTCCAAATTTTTGTGAAAAAAGGAGACAAGTTAGAAAAACGAAGTTGATTGATAAAATTATTTTCAGACAGAGCTTGGTCATGGAACTTTTATTCGAGGACTAGAGACAATGGCTACATACGATCCTACAACTGAAGAGTTCATATTTCACAGTCCTACACTCACGTCTTACAAATGGTGGGCGGGTGGACGTAAGTACGCCTTTTATGTTTTTTAACCTTCAAGTACTAAAGAATAATTACATTCTGTTGACGCATTGTCACATTTTAGCCTTTCAAGTTATAAAAACTACATTTGGTACTGTTATTGCATGTAGATAATGACGATTATTACATACGCAGATAATGACGTTGTGCAATAATCCGATAATTCTCTTCCAAATTCTCGTAGTTTTAATCGATTCTGTAATGGGCCTTGCGAATCGAGTGTTATCTATCACCTAGTGCAAGGACCATTAACAATGTTTTGTATGAACTTACACACATATACTCACGCTTGTCTCCCGGACGGGTAGGCAGAGACTAAAGATTTTCATCTGCTACGATCCTGAGACATCTTTTTCGCTTCTTAATAAAAAAAACTATTGCACAAGATAACAATTTCGTGCGTAGGTTAGCTTAATACTATTTAGTATTCTGTACAAGCTAACCGTTAGTAATGGGGAAGTTGTTGAGGGTAATGCCATGATGTCAAAATATTATAGGGTCTATCAATCAATCTAGTCATACAAGCTCTTCTATTTCGGATACTATACTTTGCCCTTCTTCAGTATGTTGCTAATTTGGTCGGCATACGTCCTTCTAGGGTGGCCTGCTCGGGCTTTACCTTCCACTTGTGCACCATAAAATTCTTTCGTCACTCTCCTTTTATTTATCCTCTCTTTATGCCCAAACCAACGAAGTATTCCTTTTCTGTTCTATGTCGATATTTTTCATTCAATATCAAACCACCCACACATACTCCGTATGAAGCGCATTTCCATTGCATTCACTCTTCTTCGATGTTCATTTTGCCATACCCAACATTCACTACCATACATAAGTGTAGGAGCTAACATTCCATTGTAAATCGTCAATCGTGCCTTTGCAGGCACACTTTGGCTGCCAATAAAGGAGTGCAAGGCTCCGTTCTCTTTATTTTCCATTTCAATGTTTAAATAAACTTTTTATTTATTTTTATTCTTCCTCAAACTCTTGTTTTTAATACCAATTTCAAGTTTTTGCTGAAGCTTTGAAAAATACACACATCTGTAGAGGAATTAGGTTGCAAGCAGTAATATTTTCTTGTACAAAATAAACCATCCTAATCAAATTATTTCAGTTGGAAAAACAGTGAACTACTGTATTGTAGTAGCACAACTCTACACTCAAGGTAAATGCTATGGAGTCCACTCATTCATAGTTCAGATTCGAGATGAAGATACTCATGAACCTCGTCCCGGAATTACAGTGGGGGAAGTTGGTCCAAAAATGGGATTCAGCACAGCTGACAATGGATTCCTAGGATTTGATCATTATCGTGTTCCAAGGATGAATATGCTGATGAAAAATGCTAAAGTCTTAAAAGTAAATTATAAGAGTTAACATACTTTTATATTTGTATATTAAACATATGCAACAGTTATTTTTTTTTAAAAGAGACTTTATTTATATCCAGGATGGTACATACGTAAAGGCAGCAAGCCATGAGAAGCTTACTTATGGAACTATGGTCTTTGTCCGTGTAACACTAGTTCAAGAAGCTGCCTTCAATCTTGCCAAAGCAGTTACGATTGCTACAAGATATTCCGCTGTTCGACGTCAGTGCCGACCAAATCCTGAGTAAGTATTATAAAAAAAATCAAACTCTTAGTATCAAGTGTTAATATGGATTATTTTATAACCAATTCTCATTCTTTTAGAGTCCCTGAATCTCAGGTATTGGACTACATTACTCAGCAGCATAAACTCTTCATCTGCATAGCAACAGCACACGCCTTTCAGTTCACTGGGACCTGGCTCTGGAAGACTTTTCAAAGGTACCTCACCGAGATGAAAGAAGGAAAGACAGACAACTTGCCTGAGGTAACAAAATCCAGTATTTAAGACTAAAAACTTTCACATATTGTGAGTAATTTTATATTATTAATTTTCTTCATCCTTGTTTTATTAATCCCCAGTTACACGCTTTGTCCAGCTGCCTCAAAGCTGTCTGCACATCTGACTCAGCAAGCTTCATTGAGCAAAGTCGCTTTGCTTGCGGAGGCCATGGCTACATGATGTCGTCCAACCTTCCTATGCTGTACACATTTGTTACCGCCACCAGGACCTATGAGGGAGATTATACTGTTCTTCTTTTGCAGACTGCCAGGTAGAACGTACATCCATTGAACCAAAATATTGCTCCAAATATAATATGTGTAATGATCCCCGAATGTTATTTCGTCTGTTCAGATATCTAGCAAAAGCCTTCGAGCAAGCAGAGGGTGGCAACGCGATGACGCCAACAGTGTCGTACCTGGTTCACGCTTCGTACAATCGTCATACAAAATGGGACAACAGTTGTGATGGAATTGTTAGGGCATTTTATGCTGTAGCTGCAGGGTGAGTTATAAATAAAGTTTGCCATATTATGTGGCATTAAAACACTGACAACAATTTCTTCAATGCTTGACAACTAGAGATAGCTCACTGGTCTTCTTTTGCTTCTAGAAAAATTAAAACAGCCATGAGTAGCATAAAGAAACGAATGAAAACAGGATTATCGTTTGATGATGCTTGGCAATTAACAACTGTGCAATTTGTTTCTGCAGCAGAGGTAACATTTTAGAGATGTCTGCTTTTACAACAATATAGAATGTGGTTAATTGTTTTTGAAAATTAAAGATTATTTTTATTTTAGGCTCATTGCCGCGCAGTGTTGTGCGATGTGTATTGGAGAGAGACCACTCGTTTGACGTCATCGTCTTCTCCAAATGTTCGATTGGCGATGCAGCAGTTGTCTGAACTCTATCTGATCTATTGGGTGTTGGAGAAAACGGGAGATTTGTTGAGGGTACGAAAATTTCAAAATATCTAATCTAATCTTTTACGAATAGGCCGGTATAATTAATTTGTTATAAAAGGCAGTGCATTTTTTCTTCGATTGCATTTTATGATTTAAATTTCCAATTTTATAAATATATACAAACTAATTCCCTATTTATTTGCAGTATTCATCCATATCAGAGGACAATATAATAACTCTACAACAGCGATATGAAGAGCTATTAGGTCTGATAAGGCCGAATGCTGTAGGTCTCGTTGATGCCTTCGATTTTCGGGATGAGGTATGCTTCTACTTACGGATTACTTAAATTCTTTACAATGTCTGTAAATTATAAATTGACGATACAAATTTTAATTTTTGGTTATGTAATATTTGAAACTGTATGCAGCATAGAGCATTGAAACTTTGTGGTGTGTAGTATTAACACAAATATATAATTTTTGTTGTATATAAATGTATAGATCCTTCACTCGACGCTGGGCTCGTACGACGGTCGCGTCTACGAGCGACTGATGGAGGAGGCTCTCAAGAGTCCGCTGAACGCGGAACCAGTCAACCAGAGCTTCCACAAGTACCTCAAACCGTTCATGCAGGGGAAACTGTGAACAACCACAGCTTCAACAAGTACCTTAAACCGTTCATGCAGGGGAAACTGTGAACGACTAGAGCTTCCACGAGGACCTCAAACCGTTGCAACGGCTTATTCCACAAATCCCCTGCGAAGATCCTCTGCGTCGGGGATTTGTCGACTTTTTGTTCAGAAATCCCCTGCCGGCGTTCAAGGAAAACGGAAGGGGATTTCTGGACAAAAGTTTCAGAAATCCCCTTACTCATTTATTTTCATGTTTTTATTAAACAACTAATAAGGTAATCACAGTCTTTATTTTTATACATAGTACTAATGTACTATCGTTAATACGATGACACTGTTTAACTCACATAAAATATGTTATTTTTTTACGAGTGTAGACATAAACTGTCTCATATATTTACAATAATAAACGAAATCTTGTATTCATTAAAATATCACAGAAAATCAGTTTATAGTTATCCTTCCATAAATAAGTTCTATAATCACAGATCATTTGTACAATAATATTGAATAGTTAAACCTATACGAGTTACGTAAAAATATTAGTAGTGGTATCACTGGTAAATCATTTACAACAATTTTTACATCTGTAGACATAAAATCTCTCATATAATTACAATAATAAAAAAACCTCGTAATAATTAAAATACCACAGAAAATATTTTTTTGTAGTTATCCTAACACTAGTTCTAACAATTAATAAGTTCGATAATTGGATTTTAACAATATATGCATTTTGGTTGAAGGAAATTTGGCTAGCTATTTTAGTTTTTTTAATATAAATAAAAAAGCTACTTTTTTCTCTTTCGCCCTGAATCCGTCCCTCTCACACTGCGCGTTTTTTCAGCTTGGAGTGACAGTGACCGCAAAAAAATTCACTTGTCATCTAAAAGTTCCTCCTGACTGAAGTGGCGTGCACAGAACTTTTTGCTGGAAAAGCAAACAATTGGTCAAGAACAACAATAAAAAAAATTTAAATATCACTTTGAAAAAAAAAAGTTTGTATAGGAAATTTTCACTCTAGGGTAGACATTGTCTACCCTGGCGTCATACAAAATTTTTTTTTTCAAAGTGATATTTAAATTTTTTCATATTTTTTTTATTGTTGTTCTTGACCAATTGTTTGCTTTTCCAGCAAAAAGTTCTGTGCACGCCACTGGCTCCTCCTGCACCACCGACTATAGATATTCGCCCTGTTTGGCAAACGACCTCAGGCAGGAGCGGCGTCCCCTCCGTGAAGAAAGTAGAAAGAAAGAAAGAAAAAAATATGTATTTATTTCAGACCGAAATCCATATCTTAGTTAGTAACAATATATGCTTAAAAACTATGTTAGTATCTACACACAAAAGAAAAAAAACACAAGAACAGAACACAGTAAATGTAGCAGAAGTCGCTGTTGCAGACATCACACAACTAAATTGAGTGATGCCTACAACAACATCCTCCTGGTGAAGTACTGTGACTCCACGTGAACCCTGTTCCAGAATCCCAGAACGGGACTGTCTCAACGATCAACAATGCTAACGACCAACGATCAACAAAACAGTAGCTTTTTTATTTAGATATAAAATAATGTGTATGTCGTGGACAAAGTGTTAATTGGGTAATATGCATACATATTGCCCGGGCAGTATGCACGTTACATCAAATAACGTTTAAAATTATAACATTGACCGGGCAAACTGACTGGGACTATTGGGCAGAGTAATAAAAACACGATGGAAATCCAGAACCACTTTCGCCAAGGCCAAGCTAGTTTTTTGGAAATCCTTCAACGCAGGAAAGTTAAACTAATTTGTCCTAAAATCAGGATTGAGATCAATCTCATCGTCCCACTTAGTGTTAAAAGTACCTATATTATCAAATGGGCCAACAATCACATAGAAATATTCACAATGACCAGACAATGTGATAAAATAATTAAGTTTAAATAGATATTGATCACATTGCCCGATGAGACTTAGCAAATTTCAAAGCCCAGACATTTCAAATAATGCCCTGATTAATCACTTTGTCCACAACATATATATTGTTTAAACTCATCTAATACAATATGTTAATAAGAGAACCGATTCCGACTCGCACTTAGCCAATTTATTTGTAAAGGTTAGGAAAGTTTTTTTAGTGGTTTTTGTGGTTTAATTTAAAGATTTCTATCTTTTATTTTAATATTTATGGAAGGGCTGCGTTTGGAAATTACGTCAGGTATTCTCCTCGGCCATTCCTCAGTGTTTAAAGACAAAAGTCTTCAACCAGTGCGTTCTGCCGGTCATGACTTACGGTGCCGAAACGTGGACACTGACGGTTGGACTAGTTCACCGATTCAAAGTCGCTCAGCGAGCTATGGAGCGGGCTATGCTTAGAGTTTCTTTGATGGATCATATCAGAAATGAGGTGATTCGTCAAAGAACCAAAGTCATCGACAGATAAGATAAGCAAGCTGAAGTGGCAGTGGGCTGGCCACATCAGCCGAAGAACCGACAACTAATGGGGGAGAAAGGTTCTCGAGTGGAGACCACGAACCGGCAGACGCAGTGTATTACGCCCGCCAGCTCGCTGGACTGACGATCTAAAAAATATTGCCGGTAGTGGCTGGATGAGGATGGCTGAGGATATAAAAATGTGGCGTGCACTTGGAGAGGCCTATGTCCAGCAGTGGACCGATATTGGTTGATGGATTGGATTGGACATAGTAATGGTGTATCGTACAGATAGAAATCTTCGCCACTGTTCGTTTTCTCTAAAATTTATTTTAGAGAAAATAAGAGTCAAGCGGAAGAGTAAAAGCGGCGGCGGTAGCTCAGGGGTAGAACGCTGGCCTCTCAGTCTTAAGATCCAGGTTCGATCCCCAGTCGGGCATGCACCAATGAGTTTTTCGGAATTTATGAGCATACTATTTGTTCTTTCTTACAAACATCGTAAGGAAACCTGTATGCCCTAAAATGTGTGTATTTGTGCCCGAAGTACGGCGACAGGGCTCACCACCCATCACGTTGGGTGGTTAAAATCGTCGGTTTAACGCGAGTGGGCTGTGATTTGCATTTCACAGTTCACACTCGGAACATTTCTGCTACTGCAAAATGTCGCAAAATAAACATTTGAATACTATTAGCTTGATGTTGGCTAACCGTGTAAGTAAGTGTAAGTAACAAAACGTGTACATGCTATTTTAAACTTGCCACTATCTAGTTACTACGTAACTACTTGGCGCAGTTGTTGTGCGTTAACGAAACAAATGCGTCGTGTTCCACTTATCACTAGTTATCTAACTTTTATAAACAACGTTTAAAACGATAACATACAAGTATTTATTTTAGTTTATCTAGATGTTAATTTTTATCTAGAAATGTTATCTTGGATCAAACAAAACATGCTTTGTTGTTTGTTGAAACTTGCACTTTATACGTGAACTCGCGTTTAAACAAAATGGGTAAAGTGAGTAAAGATTTGCAGAGAGAGAGAAAAAGGTGCAGTTTTAAAACGGAGGAGTTAACAAATTATTTAGATGGAGGAGCAAAGTATACTAACGATAGAAGGAAATTGGGTAAGACATGCATTTTGTGTAAGACATTATCTTTAATCAAGGACATTAGCTTTCTAGCTAACGTGCTAATAGAAACCTACTATATCGATATGCTTAGTAGAAATAACACAGACATTGGTTTAAATAGATGACGCAGGTGCTCATGAAAACCAAGCGTGTCACATTTTACAATAAGAATTTGAATTTTAGAAGGAATTGTAAGACTTAAGGAACTACGGAAAAAAAATCGACACTTTTAGAACTTGCGTATCTACTTTAGTAAATGATGTATTATTTTGATAAAATAGTATATTATTTTTGGATTTTTTTTCTAGGGACTTGTTAAACAGAAACGCGATTGAAGCAATTTGGCTTGATACAAATATTTATTGAAATGAGGTCTTTTTCGACACCGATTCTCCTGGTTTGACAATTCGGAATGACATATGGACTGCAATTATATTTTATTAGATAGATTTTAACAGTATCTAGGACCTGGTTAAATTAAATTTTGATACCAACTTCAGTACATTTTATATTAATAAAAAACCGACTTGTTGCTACTTTTCCTCGAATCCGTCCCTCTCGCACTGAGGGTTTTTTCGCATATGGAGTAACAGGGACGCTAAAACTTGTACATATCGCCTCAAGACATAATTTAAGAGTCAAAGTTGTTGGAAGAGCATTGCCCTCTCCCTTTTGGCGCAGTTTTTTGGCATGCGAAGTATATACACTCGCGACATCTATGTAGATGTATATCTGTGACAAAGAATATACAAGCGTGGATTGCCATGACTAGGCGATTGTAGGACTCGTACAATACCTAAAATGTGTCACAATTCAATTCATCTAGCTACGTGTACATAATGTACTCGTATAAGATACAGGGATTAAATTTAAGGGGCTGCACAATGCTAAAATTCAGTCCTGCTGTTTTAACGCTTTTGTTTTTTAACTGTCTAACCAGATGCCGCGCAAGCAAATCTTCACTTATTTTGAAATCGCGGCTACATTAGGACATAAACTATAATTTCTTTATGTAATAAAGTTTTTTTTTTCTGGTAAGTATTTGCGTGTGTTGGTTTCGTTTCAATCAGTTTTGAAATATGGAAACTGAATCGCCTTTTTCGTGAAATTCATGCTTTTTCAAAAGTATTATAATTTAAAGAAGATTGAAAATATGTTTATTTATAAAGTGTAATTAATAATTGTCTTAAGTCTAAAAATACCCCATATATTTTCATAAGTTTTACTCTACATTGACGGAATTGAATTCTATGCAAAACTGATATTTAGCATTGTGAAGCCCCTTAATTAGTAAATCAATTTAAAATTTGCAATTATATTTTTTAAATTAATAAAAATATGAGTACTTTTGTGGGTGTAACTAGGTAGGTATGTCACTTACATTAATACCTACTTATCTTTATCATTTTTATATTCATCAATGAATTTAATGAACACGTTAATTTATATTTATTGTAATTTTCAGAGACTAAAATATTAAGTCACGAAGGTCTACTTGACACCATACCAGAGGAATACCTCAGCCACAAGGAGAAATATGAAGACTCTATCAGAAAAGCAGTCTTGTATTACAGACTGCTGCAAAAATATCAACAAACTTATGCAACTGAAAAGGAGAAGACTACGTAAGTGTTATATCAAAGATGGACAATCAGTAATGGGCATTTTTCGCGGCTTATTTTCAAAATGGAAACATAGACATAAGTATATACTTACGCCTGTCTCCCAGAGGGGTAGGTAGAGACTACAGATTTCCATCTGCTACGATCCTGGCACACCTCTTTCAAAAGAAAATATACATAAAGAAATTTATTTCATTTTTGTTCATTTTCAAAGTTAAATTCCTGTACACGCACACTATTATTGAAATATCTGAAGAGAAATAAGTTTTTTATTTTTTTTATAAATTGCAATAATTAAATCTACGGAAAATCAAAATAGTTACATACCTATACGTATAATATATAGGTCCTATATTATATAAGTAAATACAAATTCCAAAAGTGGCGCTCGTCATCTGAATTCTTAGAACTACAAATAAAAAAGAAACATTTTTAGATACACCCTTACACAGAGGTTGTGCTGTGTACTGTGTAGGTGTACACCATAGCCCATGTCTTTAATGTAACGTGCAAACTTTTTGAGCAAACGAACTGTTGGTGTCCTGATTAGCCACTTAAATGATCGTTTCGGAAAACAGTATAAAAGTTAAAAAGAAATATATATATATTTTTTAAGCCATTTACATTGACTAAGATACAATGATACCCTGGTTTAAGTTAAAGGTAACCTGAGATTCAGGGATCCGGCGCTTCCACCCGGGAGTTCTTAACAATTAAGTACAAATTTCGTAATAAAATCTATATAAATAAAAATGAATTGCTGTTCGTTAGTCTCGCTAAAACTCGAGAACGGCTGAACCGATTTGGCTAAGTTTAGTCTTGAAATATTTGTAGAAGTCCAGGGAAGGTTTATGCGATGAGAAAATGTGGAAAAATTGCGAGGAAAATACTAAAAACGACAATTTTATTTTCCCATACAAACTGTTCTTACCTGTCAAACATTTGATGTTCGCCCCGTTGCGTCGTTTCGGTATTTTAGGAATAAAAACATGTAGATCTAGATTAAATAAGGGTTTGGAATCGACAACATATACCCATAATAGTCTGATTATCGCGTATTTAGATTTAAAACATGTAAAATACTGACATTATAATGACACTTGATTGTTGTGTTGGGTGCGTTCAGAAATATACTTTGAAACAGTAAAGTTCGCTATACGATCTAAAATTGGGTACTTCCCTAAAAATCAAATCAGCGACTCTTTATAAAATGTCAAAACCCCCCGATACTATGAAATTTGTATGAGGTTTTACCGGTTTTACATTATGACTACAGTTTTCTGTGATCAAACTGCTTCCTTTTTTCTTAGTTTTTAGCATTTATAAAAATTGTCAAACCCTCGAAAAAATCCGTAAAAATATTTTAACGATTATTTTAGAAGATCACATTGGATTGTGTCAGTTATTTTACTTTAACAGCAGTCAAGTATCAAAATGCACGGAATTGCATTCAATTTATCTATTACCCGCACACATTATGTTTTTAACACCTGAAAAAAGATTCAAAACTTGATTTATCATTCTGATACTGCTTACAATGCCGAGGAGAAAACGACCTAACATAGGTCGTCGAAGTCGATTGAATGTGCGCGAGCTACCTCACGCGCTGATCGCACTGATGACCAGCAAGAGACTGATAATGATAACAGTCGTATTGGTATGGCAGATTTGCGTTCTAGAGTGAATTACAATGAAGTGGATGATAGGCATAGAATGGAACGGGTTCGGGCACATCGATCACAACGGTAGCGAGCACGGGAAAATGAAATTGATCGATTCCGCAGACGCAATGTTCCTGTGAACCTGGCACGAGGAGCAATCTCCTACGATCCGGAAATAGATTATAGTGCCGACAAATCTGTAAGAATTGGGGAAATGTCAATCAATTGTCAACATCGTAAAGCTTTAAAATACAGCGGTGAATCTGCAGGATTATGTTGTGCTAGTGGTAAAGTAAAATTGCCACAATTAGTACCACCACCTCATCCATTAGAATTATTAGTTTTTGGGATGGTTGATTAATTGATTATAGCTGCTGAAACCAACAAAAAAGTCAGTACTTTGAATTTTTATTCATACAGACTCATGATCCGTGAAGGTGAAGTAAATCACATTTTGATGTTTCAACGGCTTTTTCATCAGTTTGCAGTTGACATGCATGTCAAAATTGAGACTGAACGATTGACGTACATCCGTTTAAACCAACAGCAGCTTCGATCTGAAGAGTACATTCATCTTCGCGATGCTATTAATGCCGATGCCAATGCAAACAATGTGGGAAAAATTACAATTTTGCCGGCCGGCCACTTACATTGGAAGCCCGCGCCACATGCACGAGTACGCGGTGTCATGCATTTGGATATATATGTTGTTACTAATACATATATGTCTGAAATAATATTCAATTTGATACAATTCAAATATTTTTTTAATAAAGATTATATTAATCAATCTTTACGGTAGGAACCATATTTTCTAAAATTTCCGCGTTTGACACCTGAATCGGCAACATATCAATTAATCTAACAGCAAAGGCGAACCAGGCTTGCTAAAGATGTCTTGACTTGGCTCGCCAGGACTTGACGGCGCGGCGGAAGGCCTCGGTGACTCGGACAAGTCTGGTAGAACCAGAATATTGCCGATGTTGTGCTCATGACTTTCTTAAATCTCATCCAAATCCTTTAGTTCCTCGGCAGTTAAATTAAGTTCTGAAAATGTTATTCCTTTAGTTAGATGATAGACACAGATGATGATGATGATGATGATGATGATGACATTGTTGAGACGAACTTCGGTTTTAATAACAGTTGTTGTTTCACTGATTTTTTTGTTCGTTAGCCCTATTAATTCGTATTATTCGGCTCAAACTGTGACCGCACTTTATACAAAACTTGAAGGTATCAGCGGTTATTGTGAAACATTCGTCGCATCTTAAGGCGATTACCTTCGCCAAATTAGCAGCTCGATATTTGGCACTACGAATATCAACGGAAACGACATTGAAATAACGTTCATATCAGCGCGCAATGCAAAGTGGCTGTTACGACGCTCGCTGCGTCCTTGAGAGGGCGAAATAGGAGAAAATTATACTTTTCACTTGGACGTGATTACTCGATTGAATAATCTTATGTTATGTTTATAGCTATCAAGTTTATCTATTTATCAAAGCATAGATGAAGTCAATCGACCAAGCCACTCAGGAGCAGTAGGGAATTTGAGGTCAAAAAACACCATTCAGTAAAAAAAAAAATCATGTAGAAGTTTTGGTGGTATGAAAAAGAAAACTGTTGCATATGTTGTCTAAGAGTTGATTATTCATAATAGATTTTTTCATAATTTTTGGTTTGGCCATAAACGAGGAGTAGGCTTTAGAAAGTACCCATTTGGCAATGGTAAGGGCCTTAACAATTTTTTTGTGCGACTAGGACAGGTACTTCTGTTGTTCTGCCGTTCTATCCACTTTTTACAAAAGGGACAATGCATTGTTAAAAGTTAACATAACTTCTGAAAAATAGTTTTGAAATATCAATTATATTTTTTTCGAAAGTTTGGTGACAATGACACTGACAGTCAGTGTTGCCAGGTTACTATTCTACTATTACGTTTAGTAATGTGCCGTAATCGATACAGACAAAAAAAATAGGCTGGTAATATGTCTCATGCAAAATAATTATGAACATTAAGCTGGACATGTGTGCGTGATTTGCCCACTCTTTCCGCCCACTATGGAGCCGATACTTAGACTATCTGATGATGCCTTTATAAAGCTACCGGCTCTGAAATGCATATGGTTTAAATTAATATGGTTTATATTAAGAGGTAAGTGATACGAAGTTCACCGGGTCAGCTAGTTATAAATAATAATGAATTTTCGTCGGATATTCCAGAGCAAATCGTCGCAACATGGTATCACATGCAGTGTTCAAGGACAACACTCCCTTCTCCCTTCACTTCGCAATGTTCATCCCTGCTATCTTGAGTCTCGGAAACAAGGAGCAGCAAGCCTACTGGCTGAAACGAGCTCACAATATGGAGATCATCGGCACATATGCTCAGGTAAGTCAACAGACAAAGGTCATCGGTCCAGCGAGCACAAGGTTGGCCTACGCTACACTTTCCACCATTATCACTTTGTCATCAGCAAAACGAAAATGTAAAATGTACTCTCTGTTCACGTTTAAGCCTCGTCAAATAATTGTTAACAACACTATTAGTTAAGGGTATCATATAACTTTAAAAGACCCACCATACCACCTGAAGTATAGCCACGGGTACGGTGGGTCAGTCATGATCCATTTCAGTCTAGTGTTTTAAAAGAAGTTCTCCAGCGTGGCGGTAAACAGTTTTGGAGAAATAATGTCTCCCTGTCTCACGCCGCGCTGAAAGTGTATCGGACTATCGGTCTTGTTTGTACACCCTGTACTTGGATGGACATCCTGGTGGAGTAATTAAAACTTTTCAGCATGTCCATGTTAGACTAGTCGTCTTGCCATCGATGTAAGGACTACAGAACATACTAAGTTTCGATGGAGTCGAAGGTTTTGTGAAATTTTTGATAGTAAAATGGCTTTCCCTCCTTTGTTCCGTTTCCAGACTGAGCTTGGACATGGTACATTCATCCGAGGCCTGGAGACGACGGCAACCTACGATCCTGAGATGGACCAGTTCATTCTACACAGTCCAACTCTTACATCTTACAAGTGGTGGCCTGGAAGTTGTAAGTTTCCTTATTTTTCCTGGGTGTCTTTAATTCAATTCACCCACCTAGTTTTTTTTTATCAATTCTCTCGATGGGCAGATGAATATAATGCCCAGAGTAACTGATAGTTGCTGTACTGAAACTTTTTCTAATAGGAGTATTTGTGTCCAATTCCAGTAGCCCACACAGCGAACTACTGTATCGTGATGGCACATCTTTACATCAAGGACAAGAGTCACGGCATTCAGCCCTTCCTGGTGCAGCTGCGTGATGAGGAGACCCACATGCCTCTCGAAGGCATCAAGCTTGGTGAAATTGGAGCAAAGTTTGGATTCAACACGGTCAACAATGGTTTCCTGGGCTTTGATCATCACAGGATTTCTAGGGACAGGATGATGATGAAGAATGCTCAGGTTTTGAAGGTAAGCCTTACCCAAAAACATATGCCTAATTTCATACGGCAATGGAGTATTTGTAGGACGAATACAATCATAACCACCCAACTAGAAAGGGAAAGAAAATAATTATTTATAAAATTTTGGTCCTTTAATAAATAAATTGCCATTCGGGATTATCATAATTGTATCTTATGTTTAGGACGGTACGTTCATAGCATCCATAAACAACAAGCTCACGTACGGCACCATGATCTACGTGCGTGTGGTTATTGTGAACATGATGGCTATGTTACTCGCGAAGGCTGCCACCATCGCTGTTCGATACTCCGCGGTGAGGAGACAGTCAAAACTCAAGCCCAAGTAAGGTGTTTGATAGTTTCTTGATCAGATTTTTCTTAATTTCATCTAAATTTTGAACATTCTTCAAATGTCGATATGTCAACAACTAGTCTTCTAGGTACTAGTGGTTCTAGGGAACTGATCAAGGCTAAAGGCCAAGGGTGATCGACGGGCTATAGCATCGTCGACGCGAACTAGTCAAGCTCTGCGAACACCAAGTGTGGTGAATACGGCTAGCCTCCCATCAAATTGCCTAACAAACACTACTAGTGTAGTGTTGCGGCTTGTGTACGTCTAGCAGTGCCCTGAATAGCCTGAAGACTTGGAAGCCTGAAGATGATATCAGTTTATGACAGTTTGCTACGCGCTCTTCTACAAAATGAGAAGATGCGTAATCTACATTCTCACTTTTAAGCTGAAGTTGTTTCTTTCACATTGTAATTGCTGTTACCACTTTTCCAGTGAACCGGAACCCCAAATCCTTGACTACGTGACGCAGCAGCATAAGCTCTTCATCGCCATAGCGTCAAGTCACGCATTCAGCCTGATAGCCGGGTGGATCTCGGACCTGTACGCTGATGTATCGGGAGAAATGGCGAGCGGGAAGATAAATCGTTTGCCTGAGGTAATTAAAAGATACAATTTATAATAATTTATTGTCTCTGTGGTCTCTAGAGATTCGAATGTCTAGCTAGACCTCTAACTATATACAAATACGTCAAATAAATATGATTCTAGTCTTGCTAAGAAGAACAAGAAACTGAGAAAGTCTCTTTTCTTTTTAAATACAATTTTACTTTTTATTACGAAAAAAGATATCCTTGTCTCATATTATAATCTATCAACTTGACATAAATTTCGTCAGTTCTATTAATTAACTTTCAGCCTTTAGAGGAATCATTACTCCATGCTTTATTATCGTCAATTTTATAATAGCTTTTTTCAGCATTTCCTGCTTAATATTTAATGTAAACTTAATTTTTGGGGAACTAATTACATCCTTTGGAAGTTTATTGTAAAATATTGTGTCATGCATAAAAGATAACTTACTATGGCAAATCTGATTTTTGGAAAAGCCAGTTTATGTTGGTTTCTGCTTTCTATAGAATGTTGCTCACTAAGCCTCGGAAAAGTATCAATATTTTTCTGACATATCTAATAAGTTGATAAATAAATTCACAAGGAACCGTTAATATTTTTTCTTTTTTGTTTCAGCTTCACGCCCTTGCATGCTGCCTCAAAGTAATCAGCTCCAATGACAGTACAGCTATCATCGAGCGATGCCGTCTGGCCTGTGGAGGTCATGGCTTTATGCACTCTTCCAATTTGCCATACATGTACGGTCTGGCCACTGCTGCTTGCACGTATGAGGGGGAAAATACAGTGCTGATGTTGCAAACAGCTAGGTAAGTAAATTGCCAGCTGTTTTTTCGAGTAAATCTAAACGGCACATCTTTCACAAGATTAGTTGCCTCATTAACTATAGGATACGGAACAAATGTGCCAAACCATGGATTCGCATTCAGAATATGGTCTTTCGGTTAGCTGTTAACAGAGTACTCATCCCTTTTTCTTCAGTTTCTGACTCTGGCACTTACTTCAGGTCCCTAATCAAGGCGTGGGAGCAAGGCTCCAAGGGTAAACCACTCAATCCAACAGAAGCATATCTGATGGATAAGAGTCATCCATCTAAATGGGAGAATACTCTTGATGGAATTATTGCTGGCTTCAGGCAGGTGGCTGCGGGGTAAGTTCTTTATAAATCTCTCGTAGAATAATAGAAAATGAATGAAGTGAGGCTTAAAGAGGAAGGCACTGAGCACCAAGCCTTCTCAAAAGTAAACCTAACCTAGTTGTGGTGCTAGTGGATGCAGCGCTGCCAAACATCTGATGGCTGTACAGACATTAACAACTAGACTCAATGATACTGATTGTCAACAGACGCAGCATCAGCTTCGTGGCTAAAAAAGTCTAGCGCTGCAATCGTGTTGATTGGGGCAAATCATGTCATGTACGCTTAGACAACAGCTCTCTGTGTTGAAGTGCCACAGGGAAACCAGATGTCCAGCAGTGGATTGCTGATGATGATTATTATTGATTTATTAAAATTATGATTGATATTTTATTTTATTTTATATGTAATCTTAAATATATAAAACAAAGTCGTGTTAGTTACACCACTCATAACTCAAGATCGGCTGGATTGATGTTAGTTATCTCTTTTTTGGTGTATTCTTCTCTGCTCCGAATAGCAGAATAAGTAATAAAATATCGGATAAGTTATCGAATAACAATAAATAAACTAATTCATTTTACGAATGCAAACAGCATGTGGTGCCATCTGTTGACAAAACTACGCATATAAAAGTGTTTATTTATGATATCATTAAATAAAATCTAAACCCCAAGTTTTAAAAATATACTGCGATTACCTTTTTTTCTTAGTTATTCCAAGAACTATTATTTCTGCATATATTCAATACCCTAACACGATATTATTAGACTGTTAGGCGGAACGAAGTTCGCCGGGTCAGCTAGTAGTTTATATTAAAAAAGAACAACTGAAAATATTAAAACTATTGTTTATTGCAGAAAAGTCAAAAATTGCGTGGACAATATAAACAAGCACATTAAATTGGGTTTGTCATACGAAGATGCCTGGAACCTGACTTCTGTCAGATTAGTCGCCGCATCAGAGGTGAGCATGTTGTTAAATACATAAATATGGAATGGGGTGAATGAAAAGTGCCTCTCCGAGCGACGAAAACTGAGATACCAGAGCCTAATTACCGTATTCTATGCAGTGCTAGTTTGGTGCTCACCACACTGACATTTACGTCATAGATGTAATTTTTGTGGGCGAAACTTGGTGTAACATTTTATTAAAGCACTCCATACGTTTTTTAAAACTCAGTAACGAAAAATAAAAATTATAATAACAAAAAATTATCCAATTTTTAACCATATAACTGGGTGTTAAGGTGAAGTTGCGTAAGCCGGAAACTAACGATAGTACTGTGGCCCAATCAGCTGTTCCATAAAAAAGTTACTTAACTACCCGACCAAAATGTATGAAACAACAGATTCTTTCTTCTCGATTTCTCAATTTTTTTAACGGAAAGTTGTTCGTATGGTCGTCTACTATCGCCAGTTTTCGGCTTCCGCAACATCATCTTTACATCCCTAAGCAGTATATACAACGTGTAACAGAAAGGTGTAACCATATTTGAAGAACTTATTCAGTCAATGGTATAGAACAACTTCTACTATGGAACAAAACCTGTATCTCGGAAAAAAAAAATACTATTTCATAGAAAAATGCAATGCCGCTCGGCCGAAATGTATGGAATGGCAGTTTTTTTTTTCAGATTTCAGGGTTGGTTCCATAGTAAAAGTTGTTCGATACCATTGACTGAATTAGCTCTTGAAATATGGTTTCACCTTTCTGTTACACGTTGTATATTTAAGTTGTCACACATGAATCTCTTGATAATGACCCGTCATTGTTGATAATGGCAGTGCTGGCGCAAAAATAAATATTATCATAAAACCATCATAAAACTATAAATTTAGCAATTCGAATGTATGAATAAAAATGGATGAATAATCAAATTAATATCTAGACAATAAATTAATGTAAGATTGCGGTGTTAAATTAACACCTGGATGTCATGATATCTAGTACTGGCGAGAGTCATTATGAAAATAATTGATAAATTATTGTTGGGCGTGATTATTGGGCGTATATGGATTTAGAGCAAAAATGGGGCTTGTCCCGTGTTCGATTTTTAAAAGGAAAGCGACCCATTGCCAAATATATTTGAGAATAATTCGGTTTCTATTGTTTGGTATTTTTATGTATTTACGTTTTTTTATATTCCTTAGATCAGTGGTTCCCAACCTTTTTGAGAACATTACCCCGGAAAATTTGATTAATTTGTCTTTACCCCTTTAAGAAAATAAGCAAATTCAATTGTATACCAATTTGTTAACAAAAAAATGCACCTTAAATTAAAAATGTGGGCAGTAAATTTATGTGGACATGGACGGATAAAAAACTAACACACAAAAGAGTTTTTAAGTCCCCGTTTGGTCAAACACCCAAAAAGTTAATTTAGAACAAAAACCGGCCAAGTACAAGTCGGACTCGCGCACGAAGAGTTCCGTACCATTATCAATAAAAAACGGCAAAAAAATTACGTTTGTTGTATGGGAGCCCCCTTAAATATTTATTTTATTCTGCTATTATTTTATTTTAGTATTTGTTGTTATAGCGGCAACAGAAATACATCATCTGTGAAAATTTCAACTATCTAACTATCAGCCTTGTGACAGACGGACAGACAGATGGACAGACAGACGGACAACGGAGTCTTAGTAATAGGGTCCCGTTGGTTACCCTTTGGGTACGGATTCCTAAAAAGTAACTTTTGTTTTTATTATATTTGGATATATTTTGTTTGATGAATTCTTTCTTTTCTAATATAACATAGGATGATATCACAATGGTCATTTGAACAAACAAGCACTAGGGCTATTAGATTTCCATCTGATACGTTCAAAGTTGTGAAATAATAGTAGTTTATGCTACAAGGGCGAAAAATGATAAATTACGAGGACGATTTAAAACACGAGCGTAGCGAGTGTTTTAAACGTAACCGAGTAATTTGTTACTCTTACGCCCGTGTATCATACTACGTTTTTCAATGCATAGTGTGAGGAAATAAAACAAATATAATCTTGTGAACTTTAAATTATGATTGGCTCAAAATGACTTTATCCAGAGCCGTTAAACATTGGAAAAAAAGTTAACATTTATGGTACACAGGAAAGGCTGCAGGTTAGCCAACCATTGCAAATAAATAAAAAAAAAATAATAATAATAAAGCCCTAGGGCAAAATAATCGACTTTCTGTTCGGTTTTGATGCATAAAAAGTGGGCCTTTACGAGCACATGCATTGAAAAATAAATAATGCTAGTAAAATAAAACAAGAGACTTAATTTTAATTGCTAGCCATGATTGAGGGTTACCATTTAATAATGTGTATTGTAAATCTATTAAATAAAGTATCATTATTCACCATATGCTAAAGTTTTTTTCTTAAAATAATGTGTAACTATGAGTCGGTCTAGTTTCAACATTTTAAAATAATGAGGATCACTCTTTACATGTCTAAGCCAGAGATTAATATTATGGTTCATTATTTTGATTATCAATTAAATATTTCAAGAGTAAATTGTCACCAGCTCTATATTGAAAAATTCATCATTCATTACATTAGGCACATATACGTACACGTTTTTTATTCGGGGCAAGCTTATTTCTACCAAGAAATCTCTTCCTACTTACTTGTAAGTGTGGTAAAATCAAAATTATAATACATACAAATAAATATTAAATAAGTACATATGCAAATTTATGTATCTATAACATAAATATCAACACACATTATAATGTAAAATACAAATACTTAAGGTTATACGTCAGTCGCTTAGCACAAAGTGCATCACTTAACTTTGTATTTCTTGTTTAGAAGTTAAATAGTGAAAAATATTTTGGTATGTGGCAGTTAACACCAATAGTTCATTATTAGTGAGGTTTATAAAGCATGAGTTTGAAATTCATGATCTGGTCCAAACAAAGTTAAAACAGCATTTTAAGTTGGCTTCTGAGAAGATCATGACTAATCGTGCATACAATTTCAAACTCTTGCTTTATAAACCTCACTAATACTGAACTATTGGCGTCAAATGGCACAGATTAAAATGCTTTTCAATTTTAAAGTTCTAAACAAGAAATACAAAGTTTAGTTATGCACTTTGTGCTGAGCTACTGGCGCTTAACTGACATTTACTGATGTCGAAAATATCATCGAAAAATCATCGAAAATTTCTCCACTTCTAGGACAAGTTTTAGCTCCATTGGCACAAATAAACAAGTACCAAATACCGAGGCACTATTAGGTCCTTCTTCTTCAGGCCAACCTGGTGTCAGAGTTGTTCAGGCTGCCATCTGACATGGCTTAGCGACCATTATCTTTTGATATCAGTCGGGACCAATTGCTTTACGTGCTTTCCGAGGCACGGAGGGACCCAGATATAAATGCCACTAATGATCACCCATCCAAAGACTAACAATGCCAAGCATTGCTTAAGGCGCTACGGAAAAAAAATCAACCTTTTTAGAACTTGCATATCTACTTCAGTAAAGAGGTGGTAGAGCTGATGGCTTGACTGTGGAGATACCACCATCTTACTTAGATACCCCCTCGAAGTAATTCGGGGGAGAGTAAGAGGACAGCTCTCGAACAGGCATAAATCTAGGTGGCCCACCATGCCTGGGACCGATTGATGGCGGTATATCCATCCCTAATAGCCGGGTCTTATATGGAACAGACTGGTAACGGGCAGCGGCGTCACTGTTGCGAGGGTTCCGGCACCGCGCTCACAAACCCGCCTGCCCAGCGTGTGTGAGTATGGGTATTTCTTCCAGGATGACCGCCGGGAGTGGCAAAGTCCTGGAAAGGCTTATGTCCAGCAGTGGAAGAACTAGGCTGATGGATGGATATCTACTTCAGGAAAGAAGGTATTAAGTTGAAAAAAATAGAATATTATTTTTGGATTTTTTTTCTAGGGATCTGTTAAACAGAAACGCGATTTCAGAAATTCGGCTTGATAAAAATATTTATTGAAATGAGGTCCTTTTCAACACCATTTCCCCTGGTTTGACAATTTGGAATGACATATGAACTACAATTATACTTTATTAGATGGGGTTTAACAGTATTTAGGACCTGGTTAAACGAAATTTTGATAACAACTTGAGTACATTTTATATGAATAAAAAACCGTAATTTTGCTACTTTCCTCGAATCCGTTCTTCTCACACTGAGGGTTTTTTCGCATATAGAGTAACAGGGACGCTAAAACATTTACATATCGCCTCAAACGCGGATCGAAACGGTTCACACGGCCGCACGCTGATACAGGCCCTATTATTTATTTGAAAATAATGCCCAATTATTTCTGAGGTGACCGGCCGTTGACTAGCTGATGACCAGTAAAAATTGTCACGTTTTGTGCTTTATCGTCCTCCTGGCACAGAATTTTCTGAATATGCATACATTAGAATGAATATTTATAAAATTTGTTATCTTAAATACAGTAAACGGACTTTTTTAGCATCATGACGCGAAATTATTAGCGGGTTAGGTGTCAATATTTGATAGATAGTTTATAAACGTTATTTATAATTTAATTTTCATTCAATACCGTTGAATGGTAATTTTAAATATATAAAAATGAAATAAAAAACCGACTACGGTATACGAAGACTTTGTTAGAAAATTCTATTGGAAGTTTTGCGGCCTTCGACTACGATGGTGTATCCGTGGTCGAGGATTGCCCTTGTTTAGATCGAGTATTTTGAGATTTTAAATCTTTTCTTTAGAAATAATGATCTTAAGGTTAAATGGCAATCGCTTAGCGCAAAGCGCATACCTTAACTTTGTTTTTCTTGTTAAGAAATAAAAAAATAAAAAGCATTTTGGTATGTGCCAATAGTCCAGTGTTAGCTTTATATTCTCTGGTATTAGTGAGGTTTATAAAGCAAGTTTTAAGTGTTTGAAATTGCACACAATTGGTCAAGATCTGCTCAAAATCAACTAAAAATGCTGTTTTAATATTGTTTGGACAAAATCATGACTAATTGTGCATTACATTTCAACATTTTAATACTTTTGATGATAGTTTTTGATGTTTTTTTTCATACTCCAAATATTGTTTGTAGCGTTCACCAAATTGATTCTTATGATGTTACATATCCATTTTATCCGCAGTGTAAAACAAAACTAAACAAATGAAATTCATCATTTTGTTGAAAAACAAACCTGTCTCCAAACAAAGCTCCAGTGTGGAACTGTCATACATACATACGATATGCAAAAAGCATTTACCCTCCATTTGTATTTTCCGTAGTCGGAAAGAAGACAATATAAATCATAGTTTTAATTCATTAACGCCTACGGATGTTTAGTATTCACCTACTAAATTTTGTTAATAATGTCATAAGCTGGTCAAAAGTTATAAATATTATTGAGAAAATTTTGCTGTCGTTTTGTTTTGAATATACTAAATTTGTGAACAAGGCGTACAAGAATAAAACCTTGATTTACGACTACGGATTTGAACACTAGACATAGTATTATAAGCAGGATGAGGATATCTATCATAAATTAGTTTTTGTCTGCTATTCTAAAACAAATTATCAACATAAGCATACAACATATATTCAAATTTTCAAAAGCCAAGTTCCATTATAACTGCATAGTGGTTATACTGATTTAAAATGTCTCAGAATCGAAATGCATTTATTTAAATAAAACTGCGTTATATCAGACTAAATTGTTTCGAATATTTTAAATTATATCTATACGTATACAATTTAAATATACAACTTCTGAGCAATCTTGAGACAAGAACAAACAGTTTATGCAGAAAGGAACCAGTAATAGACACATTTCGAGTAGTACAAAGACTATTGAAAACAAGTAATTTACTAATCGATTACACAGAGCAATATTTCCAATGAAATATATCGTGAAAATTAAAGCTATAGGTCTGAATTTAAGTAGGCGAATGAGTAACGTGGAAATGTTTATGTTTTAAAGTCTTCAAAATGTGAAAATTCCCAAAGCTTTTCAGAGCTTGTGATGGTTTCCTCTAAATCCAAGTTCCTCTGCTGCCAAAATAATAAGCTGAAATACCCGCTATATTCAGCTATACAGCGTGTCTGTTGGATTTTAATTGTTGAATTAGATAAATTGTAAAGAACTTCCAGGAAGCGCGGGACCCCTGAATCTCAGGTTACCTTTAACTTAAACCAGGGTCTTATTGTATCTTAGTCATTGTAAATGGTTTAATAAAGAAAACATTTTTTTTCTTTTCATTTTGTATGTCTACAAATATACGATACGCACGTGCTACTGCGAGCACATTAATAACTACTGCAAGCATATTAATTAATAACAGTATTGTCAAGAGAACATCTGTATAAATACGTATATAATTGATAGCTTTTAAAATTATATCACATTAGATCAAAACTTGTTTTTTCAACTTGAATCGCTCTTTCTAGTAACTGATAGACTAATTGTATAAAATATATATTTTCACAACTTGAATCCCCGAGAGGGTGTCAGAGGTGTTTCCGAGAATTATCTGTGAAATGCAAGTCATAGTCCACACTCAGTACAACCGCGTTTCACCGACGATTATTGCTATATTTCTCAATAATATTCCGTAAGACAAAATATATAATGTAAGTCTTAAAATGCACCATGGATTTCTTCATGATTGTTGTGGTACTGCTTTTTATATATTTTTAGCAATAAATAAGAATAAAAAATACATCATCATAACATGAATCCCCAAAGGGGAGCTCGGGGGGTTCCCGAGTGTGGACTGTGAAATAAAAGTCACAGTCCACACTCGTATAGCCACGTTTCACCGGCGATTATTACCTACGTCCCAACGTGGTAAGCCCTCTTCTTCTTCTTCTTTAACTAACGGGCTCGGTTTTCGCACCTAGTCTCTCATTTGAACCTTTGTGCGTTAAAAGAGTAGAACCGGTTATTCTAGCCAGCCCAGCCAATGCCAGAATCCTAAAAGGTGACCCAGCAGGGCGGGCGGAGCTTCCCCGGTTCACCGGTTGTGTACTGACACCTACGCATTCTATGGTGGTGAGCCATATAGATATCATAATAATAGGTATTTACATATGAAATTACCGAAATTTTCTTACAGATCCATGAGTTCATAATTCCTGTAATTCAATAGCTATTTCCATTCATTGCTTTTGTTTGAAAGTTGATTTCAAGGTTTTACATCTACGTATAAAATTTAGTTTTCATTGTCAGTTTGATAACCAAAATTAAATCTTCAAAAACAGTTCGTCCTAAATGCCATCCATTTCCATGATAAGATTTGTAATAATTTATTACAGATGACAGTTTTCAAAAATTTAACTGATGTTAATGTTAGCTTAATCTCATTCATCGACAAAAGAAATAACAAAATTTGGATTTGTCATTCCTAAAAAAAATTAAAAAATAGTACTGAAAATTGAGTTTCCTTCCAATTCTCTATAGAAAACAGCAATTTCATATGTAAAGACCTATTACATTGTTCCAATACACATCAGTGTGGTGAGCCCTATAGCCGTACTTAAACTATGGCACAAATATGGACTTAACACGCGCGTTCCGAAGCACGTAGACAGGACACAGATGTGCCCCTACGGGATTTGAACCCACAACCTCCAGTTTAGTGGTCAAGACGTTCGCACCATTAGACTACTGGCTGTCTCCTAATAAATAAATAAATCATCAGGCTCACTGCCGAGCCGTGATCCTGGCTACGTACAAGTCTGAAGTGGAGCGTGCCAGCAGGATGATGTCGACGCCACTGAGGAAGGTGATGCGGCATTTAGTCCAACTGTACACCAGCTACTGGGCCCTGGAGAAACTTGGGGATCTTCTACTGGTGAGTTGTTACCCAAAAAAGTCGCCGTACAGAATATTCTGATTCTGTTACATAAACATACTCTGCTTGGACATAACATAAATACTTTTTTATTTTACGTATTTTTCCCGGAGTTCCCATGTTATTCACTAATTCATGCCTCATTTCACGTCAGCTTCGGATATAGGGACAGAAACCGAGGCTTCACTAAAAGGGTTTCCGTTTTTTGACGAAAACCAAAAATGGTCCCAAAACACTTCCTTGAGGCGTCCTTGCTCTACAAAAGGAGGTTCCCATTGTTATAAGCCAATATTGTCTGATACCTGTAATATCTATAATTACGAGGCTTAACCTTTTGGTGCGTTTTATTTATCTTTATTTTCAATTGTGGTTCAATGACTTTGCCACGAGTATTAAAGTTAAGAGAATTGCAACATCTAGTACCAAGAGTCTCGTTGAAACAGTGTCAAAATAAATTTTAAATCTTAGTATTCATGGGAATGGACTCTAGATTCTTTTTTAATTTACTTTGTAAGTACATAATCTATAAATAATTATGTATATACATACAAATTACGTTGTATGCATATTGCATAAAATATACATAATATTTGCAATAACGAACATTTGTACCAGTTACATTATTATGAATTTTCATTTTCATTATTATAATTATTATTATATTATAATCAATTGTTTGATTTTGAGAAATGCATTTTTTTTACCTTTTCCCTAAAATCGTAGGTATAATCATGGATGTCCACAAAACGGTACACACCTAAAAAAAAGCGTCAATGTCTCTCATAAAACATTGATACTAAATTATTTAGCGATAGTATTTTCGTATTAAATTACCAATGATATTTGATTACAATGATTTGATTACAATTTATCGAGCAACTAATAAGTTGAAACAGATGTTTACCGATTTACCATTGATTGTAGTCTTCCGAACAAATATACTCAAGGTAGGTAGGTAACCTACAATAATTAAATAAAATAATAATATTAATTAATGTAAATTTGTTCACGAATATCTTAAAAACTACTTAATTGATTGTTTTTATCTTTTGTTACTATCTAAGTATTCTTTGATCCAAATTAAAAGTAAGAATTTAACTATGGTTGGTCGCCAAACTGCAGATTATTTAGGTTTTCTGTGGTATAACTAGGTAATTTGCGAAGCATAGCCTTTTCGAGTTTTAACGTACATTACATCTATCTGCAGATTCATTAATTGCACTTTAACTGTTTTACGCACTGTACCGGGAACATGTATTATAAATGATATTTTAACTAAAACAATAAAACCATCAATCTTTAAAGATATTCACCAACCTAATCTAGAGGAGAATAAATACAAATTTGACCAGTTTCTGTCGAGTTTGGTGTAGTTTTTCTTAAAATTTCATCATCAGGCGTAGATGCCAACCCAGAAATCAAGAAACACACGTGCAGAAACGTTATACTTGACGAATATTAATGTGCGAAAATAGATAAAAATGCCATCTCACATCGAAATTTACGAAAAGTATATGATGGTGCTAAATTTTATGACCAAAAACATGGTTTGCCATTCCAAAGTCTGACATCAAGCACGCAATAAACTATGATCTTCTTATTAGCTTCAACTTTTAAGTTATCCGGTACCCCATTTGGCTACTCTATTTGGCGATATACAGGTCTTTCCTAAACCACATTCATAGAAATCACATTTCGTCACCGGAGATCATAATTCTTTTTTTTTTCGCCAATGTCCATTAAAAGAAGACGAACTTGTTTAATTAAGTTAATAGGAAATAAAATATAAATTTTATTTTTATTGTCCCAAGTGTGCTTAAAAGCTCCTTTTAGTAATATTTAGAACATAATAGACCGTAGATTACTTAAAACGTCTGCGTTATCTAGAGCGTGTTCTTGGACTTGATTGGTACAAATTTTATCTTCGCAGCTGGGAGAATAGAAATGACGTCGATTTGGTTTCAGTTACAGTTGTTAACATTGGAGTTGCCGGTTTTTTGGTATCCAAATATCGCAAATTAGTGTATCAATCGATTTTATATCCTTTAATTATTGGAGCTTTGATCTTGGGTGGCGGAAAGAGTTTTTATGGCAGTCCATCTGTCTATCATAAAATTTGGCGTTCTGCTGTAGATAAGTATTACCATGACTACAATAAGAGTAGTTATATAACATTTATATGTAGACAACGAGACTAATAACTTTGGGTTCAATTTTGTATTGTTCCAGGCAAGCTTAATTTTTCATAGCTAGTACAAGAAAAAACTATCTCTATGCTAGATCTAGATCTAGGTTATCAGCGTTTCAGCAACCAGATCAATACAGCAAAAAACTACACAAAGTTCGATTCGAGTTCAAGTATAACTGTTACTGTAACCGTTAACAATATTGCAATGGTTAATCAACCGATTCATCTCGATGCCCACGACAACAGTTCCATGGCCCATCAAGTGAGTTAATTAAAAACAATAATAAGATCGTTAAAATGTTGAAACCCAAAAAAATACGTCAAAGCAAACTCGGTAGTTATGGCGGTGACAGCATACAAACAGGCTTTAATTGAATGGAACTCAACTACCGCTATTTGGTCCGGGAACTAAAAGAAGACAGAGAATAACGGCCCAGTTAACAGGTGTGTGAAAGGATCCTTCGTTTCCTTATAGGAAAGAAAACAGGGTCTGCCTGACGCGTTCGGTGGTACTAAATATTCCACATAGTTAGCCCTTTTACTAAATTCTAACACAAGTAGTAAGTAACTTGCTAAATTTTTTGGTGTATTCATAAATTCAGGACCGATTTCGTCACGACAAAAGGCGCGATTTGTTTTTTTTTCATATAGATTAAGTTCAAGAAAAAAAAGCTTTATAAATTTAAGAATAATAATTGTTTTGATTGTTCATGCTTGTGATTGTCGGCACTTACTTATGACGCATTCTGATTAAAATTCACTTGTACTGGTAGTAGGTGAATAAAATAAATTAAACAGTGGATAAGTACAAGTGAGTTTTAATCAGAGAGACTATTAGTGGCTGTATTAACAATCTCAAATCAATAAGTGGAAGTGTTGTATTTATGGTATTATTCATGTACCTATCAATAAAAACAACCTTTGTTGATACAAGGAAATGACATTCATTGAAGTTTTGATGATACTATAATAATACAATTAACACTTCTTTGGTGATGGCACATTAAAACTCTTGATTTTTCTCTCATTTAAATTTAAATTCTTATTTATTATCAACCGGTCTTGAAATGTCATTATACGACAAATATAATTTACTACTGGTCTAGATCTCAAATAATCTCAGTCACTTTCTCAGAGATTTAAATGATGTTGTGCTTTTTATTTCGCTACTTTAACCTGTGAGTCACAAGGTCTTGGAACAGTTAATCGATAAAAATGGTTCGAGGTCAACATTCAAGTTTTAGGTTTGCAAAAAACTAATCAACACATCTGGTTCTCGTACCAATAAGTGATTGGGCCAAGAGGTCAAAAAACATGACCACACAATAGGTGTTAATACATTTGCTAAAATTGCACTGTTTGATGAAGAGGAATTTGTTGATAATGGAAGATTAACGGGTTCGTTAATGGATTAATTTACAGTTGTTGATAGCACTAAATAAAATTAATATTAACGACCAAGATTTTATGCCCAATTATTGTTATCGCTTCTGGCCTTCAAAATGGTGGCATTCACAAAAGTTGTTCGACGTTTCTGTGAAACTAATAGGCTAATATAATGCTACCCAATCTCATGCGTGGTAAGAAGTTTTTGTTGAGGTTCGAAAGTAGCGCCGTTTAATCCAGTTTATTTGCAAGAATAGAAAAAAAAGATAAACAAACTCAAGTTCCCAAGCTTAAAGAACCGGTTCTCCATAACACCGTGGATTGTTATGATTTATTAGGCGTTTTTGCAGTGATTTGTATCGGCTCAAATTATGTTATTCGCGAGATTTTAAATAACATATCCAAGCTTGATCTAAGATACCCAATTTAAATCAATGAAGCAGGTAAAGATGGGTAATAAATCTGTAATTCGGCGCTTTTACCTTGAGGCTTGATCGTTGATCATCATTCATCACTCTGTGAAAATATTTATACTTTTATGATTATAATAACTTGCCTCCCAGATAGAATAGTAACCCAAATCTGTTTCATTTATCCACTCGACAGCCGCTAGCCGGCTGATAAATGAGAGAGAAGTAGACCTGAGAATTGGTTTTGGAGCGATTTCTTCTTTCATTATTTTAAATTAAATGGACGGGTTGGTGACGGAAGGGAAGGAAGAAACAAGGCCCCGGATAACCCGTTTTTGCCTAATAGGTTTAAAATGGTGTTTACGCTTTAAAATCGTTTACGTTGATGACTCAATCATCTTTATTTAGAGCAATTGTTCTGCTGAATGTACACTATAACCTAATAAGTTACAGTTCGAGCCAGCAGAAGGCACGCCTGAAGTCGATATCCTCCACCACCCTCCTTCCCCGTCGAAGCGATGCTCAATCGCAATTGTGACGCCATCTATGACTAGCTTTACGCCTGCTTTCTGTACTGGCTCGAATTGTATATGATAGCTATCTTCTCCCGCAGTACACGTCGATTTCTGAATCCGACGTGCAGGAGTTGCAGCGACAGTACGAGCATCAGCTCGCCAGCATCAGACCCGACGCCGTGGGGCTGGTCGATGCCTTCGATGTCAGAGATGAGGTTCGTTTACATATATAAACATACAAAAATGAAAAATTATTTACATGAGCTTATTTTATAAAATACATTACGATATATCCTTGAGGGATGTCAGAGGCGTTGCCTTTTGGTCACCAGCAGTGAACGTATAGAAGAAATTTTTAAAAATGTCGGGATTGACTTAAGAGATTATCTTCCAATGAATGGCATTGTTATCTATTGTTAAGTTCGGCCGCTAATTATACCACCCACGTTTCACAGTCGGTTTTACGTCCCAATGATTAACTTTTTGTCGTAATTCTGGCACAAATACGTACTATTAAAAAGGTATGCAGTGTTTTCTTTTACCGTTCAACAAGTGGTAGGCAGAATAATAAAAAGTAGAATAATAATAATAATAAGTAGAATAATAATAATAGACAGAATAATACCGGTAAGCTTAGAAATAGCATCCCCAGATTGAGAGTGGCGGCCATAAAACAAATTAGTAGAATGATTCACGGGTTTATTAAATTGTTTATCGGACATTAACGAAACGCACAGCTTAATGTATGTTTTTGTGAAAGTATAAGCTCAAGTGACATAAGCCTGTAATAAATTTGCACTTGGCTTATGAAGCCGCGGGATCCCAATTAATTTATGAGCCAATAAAATAACGAGATTCATTATATCAGTCGTCCGATCGACAGTAGCAATTTGTGGAATCAACGCCTCGAAGGACCAAAATGTATCGCGCTTTATTAAAATTAGAGCAGTTTTGCATCAATTAGCCGGTTTAATGGAGATGCTATCTGTGTCTTTAAATGGTACTGGAGTTTGTAGTGGAGATGAACCAATGAAGCTGTACTTTCGCTAAATTTACGCTCAGCCAAAACTTTAATGCGTGCACTCTTGATTAAATGTCGTTAATAAATATTTAAATTATCATTAATTATTATTTTTCATTTAGTTACGACATATCTATCCAAATAAAATCATTGTAATCTTAAATGTATTTATTTAACTAGCGACCCGCCCCGGCTTTGCACGGGCATGTATTATACATATAAACCTTTCTCTTGAATCATTCTATCTATTACAAAAAACCGCATCAAAATCCGTTGCGTAGTATTAAAGATCTAAGTATATATAGGGACAGACAGCGGGAAGAGACTTTGTTTTATACTATGTAGTGATTATCATTAAATACATTACAAGTATTTCGAATTTATTTAGTATTTCGCTGTACATGAATACAATATTGAAGCAATACTAATTCGAGTATTATCCTACCTTTTATTTTCAAGAGTTTCCTGGCTTAGCTTACAAAACTGTTGTTTCCTTAGATCCTCAACTCGACGCTGGGCTCGTACGACGGTCGCGTGTACGAGCGACTGATGGAGGAGGCTCTCAAGAGTCCGCTGAACGCGGAGCCAGTCAACCAGAGCTTCCACAAGTACCTCAAACCGTTCATGCAGGGGAAACTGTGAACAACCACAGCTTTGACAAGTACCTCAAACCGTTCATGCAGGGGAAACAGTAAACTACTACTGTTTCCAAAAGTACCTCAAACTGTTATTACATACTTTGTTGTACACAAAAAAACTTAACCAGTATTGTAGTGAAAGATAATACTGAACAGGTTGGTGGCAAGCATGTACAACTTAAGACTTACAAAACACAATACTTATTCTTACATATACTGGGTGTTAAGATGAAGTTGCGTAAGCCGGAAACTGGTGACAGTAATCGTCCATACGAACAACTTTTACTATGGAGCTAACGCTCGAAACGAAAAAAAAAAAAGCTTTTCCATAGAAAAGTTACATAGCTACCCGACCAAAATGTATCAAAACATTGTTTTTTTCTCGATTTCTCAATTTTTTTTCACGAAACGTTGTTTGCATGGACGGGTACTACCGTCAGTTTCCGGCTTCCGCAACTTCATTTTAACATCCTGTATAAACATTGAATAATAGATATTAAATATAATACGCATAAATACAAATGTATATTATTATGTAAGTACTGCACGTTCATGCAGGGGAATCTTTGAACAACCACAGGTTCAACAAGTACCTCAAAACGTTCATGCAGGGAAAACTGTGAACGACCACCCACAGCTCCAAAAAGTACCTTCAACAACTCCTGCATAGGGGAATTGTACTTTGCTCTTTGGGAACTGTAGGCAGGCAAACTATATAAGAGTTTTCGAAAGTCTAATTTATAAAATGGTCCTTCTAGACGTGTTACGTCAATTATTTTATTAGTGAGAATTTAATTTTCAAACACTGTTGATAAAATGTATAAAAATATATGCACTAGTTTTTAGCTACAGAGAACACAAACAAAAATATAAGCCACTCTAAAAATTTGTATTTATTATTACTAAAATAATTATTAATAAAACATATTATTGTTTAATGTACAAAATTTTGGACGCTTCTCGTTTGATTTTCAAAAAGTTATTGATGTCATTTTACTGATTAGGTAACGTACTTTCGATAACAGTTTAAATTTTTTTGATATCTGTAATAGTTACGGAATAATCGCCTGGTCACACTTAACGATTACACTCTGTATACAAGTTATTTTGTTGTTTGTAAGGAAACAACTGAAACATTGATATTTTAATTTAATGGGAAAGGATTTATAACGAAACTTAGATATTTAATTTTTAAAACTTGATGACGGCTGTGAATGTTTGATATTGTCAATCTATATTTTATGTGATGTCATGAGCATAATGTATTCAAACGATCAGATTGAAATAGGTGCGGTTTTAAAATAAAGGTATCAAATTAAAATACATGAATAAACTTACAGTCTTTTTTATTAAATTACACTTCAGTCATATTACAAAAATACGAATATTAAAGTAAATGCACAGAAATTATCACAATAAATAAATAATAAATTAAGTTATTAATTTAAATTCATGTCGTAGTTAAACTACTGCAAAGACACCAAGACAAGTTTTCTTATGAAGGAAGTCGTCTTGATGTGGTTGCTTATCCTTGACAATAGGATTTTCTGGTGGTTTCATACGGGTTTATAACATAGGGAAGCTAACAACCTTATAACTATTTTGAATATTACTATTGAGAACACAGTATTTTAGTGCCAAGTTATACTTGCAGCACTTATGAATTACTGGCTAATAGCGTTGGCTTGAGCGGAGCCAAATCCAGAAGAGTTGGCGAGGGAGTTGGCTACCCTGTAAGCAGCGTTGTTGCCATGGCTCTTGGCCAAGGAGTTGGCGGAACCGAAGCCTGATACCTGAGCATCAGCAGCCGATCTGTAGCCAATGGAGTCATGCAGGTTAGCAGAGGACTTGGCCAGGCTGTTGCCAGATCCTTGGGTGTTGGCTTGAGCAGAAGCGGAACCATAACCAGTGTTGGCAGCGGACTTTGCAAAACCGTTATCACTGCCATGGATGTTTGCGTTGGCATCAGCTGATCCAAATCCGTTGGTGTTAGCAGAAGACTTGACAAAGCCGTTTCTGTATAATCCGTATTGAGTGTTGGCGTTGGCTTCAGCCGATCCAGTTCCAAAGTTGGCAGTAGATTTGGCAAGACCATGTCCAGATCCCTGAGTTTTAGCATCAGCGTGGGCAAAACCAGCTCCTAGGTCAGCAGAAGACCTGGAAAGCCCGTATTCAGAGCCCTGAGTGTCTGCATCAGCATGGGCAGAACTAGCATCTAGGTTGGTAGTAGATTTGGCAAGAAGGTATCCAGATCCCTGAGTTTTAGCATCAGCGTGGGCAAAACTAGCTCCTAGGTTAGCAGAAGACCTGGCAAGCCCATATTCAGAGCCCTGAGTGTCTGCATCAGCATGGGCAGAACTAGCATCTAGATTGGTAGTAGATTTGGCAAGAACGTATCCAGATCCCTGAGTTTTAGCATTAGCGTGGGCAGAACCAGCTCCTAGATTAACAGTAGACTTGGCAAGACCGAATTCAGAGCCCCGAGTGTTAGCGTTTGCTTGGGCAGATCCAGTTCCTAGGTTAGCAGTAGACTTGGCAAGAATGTGTCCAAAGCCCTGAGTGTTGGCATCAGCATGGGCAGATCCAGATCCTAGGTTAGCAGTAGACTTGGCAAGATTGTTTCCAGAGCCTTGAATGTTGGCATCAGCATGGGCAGATCCAGATCCTAGGTTAGCAGTAGACTTGGCAAGATTGTTTCCAGAGCCTTGAATGTTGGCATCAGCTTGGGCAGATCCGTAATTAGAACCATAGTTGTTGGCAGTAGATTTAGTAAGAACGTATCCGGATCCCTGAGTTTTAGCATTAGCGTGCGCAGAACCAGCTACTGGGCTAGCAGTAGACTTGAAAAGACCGAATTCAGAGCCCTGAGTGTTAGCGTTTGCTTGGGCAGATCCAGTTCCTAGGTTAGCAGTAGACTTGGCAAAATTGTGTCCAAAGCCCTGAGTGTTGGCATCAGCATGGGCAGATCCAGATCCTAGGTTAGCAGTAGATTTGGCAAGACTGTTTTCAGAGCCTTGAATGTTGGCATCAGCTTGGGCAGATCCGTAATTAGAACCATAGTTGTTGACAGTAGATTTAGCAGCACCATAGTAGCCAAGTTCTTGGGTGTTGACATTAGCCTGAGCAGAGTTGTAGCTAGACCCTTGGGACTTCACAGTACCAAAACCAGAGTTCACATTTTCAGAGCCAATTGCGGGGGTTCCGTAGGCAGTACCAAAACGCCATGAAATTGTCTTCCTAGGAACAGTCTTGGCCGCAACGATGGTGTTGGTGTAGTCTCCAACAGAGTTAATGTTAGCGTTAGAGCTAGCTGATCCATATCCAAGTCCTTGGGTCTTAGCAGAAGATATGGCCGATCCAATGGCACCTTGGTTGACAGAAGAACTAGCTAAACCATAGCCTGCTCCTTGCTGAGCCTTGGATGAGGCGGAACCGAAACCAGCGCCAAGTCCTTGAGTTCTGGCAGCAATGACAGCGCTGTCGTATCCCTGGACATTGGCATTAGCAGCAGAAGATCCGTAACCGGCGCCATAAGTCTTAGCAGATGAGATGGCGTTGTTTCCGTTCAGTTGGGCCGAAGATTCAGCGTTTTGAACACCTTGAGCGGCAGAATTTTCATATGCATCTTCAGTGGGAAAGTTTTGTTCGTAAGATACAAAAGTACCAACGTGCTCACCCTGGGATGGGATCGCGTAGAAAGTAGGCCCATTGTCCTGGAGTTGCGCAGTGGCTTTAGCTGAGTTGTAGGCTGAGATTTCAGGGGCGTCGTAAACCTGAGCTTCAGCTGCCGCCTGACCAGGATAGATGATGCCAAATCCATCGTTGCGAGCGAGCTGGACTCCTCCAATAGAGCCGCTGCCGGAGGCCTGACCATTGCCCCCGCTGACTGAAGCAGAGCCTGAGGCCTGGTTGACGCCTCCGAAGCCGTTGCTGAAGCCACGCCCAATGGAGAATCCACGGCCGTCACGATATAAGAAACCTGAAAACAAAATAAAAAAAATGTTGTACTTATGTAAGAGATTTTGGAAATCTGTAATTTGAATACAGTTTGTAATTTTTTTCATAAAAGTAATATTTTCTTTTTTTTTTATTAATTCCTTAGCCCTTACCGTTTAAATAGACCGGGCTAGAACTGCACGTGGCGAACAACGCCACTGCTACGATGAACTTGGCAGCCATCTTTATTTGTAATATTAGATTATTTCTTAAGAGAGCAAACTGCTCGACTGGATGCAGTGATAGCATTTCTCCGTGCTTATATAGGAACCCGTGAGCCTGCCACCTCCACCGCGCCTGACCCACAAATTGTGAACTTCACCCAGAAAAGTCGCCGGTGTGATGAGCGCTCGTAAAATGTTTTTTCTCAGATTTGCAGCTTGATTAGTGACGTCAAGGAAGTTAGATTTAGATACCAATGACCTGTTAATGAGCCAAGTTAGGGCGGAGGGCGGAAATAAAAAAGTGCCGGTAGTATATGGGACTGGTTTGACTTCTATCAAGGGTTCGATGACCCCGGACTGTTTTGTTTATGTTCTGAGCGATTCGAAGATACGGCTGCAGGGCCCATGCCGCGCGAGCACATGGGTTTGCACTTACTTACAGTACAAGTTATGTCATGGATCCGAATGCCGTATCCCTTTCGGCATTAAATTTCTTCAAGTTCTGTATTAATTGCCAATAATAACGAGCTTTGTTGATGCCGGCCGTGAAAAGGTTTGTTCATTACATATTTATTTACGGAAGTGATGAATTTGGAGTTGTGATAAATATAATATTTTAGATCGGTCGACTGAAAGGGTTTTCAGCGGCGAATGAAAAACTGTTTTTCTGCTACTCAGTTCAAATTAAGAACTGACACTGTAATCAGTAAGTAAAATAAATCTGTTAAAATCCATGTACATTTTATTTCTATAAACTTATTGTCAATGTAGGTAATTACATCCGTTTATTATGAACAGAAATGCACTTGTCCTATTCCACAAATTTATTTAGAACTTCCTGACCGGTTTCGCCTTTCTGGCATTATCAAAGGAATTATTGCAAGATGGCCCACTTGCAGCATGATTGAGAAAAAATCCTTAACCCTCGAGTTAACTAACCCACGGGAACAGCTAACTAATCCGACATTTCATTAGTCCTATTGCACCATAACAATATCGAAGCGGGTTAGTAATCCCGAGCTAAGGGATTGTTTGACATTTGACATTTATTTAGAATGTTACCATAAAGTAATTAGTTGCAACCAATATTTATATAATCTCATTAGAAACAACACAATTTAAGTCAAACTGGTAACATTATCGTACTTCGCTAACCCAAGTTTAACTCGAGGTGAAAGTCGGGTTAAATTCTGATGGCTTTCTCTTAGTTTAATCCTAGTTTAACCCGAGATTTTGATTGGTGCAAGAAAGCTTTTTCTTACCCTCTATTTTTTGACTTAACCCGAGTTAAAGTCGAGTTAAGAACAGCTGCAAGTGGGCATGATTTCCATCAGTCAGTGCGATCGATGACACTGACACTGATATCCCTTTATAAAAATCAATGACATTCTAAATAGTAATTTCATTCGAACCAAATATTATTTTACTCTTAGTTCAAAGTAACATTTATTTTACATTGATTTTGGTTGATACAGCTAAATCCAAACTGAAGACTCAATAAGTGGTCAGGACCAAGGTTCAATGACAATTTTTGCAAAAGAAGAAAAAAATGATTTGTGGCCCTATACCCGTTTAAGAAAAGCTCCGAGTCAATTAGTATAGAAAGCCTTAATATTATTTCATTATAAATTTTATTTCATGATTTTCACAAAAAGGGCCTTAATATGTCCGATAGATCATGAACTATGAAATTGCCGTTTTCTATGGAGAATTTGAAGAAAACTAAATTTTCAGTACAAAAAATTTTTGCATTTTTTTTGGGAATTACAAATCCAAGTTTAATAAAAAAAAATGTGTACGAATGAGTCAACATTAAGCTAACAGCGAATATAACTTAATTTATTAAAAGTGTCAGCTGTAAAAAAAATATTACGAATATTATCATGGAAATGGATGACATTTATGACGAACTACTGTCTTTGAAGATTTAATTTTTGTAATCAACCTGAAAAAAATAATGAATACGTACATATAAAACCTAGAAAGCAAATTTAAAACAAAAACTAATAATGGGAATAGCTACTGAATTACAGGAAATATCAACTCATGAATCTGTAAGTAAATTTCGGCACTTATGACGTATTATTTACAAAGCTTGGTGTCTCACTAACACCGTAAATAGAGAGTTTTGTATCGCATTTGAAGAGGAGTGACTGATATTATATTATATACGAGTATATAACGTGGGCCGAAATATCGAGCAAAAATATATTTTTATTGTTTTATTATTAATAAATCTACCAAATAAATAAATCTAATATCAACGTAATAAAATACCTAGTAAGGAAAATAAAGGCTCCTCTAAATATTTTTTAAACTATCAAGCTGAATAAAGAGATTTTTACAAATAAGATCGCCTATGTACCCCTATTATAAATGCGTGTGTGTTTGTTGTTGCTTTGTTGGTTTGTCCTTTTTTCACTCAGCAGCGGAGCAACGGATTGACGAGATTTTTTGCGCAGAGATAGTTTATGAGCCGGAGAGTGACATAGGCTTATTTTTATCCCGGGAAAATCAGCGCGGGCGAAACTGCAGGCAAAAGCTTGTAAAGAATAAACATAGAAAGAATAAAGTTGTTTACAATTTATTAGTTGCAAAATCGACGGTGGCGGTGCGGTGTCACCAGAGATAAATACATAGCACATCAATAAATCTCTCCATTTTTTTTTAACTTTACATAATTAAATTGACATCATAAACTTTCTATGTCGCTAGACAAGTCGTTGACTTTCTTTCAATTCACTTTTTCTTTCTGCTCCCTATATAAAAAGTAAAAACAACCGGACAGCAAGATTAGTGCTATTATAGAAACAATGTGGACAGTATCTAATATTGATATGTGTCGTCTGATATCGGAGAGCAAAAACTTACCGAGCAAAAAATAACTTAGTATACACAGAGCAGTGTTCAAGATAGAGAGAACTGATAACTTATTTAAGTTATGTTTAGGGCAATAAAATACATGAAAAACAATTGGGCGGAAAATATATTGCAAACATAATTATTTGTCATGTATTGTAGTTGTCGATAGCTATTTAATTTTAATTGTTTTTTATTTTTGTTAATGAAACATATGTATGTAACATTCCAAAACAAATGGATTACTGGAATCTATTAAACAGTCAGTAATCACCACTCAGATCCTCGTCCCTTTCACACGTTTATTTACGTAGTGAAGCCCACAGATCAATATTATTTATGTAGTGAAGCCCACAGATCAATATTATTTATGTAGTGAAGCCCACAGATCAATATTGTTTACGTAGTGAAGCCCACAGATCAATATTATTTTTGTAATGAAGCCCACAGATCAATATTATTTATGTAGTGAAGCCCACAGATCAATATTATTTATGTAGTGAAGCCCACAGATCAATATTATTTATGTAGTGAAGCCCACAGATCAATATTATTTATGTAGTGAAGCCCACAGATCAATATTATTTACGTAGTGAAGCCCACAGATCAATATTATTTTTGTAATGAAGCCCACAGATCAATATTATTTTTGTAATGAAGCCCACAGATCAATATTATTGTTCTGTGATAAAGCCGCTAACTAATTAGCAAAAAATTATTCTGCGTTTCAAATGATCGAATTCTTATTTAAGAGTGTTTGTAAATTCTAATCTTTCTTTATTCTTTATTGTACACAGATACATTACATATAATTATTTACAATAAATTACATGTACACGGGTGAGCATATCTCTGAAAAGAGATTTCTTTCAGCAAACCTTAGTGGGAGAGGACACTATAATAATAAAAATAAGTAATAATACATACATGTACTACAAATAAAGTCATATTATCATACAAATAAAAAATCAATATATAAATTTAAATCTACTCTATATTTAAATATATAAATTTACAAATACATCTCCACCACTAAATGTATACTTCTACAGATAAATACTAATATAAATACATAACTTACCTACTTTTAGACAGACAGAGGTAGTGCAAGAGCATTTTTAGAGAAAAGATTAGATTAGATTAGCTAAAAGATTAGCTTTAACTTAAAACTAATAGTGGGATAGTCACGAATAATAATCTTCTCAACATTAAATATAAAATATTTGAGTAAGTATTAAATATAAATATATAAAGAAATACGAAAATATAATATGTATATTTATAGCTTACTCTGTGCACTTTACTAGTATTTGAACAGCAAGGACCGAGCAAGTCGTGTTCGTTGTGACATCGATTAATTACTCTCACAGTGGAGAATCGAGTCCAAGTATCGAGTCCATCAGAATTCGGTTACTCTCGATTCTTTCTATTTTTAGGGTCCCGCGTAAATATTCAGTATCTTTGCAATGGGTTACAAAAATGTGACGGTTTAAAAAAATAACACTCGACATCGTTTTCTAAAGTTCGTCAAGAAAATGAAATCTTTTCCTTGAAAAGTATAAGATGACTATGTAGAATTAATACGTGAATATTATTAAAAAACATCAGCTTTACTGAATTTTGTTAATTTTTGACAAAAAGTTCCGCAACATGACTTTGGATGTGATTGCGTTTTGCGTCTTACGACTTGTAATTTATGCGTTTCTGAACCGCTAAGTTGAAACAGGACTTATCAGTACCTTCAGTTTGATACCATGCGACGGAACCAGCATGCAGACATAAATAAAAATATCCATTTATCACCGCACTAAGTCTTAAAACCTGATTAATGTCTAAAATTGATTATTGGCTCCATAAATTAATGATATGAAAGTAGAGGGTAGTGAGCTTAGGAAAGGAGAAAGGACCGTTTCGAAGATGGCGATGACACTCTAACATATTCTGCTTGGGAAATGGATGTCCGGTAGCGCGTTTATGTCTTTTGTTCGACGCTTCGTTCGCATACCATTTCGTGGTTTTTACGCTAAGAGTGTATTAGAGTTTGGCCAGGGAATCCTGTCACATCTACTTTTCGAAAGTTTTATTATGGCAACATTTTTAACTGTCAAACGAGAAACCATTGATACTTTACAACGTTGTGATACTTTTATTTCGTATGGGGATAATATCATTTATAACGAATGACCAATGTTTATTAATTTAATAAATCATGATGAACATTTCAAAGTGTAATGTTTTATTATTTTATTTCTAATTTATTGAAACAGGCGTTACTTTGCGGAAGTGAAGTATCAGTGATAACAACTTACGGATATATTTATAATATTATTGATATTGGAATATTGCAAATAATTAATATTAATACCCATAAGTTCATTTTATTTCTTCTTCATTTTAAGGAAAGATCATAATATAATAATATGCTGTTACACAAGTATACTAAAATGTATCAAAATTGTTTTTTCAGAGTGTACTCAATGTTAAGCGCTCGAGATTTTTTAAATTTGCCGCTCTTTTGTTGTGACACGTTTCCCTGGCCAGACTCTACCTTTTTCAATGTTTATTTTTGTTGTAGTATCATAAACATTATTTTCATACGTCCTTTTGTCTTGACGTCTTTTAGCAGCAGAAAAAGCAGTTTTTTTAAATCTTGTTGTGATCTTCAAGTAATTTAATCTCAAATATAATGAAGGTTGTAAATTTCGAAGGTGTAATTTAAAAACGTTTTCATGTTTCGATCATTGATTCAGATTGGTGATTTCACGCGATATAAACAAAATAATACTCCTGTTAGTTCCGTCTCAGTACCCAATACAAGTGCATTTTTATTTGCTGCAAATTAAATAATAAATTAAAAAAATATGGTAATACAAATTAGGCGGTTCTTGCAGTCGTTTTACGGTATTGCAAGCTGCATGGTCAAAGTCCTCTCTTGGGAGATGTTTGGGTCTGAGACAGGGTCGATGACCCTCACGGAATAAGCTCGGTTCGTAAATTGGTTCAATAAATCTGTTGGCGCTTCTTCCGGGTCACGTTACGATATACACCCTGGAAACGGGAACTGTCTTATTATCAGATAAAGTGTGGCATTATTTCCAATATTAGGAAATTTTTTAGCAACCGCGTGGAACTTGTTTATGTGTAGTCGCTTGAGAACTGGTAATTTAACTGGGAAAAAACCTATCAATATACAGTACCTATGTTTTTAACACATACTGAACAAATTAATTTCCTTATATTCCCTTCCCTGTCTCCAGGATGTGTTTTAATTTAGCTTTTAATTTTACACTAATATTAAGTTAGTATAATGACTAAATCAATTTTAAACCTTCACTTACATGGTAACTATTTTTATAAAAAAAAGCCTCAAAAATAGCAATACTCATCTAAGTTACCTATAAAAAAAAAGACTTGACTGATGACGGCCTACTAAGGGCCGAAATATATTTCAAGTTCAAAAATTTCTTTTATTTATTAATTATATTTAAAGTTATATATGTGTAATCGCAAATTAAAAGCTAATAGAGGCATATTATATATTTATTAAAGTATATAAAAAAAAAGAAATAATTCCCGGTTTTTTATAAGTATGCCGAAGTTAAAAAACCTGAAACTCATGCATGCAGTATTAAATTGAAGGAGGTTGGTAGGTAACATCTAAGCCATATATCAATATCTAAATAGCTCCTGATGATCAATTAAAACGACTACCGTATTACAAACAAAGGCTGCCAAATAGCTCCACTTCACATTATAACCGTTTTATTAATATTCCCCGCTGTTTTTATTGCTCGAGTGGGAGGAAGAAGAATCCTACGAGCTGATCCAAACTTATATAGTAGTTTATATCGCTAAAGTTAGGGTGAGTGTACATCATACATAACGGAATAGATGTTAGAGCTGATAATAACATAGCTAATAAAAAATGAAAACGCCAAAGAACCCACGTGGCCTGATGAAGGTCACTCTTTTAAGTTTGACGGAAACGTCGAGTTTTTCTCGTCAAAATCAAAGTGAGTCTTAGCTGTAATCTATTTTATTTGTATGTAGTAGTAACTTAAAGCAACAGCGGTTACTCAGTTGGTTAGACACTCAAACATGTGTCGCGGATACGCCAGTGAGTTTTTCGTAATTTATGTGCACATCAGTATTTGTATAATGACCACTTGCTGAACGGTAAAGGAAAACACTTTGAAGTAAACCTGCATGGTCGAAAAAGCGTTTTTTTCCCCTTAGTCACCCCCCCACAGAAATTGATATAATAGATGACGAAAGTGCCACAAACTATAAAAACCAAGCGTGTCACATTTTACAATGAAAACGGTTGACAGCGATTTGAATTTTAGAAGGAATTGTAAGACTTAAGTCAGGAGTCAAAGTTGGAGGAGTTAAAATCTGTGAAGGAAGACCGTTGCTCTCCCTTTTGGTGCACTTTTTTGTCACGTGAAGTACATACACTCGCGTCATCTATTTAGATCTATATCTGTGGCTCACACCCATCAGTTTGGGAGTAGTTGAGTCTAAAAAATCGTTGACTATTCCTCGGATAATAAATTATCCCGGGGTAATAAAATTATCGTGACGATATTTTATGTATTGAAGTGGATACTTCTTTGTTCGCATCTCATATAGGGGGTCCTGAACTTACTCACTTGAGGATTTTTAATGAAGGATTATTTGATTTCTGAATGTAGATTACAAATTATTTGGTAAAATTTTTGAATCGTGCGTCCTTAATTGGGGGGTGAGGGTGGGGGGGGGGGTAGGGGGGGGCTCTCTTATTCCCCTAGTATATTTTATTTTGTGCGGAAATGTATAATTTTTGAGAAATTAATTATTTATTTTATAAAATTTTGAGGTTATATTTACATTATTTTGTAAAATTAAACTGGTTGGGGGTGGTTGGAGGGGGGGAGGAGGGCCCATTCCCCATCTGAACCTAACCTAACCTACCAGTGCAGAAGCCGATTTTAGGACCAATTCAACCTATCAGTACAGAAGTCAATTTTTTGACAAAAATTCACTTCTGCATCGGCTCCGGCACTGCGGGAAGTGCAACCCCTTCGCCCTTGCGTAACAAAGTGCAGGCACCCATGCTCACCTCCGCAGCTTCGGCTTGTTGGTCGCCTTCGGCGACCAGCCTCAGCCGCTCCGGTCCGCAAGGTTGCCTGCACTTTGTTACGGCAGGCAAGGGTTGCCCTCCCTGCGTGCCTCCGGCTTTTTATATACACTCTAGGGGTAGTAGCCACAAGACTGTATAGAGTCGGGGTGCGCTGAGTCGGTTTTTGAACAGTTTGAACCTATTGGTACAGAAAGTATATAAAATAGTTATAGTAGCAAGCAGGGGTCCAGAGTACAAGCAGAGGTCGGTCGATAAAAGAATTCACAAAAGTCCAAAAGAATAGCCGGGGTCGTCGTAAATATCGTAATAAAGGAAACAGAGCACATTCGCGTAGCTACAAGAGAAACGGAATGGCGTCGTAACATATCGCGGCCATTTTGGCCAGTTTTCGCCCGAAAACGAACCATAATGTCAATAATATTGACAATATCTGGTAAAATTGCGTGTGTACGGGTTATTTGACGTTTCGTTACGCCAATTCACTTTAATTTTTAGTCTAAAACTACGTTTCGTACACAAATATTTTCCAATTCTGATTATTGATTTTCATAAAAACTACGAATTTCCGCAGAAAAAGAAAAGCACTTTGTTATGAAAAGTGATAGCCAGCTATTGATTGCACACCTCATTACAATTAAATAAAGGACGCACGATATAAATACCAACCCAATTATTTTATTGTTCTTTATTTGGTATTAGTTGTATATAATTCATGATAAGCTAATGCTAATTTGATGGGAATAATAAAATAATTTGAATTGAGCTCGTAAGCGAATGCGCTGCCATCACTGACATGTTATTAGACAGATTCAAATGTCTATGCAAATCTTGGTGATCTGTGATGCAAATGCAGGAGAGTAAAAAGTTGAAATAAAAATAAAAAAAAAAATCTTTCTGTCTTGGCGATGGCTGCTATTTTAAGCTCAGATAATTATCTGAGATTTTAAGATATGTCGTAATAATTGTATGGTAGCTCTGACACAACAACCCGATGGTTTTTTCTTTTATAACTGTAGAACAGTTTAAATAAACTTATCCCGCGGCTCGCAGCTTTTAGTCTGTTGCCGAATATGAGGTTAGTTTTTGAACGCAGTCGTACACCAAAAAACTTACAATAACTACCGAGATGATTTATTTCAGCAAACTCAACGGGATTTTTGATTTGTGTCATCTGGCTTACAAACGAAAAAATTTGTCGGGAGGGTAATCTTAACTAAAGGCTCTGGAGGCTGGTTTGTCTTCTAAATACAGTGGTTTGTCTGTGGTTTGTATAATTTGATCAATCATTTTGAGAGGTAATGTAATGCAATTTTAACGCAGTCTTTTAATCCAAGTTCAACGAAACTTGGTAATGAGATTTTTGTTGGTATTTTAAAAACGTCGTTTTTATTGCAGGATAAATATTGGTTCGTTCATAAATACATCATCACGACATGAATCCCCGAGAGGGTGTCAGATCGTGGTGTTTCCGAGTATGTACACACTCTTACACCCAAGTTTCACCGACGATCCACGGGTGGTAAGTTCTATAACCGTACTTTGGGCACGAAATATGGACCTAAGAGCCGTTTAGCAGCCGGATCGTGAAAAACCCGCCTTTTTTTAATTAATTGAAATAGAACAATCGTAATTAAAAAAAAAACTGTTTTATAATTCTAAAATGCTAATTTACAGAAACTAATAAGGTAATACTCGTAATAATAAAGGCAATAAGGTTTTGTTGAGGAACTATCAGTGCCCCCGCCGAGTCTCGCGGAACGGCCGTACCATCCTTTTCTCGAAGCAACTCACGGCACTTTCAACCCACCTGTATCTTCGTTGTGGGTAAAGCTAGAAGTCTGAAATTTCAGTAACCAAGAGTACTTACTGATCCTACTTCTGACCCCAAATTACAACTTTGTACCTATATTTGATTACGAAATATCTCAAGTCAAAGTTCCCTTATTTTGTCACTGACTGACTGACACATCATCAAAAGTCTAAAGGTGTTCTAGCAGGCCTACAAACTTGAAATTTTGCATGCAGTTAGTGTTAAGTGTAAATTGCAACAAAAAAATATAAAAATGTTATTTGCGGTTGGTAATTTAATATTTCCATACAAAGTCTATACAAAATGTATGTTTCCAGCTGCATCTATAAATTTGTATGACACTAGATGACGTTGGTGGTATGCTGCTTTGTATTAAAGACATCTACCACGAAAAATTCTACCTCGTGACGCTAGATGGTAAAAAGTGTAAAAAAATGTATACCTTTATTTCCGCAAATAGAGCAAGTAGTAAAAATAAAAATAAAACCGTTAAAGTGCGAAAAAAAAAGACGGTAAAGTGCGAATCGGACTCGCGCATAAAGGGTTCCGTACCCCTACACAATATGGGTGCGGAACCCTAAAAGTAAATAACAACAATATAGATGCCATAGCAACATTAAGGCGACAAAAAACAAAGCTATAAAACGGTAGCGCCTGACAAACAATTCGATACCTTTTTAGTACGGAACCCTAATTTTCATTATTTTACTTTAAAGTAGTTACTACAGACTGCCCAAAGTTTAAACTTGTACTTGTATGTATTACCGTTCTAAAGATTTTCTTATAATAATCTGTTCCTTGGGTAAGGAACCCTAAAAAGGGTGGTTTATAATGTTCGACACATTCACAATTAGTCTATTTAAGAAGAAAATATCAACATTTCGGAATTAAGTCACTAAAAAAACGGTAAAGTGCGAATCCGACTAGCACATAAAGGGTTCCGTACCCCCACACAATACGGGTACGGAACCCTAAAAGTAAATTGCAACAACATAGATGCCATAGCACCATCATGGCGACAAAAAACAAAGCGATAAAACGGGATAAAACTGTAGCGCCTGACAAAAAATTCGTTACCTTTTTAGGAAGGAACCCTCATTTTTATTATTGTACTTTAAAGTAGTCTGCGTAAATTTTCAACTTGTAGGTAATTGTATGTATAACCGTTCTAACGATAGAGACTTTGTTATAATAATCTGTGCTTTGGGTAAGGAACCCTAAAAGGCTAAAACACATTTACTCCATTTAAGAAGAGAAATATCAACATTTCGTAAATAAGTCGCTATTAAACCGGATAAGTGCAAGTCGGACTCGCTCACGAAGGGTTCCGTACTACCATCACACAATATGGGTACGAAACCCCAAACCATTATGGTAAATACCAACAATAAAGATGACATAGCAACATAAAGGCGACAAAAAACAAGGCGCTAAAATGGTAGCGCCTGACAAACAAATCAGCACCTTTTGAATAAGGAACTCTAACATTTATCTGCCCAAAATTGTTGTATTATAAAGATAGAACTGAAACAAATAACGTCGAATAATTGGACCCCCTTGGATTTCCATTTCATATTATTATTTGCCGTGATAGAGGACAAAGTAACATATATTATGTGAAAATATTTACGCGCTATATTCACCTATAACGGCTGAAGCTGTAGACCCCTGTGATAGATGGATAGACAGCAGAGGCTTAGTAATAGGGTCACGGAATCTTAGGATACGGAACCCTAAAAATCAAGGTAAAAGGTTATTTATCCAGTAAAGCTTACAGGAAAAATAAAGCTGCTAATGTTGTATTATTTGTATATGCATCCTCTATGATGTAGGTATAATGAAATGTCTTTGTACTCGTTAGTCATTGAATAAAGATCAGGTTTAGACATAATAATGTACTCTGTGGTTTAGACTGACAAGCCTGCCTTTCACTTCATGGTCAAAAGAAATATTAACCTACCTGTTGCATCTAATTGTGGATAATAATAATAATAATAACTTACCGTAAAAATGAATATTGCAATGTAGCCTGAAATATTGTCCACACCTAGTTGTCCCTATACCTGGAGATGGTTTATGTTGGTTCCATTCTTTGTCATTCTCTATGTATGAGAACATTGAGTCGTCGTATGACATTAGGTTTGCGGTAGTCGAGTATGTGGAAGCGCATTGGGATGAAATGCAACTTTATACGTGTGACGAGCGTGGAGACACATTAACGCTGACCTGTACTCGACAGCAATGATGAAAACTACCACCTACGGTTCCGTATCCGAACTTATGGGAGCCACTTCTTTGTATCCATTTACTTTCGAGGTTTACAAAAATGACCGTTTGAGAGGATCATTTAGTGGCGATCCTGGGACGCCAGTGAAACGTTTACAATTCTCTGGTAGTTTCTTAGGTGGTCATTATGAAGTGCTCCTTCCCGATACTAGTTTCTCTGGATTATGTCCAAATGATCAGTAAAAGGGAGTGGGCCCTAAGAAAATCCGTAGCTGACGTGCAAGAAATATTACCCGAGAAGAAAAAAAGGAGGACTACCTACGAAAAGAAATGAGATCCCATCAAAAACATAAAATGTACAAAAATGTCGAGTCTCGCAATGCAATCTTTCCACCGTAAAAAGTTGTGAGATCTTATGTAAAGCCAAGTCTGTTATTTTAGTTTGTATGGAAGCACCTTTTCATTATAGTTAGTATGGGAGCACCTATTTAACAAATGTATCATTAATTGTTTCCTAATTAGTTACCTACTAACATTAAGAGACTGTATTAATATTAGTCATCTTTATTTCTCTAATAAAATATAGTGACTTGGCAATCGCAGAGCACAAATAAAGCGCTGATTTTAAAGCTTAAATAATATTAGTTGGCGAAACTCAAAACATAGATAGTACTAGTCTATATGAACAACTATTTGTATGGAAGCTAAGTGAAATTCGTAACTTTTATTCACTTCCTCTCATACAAACTTTCCCGATCAGCTGACTGGTCCAGTATGGAAAAATGAAAAAAAAAATTCAAGAATTTTTCACAGTCCTAATAGAAGTTGTTCATATGGACATGTTCTACATTTGTTTAGAATTTCGCCAACTAATTTAATTAACCTTGTATATGTCCAAACCACCTAAGCATTCATTTTTTTATTCTAGTCACTACATCTTCTTTCAGGACGCAACGATCCCGTATGTCAATATTTTTCACTCTGTCATTCATTTCCAAAACACACATACTCCGTAAGGAAAGCATTTCCATTGCATACACATACACATTGCTCATCTGGCCATACCCAACATTCACTACCATACATAAGTGTAGGAGCCAACACTCCATTATTCAACAACACCATCGACGTAAATAAATAAGCGGACGGAGTTTCGCTAACCAACAACAGAAGCATCCATAGTATGCAGATCCGCTCGACGAGCCCGGCACGCCCACATTCACATCTTAATATGCCGATTTCCATAGTAAGTCCACTCACACACTTATAATACAAACCGCCGCAATTGCTATGCTTCAGTAGATACTTAGCTGCGACTCAGTCCGCCTTTTTTTAAGTCAATTAACAACACTATTTGTTCTGTAGTTCTGCAAAATACGATTTTAATTAAGGATAATATTTTATTTAGTCTCAGATTCTTTAGTTAAGAGCGGTTTTACAGCCGGATTGTGAAAACCCCGCCTTTTTCTAACTAATCTTTAAATAAATAAAAAAAATTAAATTCTAATTTACGGAAACCACTGGAAAATTCCCTCAATAGTTATTCAACAAAACATTATTACCTATGTTTTTTGTATGTTGCCATCTCAATTGGTTTCTGTAAATTAGAATTTGAAAAATTTTGAAATAAAAAAAATTTAAAATTCTAATTTACCAATGGAACTTCTGCGATGGCAGCATACACAATACATAGTTAATAAGGTTTTGTTGATTTATCTATTGAATGAATTTTAAATTTAAGTATTCTGTTTCGATTAATTAGAAAAAGGCGGGTTTTTCACAACCCGGCTGCGAAACCGTAATAGATTTGTAAGGTAGTAGCCAAATTATAAAATTGGACGAAACCAATAAAGCTTTACAATTTACTAGTTGCTTCTAAACTTAAAACTATATTCGTCAGCTGACATTTCTTTATCGCCAAATATTGCTATTGAATTAAATATCGATCGATATATTTAATACTCAGCGGGTGTCGAACCGGGCAGCTCTAGAGGCTTAGACCAGGGGTCTCCAAAATACGGACCGCGGGCCAAGACCCGCCCGCGAGCACCACCAATCTGGCCCGCGGTCACTGGCCGGACATGCCCGGTTTCTAGCCCGCTATAATTAATTTAATATTCACAAACTTATAATATTAACGTGATGTTATGATAACAACCGATATTAATAGAAAGCACGTGCTGCGGCTATCTCCGTCGCAATGGTTAATATTTTCGACATTTACCCGAAGTACCAACCAAAATTGCGAACGGAGCAGAGTACACTCCTGCGCCCTGCACAAAAGATATATTATGTCTCTCGCCGGCTAATCCCAAATTCCAACACACAAATTTGCGCGTCAAAACAGTACATTTACAGTACTTTGGAATGATAAGCTATACGATGAGCGATGAGTCTTTGTCCTCAGGATTTAGTGGGGTAATCAGTGTGGCCCTTAGGTTAAAAAGTTTGGAGACCTCTGGCTTAGACCATTCTGATGTCAGTTCTATTATTACGAATATCGAGCTATCGGGAATTATTACCTGGCAACAGGGTGCATTAATACTCGAATACATTGCTGTAGAAAAGGGAAATCATTACACGAGTTTATGCAGCTTCATTCATACTGGAGGTTTAGTAAGTGATCGGTATCATGGATCGATGCCATTTTTTACTAGTTTAACAAAATTAAAATATTATTTTGGGATTGCTTTTGTAAGGAACACAAAAAAATACGTATTTTGCAAAAAAGTCATCGAACCTTCATACTGAGCACTTTGGCTGCATACATTAATATCATAAGGGGGCGAACACAGTCAGGCAGGACCAAGGTTTAATAATCCTCTTAACAAAATAAAGAATAATTAATATGTACCTGTTCTAAAATAAAAATAATCCCGAGTCAATTAATATATAGGAATCCTATATTTTATTTTCCATTTTTCACAGAGTGTTGTACCTTCGACTTTCCGAGTCTCCAGTATGAATTTGGCTATATCATGCAAAGTCACCTTATATAAAAGTCACTTCATGTAAAAAAACCGACCAAGTGCGAGTCAGACTCGCATACCTAGGGTTCCGTATTGTGGAAGATAAATTTATTTTTGTAATTTTTTTCGTGAATTTCTCAACCGCTTTAATTTTCCTGTTTTTTTTCCTGTAATCTTTACGTAAACACAGTTACCAACATACAATTTTTTAAGGTTTTTCAAGGATTTCAATATTTGCAATTAAATATAGCCAAACTATATATTTTTACAATCAGCTTTTTAATACCTACAATTTGATACCCATATTGTATTTTTATAAAATATTTTTTTAATTTATTATACTTCTTTTTTTATATTTTTCATTTGTGCTCAAATTTCTTAAACCGCTATAGTTTTACTGTAATTGGCCAGTTATGATCTATAATTCTTTTTTTTTCATATTTTTCGGTCTACCAGTTTCGGAGATAAGGGGGGAGACATACATATTTTTGTGGTTTTTTAAAGATTTCTCGAAACTTGTGAGAGTAAATATAGTAAAAGTATATATTTTTACAATCAGCTTTTTAATATCTACAATTTGATATCCATATTGTATTTTTAGGATAATATTTTTTAAATTTCTCACTTTTGTTTTGGAAATATTTTCAAATTTTCAATTGTGGGCAAATTAATGCAATTTTTTTTTGCAAATTTCATGTCTTTATCTCGAACGGTGCTAAAGTTGTGAGGCTGTGACATACGGACGGACGGACGGACAACGGAGTCTCACCATAATGGTTTCTTTTGTACCTTTTAGTTGCGGAACCCTAAAAACATAACTTACTATCACGCATACTATACGTAGTTATAATTTACATTCAGTAAAAATGGATGTTTGACCGTCTTCCTTTCCAAGTGTGTTGAAAAAACCTTCTGAGTGGCAGACATTTATATCCATCAATGGGGGATCATGGCCGCCTTCGTTCTTGGCAGCTCTTGACGAATGTAACTCATTGCTGCCCGCGAGTGCATCGAACTTCCATCCAAGTCTATACACAATTTTCATACAAATTAAGATAACTAAGTGATTAATGTACAAATTATGCAGTCAGTCTTTGAATGAGTATAACAGAGCTTTTTAGAATTCAAAATCATCAAATGTCGCAAAATGGAATCTATATTCCGTTATATTTAAGGTCTTTTACATTTCCTTAAATAGGATGCGGAAAATAATAGGTTTTATGCTAAATAACAAATTTATAGAATCGTATGGTGATCTCGTAAATTTAAAACATGGTCTATTTAAAATATTTGGTGAATTCTAATATACATACGAGTATTTAAATGTGGGCGGAATTGAAATTGTGATTCATTTCATTCGATGGAATTAATATACAGTGTTTCTAAGCCGTCGGTGTTAATGGGTTAAGATGGTTTATTATTTACATAATGTTATGATTAAGCAATTAAATCTACACAATTGATTTATTTTCAAGTGATTAGTGTCATCTTAATTTGAATATTTAACGAACTCTAGAATTATAAGAATAAGAGCTATAAGTAGCTTTTATTGTCTTTTAACTAAAATAATGATATTTTAATTATGGAATACCATATTGGGAAAATAATGGTCATGGATCCTACAAACAAATTACATACTAAACGTTCACATACATATACATAGGTACATGCATGATACGGGAACACAATTTGTTTGAAGTATCTAAATGATAGTCAATCTAACAGTTGTTTATACAATTATTGTAAAACAAAACTATAAAACATAACAATAAAATTCAAGATATATATTTGTATATATTTTCCTCTATAATTATATATCAAGGAATAATATAAGAAATAAGCTGATAAATGTATTTGTTTGTAAAACAAATACCAAGTGAAAACTTTTCGAAGTTTTTATTTCAATTCGGCTAGAAATCATTGAATTACATTACATTTGGTCGATGTCATATTGGACTAGAGTGCTACAAGGATGACGTGGATGGCAGTGAAAGGGGGGCGCAGCTGTGAAACAAATAGTAGAGAAGCAGCGTTAGTTCCGATTTTGGACACAACCAATTTACTAGTCATAAGATCTTTGTAGCACTGTTGCTACCTGCTCTTATCAAAGTAACGGTCCATAAGGTCAAGAGAATGAGTGAAAAAATATCAACTTCAATAACATTACAGATTTGCATGAATTTTGAGAAAAATATTTGTCGTCTAGATTAGGGCCAGTAGCATAAATAAAACTCAACTTGCTAATTTTCAACAGCGAATTTATACGGTAAAGTGTGACTCCTTGATGGAACTTTTTTCTAATATTAATGAAAACATCGTCGGGCTAATGGGGATCCACACTGCCAAATTATCCCTGTAGATGGCGCATCATCGATCCGGCCATGAAAATCTGTCATTTCAGTACATTCTGATGGTTTTTGCGTAGTTTTTTGTGATTTTTGATTATTTCTTGGAAATTTAAAATAAAATTATTTCTTGTGGCCTTAATAATGCTGTTAAATTATTCCCGAAAAACCGCGTATAAAAAATTAATACCATAATAATAATAACAAATATATAACATATTGGAATACAAGTGATATGAGGAAGTAAAAAAAATGGAGAAAAACAGTAGGAAAACCGGAACACACACAACAACAAAGTTTGACATAGCCGGCGGGTCTACCGCGTAATTCTGATTTGTATCAACTTCAAGCAAATGCATGCAAAATTCAACGCGTGCAAAAGAGATGGCATGCTAGGCGGGCGTCGTCGCACGCACGACAAATATCAATCTCAAGCTGATGTTGATGAAAATCAGAATTACGCGGTAGACCCCCGGGCTAGTACTCATTGGCTGGATCTATGCTGGCGCCATCTGTAATTAGCTTTGCCTGTGGATACCCGTTGGAAGAGTAAAGTGGACCGCGTACAAGAAGACTTTTGTTAATTTTGTGAAATTCATGACAATCTAAAATTTTGTGCAAAATCTATCCTTCATGGTTATGTTATCATCGCGTCCTAAACGATTCAAAATTCAATAATATGCTCATGAATAAATTTAAAATAAAAATAATTATCAACTGAAACAATAAAAATTACCAAAAGTATTTGACAGCGGTGGGATTCGAACCCACGCCCTTTCGGACTGGTGCCTAAAACCAGCGCCTTAGACCACTCGGCCACGCTGCCTGTGTTCACACGTTGTGAAATCTTTATTCTTGTTCAGTACAGTGTGCCGTTATACAACGGTCTCTGACGTCATTACTCTTTCACAAGGTATAGATTTTTTGATTTTATATAATTATAATGTATTATTAGCTGTATCTATGGAATAATTAAATGGCTGGAAAATATTTTTTCAAGTGTTGTTAATGGTAAATTGTTATCGCATAGCAGTTTCCCTATGTAGGTCATGTCAAATAAACAGATGTACTATGTAAGACCGCACATCTACCCAATATAGAACTTATTGACTTTTGATAAGGGTTGAAATGGTATAAAATATATAAAAGTGAATGTTTCTTAAAAATGAAAACGATAGCTCAAGGGTAGAACGCTGGCCTCTCAATCTTGAGATCCAGGTTCGATCCCCGTTCGGGCATGCACTAATGAGATTTTCCGAATTTATCTGCATGTCATGTTTACTTACCACTTGCTGAAGGTGAAGGAAAACATCGTAAAGAAACCTGTAAGCCCCAAAAAGCGTGTATTTGTGCCCAAAGTATGGCGACAAGGCTCACCACCCATCACGTTGGGACGTAATAATCGTCGGTGAAACGTCGGTGTACTGAGTGTGGACTGTGACTTGCATTTCACAGTTCACACTCGGGACACCTCTGACACCCCCTGGGGATTCATGCCGTGACGATGTATTTGTATTTCTTGAAATTCGGTAATATTATTTTTTTCGAATGGCTTAAAAACCAGATTTCAGATTGAAGCTGAGTTTACACGTAGGTATAGCTGCTTTAATTTTTTTTTATATACAAGGTGACTTTTTGATCATCGTCCAAATTCATACTGGAGGCTTAATAAGTGATCAGTATCTTGGATCAGTAACAATTTTTGTGAAATTCGTAAATTGAAATTTCGGCTTCCCATAGAAATTCAGTTCCACTCCCGAGTGAATAACTATGGGGAGTCGAAATTTCATTTTACGAATTTCACCAAAATTGTTATTGATCCATGATACTGATCACTTACCAAGCCACCAGTATAAATTTGGACCATGATCAAAAATTCAACTTGTATATAACACACAGATAATCCAAACCTGTCTACTCTACAAATACATTTAGTTATTTTAGACCTCCTGTTTGAAGAAAATCGGATCGATTCTCCGTTTTTGTTATTTATAACGGCCAAAATACAACTCTTAGATAAGAGCAATGTATAACAATAAACCCGATTCCGAAGGCTTGAATTTTAGTTATAGTGCTGTCAAAATTTGAAATTTTCCAACGAAGAAAATTAGTTTTGACAGCACTAAAACTAAAATTAAAGCCTTCAGAATCGGCTATAACAATTTAATATTATTATTAAATGTGTTTTTATTGATATTATGCTAGCTTCAATAAAGAGCTTTTTCTTAACCCTCTATTCTTTGGTTTAACCCGAGTTAAGAACATGCTGCAAGTGGGCCTAAGGGGATAACGATTTAAATAACAATTTCAAAAAAAATTCATTTAACACAATAGTGTTGGTTTGGTGCGCGAAGTCCATTATTCGGTATACTAACGCAAAAATAAAACAAAGCGGTAAGTAAATAACATTTTTGAAAATGATTTACATTAATATGTAGGTTAAAAGCCGTGTTGCAGCCTGTTCCTACTTAATTTCTTTCCATCCATCCATCAGACCGTATTCGTCCACTGCTGGACATAGGCCTCCCCAATATTACGCCACTCTTGGCGGTCCTCAGTCATCCTCATCCAGCCGCCACCCGCAACGTCCTTCAGATCGCCAGTCCAGCGGGCACGCTGCTGGGCTGTCTAATTTCTTTCAGATTACGTAAAATAATAAATTGAAACAATATTTATGTTTTTTAATTCATATATTTAAGTGTAAAGGAGCATTATTTACATGGTGGACATTGATACTTTATGCCTACCTATACAGTAAACACTAATCAATTAATAAATATTCAAATTAGTCAATTTTATCGAAAAGATTTCTAATGCAAATTTGTCACAAAATAAAATTTAAATTAATATTTAATAATAGAAATTTGGTTTCACTTGAGATAACTTTAAAAAATGTCGTATAAATTTATAGCTGCCAAGTATATTTTAAAATAAAACACTTGATATTTAAAACTGATACATTGAGATAAACCTACTTAATGGTTTAATTTCTTTTCGAAATAATTTTCTTTATTCTTTCTAAATATTTAAAATTAAACTTTTCCCTTTGTTAGATTACTCTCTACGTATATGTTGATAGTCTCCTCTAGGTAAACTAAAGATATTGTATCAAATGCATCAAATTATATTTATTCGAATTTGAACATTTCAAGAATTACATATGAAACAGGAAAAAAATAATTTTTACAGCATGTTTGTCATGGATAACAATAAATTAAATAATTTGAACAGAAAGAAAATTGTTGATGTTATTGATGCAGATATTATTAAACTACAGTTTTGTATAAATTACACACGTTAACAGCTAAAGAATTTACAAGATACATTTACAAGTTCTTACGACTATTGAGCTTGTTGGCTCTCTACTTCTATTACAGGATTCAAACAGGAATGTTTCTTATCAGTTTGTTTTTTATTTTATTTTATTATTTATTTGCAATTTATAGAGATGTACTAACTTCATTTGGAAATAGCGACCGTGCTTTTAAACATTATTCACGATGCTCAGGCCCGTCGCCAGGATTTGTATTCGAGGGGGGATACAATTTTCAGAAATAGTTGTAAAACATAGAACACCTTTGTTCCATGCATTTTTTCATATTTTTTTTATATATTGACATATTATAGTCCCCCCCGTATACGGGTCTGACAATGCTACTTCGAAAGAACTTTCTTTCGGAAAACTTGGTCAATACAAGACGGATCTTTATTCAACTTCTAGTACTTTGAATAGAAAATATTTCTAGAGTATTTTAAGACGTGAATAATATTTTACAGCCAGAGTCACCATTTGTACTCGGTACTCTATATATCAAAGATTTCTAAAGTAAAGATAAGCCCTTACCGTAGTATGATATGACAGCACCAAAATGTTTTCACCTTTAAATGGGTGACGCTCACATGTTTGAAATCAGTGTTCATCTGAACACAGTGATCGTTGGACGCCTTAAGTGCACTTAAAGTTTTGAATTTTTACGACTTTAGTAGTCTGATCAGTTTGCTGACCGTAGGTAGACAGATTGCGCACTCATAAGTGTGCGCGCGTCGGCATTATGTTAACGCACACATTCAAAAACAATGCAGTAATTTTAGGTGCCAGGGCTCATCTAAACTTTTGAAATCTTTGTTATATATACATAAGTTTATTTGGTTCACGCGTCAAAATTATGCCCATAGCTAGATATGCTTGTAAAATTTTACTGTTACTACTAATTTTATTTAAATAAATTATTTATTGACTCATTATATACTTGAAAAGTAGTCACTTAGTCACTGGTAAGCCTTTAACAAAATAAAACAAATTAGGGAGAAATGGCACAAACAATAGATTATATACATACCTACTGGTAGCTGCCTCATACAAAGCAATTATAATAAACAAACGTTTATATAAAAACAACAGAATATGAATATTTTTCGTTGCACAACCTATTACTGGAGACCTTAAAAACTTAATTTATAAAAAAACTCAATGAATTACCTTAGAATTTAGCCAGACACTTATGTTATAAGCTTTAACATACTCTACACTTAAAAGTAAATCAAAGAATTAAAATGAGTTACATAAAATCCTCCGTTAATTCATAGCCCCAAATGACAAATTAAATTGCCCTTAAAATTAATAAAAAAACAAAAATATATAAACGTAAATCCCAATAGATACTTATTATCTTAAAAGTAATAGTTGACGCATAAGACATCGGTTTATTTTGAAATATGTCAATATACCTAAAAAGAAATGGGGATCCACATTGCCAAATTATCCCTGTAGATGGCGCATTGTCGATCCGGCCATGAAAATCTGTCATTTCAGTACATTGTTATGGTTTTTGCGTAGTTTGTTGTGATTTTTGATCAATTTGTTAGCTTTTCCGAAAAACTCCATATTAAAAATGAATAACAATAACAAATATATAACATATTGGAATACAGGTGACAAGAGGAAGTAAAAAAAACGCGAGATATTGAAGAAAAACAGTAGGAAAATCGGAAGACACACAACAACAAAGTTTGACATAGCCGGACCGCAGTATTTATTGGCCGAACCTATGCTAGCGCCATCTGTAATTAGCTTTGCCTGTGGATACCCATTGTATTAGAAAAAAATTACAAGAACGGAAAAAAAGCTAAATAAAATTTTCTACCAAAAAATTTCACGTCGTTGACGCCGATCAAGAACAAATATATTCCAACAGTGTTGGAAGCAAATTGTCTTTTTAAAATGTCATTTTCTTTTCATACAAACTCTACCAGTAAATATTACAGAGATTTCTAATACACAAATATTATTTATACATTCTTAAATATGGATATGGACGTGTCCATAAAATGTTCATTTAGTTTTTTAAACATATGGATGAGTATAAATTTAAAAACTATGCCATTATATCGATGCAAATTTTTATTAGAGCTTTAACTTTTTAAATTGCTTGTGAAAAGATTATTGCAAACGATTAACATATTTTGATTGATATTTTTTTATTCAAAACATAATTTTCACTAAGTAGTACACCCACTACCACTAAGTGGTCTTGAGTACACTGTAGTTTGATAGGTATCAATAAATCTATAAATTGATTTAAAAATAAAACATTTGATATTTACCCACGCAAGCGACAGGAACAATTTGGATAGTATAAATTTTAGAAACTCCCATGGGATACAATGGCAAAGTTTTAATTACAAAGCAGTAATTTAGGTCGACATATATAAGCAAAAGTGGTTTATTTATAGCATATCTATTAGGCAAATATACAATTAAAACAAAGCAGATGGCACATTCATTATAGACAATGTCATTGTAGCTCATATACAGAAGTAGTGCTCACCTAAAGAATTAAAGATATAAACAGTAGCATTGTAAATCGGGGCAATAAAAGCTACAGTGTAACCACCATTTTAGGTAAAAATCGAGATATATGATTATAATATATAATTTATACCAGTTTACGTAATATGTACATTAAATACAAGTATCCACTCTTTTAAAGCCGTGTGTACATAAAATACAGACGACCCCATTTATTATTATATTTTGTAACCAAGAAAAAACAGGGAAAACTTCAGTTAACGTGCGTCGCTGTTGCTTGTTACAGATTTATATTTAAGTACCGATCAGCCCTATGAAAAAAAATCGGTGTCACTTTGGCTGAAATTTACGTAGTACATTATTTAACTAGTAAATTATCCTTTTAAGAACAACATTAGATCGCGAGGGTATACTGTGAGAACCGGCTAAGTGACAGAATGACCGAAAATTAGTTAATTAAACTACTATACTCAGTTTTTTATGCCTTTTCATTTGGTAAAACCAGTTAAATGATAGGAATTTTTGAATTTAAACCAACTAATTACCAAATGAAGCTTTAAAACTGTCAACATTAAAAACCAATTTTCTCAAAAATATAAAACTTGAAACTTGCTCTTTGTTGGTTCTCGCAGTCAAAGAGTCTAGTAATTGTCTTATTTCGCAGTATACCCTCGATCGCGTCGTCTTGCGTTTTATTTTATAAATAAAAGTAATAAATTATTAATAAATGTATACTGTGCTTTTTATCGTCATACCGTGGGCCAAAATATATCAAGCAAAAACATATTTTATTGTTTTAATATTAAAAAGGAAACCAAGGAAATAAATAATGAATTATATCAGTAACAAAATAAAAAATGAAATTGTACTGTGACAAGTTGTTACAAAATTCGGAGATATCTCAGTGGACAGATTGAATGTCACTGTTCCCCGTTGAAAATCGCTATACTTAAATTATTTAATCGTTTTTTTTTTGTGACAAGCGTAGCGTTGCTTTAAAATAATTTTCAATATTTCTACTTTCTTCCCGTGAGTTCCAATTTATTAGTTTCGTCTGGTTTATTCCGAACGTGGATACTTATACCATTTTTACAAATATTTACACTTGTCATGTGTAGCTTGTATATTCATGGTGATTAAAGTACCCATAAGCAAGTACTTTATCTTTGTCGGTATTAACTAGATGATGTTGATTTCTATTCATGTGGATTTAGATTGAAGCCCCTTAATTCTTTTGGTGAGTCAGTAATTTATAACCGTAGTAATTGGTCATACGATAGAAAAAAGTGTAGTCTATAGTGGTCTAAGAATAGTTACATGTTAATTATTACATTTAGAGATACAATACTTCATCCTTGCCTGACTTAAAAATTTAAAGCATTCAAGGAAATAAGGACAAAGTATTGTGACGCTAAATAACTAAAATACATAGTCAACCATTTATAATTTATTAATATTCCACATTCACTTCGTCAACTATCGTGATTTGTACACAATCTCGTACAAAACCGTGCGTAAATCATCGAAATAAATTATAAAATTAGTCATTATTACGTTCAAAATAATTTGTTTTCTTAGTTCCCTTTTACGCTACGAATACAGAACAATAACGCCACGTTAAAAATGTAAAAAAAATCATTGATATAAATTTATTAAACGCGATATGCGTGAATAGGAACGCATTTCTCAAAAATGTTAAAACAAAATGGCGGCGTGCCGTTCGAGTGCCGATATTTTTGCAAAATCTCAGTCTCGATCGGTCCACCGACTAGTAAACACGTGGCAGGGTTTGTTCCGTCTCGTCTCACGCATAGAATTCCCGGTTATTGTGGCCCTTTCCGTAGGAGGCAGCTGCTGGGCTTCTCTTAGGCTCATCGAGGGCGTAAGACCCTTCGTCCTTCTTACGCATGCGGTACACGATGAACATGACTACTAGAATTGCGCATAATAGTCCAACAACGGCACCTCCGATGACAGCTGGAAGTAAACAAATAATATTTATGTAAAAAAAATTAGTTCACGAAACTTTGAAACATTAATCAAATGAACTAACACTCTAAAAGGACGGAAATATTTGGAACAGGTCATCGCTATGTTTTGAGTAACTAACCCTCGGTTTCTGAAAGGCCAATCACAGTTAACAGTAGATTAAAAAAACTTTAACCGCAAATAACGGTGAAAATAAAGCATATATGAAGTCTGAATAGTGATGAATCAATAATTAACTTAGTTAATTTTTGATTTCAATGTAAAATTCCTACTTTTTCGGGCTTAATCCGCAGATAATTATTTTTTAATCTACTGTTAACATTGATTGGCCTTTCAGAAACCGGGGGTAAGTTATCCTAAAAGTTGCTTAAACTACAACAAGTTGAAAATGTTAGAGGTGGGCACAAAGAAGGTCTCGTATTTTGTTGTCTCAAAAACTCCACCCCAATGGCGCTTCATACAACAAGGAACTTTTAGACTACTAGAAACAGCCCTGACTGTCCAAAAATGTACGTTTTTCGTTGACACAAAAACAAATAACGATATTGCAGGAAAATAATAACGAAGCTGGATCGATATATTAAAATATATACCACTGAAGCCTACAATCGCTTCTCTAAAATTGTGAATTATTTTAGTTTATTAAATTTCTACTACTTAGATACAGATTGAGACAGTTCTTGTTTCCATGAAATATTAATCAATAATTAATCAACGAATAATTTTATTTTCACTAAATATGTCTTCGTCAATTGAATGATATCAAGATTATACCCCTTAATTTTTATTATAATAAGATTAATTATACTATTTTTCTATGAACTAGGCTGATGGATGATACTAATTTTCTATATTCGAATTTCATACTCTTCATTTATACTTAATTACTTAAATTTAAAATTATTTAAAATTAAAATAAATTTTTCTTTAATGTACATATTTCTATTATATTTTTTCATGCAATCTTGAAAGTTTTACAATTTAGGTACCTACGTTCTAAACTAAAAACTAACTGTAAGTACATATTAAAATGTAATTTATACTAATGGATAAAATGATGAAAAACTATTAGATACGACACATTTGTCGATTATATTGTGCCGGAGCGAAAACTTTACTTTATTACTCGTATATCCATAATAAAAATGAAATAACATTTTCTCATACCATCGACAAACTTTTCGTAATTAAAATTTGTTACTCCTACAGCGCGAGCGCAGCCGTGGGCAAAGAAGTCTGGTTGGCAATATGAGGTATCCATTATAGCTTGATTACAGACAGATGAATGACAGATCTTATCAGTTAATATATTTTTACGTTTTGGTTTTAAGTTCCAGTGATGAACTGACGATATCTGCCATTCTAATCAAGCTTCTGGCTCTTCCCAGCGTCATCCGAAAATGACTCTAAAAAACGATATTTGTCTTAAACGGTATGTTTAAAAAATTATTAATAAAATATATGATGTCAATAAAAAACAACTTCATTTAAGGAACGTACAAGAAACAGCATGAAACTATTGCTCAAAGTCAAGCCGTTTTTCGACAAATTTTTTTTTTTTTTTATTGTAAACCACTGATGGTTCTTGAACTAAAATACAAAGAAAATATTGCTTCGAAAAATTCATCATGGAAATGTATTATTTTCCCCTATTTTGCGCTATCCGGAGACCCAGTGACGTCGTAATGTAGTGCGCGCTGATATTTGAACGTATTTCAATATAGTTTCTGTTGATATTTGTACTGACACAGGACGACTCAAGGTCGTTGGCGGCTACCTGCCCCTTGATGTACGGAGTATAAGTGAAAATACTCGCGTAGTTTCAAAAATTATTCGATATGTTGTGAGGGGTTAAGGCGCTACGAAAAAAAATCGACACTTTTAAAACTTTCATATCTACTTCAGTAAAGAAGGTATTATTTTGATGAAATAGAATATTATTTTTGGAATATTTTTCTAGGGACCTGTTAAACAGAAACGCGATTGGAAAAATTCGGCTCGACAAAAATATTATTTGAAATGCCTTTTCAACACCATTTCTCCTGGTTTAACAATTTGGAATGACATATGGACTACGATTATATTGGACATCGGAATTCGATAGTATATCTATGTTTTTAATGATAGGCACCCAGTCCAGAAGGCAACTAGAGATACATAATAGGCCCGCTGGTTAAACGAAATTTTGATAGCAACTTGAGTACATTTTATATTAATAAAAAACCGTCATTTTGCTCTTTTTCCTCGAATCCGTCCCTCTTGCACTGAGGGTTTTTTCACATATATAGTAACAAGGACGCCAAAACATTTACATATCGCCTTTAAGTTGTCACTAAGTGGTGACTGATACCAGTAGAACACAGACCACGCAGTATAGTTAGAATTAACTGTCGGATTGAAGTATACGTACCGGCGAGAATGCCAGGCTGCGCGAAGAAGCTCGTGGCGCGATCCTCCGGCTTGGCGTTCATGATGAACACCACGTTGTCCACCGGCCGCGACTCCGACCCCACGTTGGTGCCCTGGTGATCCTGGTCCTGGAAGTGGAAAACGGGCTCATTTTACAGATCTGTCATTCTGCCTTTAATGCCCTAGAAATGCCAAGAATAGAGATTATTGGAACATAGAACATTTTTATTGGTAATGTGCATTACAAGTCAAATTTAATTTTTTTTACCTTCTTCACTTAGAACTAAATTATAACATTAATAGTACAAAAGTACACTGTGCGATAAAGCAAAAATAAATAAAAATAAATTAATTCAAATAATAATTATTAAAAATTGCATTAAAATTAATTCACAAATTAAAGTCTTAACTATTTATATACTATTATGTGCAGAATTCCTCCACACTGTACAGGTTCTGCTCAATAAGCCATTGTTTTAATTTCGTCTTAAAGGGGCTGACAGTTTTTGCTTCTGTCACTAGTGAAGGGAGACGGTTATATATCCTAGGGCCCATTATGTGTGTCGCTTTGGATGTCTTCGTCAGTTTGTGACTTAATTATACAAGTTTGTGAAAGAACTACTATAATACAATAGGGGAAATTACGTAGGTAATTGTATCTGCTCAAAATACTTTGCTACAATGTGCAATCTTAAAGCTTAAAGTTGTATTTTTTCTGTTGATATTAAAGGAGTTATGGTTAAAATACGTTTTGATATGGGCGTCAGTATTAGCGTTGTATTTTTTTATTTTTGGACAATGTATCTAATTTATTATTTAAATGTTCAGTAAAAGTTCGGCCGTGATCATACATAATATCATCTAGATGAGTGCACGTGTGTTTGTCTTATCTTAGTTAATAATGTTTACATACTTTTCTTAAATAAATGTAGATAAAATTGTAGCCAATATTTGCTGTAATCTTTTCGGGTAAGTAATAGTGACCTAGAATTAGGTTAATTACTTATTATATTCCAATAAGGAATGGAAATTGCATGTACCTCGTGCTAATATCTTCAGCCACGTAAACATATCCACAAAGCTGTGTGGTAACAAAAAAAAATCTGTTGTTTCAACGGAAATTCAAAATGAAAAGCAAAATCTGATTTGTTATTAATAGAATGTGTGAACAAGGACAGATCCAGGATTTTGAGATTAAACATCTATTTTATTATTAGGTTTTGATGTACACAGAAAACCTAATAATAGAATAGATGTTAGATAATAAAAGATGAAACAATAGACGATAGATGATAAAATAGATCAACAAATGAGATAAGTAACCACGCCCAGCGCAAACACTTTGATAATAAGACCAACAGTGAGCGATAGATGATATGTGACATACTTTTTCAATACTTACATACATGCACTATTTATTATAGTAGTTTATGCTACAAGGGCGCAAAGGAATAAATTACGAGGACGATTTAAAACACGAGCGTAGCGAGTGTTTTAAACGTAACCGAGTAATTTATTGCTTTTACGCCCGTGTATCATACTACGTTTTTCAATGCATAGTGTGAGGAAATGAAAACAAATATAATTTTGTGAACTTTAAATTGTAATTGGCTCAAAAGGACTAGGTATCCAGAGCCGTTAAACAGAGGAAAAAAAGTATGAAATTTATGGTACCCAGGAAAGGCTGCAGGTTAGCCAACAATTGTAAATAAATTAAAAAAAAAATAATAATAAAGCCCTAGGGCAAAATAATCGACTTTCTGTTCGGTTTTGATGCATAAAAAGTGGGCGTTTACGAGCACATGCATTTAAAAGTATTTTTTATATCATCAATCACTCACACGTGGGTCTTAAAGCGCCTGTTCCAGCGTCATCCAAAAATTACTCTTAATGATAACGATATTTCTCTTAAATGAGATGTTTAAAAATCATGAAAAAAATATATAGTAAAAGTATAAGTATAAATAGATAGTATAAGGAAAAACTTTGTTTCTGAAAATTAATCTTGCGTTAAAAGAAAAGTATGAAAATATTGTTCAAATTCAAGCTGTTTTTGGACTAAAACTAAGTAAAATTGGTTATTTCTTTGAAACCACTAATTATATTTGTATGTTTCTTACAAAATACAAAGAAAATATTGCTTAGAAAAATGATATATGGAAAATTTTTTCCGTCCGTTACGTCCATGTGAAAAGTATTATTTCCCCTATTTTGCGCTATCCGGAGACCCAGCGGCGTCGTAATGCACTGCGCGCTGATATTTGAACGTATTTCAATATAGTTTCTGTCGATATTTGTACTGACACAGGACGACTCAAGGTCTTTGGCGACTACCTGCCCCTTAAGATCAAATAATTAATAATAATAAAATCTTACTGTGGGTGAGTTGGTATCTTCCCCGGAGATATTGATATCGGCGTCAGGGCGCGAGGGCGTCTCGCCGCCCGCGCCGCGCGGCTCCTCTGGTGCTCCTGGCTCACTCGGTGCCTCCACGGGGTTCAGGCGACGAGCTGGAATCATACAGGTTACTCATTTAGTCTTAGGTATTCTAACACTATTGAGTGAGAAGCTAACGCTCTTAATTTTCATTAGGTATCGCTAAATTAGTATACCGCAATCTAGATCGTGTCTTGGATCCAATTGGTTATATCTAATTCTCAAATTGTACACAACTTTTTTTCAAGTTTAACAAATAGATTGTCAACATTCTCAAATAACTTAAGGTCATTTGGTAGTTAATAAAGGCTTGTTGGATGAAAATCACAAGAATATATACATACATGCAGCTTCTATTAACACTTTTACTGAAGTAATGACAATGCGAGGTTTAATAAGAGTCAAGTTAGTTATTGTTTCAAATATGTTGGAATGTTATTATGTTACAAAAGACGACGATTTCACAGACAGAAGTTTTAGGAGTGATGGAAGGAAGGAAAATGAATTAGGTTTCCAAAACCACGACAATGTACTACTTAGAACTGACACTAATGAATAAGGTAAAATTATACGGTTAAGTAAACATCGCTATGACTAAGCACAATGATTAATGGGATGACAATGAAACTATTTTTAGGGTTATAACCTTCATAACATGCCAAAGAACTAATAAAAACAATGATAATTAATAAGAAGGAAAAGCTATGGGAAACATTTTTTATACCTAATTAATGAGTTGATCACGTTGCATAATTCAAGCATGAAATCATGCGATGGTAAAAGTATAGAAGAATACATGTTTTTTAATGTTTTCAGTACAGTTAAACTTACCCCAATCCTCAACTTATTTGTATGTATTTTTGAAAGTATATTTAATTATTTACAGTTAAATACACAGTTTACATAGAAAACGTTAATTCGGTTTAAAATAAGCAAGTTAACTGAGTGTAGTCAGGGAAAAATTACAAAGTAACTGATTAAAATGCTAATGCCTTTAAATAATTAGCTTTGTCCGTAGAAAAATGCTTTTGTAATTCAAGGTTGATTGTATCAATTGCTAATTGTGTTATAGAGTCTTTGTTGAGGTGCGTTCAGTTAATATTTGACCAGCTAATTTCTTGACTTTTTATCTAGATATTTTAAAAATGTTGGTCATGTATAGGTATAGTTTTTGATTCATCTTAATTTTGTAACGAGAACTGGTCATCTGTATTTTAAGTCATTTTAGTTAATTGATTTCTAACTATGCAGCTTTTCCGTCCTAGTTAATAGGTGTAGAACAAGTTCCCGTAACAAAACCTTCCTTAAAATACTATGCAAAATAAAATAGCATGCTCAGCGACTACTCACGAATGGTTTCTAGAGGTGGAATATCATCGGAATCGATTTCTCCGAAGGGTATAATGGATTCTGTGGTGGTCTCGGAGGGGGTCGGAGCTGTCGTCGTCGGAACTTTGACTTGTATCTTTCCGAAATTGTTGCTGTGTGAGTGACTGGTGAAAGTGTCCTCGTCGTCTTCGGGGCCGCGGAAGGTGCGGAAGGGGTCCCGGTCACCTGAGCCAGCGCGGGAATCTTCGTCGTCGACGCCTGGTCCGGGGCCCCAGCCGGAGCCCGAGCTCTCGTCGGTCTCCTCTAGGCCGGAGCCGTCATCGTCGATGTAGAGGTCGTGTTCTGATGCAAGGGGCTGCTCGTCCTGAGGCTTGAGGTCTGATGCTGCCGCGTCCCTCGCGCTGCCCGCGACCACGTCCTGGAATGGACAAGTAATGGTTCTGAGATTTGGTTTAAGAAGGATGATTCATTTTTTTTCATGTCAATAGAGCTTTTAAGCAGTAATATTTTTGTGTTTATTTTAATTTTTATAAGAAGAATATGAAAACTATCACTTAAAATGCTGCAGGGCTATTTTTGCACATTATGCAAGAATAAGATTAAAAGCAATAAATGTGCTAGCAGCAATTTCTTCGACGTCTAAGTAAATAACGTTAGAAACGTTTCAAATAAATCTTCAGTCATGTTTTTCTTGATAAGTGTTTATTTTCAGATAAATGCAAATGAAAAGAAGATCTTTTACAAAACTCCATTTTCCTGTTCAATCAAACAGAAAATATTTTTTGATAAAAGTACAGTGATATCTCTATAAGTATCTGAAGGGCGTTGATAGTGTGATTAAGGCGGGGTGTTTTTCTAAAACTGTCAAGTCCCTGTGTATAAAGCTTACAACAGTTCAAATTAGAGCTCTCGGTTAATAAAGCAACATTATTTCTACTAATAATATTTCCATTTCAATTGTTTATATTGTAAAAATGATATATTTCAGTCTCACATATAAATCGTTCAAAATATAGCACGTGACACTGAACACATAGGAACTATTTGAAACACTTACTGCTATTAATAGCTTTTATCGTCAATCAGTCGGCTGTATTTTACTACAGTCTAATGCCATTACAGCAGTCACGAACTGCGTTACCATCTGCTACAAACATGAATGGAGCAGTCAATCGATAACTATGTTAGTAGGTTACGCACTTACCCTTTAACTACCACTTAGAAATTACACCCAAAGTCCTAATTCTAAATTTAGGCCAAATCATAGGTTTGGTTTTACATTAGTCCGAATTTTGACGTCTTTTTCTAGGCTCTTTTCTAGACCGCGGTTGGCGCAGGTTGTTTGAATTGTCTCCGCACTGGGGGCGATCAATAGGCTTTCGCGGGGAATGGGGGGCGTGTCAGTGGGAGGGGACGGGAACGAGATGTTCGCTGCAGCCGCCGGCAGATGCCATGAGGGTACAGGAGTTACGGGACTCGGGAAGGCTTCGACCAGATGTGGAGCTTTCCCGCTAGATGGCAGGGGTTTCCCGTATGAGTTACAGGGTGAAAGGGTTGCCTGCGTGGAACATTGATCGTAGGGAATCCCAAATTGTGTTTCTGTTTTTGGCATGTTCAAGTGTCGGCTCGGCATGTATGCAGACTTGTAAACAAAAGAATGTGCTTGTAACCGAAATGATTTTTCAGCAGTCTGAGATTTTGATTTTGGTAATAAATCGATATTACACAGTTGTGATTGCAAATTCAACTACTAAATAATTCTAAAAACTAAGTAGAATTGAAATAAATTTTATTTTTCACAAAAAGTTAGTACATAATGAAAGAAAATATATGTTTATCTAAATCGAATCCAGGATCTGCACAGATATTACCGATATTTTTTCTGTTTTTCCTAGATACCTATATTATGAACAACTTTGTTTTCGATAATAATCAACAATATTCCAAAATTTACGATACGATTACTCCAATAATACCACGGTACCGTACAGAAATGCAGACTACCTACGTATTTAATGAAACACAGAGTTTATATTAATTAACTCTGTAGAACATTTGACTAAAACACTTAAATAAAATTTGCAGGAATTAAAGGGTTATGGGGGTCGTTTAGGCCATTGTCCTTTCATTTTGTGTTGTTTAAAACAACCTTAGTACAACCCACGACTTTGTTACTGTCACTTGTGGTTTGATGATACGTTTATACGCTTTGACTAAAGGTTCTAAAGGGTTCTAAGTACCTTAAGGCGGTAAAAGCTTTTTGTCCCTGTTACTCCATATGCGAAAAAACCCTCAGTGCGAGACGGACGGATTCGTGGAAAAGTAGCAAAATGTCGGTATTTTAATAATATAAAATGTCTAAGCAATTTTTTCAAAAATATTTTCAAGGATACTTTACAAATACACAATATCCACATTTTGAATGCAATTTCACAATGAAATTAGTTAGGATTTCAGAATGACAGGAAAAAATAAATCAATTTAAAGGTCTTTTCGGAATTAAATTCTGTCGAGAAAATTTCATCCAATCGCGTTTTCCTTCAGTGAGAATCTTAATTAAATACTTAATACACATTTAACTCAAAAATTAAATACGTAGATGACGTCATGGTGAAGTAAATGGATTCGAAAAAAACCCATTTTCTTTTTGGTATCGCCTTAAGTAAATACCACAAAATGGGTCCGCTGAATAACTAAAACGACCCGTTGTACTTCAGTGTAATGAGAAATTGAGAAATATTATTTATGTTTGGTAATGCAACTAGAATGTATGCGCATGTGTGAGTAGCATGACACGTGTGTGTGCCCATCGTAATGTAACCGCTTCGGACTTTATAGGCGGAGTTTTACTGTTACGCAGTGTTGACGTAAAAGTTTTGGTACAGTAGTAAAATGCATGGATTGCCGACGCCAATGTACCAAGAAAATTACAGAAACGAAGTCAGAGATGAAAAGGTCAAGGCGTGAGCAAATAGGAGTATATGTAGATGTAGGCTTATTGTAGGGTTTGCGTAACGTGTAATTCCGCAGCCGGATTGTGAAAAACCCGCCTTTCTCTAATTAATCGAAACAGAACACTTAAATTCAAAATTAACTTTAAAGTTATTCAACAAAACCTTATTAACTATGTATTGCGTATGTTGCCATCGCAAAGTTTCGATTGGTTTCTGTAAATTAGAATTTCAAAAATTTTGAGCTTTTTCACAGCTGGATTTTGAAAAACCCGCCTTTTCCTTGCACAGAGAAAAAAATGCGAATTCAGGATAAATATTCATTGATCTTTGGTTTTGATCAAACCGAATCCTTAGAATGAATTCTGATTGTATTAAATTCACCCTATGCAGGCTGTTGATTTATTGCGAATTGGGTGATGTAGCGTATATATGTCGTCGGCATATCGTTGAATTCGGCAAATCACAATTTGCCTAAACATGTTATATTTCCGTAAAAACTATAGTTCCCTAAATTTATTTACATATAAACGTACAAGCTCCTCCTCCGTCGTCGTACCTATTTTTTACTTTTTGGTGCAAGATTTTCAACTCGATACTTTACAATTTGCCGGATTCTACAATTTGCTGACGGACGACCTATGGTTGTGGTTATACCGTAACACGACAAACCGTCATTTTCATACTTAAACTACAAATATATTTCGTAAAGAGAAACCAACCTGCGAAACCACATTAAAACACAGCTCCCTAGCCACGATAGTTATTTTTCGAAGGTGTTAATGTAGATGCCCCCCCCCCCCACTCCTCGATCAGAGGTCCACGGAGAGCTGCGCGAGTGCTCTGCATACTCAATCGCTGGGGAAATTATCTTGAACGAGCCAGAGCGACTGAACATTATTTTGTATTGTATCAGCTATTAAGGATGAAGAAAAATCCATTTAACAACAAAGAAAAATATCTAGGAGTTTATTTCTAGAATATTTATTTATAGGTTTGGACTCTTTGGAAACATTTTCATCTATTTTTTTCTAGTACAGATATTCTATCTCACGAAGTCCGTTTGCCTGTGATTGTAGTGCAGTTGTGACGTGTACAAATAAGCGCTTTTGTAACTCTTTCCAGATTACGCACACTATGAAAAAGTTGTTGTGCACGCTCTACTACAACCATAGCTAAACAGATTTCGTGAGACAGAATATCTGTAGTGTGACGTAAAAAAAAAGAATACAGTAGGTACTCCCAAAGATTATACTCAACTGATGCCGGGTCCAGGTCGGACCCGAAATATATCTTGAGATTTCCCTGTATTTGTTTATCTTATTTATCAGTATATTTATATATTTTTAAAAAAACTTTCAAAGTAATAATGCGCATACAAATCTATAGCAGAGCGACCGGACGTACCACGTGACCGTATTGATTATATAGAAAGTGTAAGGAAATACGAACTTTACCGAACAGTGGCGAAGATTTGTATGCGCATTATCACTTTGGGAGCACTGTACAATCAATTGAACTTAAAAATACGTAACTGATGTACTCCCACAGAATAACAATAACTCCTACATGAAGATTGTTATGAAAATCAATTGCGTTTAAAAAGCTAAAAACAGCTAGTAGTAAAGTTATTTTTTCGATATCTCAGAAAATGACGAAGTTATTGACAATCATCGGCATGTCTCGTGACATCATCTGTCACGATTTCATACTAAAAGTGATAAATATCGCTATCGCTATCGTTTTGTGCTTTGCTATAACTAATTAATCAGTTACTATCAAAATATATACCGATATTTCACTACAGGAGACGAGTCCACTATTATGATATAATATGGATACTCCACTTTTAACTTATTTATAAAAACCAAATTGTAAATCATGTTATAAATTAATATTTTGCCTTAATTTTTGGCGTCTGTGAGTTATTGCAAGTTTTTGGGGTTTCGACAACAAAAAACTAAATTTCTAAACTAAAGCAATTGCGTCTAATTAAATTAGTCCACGGAGTAACCTGAAAACGTTTGACCCAATTAAGTTGTTTTTAAGTGAAAGATAATAACACTTATCCCTGATTTTACATTCGAGCATTTCAATTTAAACGATACTTAGGGCGAGCTTGTTCGACGTAACCGCCCAGATCAATTTTTTTATATGGATTTAAGGAATGTTTGCTATTTCTTAACACCCTAAAAAATTCTTAAAATATTTATTACGTAGATATAATCGATATATATAGATATAATCTCGAAAAAATTAAAATCTGATGTCATTCCGTAATAGCTTCCCAGTAAAACATTTTTCAAGAAAGAATGAGAGCTTGACGTTTAAATATTACATGGATTCGATTGAAGGTTCTTGGAATATCATCTTCAATAAATTATACAAAAATTCCTGTACTCTTATTCTACAAATATTCATTTTTCTTTTACTTTAGGCTACCGGTTTCGTATGACATTTTTATTAGCAAATTAATAATTGAAATTAACAAATTAATAATTTGTTGGCCTGATGATTGTCATACGAAACCATAGATAGCTTAAAGGATAAGAAAAATAAATATTTGTGGAACAAAAGTACAAGAATTTGAAAACAATTTATTAAAATTTAAAACTCATAGTCTCTACTTACACTTATGCTATTCGCTATTCTGCAAATCATACTTATAATAAGTACATGTATAGACTAGATTAAGAAATACTATATTGTTTTTTTTTTGAATTTCGGGAATTAAAGGCTTATTATTATTACTACACACTTAGGCTCATCCCACTTTGGCAGCCAGCTGCACAAAACACCTCAAGTATGTGGTGAAATAGCTAATGCCCATTACACCAGCTTGACTGACAAATAGGAAGTCCACAGGCGACTACCTGGCTCAGAAGATGGGGGCACCAGGAATTACTGCATAATTAACAGCTCTATTAGCCTGCTTTTCGGGCCGGCAAATAATTGAAGAGCTTCTTCTGCTGGGCGGCAATTCTGGCATTATTTCGCATTCGATATAATTTCGCGTGCGACTACTAAGTATAGATTTGTTCTTGATTATTTGTGATAGGGACAGCTACACATTACGTCTTTCAGGTGTAAGGTATATAATAAATGCGTCTATTTATAATTTAATACTCTTCTACTATTTTTGAGTATTGTTTAAGAGCAGTTTCGCAACTGGATTTTGAAAACCCCGCCTTTTTCGAATTAATCGAAACAGAACAATTAAATTCAAAATTCACTCAGTAGTTATTCAACAAAACCTTATTACTTTACTATGTATTGGTACCGATTCGGCGCAACACAACTGACAAGAATAACCTTATTTTGAGCGTCCCGTCTTTGTCTTTTCGATACAGAAAGAAAAGGACAGAACACTTAAATTAAAGCCGAATCGGTGTTAATGTGTATGTTGCCATCGCAGTTTCCACTCTCTTCTGTAAATTAGTAATAAAAAATATTTGAATTTAAAAAATTTAAAGATTCTAATTTACCAATGGATACTTTGCGATGGCAATATACACAATAGATAGATAATAAGGTTGAATTTTGAATTTAAGTGTTCTGTTTCGATTAATTAGAAAAAGGCGGGTTTTTTACAATCCAGCTGCGTAACCGATCTTAAATAGTCAAGGGGCACAAGTTCGATGTTTATTGCGTCCAAAGAAGTAAAGAACATGACATACATTTTTCAAAAATTTTTAAAGCGTTGGTTTTACAATTAGAAATAGTTAATTAAGTATATTTTTACTGTATAAATTATTTTTCTAAATAATTGATGTAGAGGTACATATACTTACTTTTAGTGAAAACATATTTACGTATTACCTAAATTTTGTAGTTATATAGCATTTTAAAGCGCACAATGAACCTTATTTGCAAAACAAGCCACTTTTAAGTACATCTTTATTTATGTCATTTGATAATAATATTTCATAATATACTCGTATCACTTAATAATGAAATCCTAGATACTAAAGCGCGGAAAATAACTATGATATTTAATTAAAAATGTTTTCACAAAAGAAAAGTATACAACAAAGATTATAGAGATAAGGAAAGAAAAAGTATCCGTAATGGTGAATGGAAAGGTGCAAACAGGTTACATCCCAGAACTATACATTTATTTAAAATATATATTATTTTTTGGAGACTGGCACCAGAATCGGCAGCCTGGAGAGAAATGTAGTGAAGGTGAGAGGAGTCTACTGGTTTATTTATCTAAAACATTCGTTTCGAATTAGGAATTGCAAGTCCAGAGCGGCTATTCTGTCGTTATTTTTTACTCGCAATATGTCATTCGACTTTTGTGCTATGTTTGTATTATGTTCTGTCTAAGAAAAATTCAAATAAGTCTAATGTCCACCAGACACATGGATTATACAATAGTTTTTTAATGAAAAGGAAAAGCAACTTTAATCCTATTAGCTGAGACGTAATAATCGTCGCAAAAACGTGGGTGTCAGAGTGTGGGTTTTGACTTGCTTTTCATCTCTGACAACCCAATCAATATTTTGATAAATAAATAATTAATAAACTTCATTTTCAGAAGCAAGAATACTTGTGTGATTGTGTGTTGTGTAACCAACGCAGCGTCAACTATAAATATTTACTCATATGCAAACAAAAACAAAGAAATTCCAGCCAAGAACTTGATCCCAAAATTTCTCCGAAGACTTGGATCGTGGAGACGCTGAAGTTGCTTCTATTGCTGGAATTTCCAACAATTCCGAGTGTTGTTGTAAAAGGCAACAGTTCAAATTTACAAACTTTAATGGAAACTCTTAGAGGGGACTCTAAGGCGTAGGACAGATAGGAGAGACGTAAGTTGAGGGCGGGGCGAAGACGAGGCATTTTCTTCCTATGTCCCTCTTCTTTGTATATTTTGCGTCGCGACCCTTCTATACATTTGTATGAAAAAGGCGCTACGGAAAAAAATCGACACTTTTAGAACTTCTATATTTACTTCGGTAAATAATGTATAATTTTGAAAATATTGTATATTATTTTTGTGATTCCAAAAAATTTATAACATTTCTCTAGGAATCTGTTAAAACAGAAACGCGATTGGAGAATTTTGGCTCGATAGAAATATTTATTGAAATGAGGTCTTTATCGACACCAATTCTCCTGGTTTGACAATTTAGAATGACATATGGACTGCAATTATATTTTACTAGATGGGTTTTAACAGTATCTAGGACCGGGTTAAACGAAATTTTGATTGCAGTTTTAGTACATTTTATATTAATAAAAAACCGACTTTTTGCTACTTTTCCACGAATCCGTCCCTCTCGCACTGAGGGTATTTTCGCATATGGAGTAACAGGGACGCTAAAACTGTACATATCGCCTTAAAGGACGCCACATCTTCGCCTCGTCCTTGCCTTACGTCTCTGCTGCTGTCTGTCCTGCGGCTAAGAGAATAATTAAAAAGTAACGCTCACATAAAATGATACCGATTATAAATATTTAACCCTGAGGTCCAGTAATAAGTCTCAAAAGTATTAGAAATAAATATTTATATTTTGCTATAATAAGCCTTTCATTTAGTTTAATAATTAGTATTCGACTGATGCCGGCCCCAAAGTGGGCCGAAATATATCTCGAAAATATTTAATTTTTTTATTTTTGTTGTGTCAAAACTGTGGCGGTACCACCATCTTACTTGGAGACCCCCTCGAAGTAATTCGGGGGAGAGTAAGAGGACAGCTCACAGGCAAAAAACCAGGAGGCCCACCATGGCCACCATGCCTGGGACCGATATGGATGGCGGTATATCCATCCCTAATAGTCGGGCCTTACATGGAACAGACTGGTGACGGGCAGTGGCGTCACTGGTGCGAGGGTTCCGGCACCACGCTCACAAACCCACCTGCCCAGCGTGTGTGAGTATGGGCATGATGACCGCCGGGAGTGGCAAAGTCATGGAAAGGCTTATATCCAGCAGTGGACGAACTAGGCTGATGGATGGATGGATGGATGATGTGTCAAAAAGTATTAGAAAATACAGATATAAATATTTCGTATATTAAACGAAATCATTTTCTGAAGTGGCTCATCAAAAGAAGGAAGGAATGGAAGTGAAGTTTAAAAATTTAGATTTCGAACGTACCTCTAAAATTGGATATTCAAAGATTAAAATATACACCTCAAACGACTACACTCTCACTCATTCAAATGAATTCTGTTTGTCTGACAGACTGGTCTAGATCGACTCATTTAAATATAGAACGCCTAGGTACTTACTGTTGCATGATTCTGTTTTTGTTCCCAAACAATTAATTAAAACAGCAATGCTCTGCCTAATTTAAACAATGGCATTATTCAAACTATAGAGTGGTATAGTACAAGTACCTAATAGAGCTACAATACCAAATCATATGAAATATACAAGGTGACTTTTTGACCATCGTCCAAATTCATACTGGAGGCTTGGTAAGTGATCAGCATCATAAATCGATAACAATTTCTGTGAAATTCGTATAATGAAATTTGGACTTCCCATAGTAATTCACTCCCAGTCCTGAGTGAATCTCGAAATTTAATTTTATGGATTTTACAAAAATCACTATTGGTTCATTATGCTGATCACTCACCAAGGCTCAAGTATGAATTTGAACGATGTTCACAAATTCACCTGTGTAACAGAAAGGTGTAACCATATTTGAAGAGCTTATTCAGTCAACGGTATAGAACAACTTTTACTATGGAACCAAACCAGAAATATCAAAAAAAAAAATCTGCCCTTCCATACATATCGGCCGAGCGGCATTGCATTTTTCTATGAAACAGTAAAAACAATTTTTTCGAGATACAGGGTTTGTTCCACAGTAAAAGTTGTTCTATATCATTGACTGAATAAGCTCTTCTAATATGGTTACACCTTTTTGTTACACGGGTGAATTTGTGAACATCGTTCAAATTCATACTTGAGCCTTGGTGAGTGATCAGCATAATGAACCAATAGTGATTTTTGTAAAATCCATAAAATTAAATTTCGAGATTCACTCAGGACTGGGAGTGAATTACTATGGGAAGTCCAAATTTCATTATACGAATTTCACAGAAATTGTTATCGATTTATGATGCTGATCACTTACCAAGCCTCCAGTATGAATTTGGACGATGGTCAAAAAGTCACCTTGTATATTTCATATGATTTGGTATTGTAGCTCTATTAGGTACTTGTACTATATACTGGAGACTCGCTAAGTGGCCAGGATCAAAGTTCAATGACCCTTTTTGCAAAGCACGAAAATTAATTTTTAATACAGTTGCTTAAAAAGTGGCATATTGCAGGGACGTATAGCGTTCGGGATGTGGGCTATTACATACTTGAGCTTTTTCTTTACCTTTTCCGAACTCGTGCGTTCTCTTTCCCAACTGTCAAAATAATGTCTATTAAAAAGAAAAAAACAACACCGAAGTTTTTACTAAAAAAAATTCATAGAAGTTTTTATGATTCATGCAAATATTTCTAAAAAGAAGCTACTAATTTGTTTCAATATCAGATTTAATGATTTGATTCATAGAGTTAGGTTCATTTTCATTTCATATCAATAAAAAAATTCTGCTGAAGACTTGGCTGTATGGGCATAGTTCCCTTTGCCTACCCAGAATGGGTGAAGAAAACAAAAAAAAAACTCTGCTTATATTATTTTACGGTTGGCGCCATTTTCCAAAAATTTTCTTTGCGGGTTTAGTTGTTTGTTGCACAAAATGAGTAATTTCAACGATATTTTATTTAAATTTACACCACCGGAACTCAGTATAATTGCACAAAATGCTTCGGAGAACATTTTACCGGAAAAGTCAAAAAGTCGCTACATATCTACATACGACGAATTTATTGCGTGGAGTATTAGTTAGTTGAGTTTATTGTGTTTTTATTATTTTATTAAATTGCTTCATTTTTTCGCAACTGTATTAAAAATAGTTGTTCAGTACACGTGCGGAACCGTCATTGCAACTTGTTCCGACTGTCAACCCTCACCTTCGGCTGCGCCTCGGCTCGGGTAGACATTTGTCGGAACTCTTTGCAATGACAGGCTTTCCGCACTCGTAATGAAATATACTATTTTCGGTTACTCATTTTAAGGCAGTGTTGCCCAATTAGCAGCTCGATGTTTGTCGGTACGAATATCGATGGAAACGACATTGAAATAACGTTCATAACGTTTTTAATTTACATTTGCCCCAGGACTATTTTTCGAGCACATCATTAATACATCCTATATCTGGTTACTACATGTTACTCTTATGTGTTATTCCATCATAATCGTAACATAACGAATATATATAGGAATAACAAAACTTACCGAATTCGCAAGCAATATCCACATCGAATCAAACTGGGCGATATCAAGCATCATTCGATTGCTGCCATAGAATGAGTTAAACGAGGCCAGTCTAACTTGATCTGCAGCCTATTTAACAGAGTTCCCTATATTTACTATTTCTATAAATAAAAGGGGGGTGTCATAGATCAACTAATGTTGGCGTTTGGGATCGAAATGGGTCACCCGCTCGGTTGTTTCCATTTAGTGAGGCGGTGCAACCGAATAGTGGTCAGCGAATTTTAATAAAAATATTAGGGTGAAAGCCTTCATTGTTTTGTCGACCTATTTTTAGCCTAAATGGAAAATGCTTGTTTTGATAAAAAAATACTTCCGGATTTGACATGGATTTGTGTCGTGAGCCGATTTTCTATTTGTTTTGTGCAACGGACTGAAAAGTTTAAACTGAATTGAGTTTAGGTGGCTTTCTAACATTTGTAGATTTGGGCCATCCAGTTTTGGTATTTTCTCTCTTTGCAGTTTAGAAAAATAGGTAGAAAAATATATATATTTACCCATGACATGAATTTCTCCTGTCTTGTATTTTTTATCACTTTACATAATTTAAGTATAACTTATATCTGTGTAAAATAAAAATGTGTTTTAGAAAAGAAAAGACATGTTCTCGCTCTTGCTAAGTTTCTTGACCTTCTTTTTAGCAAGACTAATGGAATGGGTGAAGGTAGGCATAATATTTATTTATTTAACGTATTTATTTTTACATAAACTCTTATTTGTACAACTTATTATTTTATTTTATATAACTGACTCACATTTATTGTTTATTTTCATTTTCTTAAGTATATAATATTATTAAATCTACGTTAGTCAATGGTATATATTTTTTATTGTATTTTCCTTTATTATATTTAGTCGAAATTGTTTTTTTTATATTATTTTACATTAAACCTGATCTGTAATAAGTGTAACTATATAACGTACCCATATTACATACATAAATATATTTAATTTAAAATTTATTCTTTCCCAATTCAAAAATACAGTGGTAGAAGTGGTAACATTTTAAAAATTTAATAAAATTAAATTGAATTTTACTAATTTTACTGCAAAGTACAACTTAAACAATCAATGATAAAATAAATAAATAAAAATAAATAAATAATGATAAATAGGATAAAATTTTTGAGTAGCTATGGCAATAACAAAACTAAAAATGAATAACACGTCAAAAGGATCAAGATCGTTGTGCGCGCTACACTTTTGTACCGGCCCTGGGAGTCATCTGGAGCTCACTCAACTTAGACTGGCAAGATGCTGGCCGTAAATACTTAATGTTGAATCGAGCGCGAGGGTGAACAGAGGGCATATTATGTATCTTTAGTTGCCATTTGAACTGGGTGCCTATCATCAAAAACATAGATATACTATCGAATTCCGATTTTCTAAGGATATGTTCGCACTTGAAGTTCGTAAACAGCTCGTAAATAGTTCAATACCCACTAATAGCAATTTTGAAAGTTCTGTTTTTAGCTATGTTTTTGATGATAGGCACCTAGTCCAGATGGCAAATAAAGATACAGAATAGAGGGGCAGGTCTTAACACCTTCCATCCTGAAGACCATGAAGATATGTATTTTTTACAGATAGTATCCTGACGGGAAGCTCCTAGCTTGCACCAAAGCTTGCTCGTCAATTATTCAACATTTTACATTGGCTCGTTCGCCGATGCTACTGACCCACATGTGTGCCCATTGAAACTGACTCAATAACTTGGATATTAACCTCACTGTCGGGACTAGTATACTGTGCTAGTGATTTTTAGGGTTCTATGCTACGAGTATTATTATATACGAGAAACCGAATTCCCATTTTTTCATGTCTACGTTCGTCTGTCTGCTTACTGCCTGTTGTAATTGTTGAAAGTTTTATATTGGCATCCACACCACTGGCAGCCTGCGGCATAATTTGTAAAAAGAATAGAATGGCATGTTTGTTAAGGAAGACTTACGAATTATCTTGCGAAAATATAGGGTCGGTAGCTATTCGCTCCCCAGAAATTCGTCCCGATAAGTATTTATTTTTGGTGTAAATTCGTTCCGCTTCAAAAAATATATACTATAAGTGAAAATTCGTCCTCTTTTTGGGTATTGATTCGTTCCCTTCGTCTTAACAATGGATCTTATACCTAAATTTCTATTTATTTTATATAAAAGTACTATCACTCTTAAAAGTTAAGAGGAATATACATTTTTTAAAGTTTAATGATTATGTAATAGGAAGGGACTACTAACATGAAATATTTAAAATGTGTTAAATCAGCTCGATCCCATTAACTTGCCATTGGCATCACAGTCCTTTGGTTGAGTCAGGATTCTGGAAAGTCATTGGTGTGCGGCCCGCCGCTCTTTACAAGAAATACACTGATGGTATAACAATTGGTAAGTTTAACAAGTCTTATGGTTGCAAATTTACTTTTATTTTGCTCTGATTTCACTTTTTACTCCCACTGTACTATCGAGAAGCAATAATATTGTTAAGTACCTAACGGTTATGTATCTTATGGGTTGGGGGACGAATTTACCCTGGTCGAGGCAAGCGGGTCGAATTTTCCCAAAAATAGAAAACGGGACGAATTCAGCGGAGCGAATGTCCACCGACCCAAAATATATTGTGTCCATTGTTTACATAATTTTATAAAATATACTTGATCGTATTCCAAAGCTAGTTCTTAATAATTCTAAGTGCGCATTCTGCATTGGGGCTTAACTGAGGCCCCTTCATACCAATGATGCGCTTTACATGTTGTTTTATACCTAAAAAGCAGAGCTTAGTCAGTAGGACGCAGGACTCTCAATATTAAGACCCAGGTTCGAAACCTGCCTATTTGAGCATGCACCACAGTGATTTTTTCTGAATTTATACTATTTGCTGACGGTGTACGAAAACACTATATGAAGGCTCACCCCCTATTGGAATGTAAACATTAAGGTAGCGTTCCAATACGCCTGGGTGAAGGTTTACTTCGTAAAAGTGAAATAGATAAGACTGAGACAGAATCTATTTACTAATCGTTTTGGAACGGTCACTTTATAAAGGCAGTTCAAGAAGGTGATTTTTTCGTTTATGTATATTTATTACCGCAATAAAATGGCTTTACAAGTCATTCCGATGCATTCTATAACCCAGAAACCAACAAATGGCGCGTTATGTGATGACAAATGTCAAAGTGAAAATTTACCCCCGAATTTACGGGGTTTAAATTTTAGCTGTCAAAATTGAATTTTACATTTCTGACAAGGTTTACGAACGACTTCGAGGATTGTTCGGAGCTTTTCGGAGCTCTTCGTTTTCACTCGGGTGGTTGTTTAGGAACGATACCTAAATGGAAAATGCTATGTCGTAACGAAATGTTAACTGTTTTTTATCTATTTTATCCGTTTAACTTCACAAAGCGCGATCGCGGTACGTGCGTCTATAAATTGATCTTCAATTGTAATCTAAAATACCTCAACTGGGTTAACTCACAAAAGCTATCTAAAACTGGTGTTGTAGTTGTCATATGTCGATATATCAGGTAATCCAAATCATAATCTACAACCTTAATTACTCTTCTACAACCTCTAAACCAGTGTATCTCTGCCGCTATATTGTTGCAAGATCTAATAGTCTACGATTAAAATTGTAAACTGATTGTCAAATTGGTCATCAATAAATGCATTTTTATATTACTTATTAGCTTTTGCCCGCGGCTTCGCCCGCGCTGATTTGGCTTAAATTTTTCCGCAATAAAAAGTAGCCCATGTCACTCTCGGGCCCATACCCTATCTCTATGCCAAAAATCACTTCAATCTGTTGCTCCGTTGCTGCGAGAAAGAAGGACAAACAAACAAACACACTTCCACATTTATAATAACAGTGGGGATGGGGATTTAAAACATATTAGAAGTTTCTTAAAGACATATATCAAATACTATAAGTTCATTTATTTGTAACATTGCATCCAAGTCTCAGACCAATTTGGTCTGAGATCCAAATATACCTAATGTGTTTTTAATAGCGTTCTTTTTTTTCATTTCACTACATAAACATTTCCGGTTTACGAACGTTCCCGAATGAAAGCCCCTATAAGCCTCAATAAAACACTTTAAAGCGAATCTCAAGTCGAGTGTCAATGCATCATCACATTGAAGTGCTGGGAAACCAGCCAAGTGTGAAACTGTAGCCTTGTGGTCGGGGGTCCGTAGAACGACGCGATGTTTATTTGCTTGAAAATGCGCTTTTACCCCATTTAAATTCAAAACATTAAATTTTCAAACAATGAAAGAATATTTTGACGAAACCTTAAAAATAAAGTGGTTAAAATATCTAAAAATAAAAAAGAAAATTACTTGTTACCCTAAATAAAATATTTAAAAGCAAATCAAACTTCTAAAATTATAAGAATACCATTACAATGAATAACTACCAAAGGCACGACAAAGTAAAATAAAACAGAAAAACAACTTAGATTGTCAGCCCCTTTGTGAAACTTTAAACTATTTTGATTAAAAAAAGCAGTTGTTTAAATTTTAAAAAATGCTAGCGAACTGCGGGTCTCTAGAAAGGCTTCGATACCTGAACGATTAAGCCTTTGCGCCCCGACTAGCTCAGGAAATTTTAATGAATTTCGCTCTCAGTCTAATGAATATGCATCATTGCACGTTCACGAAGGTGACAACACGATATAGAGGTTGTTCGGAAACAGAGCAGGGGGAGGGGGAGATTGTAAACAATATGGCGAAGTTAGAAGTTTTACTCTTTTTCATTTTGGCATTGTGTTCTTGTTTGTTTTTATTCTACTTACCGCTGTTGCTTGTTTATGGTCTCGTCTGTTAGGAAAGTATATCGTTTAACCAGAACTGCAATAGATTTTCCAAGTGAAAATTATTTATTTTATCTCTGATAATGTATCTCTTACAGCTCTTCTAAACGTTAAAAGTAGCCACAACAAGTACCCACATGGAATAACGAAATCATTCAAAAGGTGTGAGAACCCGAAAGTTAATTTTTTCGGTTTTATCTTTATTTTGCCGAAATTCTAATTATCCACTTACAAGTGATTTTCTGACACAATTGCCCCATCGACCGAAACTGTTCATAATAGCAACGACGACGTATAGTACAATATTACTACATTAACAGTTCAGGGCATCTCAATATTCCCTCAGCAAATATTCGCACCATACATCCTAATGCGGGGGTGGATAAGGCGCTTATTTGCCAACTTCGCCCCTCATTTGCTTCCAACTACCCCCCGAGGATCTGTGAGATAATGTAATACATTAACTTGTATTGGTGTGAGTTAACCTTTAATATGGTGGTTAAATGTATTAAGCGTTGTTTATATGATTATAAGCATTACTTTAAATGAGAATGCGATGAACATGACATTTACGAGACATTCATTTAAAAAACCGGCCACGAGCGAGTCGGGTTCTCACAATTAGGGTTCCGTTCTAATACTAGATGAAATTCGTACCTATTTTGTTTTTATAATTTATTTTCTGCAGAATTTACACTGTTGAGAAAATTTGCAGTTTTCCATAAATCTCAATATCTTAAAATCTAAATATTACCTTCACAAACTTAGGAAATTAGCGGTGGGGGACGGGGGACGGTCAATTCGAGCAAGTTTGAAGCTGTATCATTAAGACCACAGGATCAAAAACTAAGAAAATAATATTTTTAGCATTCTTAAAGATATAAAGGTCTTTTCTACAGGAAAACTTCTGTAATTGAAACGAAAGACACAAACGTGATCTTATAAGGATTCCGTTAAATCTTTCAAGGTACGGAACCCTAAAAACAAACGCCTAAAAATCTGTATGGTTAACAAAAGAGATAAGTAATCCGGTCCAGCACAAATGGCTTAATCCTACGACCCGTGTAATTAGATAGACAGAGATGGTCTATTACTAGAGGTTCTCTTGACATGGACCCTTCGGCAAGTGACCGAAGCATGAAACTTGGTACAGATGTAACCTAGGTCAAAATGAGCAGATTTAGGCCTGGCCCCAGCAGTCCCGGACTTAATGTGGGGGGGGGGGGGGGGGGGCAGAGGGGGGAAGTAAGCTCCCGCCCCTTTGTAAACAAATAATGCTAACGCGTCGCAATTTCCTATTAGGGCGTATTTGGTATCATTTTCGTATAAATTAAGGATGAGGAATTTGAATATAATTTTTTCATAATGCCTTTCCATACAAAAAAAACGAAATTTTAGCAAAAAACTGTAAATGCCGGAAAACTATTTTCTCTTCAAGCAGACGTTATGCAAAGAATAGTTACTTTTTAAGATTAAAAAAAATAGCTATAGAGAGCCTCGTTATTGTAGTTTATTAAAATATATATATCATATATACTTACTACACAATAGGAACTAAAAAAAAATAAGGCGATGCCTCGCGTTTCTCACTCTGTTACGAACGGCAGTGAGCGAGCAATCCGCACCGTAGAAAAAAGATACTAACGCGTCGTGATTTCACACAAACGCGTATTTGCTATCATATTCGTATAAATTAAGGATGCAAAATTCAAATTTTGTTATTTTGTATTGCTTTTCTATAAAAAAAAAGATTTTGGTGATAATTTTATTTTCTCTTCAAGCAGATGTTATGTAAATAATAGTTACTATTTTAAGTAAAAATACTTATAGAAAGCCTAGTTATTGTAGTTTATGAAAATATAGATATCATAAGATATACTTACTTCACAAAAATAACCAGAAAAAAACAATAAAACGCCTCGCGTTTCTCATTTTACTACGACCGGCAGGGAGCTAGCAATCCGCTCCGTAAACAAAAAATACTAACGCATCTCACACAAGGGCGTATTTGTTACCATTTTCGTCTAAATTAATGATGTGAAATTCATATTTGAAGTTTTCGTAATACCTTTTGATACAAAAAAATTTACAAAACAAGCTAGTGTTGTCCACTGCACAGACACAACTCAGTGCAGTTCTGCCCTTGTTTTTTATAACTATATCTGTTACCGCATTGCTGTTTGCACTTGCATCGTACTAGCTCTAAACAAGCTCTCGCAGCAACAAGTGCAGTTGTCCAGTGTGGCATCCAGACATTTCCATGTTTCCTCCATCCCCAGTCTTCAGGACTGGGTAGATTTTGTTGAGCTGCTGTTTGCCCCCACACAAACACTCCTTGGTTTCAGGTGCTGGTGGAGAGCATCTTCGGTTGGTGGGATGTACTCCAACTGACGATCTTTTTTGGTAAACAAATGTTTTCTACATTCGTTTACTTTTTCAGATTGGCTGGATCTAAAATTAAAGATGTGAGCGCTTGTAATTGTATATTTATGCACACACAAGTGCTAATTACTAAAAATTCTGAAAGATCAAAATTATATTTACCTATCGTACATAGTCACCACATACTTTTGTATAATAGAATCAGCATGATCATCTATTTCTCCAGTCAACATCAGCGCTTGAAAAGTACTCGTCACCTCCGGGTAAGCTTTCCAAGCGTCGAAAGTAGTCTTTTTGCCTCTCTCATGGAACGCAGAAACAGTATCGCATCCGGAAAATGCGTGGAACAAGGGGAGCGCTTGTTCTACAAAGCTTGTTGGCTGATCCTACAAAAAATACTTAATAAAATATAACCTAATGCGGATGTGATCGCGTGACAAGAGAGAAACTGATGTTTTTTTCCAGTTCCAAAGTGTACATAAAGCTTCTCCAGCTGAGGATATTTGGACACACAGGATACTGCCAAAACCAATACATCAGTGTCGAACGATCTGATTAATATACAGGTGTGTCCCTGTGCTACAGCATCGGCGACGTGAACCATAATCAGCGTGTCAGCTTCTTCGTGGTTACACGGCTGCAAAATAGGTTTAGCTCGGTCTTTGTTGCTAAGCACAATGTCACCATCTGTTATGTTCAGTTCTTTGGTCTCTGGTATTTCCATGTTGTGGCAACGAACGCTGAGCAAATGGAACAGCTCTTCTTTATTAGCTCCATCTCGAAGAAAGTTAGCCCAACTCTTGGGAATTTTGGTGCTTGGGGTCACCCGTGTACGATCGCCAGTGCCACGTTTTTGTCGTGTTATATTTTTTAAGGCTGTTGTCGTCATATTTATCCCAAACGACGTCTAGCCGTGTTGAGTTAGACAGCTCTCTCTGTAAAAAGGGAACAAAAACTGTGTCTGCATATTCACCGAAGGTTTTTGATTGACCAGGGTTTAACATGTGAACAATAGCAGATCCATCCAAAATTTTTGTCGAAACCTGTGAATCATTCATAATTAACATTTTACTGTATCGTATTGTAATAGTACATTATTTTAAGAGGATCTCGCGTTTAAAAAAATAAACTTTTACCTGAGGAGTATTTGCTTCTATAGTTTCGTCCGAAAGATTTGTAAGGCACTTACTAAGGTCTGATTTGGTAGTAGATCGCAAAGAACCAAGAAGTGATAGTGTTGGCGGATAATTTTGATTTTCATGAGCCAAAAAATTGTCGAGGTCGACAGTTCTGTGTTCACATTTGGCGATATATAATTAACTGAAAAGGTTACAGTCATTTTTAAGACCAGTCATTTTGGTTTGCGTTTTCTTTTCTGGTTTTACATTTGTATTAAATCATTTACATTTATTTAGTTTAATTGGACCGTGAATGCTTTTAATGCCCGACTTCAACCTTTCTTCCCAAAAAGTAAGGGTTTCTCATTTCTTCAATTGCGTTTACTAATGATCTTACATCTTGGCTGAACCTTTGCTGATAAGCGGGTGTGTCGGAATGGTGAGTGCTATATTCTTCGTAGTGTGTATCTTCGATTTCATTTATTTGGTTAATTTTGAGGATTTCACTTTCGTACTGATCTACCATTGCTCCTAACTCTGGTCCAGCAATGAACCATTTGCGCAGAGCGTCTGGGTTTTCAGTCAGTCCTATCATTCCTGTAAAATACGTAATCATAATTATGTTTAGTAGTAGATAGGTAACAGTTACCACATGAATATTTGAAAAAAGAAACTGACCACCATCTCCTTTCATGAGGGCATTCATTTGCACGTGAGCTTGATCAACTGACATCCCAGAAAATGAATTACCAGTTTTTCTTGCAACAAATGCAAGCAATGCAAATGCAAACTCCTTCAAACTTATGTAATATATCTGGATGCATTTCTTTTAAATTTGCGAGGTCTCTGATATGCACAGAAAACCATCTGGCATAATGTACATGGTCTAGAGAAAAAAACCAGGGCACAAGTGTTCTCAACGAGTCCAAATATGTGCTGAAGTTTCCTATTCTGGTAGACTTCAAGAACTGCAACATTTGTAATTCAAGCTGTAGGATCATGTCCCAAAACTTGAATTGTGGTATTTCTTTCAGTTTATTTTCACGCCACTCCTCGAATGCAGTTTCGACTGTTTCATACTTTTGAAATGCTGTTTTTTGCAATAAATGCAATGCAGCAGCAGTAACCTAGAACATATATGTATGTTATAAGATAAGAAAACATAAATCTCAATTATAGATCTAGTCATTCAATCGATGGTTGTAGTAGTTATAATTTTATAACTCAGTCCCAGTTAGATACTTACTTGATGCGCGTAACATGAGAAGCGGACAACATAGCTTCTGATCTTCCTTGTGTAGTAACACTGGCTTGTACCAATGCCTCCGTCCAACCACTCCCAGACAACAACTGACCAAGAACTTTTAGCACCGCTATTTCAATATGTAAACCACCCATCATGACAGAAATATTCTTTTTCCATATCTTTCCGGAAACAAATATTGTAACTGCTTTAAAAGAGCAAAAAGAGGTTGATTTGCCACAATTATTGGGTTTTGGTCCGGATTCGAAAATTGTATGGCTTTATCGACGACATTAATTGTATGCACCATTATTGCTGCATTGTGAGATTGTTCTTCAAAGATCGTAAGAAGAGCTACGTTAGTTATATGTCGTTCATTTAAGTTTCTGTCACTCGCGCTGTGAAATGCTGCCCAAGGTTTACAGTTGTTATCAGACGTTGTACATTCCAACCATTCCCGCTCTTCCGCATAAGGTGAAGCTTCAGGCGATACACTATGCGTACAAATTTCGGTTAGTGGGCACACGGACTTTTTAACGTCGACAAAACTGCCGGTCGTAATAAAATGAAAAACGCGAGGCGTTTTATTGTTTTCTTCTGGTTATTTTTGTGAAGTTAGTATATATTATGATGTCTATATTTTCATAAACTACAATAATTAGGCTTTCTATAAGTATTTTAGCTTAAAATAGTAACTATTATTTACATAACATCTGCTTGAAGAGAAAATAGTTTACCTTATTTTTCATTTTATCCCCAAAATCTTTTTTTGTATAGAAACGCAATACAAAATAACAAAATTTGAATTTTGCATCCTTAATTTATACGAATATGATAGCAAATACGCGTTTGTGTGAAATCACGATGCGTTAGTATATTTTGTCTACGGAGCGGATTGCTCGCTCACTGCCGTTCGTAACATAGTGAGAAACGCGAGGCATCGCCTTATTTTTTTTTAGTTCTTATTGTGTAGTAAGTATATATGATATATATATTTTAATAAACTACAATAACGAGGCTCTCTATAGCTATTTTTTTTAATCTTAAAAAGTAACTATTCTTTGCATAACTTCTGCTTGAAGAGAAAATAGTTTTCCGGCATTTACAGTTTTTTGCTAAAATTTCGTTTTTTTTGTATGGAAAGGCATTATGAACAAATTATATTTGAATTCCTCATCCTTAATTTATACGAAAATGATACCAAATACGCCCTAATAGGAAATTGCGACGCGTTAGCATTATTTGTTTACAAAGCGGCGGGAGCTTACTTCCCCCCTCTGCCCCCCCCCAAATTAAGTCCGGGACTGCTGGGGCCAGGCCTAAATCTGCTCATTTTGACCTAGGCTACATCTGTACCAAGTTTCATGCTTCGGTCACTTGCCGAAGGGTCCCCATACAAGAGTTGGCAAGAGAACCTCGGGTATATGGACATCCACAATGCGAGTATGTAAGTATTCACCATCACATCTATCATTCCCCCGAGGCCCACAGAAGGATCAATGTGTTTGTGCCGGGCGTGGATAGTTATCTCTCTTGTTGACCGTACCGCAATTTAATTTTTAGAAAGTGTCTAGCCTGCCACCAGCGACCGTTTAGCAAAATAATATATTCTGCCACTAGCGGCAGAATAGCAAAAATAATTATTCTACCACAAGTTTATGATTATTGAAATGTAAATATATGCCTAACTCCGCCCATTCGATTAGTCTTGCCGAGAAGAAGGGCAAGACCGACTCAGCACACGCCGACTCTATACAGTCTTTTGGCTACTACCCCTAGAGTGTATATAAAAAGCCGAAGGCACGAAGGTAGGGCAGCCCTCGCCCACCGTAACAACGGCCAGGCGCCCACGTGAGCCGTAGTGGCTGAGGCTGGTCGCTAAGGCTTCCTAATTTTTAAACTATGGCCTTTATATGGGTGGAAAATATGTTTACCTAACGTTTCATCGACTTATATTGTATCAATAACTTACAACTTGTACAACATCGTAAAAAAAAATTAAACTTGTCGTATTACCGTTATACGATCAAAAATCGAGGACCAATAGAAAAACTAGAACAGTTAACTAAAAATAAATTTCAAGAATTTTGGTTTAGAAGACATTTTTGTTGTTATTGCTATTCTAATACTCTTCACAAACGTGTTGTAAATTTTAACATTAACGTATTGAAGTCTACTCTGCATAATTAAACAAGAATACTTTTTTAAGTCGCAACATAACTGTTTCTATTAATTATTGCAAGGCACATTTTACGAAATACGAGAATTCAGAATATACTAGATTTACTCACTTAAAATAAATATTACTAGTTATACGAGCAACGAGTACAATTTGACATTAGTATCTTTAACCTTTTAATTATGTAATAAAGGGAACTAGATATTTTTGTTGTGGTTGCTATGTAGCGTAAAGAAGATACTTGAATTCTAGAATCCCCAGATGAGGTACTAGAACATAGTAATTTAGTATTGCATTAACACATAACAAGGATTAAACTAAACTAATAAAAATGTTCTTAGAACCAGGAGTTTGTTTATGGGTAGAATCGATGCATAACCATGTAAACTAGAAACCTTTAAGTTGGAATTTAGATACAAACGTGTTACAAAGACTGAAATTTTTCTTAATTCGTACCTCTTACCATAAATAGCGTTGCAAAAACGAAACGCAATGTTATACCTGCGTTTTTGTTTTAACATGTTTGAGTGTCATTTGATATATTTCGTTAAAAGAGGTTGTAGATGGAGGGCACTCTTTCAAGTCCTAAACTGCGCCTTAACACACTAATCAGCTTGGTAGTAGGTACATATATATGTTTACCTGGGTCAAGTTATCCAGCTGTGTAAAACAATTTCGACTCCGAGGCTGACAGAAGAATATTTGGGGTGGGCAGCATTCGGGAACGCACATATTTACGTCGCCAATACCGCAGGCTAAAGTATATCACCAGTGCGTCCTTCCAGTGATGACGTACGGCGCTGAGACGTGGTCTCTTACCAAAGGCTTAATCCGCCGATTTAAGGTCGCTCAATGAGCTATGGAGAGGGCGACGCTTGGGATATCTTTGATGGATAAAATCCGAAACGAAGATATCCGTCAGAGATCGAAGGTTACCGACATAGCCTGCCGAATCAGTAAGTTGAATTGGGTGGACTGGCCATATCTGTAGCCGACGTGATAACTGTTGGGGCCGTAAGGCATTGGAATGGAGACCACGTACAGCAAAGTGCAGCGTAGGCCGCCCTCGTGCCCACTGGACTGACGATCTGAAGGACGTTGCGGGTGGCGGCTGGACGAGGATGACTGAGGACCGCCAAGAGTGGCGTAATATTGGGGAGGCCTATGTCCAGCAGTGGACGAATACGGGCTGATGGATGGATGGATGGATGACCTAATTAAGGGTATGTTAGTTACCATTTTTGGTACCTACACCTACATTACTGTCGGCTAAATAATGAAGGTTTCACTTTTTAAATTAAATTCACACCTATAATTATACTTCATTCCAAAAATGTTACGGATATCACTCGACACGTCGAAGGTTCGCTTAGTAGTTTGGACAATTACATTTGTTTTAAATTATATTCAACCGCACCGGTCCTGTGTGTGTTGGTAGCTGGGAGCTTTGGTTTTGATCAGCTGGGTGAACTAGAATGAATTTATTTATTTGGACTCCCTTACAACCTACGATCACAATTGGAATATAATTTAACATTTATTAAAATTAATTTTAAATCGGCAAGTTGATATTAACTTTTGGGGATTGAGCAAAAATGTTTCAAGGACTCAACAAATAATAGTATATCACTATTTAATTTCTTAAAAAACATATATTAATAAATAACTACACCATGGAGGTGATCTTCATGTATGTACGAGTATGTGTGTGCCTTACTTTTAATACTAAAATTCATTCTAACATCATGGACAATGTAACATGGACGGATTATTGTACACAAAAGAAACACAAAAAAACAGAAGTTATAAAACATAATTTTGAACAAAGGCGGACTTATAACTTGAATTGATTTCATCCAGCCAACCTTTGGGTAGTGAAGAAATTATTATCACAAGAAAAGTAAAAGGGGGATAGACAAAATAATGATACGAAAGCTCAGTAAATTAAGTAAAAATCAATAAAGTGTAAATATGCATATATACCTAAATCCAAAAACTAGTATATTATACAAATATAATACTACCTACCGAATTAAACTTGAATTTTAATAAATACCATAGACTCACATGAATAAATAAACAAGAATATATTTAATAAATACATTTATAAAATATATGTGTCAATAGAATAAGTGAAAATAATCATTTCTCAATGAAGACGACATACGAATCTCAGTGGGTAACTCGTTCCAAAGACGCACAACAGCCTTGGTATAGTAGAACACAGTTCTGTATATAGTTCACATAATAGTTCACAGTTTTCTTATTAAAACACTCAATTTTCAGCATTCAGAACACGGTGTTGAGCTGCACAAGCCGCGTCGCAACCAAAGTTTACCTTTCCAGAGAGAATCCATATTTCATCAAGCTATTAAAAATCGCTCAACCTGGGTGGTTATTTCGCCATTATTTCGCATAGAATTTAAGTTAACATGAATGCGTGTAACACAGAAAGAACTTTTGCTAATAAGGTTTCCAATTATTAAAAGAAGCATATAAAGTTTTCAGTTTATTCCCAGAAAAAAAAACGGAACAAAGAACCAATATCTAGAAAGGCCCCTATTTAATGAAACCCCTGAATCAGATCTAGTTAGCACGATATACCTACAAAATGTCTTGCGTATACACAACAATATGTTTTGTATTTGGCAGCGAGGCGTGCGCTCGTTAACCGACAACTAAAATCAGAACATGTGTGTGGACATTCCCACAATAATAAAATAGATATTGGTAATATGTTTTTTCAATGCATGTGCTCGTAAAGGCCCACTTTTTATGCATCAAAACCGAACAAAAAGTCGATTATTTTGCCCTAGGGCTTTATTATTATTATTTTTTTAAATTTATTTACAATGGTTGGCTAACCTGCAGCCTTTCCTGTGTACCATAAATATCATACTTTTTTTCCACTGTTTAACGGCTCTGGATACCTAGTCCTTTTGAGCCAATTACAATTTAAAGTTCACAAAATTATATTTGTTTTATTTCCTCACACTATGCATTGAAAAACGTAGTATGATACACGGGCGTAAGAGCAATAAATTACTCGGTTACATTTAAAACACTCGCTACGCTCGTGTTTTAAATCGTCCTCGTAATTTATTCCTTTGCGCCCTTGTAGCATAAACTACTATTAAAGCGACATCCATGCATCGCTTAGGATACTCTAAATATTATTAGAGTGGATTACAAACTAGAAAAGATCTATACTCGGTGCGCGTTAGTATGACGATATCGGTCATTCACTTCTTTTGTATTATATCGTACTAAAGTAGCGGCCATATTGGGCGGCCATATTGACCCCGCTACTATAGTACGCTTAGAGACAGTACTTTCGCACGTTACGCGGAACATATATTATGGAAATATCGCCAAAAAAGAGTACATTGGTAGGAGGGGTGAATGACCGCTATCGCCATGCTAATCCGCACTTACTACAAAAACAAATTTCAAGTGAACAAATATTTGAAAAATAATTCCCCGGGCCAGGATTCAAACCTGCGACCTCCTGCTTACATGACAGAATGTAAATAATAATACTATATAAAAATGACTTTTCCTTACATTTATTAGTGCCGTGTCCTCATTATTATTTCATCTTAGGCCTCACTAATTACGGGCCGTCAATTAGGCCCACCAGCATCTTCACAGGGGCGCTTAAATACCTCCGGACATTAACGGAACCAGCTAGAGCGTTTACGAGAACCGTTTGGCAGCGCGCGCCATTTTCAAAGGAAATGTAACGGCTTTTTTAGATTGTTTGCCTTTCTCTGTTTTGTTAGGGTTCAGCGAGAAAAGGGAACCTCATTGTAGCGGTCGGTCCAACTGTACCATAAAATTAATTACCTACATAAATAATAAGAAATTTCAGGAATATTATTATTTGAATAAGTCACTTGTAGTATAAAGGACGCATCATAAAGCAGATTACATTAAATTACATTTAAATTGCACCGAATCGCCTTATATAATAATATATAATATAGCCTTATATAATAAGTTACAAGGCGAATCGGTGTTAATTATATTTCCTAAACTATACACAGGCTCTAACATCAATCTGGATATATTTTGCAGGATAATTAGAACATATGATTTGGCTCTTTGCAATGATCTTGAAAATAATTAGGATGATTGAGAAATTCTTTCCTAGTTTTCGAAATTATGTTTTCTGAATATCCTGCAACATATTCATAGGTTCTAACTTCTAAAATCAATGAGAATATAAATAGTTTCTACCATTTTCAAATAATGCACCGTATAAATTAAATATATAAAAGCAAATGGTAGATAAAATCACAATCGGACACCGAACAAAGCTTTCTCACAACCCCAGTTCTATTTCATTCTTTAGGTACTTTGCGAAAGACGCCGAAAAGTTTAAAGAAAACAATCCTATTCAGCGTGCTGTCAGAAAAGAAAAGAGGCGAAACCTTGTCCATCTGTACCACCCTTCGTTTGATAAACTCCAATGAGAATTAGACCTTATTGCCTAGTGTTAGAGATTACAGCGATGGTGGCGATAACTTGGTGGATTTGTGACAATAAAAGCGTTGAAGCGAGAAGTCAACTGTAACTATCTGCCGCCTTTCGAATTGGCGTCCAACGCGGGGCCAAGTTTATTTATTACAGATCCTATTGAAGTTGATAGTTTCGGTTAATTTATTGATATACTCTTGACATTCCAAATATTGATATATAAAGTGTATTTGCTTCAAAACTTTACTAATATTGTCTACATATCATATTACTTACTAGAGGACTCCCACGATTTCGTCCGCGTGGATTGGTGATATTAAATAGACCGTTGTACCCGTTGTGAACGCATTTTTGATACAAAATACACCTAGATAGGTAAACTTCTAAAATATCATTCTTAGGGCACGTCTACACCTCTTAAGTTAATAACCATATTATGTTCTAAATTTCATGTTTCTATCTTCAGCGTTTTAAATATATAAATAAATGTTTTAAATAAAGCAAATGGAAAAAATTTACACATCCCCATAAAATATTTGAATATTTTAAAAACTTATAGCACCAAGGGAAGATAAATTTTAAAGTAAAGTTGTTTCTGTTGTTATGATTTATAGAACATTGGTCAAAAATGACACCTTATGTTAAATTATGTAAGTCTAATTTACATAGTGAAAGTGAATGTACATACATACATATACTCACACCTGTCTCCCAGAGACACCTCTTTCACCTCTTCCACATCCATCAATCTAGTCATGCAAGCTCTTCTATTCCGGGTACTTTTGACATGGCCGTTCTTCAGTATGTCGCCAATTTGGTCAACATAAGTCTAATTTGTGTTCCGTTAACTAACATTTTAGGTTAGAAAAAAAGATGGCGCCCGAACTGGGGCGCACTAATCAAAGGCTCACTCTCACGAGGGTACCGATAAATCTTTGGCAGCAGCTTGTTCAGTCAATATGCTAATGCGTCAATCAAATTGAGTTCTCTCTATGAACACAGTGTCAGAGATAAAACTCAATCAAGCATACACAACGTCAATCACGTTTGTGTCACTGGAAATTAAACTCGTTTGATGATACACTTCTATTATAGGAGTTTGATCATGTTCATTCCGTATTTCTATGTACAAAATTGTCAAAAAATATGTAAACAAAACATTCTAGGTTAGGTATTACCTTAAAATGAGTTAAACTGACAAGAAAAAAGTCCAACATTCTGTTGAAAACGTCCGTGATGCTTTGAGAATATTTTGATAAATTCATGATTTATATATTAAAGGTTCCAGTCAAAATACGGTAAATGAGTTAAAGCCACTAACTAGATTTGCTAGCTTTTGAATGTGTTGTATTGTTCTAAAAGTCTGGTTTATAGGAACATACATTGTAATGTCGATTTGGTACAGGCTTTAACTTATTTGATAGAACTAAACTTAATGTAAGCTTTCTGTCTCTTTCTTTTTTATCGAAAAGACAAAGACAGGACGCTTAAAATAAGGTGAGTCCTGTCAAATAAGTTAAGTCGTGTTGCACCGAATCGACACCATTGAATTGAGATGTGTGCAAAGTATCATTGAAATCAAAACTATCAAGACGTCACAAACACCTATAAGGTTTTTTCTATAGCAGTTAAAAGGGGTTGGCGCACCTTTAAAAGGCTATATAAAAATAGGGTAGTTTCTTTTCTGTGTATATTTCATGAAACACACGGATAATTATTACCTATTTCTGGTATATGCATTTTGACTATACAATCGAGGGTGTTGTTTTTTGAAAACTTGTATGGATAAATTTTCCTCAATAGAAATAATTTGTGAAATGAGGTCTTCAAATACACTTTTTCTCATCGTTTGACGAATAGGAATTGTGTATCGAGGTGAAACTTATTTTATAAGATGGGTTTTAGCAATCTTGATTTCTGTTTTTGGAAATTTTGCTAGTTTTTATAAAAATAAAAAACGTACTTTTTCTTTTCCCTCTTTGCAAGAGGGCTCGCACAGCGCGTTTTTTTCGCTTGGAGTGAAATAAAATTGACATAGTCTTTTAAGAAGTAGCTAACACCGGACAGACAGACAAACAAATACAAATTCCCAAAAGAGAGCTCTAAATACCGACAGTCCAGCAGGCACAACTAGTTAAATCCCCTCTACAAGACAATAAATAATGGTGCACCTCTCCTTTCAGCATATTGGTCGTGGCTCGGGCTCACCGGAGCCGCCTTTGTTCCCAGAGACGAAGACAAATTCAACCCGGGAACTTTTGCGTGCGGGACCTGTCTTTGTTTACGTCGACAGCGGACGTGCAGCTGGTTACTAGTTTAAAAGGGGACTTTTGGATACATACATACATATATACATGTAATCACGCCTGTCTCACAGAGGGGTAGAGTACTACGACCCAGACACATCTTTTTCGCCTTGTCCACATCCATCAATCTAGTCTCTAGTGCATTTTATTATTATTATTAAAAATTCTTTATTGCACAAATAAAAACATGTACATAGGCGAGCTTAATGCTAATTAGCATTTTCTTCCAGCTAACCTTTGGCGATGTAGAACTTGTCAAGGGTAGTGCTTCGATGAGGAAACAGTATTATGACTTGGTATATTAATATATAATTAATTTTAACTAAAATTATTATATAGGTAAAATACATAAATAGGTAACTTATAATCAAATACATATACTAGCTCTATATCCTAATAATACATACAGTTTGCATTTGAGTTTGTCCCTGTAAAATTAGGATGAGTGCCCATCATATCGAAAGAGATGCTATACAGGCATAGACAAGGGGGTAGTTTGTCTATATATACAGGTGACTGGGCAAGACTCACTTTGATTTTTACGAGAAAAAACCTCGCGAGGGTGTTGCAAGAGCTGCAGGTGCATCCCGCGTCGCCTGATGAGGTCGCTCTTTAAGGTTAAACGTCAGTCGCTTAGTGCAAAGTGCATAACTTAACTTTGTATTTCTTGTTTAGAAGTTAAATTTGAAAAACATTTTGGTATGTGACAGTTAGCACCAATAATTTTATATTAGTGAGGTTTACAAAGCATGAGTTTGAACTTTTATGCATAATTAGTCATGATCTGGTCTAAACCAACTTAAAATGCTGTTTTAACTTTGTTTCGACCAGATCATGACTAATTGTGCATTAAATTTCAAACTCATGCTTTATAAACCTTACTAATGCTGAACTATTGGTGTTAAGTGCCACATACTAAAATATTTTTCAGTTTTCAACTTCGAAGTAAGAAATACAAAGTTAAGTTATGCACTTTGTGCTAAGCGACTGACGTTTAACCTTAAGTAAGACCGAAACGTTTTTATTATCGTAATTATCATTATTTAAAGTAAGTCTAAGTTGCAATATATGTATATTTTGTTATGTTTGTAACTTTCAAAAAGACATATACTATTTAAGCGTTTTAATTATTAAACATAACAATTATACCTATATCATTGACATTACATTGAGATGATATAATAATTGTTAGACAAACGGATAAACCTACTTTTGAATCTGTGTATTTAAGAAGTAGAGTTTTTGATGAGGTTATAACTAATTTATCATCAGGATTCGCTTTAAGACCGGCGCGCGATACTTGGACAAGAATGTTGTAAGCTCGGCCCGTGCCTTAAATACACTGATTTTAAAATGAGTTTATTGATTATATTTACATGTAATTATACCTATCCCTACAAGTAGTGAGTAATGGTTGTTTGTTGCTGTTTGTTAGCCATATAGTTTATCAAAGTTGCTAGCTCATAACCAGAGCTCGGAAAAGGTGTCTATTCTTATGTCAAAAATATGGACACACCCTGAAAATTAATATTAAAACAATACAAAACTTTATTCATTATGCTTAAACTATAATGACAATGCATTGCAAAACAAGTAAGGACTAAGCTTTTTTTACAAAAAAAAACTTCATGTGACTTGTGATATTTCCCATTGTGCATTGATCCCTTGATGTGTCTTTGCACACTATTTTTTAGTTGTCACGCTGGAATTACATTATGTACAAAAAATGGTTTTGTTACCGTCAAAAATCATGACGGGTTAATTTACAATCCATTTTAGGACTGTTTTCTCTCTATCTATCGGCATACTCCAAGATTTTTCTAATTATTATTTATTTATCTGCTAATATTTCAAGAAATCGAGAATGTATAAGATACTTGATTGATAATGACTTTGAAGTATAAACCAAAGATAAAAAAATCCTAAGTCACGTCCATGTGGATATATTATCTAAAGAGCAAACCTTTTAATACTAGTTAAAACTGCCTTCCCACTTAAACGGACTGCAAAGGAGCTGTGCAAAATCATTTCATTAGTAATTAAATTACACTTCCATTAAATGACAGGATATGTCCATATTATGCAAACTCTCAAAATAGCACACCCTTTCCGAGCTCTGCTCATAACTCATAACTCTGTTATCAGTCAATATATAGCGAAAAAGGTTTACACGGGGTATTTTGTAGCCACGACGGTTATTCTGGCACTTGCAGAAAAATTGCCAAGACAGATTTCAGTTGATTTTAAAAGGGATTTTCTGCAGTTACGTATTGACTTTTCTGACTGAAAACCTATAGAAAGCCTTCCTTATATTCCCATAGTTTTTATTTGATGAGATTAAGTTACTTTATTTTACATGGCATTGCATTTATCATACTATAAAATAAAGTCGAGCAACTAATATTTCGAGTGAAAAATAACGTCAGAATAGCCGTCCAGGATCCCAATTCTTCTATTTCTATGAGGTTCACATGCGGGAAACGCAGAGTTTAGCGCAGGTAAAACTTGGTGAAACATTTTTTATTTCTTATTAAATTATCATTTGTAAAGCACTCCCTATGCGTTATTGAAATATGGGAATTGGGCTGCTGGGCTAAAGTCTAAGCTTGCTATTTCTATCCTGGGATCTCCACCGAGGGCTGCACAAACACAAAATCGACGCGGGCGAAGCCGTGAACAAAAAACTAATTTAAAAATATCGTTAATACAATTAGAGAATTCATTTAACCCGTTTTATTTCACATGGCGTGATCGTTTCTATCTCTAATCTATTTTTCCTCAATATTGTTATAAATAACGAATAAACCGAACTGAACGGGTTAATTAGACAATTCAAATGGAAATTAGAAAAACAAAGCCAGCTTATACTGAATAAAACAAACCGTACTAAAACGAAAACGGCATTAACAACAAGGGTATTGTTAAAAGTAAAAAGACAAAAATATGAAGAAAGAACTAAAACGTAGAGAGAAAGAATTCTTCATCCGTCGAGTGGTATAAAAGTGTAAGGCACGGCCGTATTTGGGCGCAACCGTCCGGCAAATGGTCGGACGACCGGCGCGGCGGCGTCTGTCCGGGTCTGATGGTGGCGGTAAATTTTTTCAAGGCGATCGAAACCTGATGCTAAGAAAAGGAAAATGTCCCCTTTTTCACTGACTGAAAGGGAAGATGACAAGACAGTCTGGATTATTATTACTAATTCAGTAATTCGACTGACGACGACCACAAGTTGGTCGAAATGTATTTCGATAATAATTAATACTTTTTTGTTTATATTTATATAATCTATTTAAAATATTATTACTAACCGAAGATTTAAATAGGTTGCTGAATATGGCATGCAAAATTTTAAAGGAATCTCATGAAACGTAGGTTTCAGCAGAAGTAGGCTTCCTGTAGTATAAACTACCAGTTTTTTATGATACAAAACCTTATGAGAACTAAAATGCAATAAGAACTGCCTTGGGGAGGTAAACATGCGGGCGAATGTACTAAACACTAAACTTTTATTAACTTTTTCCATTAAAAGGATTTCAAACTTTTATGAAGCTTTGAAGGGTTCTTGATTACTTATCTAATGGAGAGCTTTGTTTTTAGGGCTGTTAACAAATTAGAAACCATATAATGATTGTTCATAGAAATCGGAATATGTGCCTATGTTCAGGTTAATACGGGATTGTGACAGGTTAGAAAAAAAAACGTCCAGAATAAGACACACATCCTGAAAGATCATTAGCACATAATTGAAAAAAAAAGAACAAAAAAAATAAACTTATCATTAATAAACTACAAATTTAAGTAACTCAAGTATTACTTTTTTGCATAAAACAGAAATTAGTGATTTTCGGATTTATTCCTTCACTTGTGCAAAAAGACTTTGTAACAAATTTCAAGATCACTATAGGTTTTTATGATCAGTCAGTTATTGAGATTTACCCCCGGTTTCTGAAAGGCCAATCAAAGTTAACAGTAGATTAAAAAAACTTTAACCGCAAATAACGGTGAAAATAAAGCATATATGAAGTCTTAATAGTGATGAATCAATAATTGACTTAGTAAATTTTTGATTTCAATGTAAAATTCCCACTTTTTCTGGCTTAATCTGCAGATAATTACTTTTTAATCTACTGTTAACATTGAATGGCCTTTCAGAAACCGGGGGTAAGTATGAAAATACGCTGTGTCTTTTTATTGCGTTAAACTAGAAACTTGAATTTGAAGTGGATACTTATTTGTTAACTTCTCGTGTAGTCCCCATGCAACATTTAAATACAACTACTGAATAAATTGTGTCCATCGTCTGGATCCTTAATTGAGTCCCTCGAAAGGTTAATAATTGAGAAAATTAATGTACTTCAAAAACCGAAATAAATCTTTTCGAGCAACAAAAGTGGTAAAGGCTTAAACAGAGGCCGCCCGTCCCCAAAGATTAGATACCATTCGTCACCAATTTTAAATTCGCGTTTTATAATAACATAATTATACAGAGTGCCGTTAAAGATAAAGCCTACTTAAGGCCGTCCCGTGGGGTTGGGCCGTGTCGGAGAAATAAATTTATTCTTCATTTCCAAGAGAAAATTATAACTGAAATATTTCCCTTACTCGTTATCTCGGTTCAATGCCGTTTTGTGAAGAGATGACAATTTTGTACTTTTCTTGACGCTTTTTCTTCGTAATTGGCTGATGTTTTTGTTCGTTTTATGATATTTTGTTTGAATAATTAATACATTTTTTCGACTACTTATTTCATGTTCTGCTGGAGCGTAAATACCTGTTGTAAATAGACAAATATCTTGAAATTAAACCACGTATCTCATAATTGATAACATTGAAAAACATTCTAAAAAAAATTACCGCGTAAATGAAAAAAATACATTAGACCTGCCCATACAAAATTCACTGAAAGTTTAAAAATAAGAAAGCAAACGTGAAAAAAAGCCACAGGTATGCATTTTTTTTGCGAAATTTATCAGTTTGGGAATTATGTTGTTTCATTCAAATATACCTCTCCGTTTACACCCGGTATTCCAAATTGTTATTCAAGATTTTTTTTTTTTAAATTTGGATTAAAACAATTAATTACAGTTCCTAACCGTTTAACTTGTAAACAAAAAGTATATACATTAATTAATCCATGTTTCTATCTCAACCCAGATTGAAGTAGCTGGAGCTTCGTCATAAATTTACGTCATTCTGAGCCGGTTTCGTATTTTTTTTGTATAATTTTTCCGCGGGGCGGGTGGGCAGCCGTCAGTAGGGAAGAGGGGGGGGGGGGCTCAGTGATTTATGACTGAAATCTTTTGCGCATAAATCAAAAACGGTTTTCTATGGAACAAAACACCGAGAGCGCTTTCTAACCTAACAATCACTTGATTTTTTCGGGTGCGTTTTTTTCATTTTGATGAATGGTTGTAGGTGAGCCGTGAATATGTAAATTCATGTTGTTGTAAAGGAGAATTGGGCGAACCGTTTTTTGTGTTCATCTTAATCGAAGCTCCTGATGTTTTTGTAGCTTTACCTGTAACAATAAGAGTACATTTATGAGATAAGTACTGGTAGGTACTACAAATCAAAACAGTAGCTGAACTAACAAGAATAAATTGGAGTAAGGAATATCGAAGTACACGATATGCGCCGGGTGAACCATGTCTGCTAGAAAAGTGAATCAAGCATACTGTATCGTATGCATGCTTCATTTGCTTTACTGAGAAGCAACCTTTGTACTTTACATTCAGACAAAGAAAAGATATTCTACAATTTTTACAAAATATTCATAAATATTATTACAGTGCATAGCAAACTAGAAAATATCAATTGGAAACAAATTTCAAGTAAATAAATATTCTAAAAAAAATCTCGGGCCAAGATTCAAACCTGCGACCTCTTGCTTTAACAAAAGGTACATAAGTATATCGAATCAGACTTTACTGGCATTTGCTAAAATCTAAAAATTGCTATATACTTGACAGTAAGTATTTAGGGTTAGTCAACAGAAAAAAAACCCAGCGATGGTTATTGTAAAGTATTTGATTTAAGCGAAGCTAGCGGTCTACTAGACCACGTTTACGAGTTAAATCAGTTAAAATGAAGCATGTCTAAGGAAATCACTCAGTCGATATGTCATAGTTAAGGCCCAAAGTCCGAAAAAAGCCAAAAAATAGGTGCGACGACGAGCAAAGTGAGTCGTCGCGTGTAGTTTGACATGTAAATAGATATTAGGAGCCGAGCGAAGCGGAGCGGAGCGAGGCGACCCCCGAAGTTATGTATAACATTGACTGGTTATACCTAGGTGTGACCGCGCTTCGAGCTTTGAAAATAACATATTTATGTACGATGGCGAAGCGGTCGCCACAAGTTAGCCAATATAACAACAGAAGAAATCTTGTTGGTTTGTAATATAATTGGTTTTCCATTGTTTAGCGAGTCTTTTTATTGTAGTCGCCCACTACAATGCTACAAGTATCTTTTGGGGCAAGGAATGTGGATGGCAGTGACAGGAGGGCGCAGCTGTGAAACAAGGAGTATGGTAGCGGCGTTAGTTCAGATTTTGACCACGACCAATCCACGCGCCAAGAGCCTTGTCGCACTGTAATTAGCTAGAGGACTCTAGTGCACGCTTGAAAAATTATTGCAATCGGGTTGTTCGACCTGCTGCCAGCATTTATGCAGAGAAAAAGAGCAAATATTCGAAGAAAAAAAGAAATGTCTAATGGAATAATGTCTAGATTCAGAATTGAGTCACTTGTTGCTATCGCAAAGTTTCCATTAGTTTCCGAAAATCAGAATTGAAAAAAATTTTAATTGAAAAAATTTTGAAGTTCAAATTTACAGAAACCATTAGAAAATTTGCGAATGCAGTAAACACAACACATAGGTAACAAGGTTTTGTTGAATAACTATTGATTTAATTTAGAATTTAAGTGTTCTGTTTCGATTAATTAGAAAAAGGCACAATCCGGCTGCGAAACCGCTCTTAACAGAAATATGATCTGCCATTATCTGCCAGGCAGATCATGATATGCTAAGTTTTACGATGTGCCGACGACATAGATACAATTTTCATTCAAAATTTTTCATCGGAAATTCAGTTGAAGACCGTTTTAAAAAGTTTTTGGCGTCGCTTTTATTGTTTGTAAAGTTGGCAACAGAGTCAGGGGGGCCTGAGGCGGTAGAGTAACTGAAGTTGACGGGAGTGGGGGGGGGGGGGGGGGGGGAATGTGAAGTCAATTTCCTTTGGGTCCGAACTCCAGACGGCATCAATGTCAGACTTTTAAAACTTTTCTTACAAACAACAATGGAGCCCGTTTTACTTTCGTGTCCTCTTTGACGAAAAGTCATAACTTCAAATAGCACTATTAATAAAAATATAATAAATATTTTTTCAATGCAAGTGCTCGTAAAGGCCCACTTTTTATGCATCAAAACCGAACAGAAAGTCGGTTTTTTTTGCCCTAGGGCTTTATTATTATATATCTTTTTCATTTATTTACGAGAAGTTGGCTAACCTGCAACCTTTCCTGTGTACCATAAATGTTATACTTTTTGTTTTCCACTGTTTAACGGCTCTGGATACAGTCTTTTTGAGCCAATCATAATTTAAAGTTCACAAGATTATATTTGTTTTATTTCCTCACACTATGCATTGAAAAACGTAGTATGATACACGGGCGTAAGAGCAATAAATTACTCGGTTACGTTTAAAACACTCGCTACCCTCGTGTTTTAAATCGTCCACGTAATTTATTCCTTTTCGCCCTTGTAGCATAAATTACTATTATGGAAAAACTGTAAAATTACTCTATTACGGAATTTTGCTTTTCTGCTCTTAAGAAAATATCTTAAGAAATTGCAAGAGCGTTATCCTCTTCTAATTTAATAATAAATCCGGAAATCCTCGAAAAACCTTGTAAACAACTTAAGTATACAAAAGAGTGATACTGAATAGCCACTCTTAACTTTTTCCTGGAGTACCCTCTAATCTTATAACAAATAGTTCATCTTTTGCTTATATCCGTGAAGAAAACATGTCAGACTTGACACCCTTTTCCTTATTTACCCTTCTTACCGATCCGGGTCAGCAGGTCAAGCTAGTGTCTGATACAGCACGTACTAATCTACCAAGGCTTCAGACACATGAGCTGATCAATCATCTTTTCTATTGCAAGTCAACAAGAATTGAACTAAGGCATAATATTTTCGTGGAGGCTTGCTTTGTCCCGATTGAAACTTGCGAAGACGAAGTAATTTAGTCAAAAGTTCTCAAGAAGCGAGAATCGTACTCGATCCGGCATTCAATAGGTACGTAAGCATTGATAATGGTGAAAATATAAACACTTTTTGGAGTCCTATAACTAGTTTCAATAATTGAATTTTTGAGATATATATTTCAGCCCACTTTAGGGCCGGCATCAGTCAGAAATGGGCCGAAATATATCTAGAAAATACTCTAATTGTAATTTTTCTCGTGTTTATTAGTATAAAATTAAATAAAAAACTTATTATAGCAAAATATAAATGTTTATTTCTATTTTCATTAAGAAACTAGTTTGATAAATTACTATAATAACATTTTCGGAACCTTTTTCTAAATAATCTTGCTTTATACGATTATTTGACATCACTCGCTTTCAGATCACTTGTCAGCTCTTTGACACGTAATGCTATGATCCAGGGGTCGGCAACTTTGCTCTGGCCCGCATGATTCGCAACCACTGCATGATAACTATATTTAGTGGTACATATTTGTGTGAGCAGACATTTTCCATTCTGAACTATCTAAAAAGCAAGCATAGTTCTCGATTAAAAGATGGACATGTTGCCCTCGCTGATCCCCTGGTAGCATTTGTGGCCCTCGTATATCAAAAGGTTGCCAACCCCTGCTATAATCAAATGTGCTAATATAAAAAAGTATAATAAAATAAAGTATAATGCTATAAATACGTATAAGATTTCACACAATAAAGCCCAGTGAATATTGCAATAAAATCTATCTTAAACTTTTGATATATTATAGTTCTTAGGCCCACTTGCAACAAACAACTTAACCCAGGTTAACTAACTATTCATGCTATATTTCCCCCTGTATATTAAACGTGGAGGATATGGCATTAAAAGTTAGATAATGGTGCAAGTGTTCATAGACAAACATTTAGTTTATATCCATTTAATAGCAACCCTAGCAACTACACACAAGTAACTTGCAGCATGTTTGGTTTTAAAATGTTTATTTAGAAAACTTAATTAAGAACAAATAAGGATTTATTAGAGCAACGTGTATAGGTGCCTCGTAAGTAACTATAAACATTAATTAACTTTAAGAAGAATATAAACAACGTTTAACCTCAGAACGTTGCGGTTGTAAAAGTAAATACTTTGTTGCAACATTTCAAGAATAAAATCCTATACTTTTACTATAATGAGTAATTTCATTCTCGTGCATTTATCTAGAATTTCTATAGCTGAGTTCAAATAAATAACTTTTCAATGCATGTGCTCGTAAAGGCCCACTTTTTATGCATCAAAACCGAACAAAAAGTCGATTATTTTGCCCTAGGGCTTTATTATTATTTTTTTTTTATTTATTTACAATGGTTGGCTAACCTGTAGACTTTCCTGTGTACCATAGATGTTATACTTTTTTCCCACTGTTTAACGGCTCTGGATACAGTCCTTTTGAGCCAATTATAATTTAAAGTTCACAAGATTATATTTGTTTCATTTCCTCACACTATGCATTGAAAAACGTAGTATGATACACGGGCGTAAAAGCAATAAATTACTCGGTTACGTTTAAAACACTCGCTATGCTCGTGTTTTAAATCGTCCTCGTAATTTATTCCTTTGCGCCCTTGTAGCATAAACTACTATTAGGAGTTTCTAAACGAAAACATAATCGGCGCTCTTCTACAACATATATCAATGAGGTGTTTAGAAAATATACTGAACCATTCCATAGAAACAAAGCGAATAAAAAATTCATGTCTCTCATGTAAGTTTTTAATACCTATTCGTAATTTTCTTAGGAAGTATTTTTTTCTCTCGTTATTTCATAAGGTTTTCCGTAAAAGTGGTTCAGTATAATCAGTACATAGTAGCATATGGTTTAAGGCGATATGTGAGTTTTAGCGTTTTTGTTACTCCATATGCGAAAAAAGTAGCAACAGTATAAGATTCGTGGAAAAGTAGCAAAGTGTCGGTTTTTTATTAATATAAAATGTACTAAAGTTGCTATCAAAATTTCTTTTAAGCAGGTTTTAGATATTGTTAAAACCCATCTAATAAAATATAATTACAGTCCAAATGTCATTCTAAACTGTCAAACCAGGAGAATTGGTGTCGAAAAACTCGACCTCATTTCAATAAAAATTTTATCGAGCCAATTTTCTCCATTCGCGTTTCTGTTTAACAGATCCCTAGAAAGAGATTTCAAAAATAATATACTATTTTATCAAAATAATACATTATTTCTTGAAGTAGATATGCAAGTTCTAAATTCTCGATTTTTTTTCTGTAGCACCTTAATTTTCTGGTTACGTAATTTATTTATACACCCGTATATTTTTAACGTCGATAAGTCACCCGCTCTCCTTCTAAAGAAGAAAGTAATTTTGTCGAGAAATTTTTCACTTAGTACGGGTTCATCAATCATTGGATAAACTGTCAGATTGTCTATTCTTTCAATACTTCATTCAACTTAAGTTCAATTTTAACACTTATGCCCTGCTTATCACTTATCTGATGCTGGTTAAACCGGCTCTGTTTTAGCAGCAAAAAGGAAATATTTTTAGCGAATATTATTTATCTATCCGCGGCAAAACTAAAAAGCTCTTGAATTAATAGCCAATGTGTTTTTTCTGCCATAAAACAAATAAAAAACGACTAACGAAAAAAATATTTATGTGTGAAACTAAAACTAATTTTAAATTAAATATCAACATCAATTAGCCTAGATCTATCTATCTACCCAATGTGGGGTATATGTAAATAAAACCTTATAAAATCAGTTACACGTAAAAATCCCTATTTATGTTTTTTATAAAACTTAGATATGTGAGAATACTTAATTTTATTAATAAAAAGGCATAAAATGTTTGTTCATTTATCCTCATGGATACGTTACTGACTTACGTTGGTGGTTATTCCTGAAACACTCTATTTTTGTACGTACATTTTGAATGGTTTGGTTGTTTTTTGCTGAATCTCAAATTACTAGATTATTGTACGAACAATAGAAAATCCAATGGTCGAAAAAAAATACAAAATGTTGGACATTGATTGTTCTTTCAAAACACCCTTTATTGCGAATAACTTAACGCATGTACGTATACCAAAATGACAGCTACCTATTAGTAGATCTTATTATGGCGTCATAGCCGTTAAGATATCTCTAGTTTATAAATAGGAAGCTTGAACTGCAAGCGACTGTACACAGTACGTACGTACTTGTCCTTTACTATATTTCGTTTACACCGGCCGCCGCATCAAAGGAAATGCCGCCATCTCGACTCTCGACACAAAAGAAACCGCTGGCCTCTGACTGTTCGTGTTCTGTACCATGATAATCATCTGTAGTTGCATTTTATAACAGAAATCATACATGTCGAAAGTAACTTTTTCTAAAATTAAGTATCATAATATTGAACTGAGGGGTGAATGAACTGCATTGCATTATCTCGCTGAATACAGAATAGAACCCCTAAAAACTTCATAAAATTTACTTTAGGCGGTACATTTCTGTTCCATTGCATTTTCAAAAAACGATTGCCAAAAGCTTTAAAAGCTGGGTATATCCAAGTTGTAAGCTTTTTCTTTAGGGTTCGACTTACGAAGGTTCAGTGTTCCACCTTATCCTTTTCGCACCGTGATTCCTAAACTTTGTTTGTGATCCTAATTAAGGCCCGTCACCCTGTTAGTGGGTTCCGTGCAAAATTCCCTGTATTTACCCTCGTAACCAAACCGAAAGCCTTTATTTACGAGGACACGGCCTGTAATCCCTCAATAATTTGCAGAAACCGATAGTTACAGTAGAATTATTTCGAATACTGAAACTAATTTAGTTATTTTTTAGGGTTCTGTACTTCATAATGGAAAAACGGATCACTTTGTTGTCTGCCTGTCTGTCCGTGTGTCATGGTCTTTTTCCTCAGATATAGCTTGAGGTATCTACCTAGCTAGGTAGTTATTAACAAATAAATGAATTATTACCAAACTGCCGTAAAAAATCAAGTTATTTTATGTTTTGACAGGAGGTAGAGCTGATGCCGGGCTCGACTGTGAAGGTTCCACCATCTTACTTGGAGACCCCCTCGAAGTAATTCGGGGGAGAGTAAGAGGACAGCTCACAGGCAAAAAATCAGGAGGCTCACCATGCCTGGGACCGATGGATGGCGGTATATCCATCCCTAATAGCCGGGCCTTATATGGAACAGACTGCTGATGTATAGCGGCGTCACTGGTGCGAGGATTCCGGCCCCGCGCTCACCAACCCGCCTGCCCAGCGTGTGTGAGTATGGGCAATTCTTCCAGGATGACCCCGGGAGTGGCAATGTCTTGGAAAGGCTTATGTCCAGCAGTGGACGAACTAGGCTGATGGATGATATTTTAACGCAATAAAAAGATACGGCCCTATAAAGCGTATCTTCATACTGAAATTCCTAGTCACTGACTACCATCAAAACCGGGGTAGGGTACATACTGGTAACCTACGATCTTGAAATTTGGCAAGGAACCTCCTCGAAGGGAAGTCTTTTAGCACAAGTGAAGAAATTAATCCGAAACTCATTATATTCAAATCCCGTGTGGAATTATTACGGGACAAATTAATTTTATACACAAGCTTCCGCAAAATAAAAATTTGTTAAAGTAAATACAATCAGTTCCGTCTTTTCCATAAGGGCACGGTGGGCACTTGCCCAGGGCTCCCGGTTTGACGGGGCCTTAAGTATCAACATTTTTAGATGATGATTTCCCTATATTTACCCAAATAAGGCAGATATAAATAATATACGCAAGTACATAGAAATAAAATAGCCACATCCATTTTACCTTTTCGTTCAGACGGTTTTGCAAAATTTGTCTTTCTTTATATTTGCACAATTTAAGCTCATATTATTTACAGTTCCATCAATATTTTAAATTTACATACAGTTTAGCTTATATTTTCATTAAACATAACCAACAAAAGTACAAAGCACTGATGTTTTCATCAAAAGGGCCCCTCAAACTCAGTGTGCCCCGGGGCCCCTGTATGGCCTAAGACGGCCCTGAATACAATATGTAAAACATGTAATGGTATAAGCAACCATGTCAGGGCACGAGTCCTGTTTGCACTTTACAGTCTTTTTATTTTTAATTTTAGGAAATCGAACTTGAACAAAACTGTTCTAATACTTGCTACTTTGAATTTTTACTTTGTTACTAATTAAATACCTATACAACAATTGCATTCATTTATACACATTTAATGTACAATAATTCCTTTATGCCAAAAAGGAGTCAATAGACAAAAGTGCTAGTTTATGTCACGAGAATGTGGCATTTACTCAAATTTGTGCATTTTCTAAATATTTGTCTATTTCTGCACTATCAATCAATTTTAGAACAATAAAAACTCGTGTTGCGCACGGACAGACAATAGCATTCGGCTTTTTCTGTTTTTATGTAACCCTAGAAATTAAATTGAATTTTAAAAGTGAAATGACCATAAAAAGCCGTACAAAAACAAAATTGGATAAGTAGATGCACAAAGTATTTTTTCGAATCCCATTAGGCAAAGGAATTACTGGCGGGGAGTTTAAAATATTCGCGGCTTGGATTACCCGAATTTCCTTTTTGTGGCGGGAAAATTCGCAATAATAATGGTACTGGGATTAAGGAAATTTAGACGACCTTCTGTTTCTGCCTCCTTGATAAATTATTGTGTTTTTTCCTAATGGCCGAATGTTGTGTGAGAAGTTTTTGTAAGTACCAAGCGTCTTTGGGAAAAAGTAGATGTATGGTTTTATGTTATGTTATGTTATGTTATGATATATGAGTTTATAACGGTGGACTAACATGTTTTAGAGACATTACGATTATGAAAGAAGAACATTTTGCTTTTGTAAGCTTTATTTTTATTTATGTAAGTAGGATAGTATTTTAATATTTTATTGTAAAAGGATTATGGATTTATTGATATATTATTTGCAATATTCCGCTAAACACGCTTGCTATGCTATGCATGTGCATGTTTTATCCTAGCAAGAGTGGAATTAGCTGAATACTGTAAACTAATAATATACCCATAAGTTAAACTTTACCTTAGTTTAATATCTAGGAGTATTACCTATATTTAAATTTAAAAATTTAAAAAGTTTGAGAGTCTGGCGGTTTTTTGAAACGCCATCAACAAATGCCTTCCACATATTTAAAAAAAAAATTAACTCCAAATAAATAAAAATAATTTAAATTTCCCAATAAAGAGCCCTCTCCCATTTATCTCTCATTCTAAACGAGCACATTAAACCTTCTTTGCAAAGGGCGACCACAGAGAGATTACAAACCATCCGCGCTGTATCCTACCTACCTATCTCCGGAATGGAGCCTATTTTCATACTGAAATGAAAACGATGGTGGCTTGATTCTACAGCCCTTTCATAGGATAAGAGCGGCCCAAGCGACAATGGACTAAATTTGAATAAAATAATAGTTTGGAAATTGTCTGTGCGGCCGCGTAGCTGGATGAAAGGATTTCAGGATAGAAGGGACCTGACAATGGCCTTTTAGAGCAAAGTTCCCTTTAGGGTCACTCTATTTGATGGATTTGCGCGGGATAATGTTACAGTCATAAGAAACTACGTTAATATGGGAGCGAATGAAGAATGTCCAATATGTGACTGTAGGAAATGTCTTTTCGTACTTATACGAGTTGTAAATCAGGGAGCAAAGTAATTGAAAGTTTTTTACGAGTCAATAACACGAAAATCTTTTGTAAGCCAAAGTAATCTGGACGTAAAATATTCTCATCCCGGAGCTGCGTGGGATTTTAGTATTCTCGTAATAGAATGACAAAGAGGCCTGAAAAATCTGCTCAGATAAATACTGAAAATTGGTGCCATCTGGCAACGACTGAAACGTTATGAAATATTCGTAATATAAATTTCATAAAATTAAAGAGAACAAGTCATGCTGTCAAAACTTGAAGAATGATACATGATGCTGTGATACACCTGTGATATATCAGTGTATCACACACCTGTGCCTCCCTGTTTGTACGTATATAAATTCACTTCTTGGCTTCTGTTTTGTATGAAATTAATTTATACCATCCTTCGTGAAGGTTCTCGTATAATATTGTATGTTAGAGAACGTGATTTGTTTTCCCTTTAATTATAATTACAGCTCGCTTTTTAGACAAAGAGATATCATGTTAGATATAATTTGGTTAAGGTGGATGGTCCAAGGAAATCTTCATACAAACTTGTCAGAACCAGTAACGACGACAGAAGTAAGTATTAATATTTAATTTAATTAATATTTAAATAAAAACTACCTTGGACCATCCACCTTAACAGGTCGGATTCTTCATTTATTTCTGCTTTAGCCTGTATAATTACGCGAATTTTCAAAATACAGATATCTCCTCAAGTTTAGAGTACGTAGTCACCATAAAATTTCCTGTAGAAAAAAAAATTAAATGTCCCCATAAATTTACACAAATATCAACCTACCTACAAACTCAATGTTTACACAAAGAAAATCATTTACTATCATTTATTTCTTTTGTTTATTGATTGGTATTGAAACAATAAAAAATATATATCGAATATTATTTTTTTTATTGTTTTAACAACAATTAATAAACAAAAGAAATAAATAAAGCTTATAAAGGCGAAATATAATATTTATATTAACATTTTCTTTAACATTGTTTTTTGAAAAATCGTCAATTGCATTTTTTATTCGAGTCCAGAATAACAAAATACTCGCAAAAGCACGTCGCTACAAAATTCCCAATATTTGTTGCAATCTTGCAAAAAATATTTTTTGCAAGATTGCAAAAAGAAAACATCAATAAATAACGTCTCGTTTCTTCCTTTTTCTTTCTATAGCGTTGGATTGAGACAATCTTGTAGAAAATTTTATCAATTTTCCAGTGGTGGCACTTACTTCCATATAACGTCAAGAACAAATACAGCGTTAGTCATTATCATGGCTCGGAAAATACAAGATCTTCGTCACAGTTATTTCAAAATATTGCCGGAGATAAAATTGTACAAGTCACATCAAAACAAATCACAAGTAACCCTTTTGAATAAGATTTTCCGAGGGTACAGTAAAAATCTGACCTTTCGAACCTTTTAGATTCCTTCGAATCGTAAAAGCAGTTGTCCCTGCTTTATGGTGAATTTGAATAAAATAATAGTTTCAGAATTGCTTGTCCACCATATTGCGAAGGGCGTCGTGAAGTGAATCCGAAATAAAAGGGTCGCCATTAGGGCCCTTTTGATGTGGAACTTTTGCTAAGTTTGGATCTCGCCTGAAGCGTGTCTTGAAGTAAAAGGTCTCGATGTTTCATGTTAATATTTAATGTGGCGCGGCTACGTTGAGGGACATGATTGTGAATGTTGATGGCTGTCTCTTGGGCTTGATTAGAAGTTCTGTGGTTAAAACATTTGACTCCCAATATTGATGACTATTGACTTAGTCTATTTAGTACTTCGTTGAAATATGTCGATGAAAATTCAAATTCAAATAGTTAGTTTATTTTGTAATATATTTATTTTTAGGCGTTTAGTTTGTTTAAGTTTTAAGTATTTTATAGTTTTATCTACAAAGTTAATTTTTTGTTATTTAAGTTTTCTAAATAAACTACTTAGGTACACGTACATGTTTTCGTTGTATTTATGTACATAATGTTACATTTAATAGTTAATTTTGCTAAGTACGTAAACGTATATATAATACACTTTTTACAAGTCGCAAGGCTTTTAGCTGATACTTTAAGAGCGGTTTCGCAGCCGGATTGTTAAATACCCGCCTTTTTCTAGTTAATCAAAACACAACACTTAAATTCAAAATTCACTCAACAAAACCTTATAACCTATGTATTGTGTATGTTGCCATCGCAAAATGTCCATTGGTATCTGTAAATTATTTTTTTTTTTTTTAAATCAGAATTAGATAATAAGGTTTTGTTCAATAACTATTGAGAGAATTTTGAATTTAAGTGTTCTGTTTCGATTAATTAGAAAATTGCGGGTTTTTTACAATACGGCTGCGATAGCTTTTTAACTTTTGGCTTCTGTACTAACGAATGCAAGTAGCGCCATCGAAAAAACGCGTTTATTGTGTAATACCTATATTATCTCTGTTATGATTATGAGCATAATAATTGCATACTTACCACTTGCTGACTTGTTATAAAGTTTGGCCATAAGGCTCACGTTCTTGGAACGTAAAAATTGTCAGTGAAAAGTATCATTTACTATGCATTTAATAAGCAGACTCTCTGGCTAAACTGCTAAACTAGCAGCCCACATGGAAATAACGACACAGGGCACTAACCTGTGTCGATCATCGGCGGAAGTAATCAGAGGTTAACTGCGAAAACACACTCTGACTGTACACAACAAAACATGGGCAGGACGAAATGACTGCCGGCTGTCAAAACTAATGATACCTCAGTCGAATGGTAAAGTAACAGGATACTTATTAAAACTAAAACGGTCGGATCATATCGATATCATAACTGAACACTGCAACCGAAACAAGCACCTTTTCACCACAGGTGGCACCAATAGCCCTCTATGCAGAGGGTGCCTTCTAGAGGACGACACAGTGGAACATGTGCTACTCCAATACTCTGCAACCGAAGACATGAGACGAAAAGCAGGGATCACGACGAGCTCCAACTTCCCTTCACTTAACCAGTTTATGTGTCAGAATGCTGAAGCTGTTCGGTTCTACTTTAAGGAGCTATCCTGGCTGGGCTGACTGACCAGGGGGAAGTGCACAACATTCACGATTGCGGAGAATCAGTGCAGGACTCATCGCCCCCGCTACGAATTTAGAATCATTCAATTATGATGTTTTTATGTAGGTAATACTATTGTGACACACTATGGTGATACGCCAGATCGATAAACGAACAGACGAACAAGCATAGAAACTTAATAGTAGTTTATGCTACAAGGGCGCAAAGGAATAAATTACGAGGACGATTTAAAACACGAGCGTAGCGAGTGTTTTAAACGTGACCGAGTAATTTATTGCTCTTACGCCCGTGTATCATACTACGTTTTTCAATGCATAGTGTGAGGAAATAAAACAAATATAATTTTGTGAACTTTAAATTGTAATTGGCTCAAAAGGACTGTATCCAGAGCCGTTAAACAGTGGAAAAAGAAGTATGACATTTATGGTACACAGGAAAGGCTGCAGGTTAGCCAACCATTGCAAACAAATAAAAAAAAATAATAATAATAAAGCCCTAGGGCAAAATAATCGACTTTCTGTTCGGTTTTGATGCATAAAAAGTGGGCCTTTACGAGCACATGCATTGAAAAAGAATAATCTTATATACCGTCAACAGATAACTCAGTGTGTCAGTCATGATTTGAATCCTTTGAAACAGGCAATCAAAAAGCTACGTTCTCGACTCTAAAGTTACTCGAATTTCCTTCCGTTGAGGAAAATTTAAATTAAAATCCGGCAAAGTTAAGGACGCTATTTGTCAGGCACGTGAGCGGGTGCAGGTGGGATGATGTCATTATTATACGTTACCTAGTTTATCTAATCTCCACTAAAGTAGCTCTAAAAGTCACATGACTTTTGGTGTTATTAACGAACACATATCGTTACAATCGAATGGGCGGAGTTAGGCATATATTTATAATATGTATTGCATATATTTATAATATTATTTATTCATTTTTCCTGTATTTTTATTTTATTCAAGTGTATTTTCTTTTATTAAATTTAAGTAAACCCAACCTTTATTATTCCCCTGCGTATTTCCCCATATTATTAACTATTACATAAAACTATTACCTATACACATATATTATTTAATTACTTATATTACTATAAAACCGACCTGTAATAAAGGTATCTGTTATACCTACATTAAATAAATAAATATGTTTCATATTTCATTTCATTTCGAAAATAAGTCAATTGTGCTGATTAGTAGACAAATGAAAATCATAGAATAGTTTTAAAAAATACCGATAACATTACAGCGCTTTATTAAAAATCTAGCTTTTTGCACACGGCTCCACCCGCGTTTATTCAATCTCTGCTTCGTTTTCGGTTTAGGCGTTATGTTATTAACAACCTGTATAGCTTATATGTTGACCAGGGTCACTACTATGATAATAAAGAAAACCGCATCCAAATCCGTTGAGTGGTTTTCGAAGTAAAAAGTAAAACGGAACAGACATATAGACAGACAGACAGATAGACAGACGGACAGGCAGACGGATAGGAAGACGGACAGACAGACAAAATATACAATAAAAATAACCCATTTCAAATTCTTACTACATGCGGCTTTAACACTCACGTGTGATTGTTGTGCCCAGTGCCTGTTTGACAACGATGGTAACGCCGCGTCGTCGCTCGTCGCCCTCATAACCATACTCGCTTTGATAATGGTTACGTAAATTTAATAAAGAAATACACTTGAATAAAATAAAAAATATAGGAATGAGGAATAAATAATATTATAAATTTGTGCAATACATATAATAAATATATGCCTAAATTCGCCCGTTCGATTAGTCTTGCTAAGAAGAAGGGCAAGATACTTAGCAAGATCATGTCTTTTTACACTAAAGTCGTGATTCAAAGCATACCGGTAATTAGTTCACTTAATTTTACTCTTAATTTTCTATTTAATCAGTTTTCTATTTTTGAATTATTATTTAGGGTGAGTTTTTTTTTTAGAAGCGTGTCACAGAAAATGATTGTATCTTACAACAAAAGATGTAAAACAAACTTTTGCACAGACATGATAGATGACCTCTGAAGAACCGAAGCGTGTGACCCACAAAAGGCAGAAGCTCAGTCCAACCAGACCTCTCCAATGATCCATAACTTATCTACTTTTGGGTCGGTAATAGTTTCCCTCATACTCTTTGATGTACTAAGTGAATGATTCTTGAGAAAGGCACACGAGGGTTAAGGGCCTTTTGGTGGTAAACCTTTAATGTCACTATTTTGTCCATTATTCAAAGTAGCTACTGACAAAGAAAATTTTCATTTGGTATAATGTGGAACTTATTAAATAGGCATCGAATTTTCATATTCAAATAAATAAATAGTGTATTTTCTCGGCGCTTCTACATGCTGTATTTGACAACCCATTTTTGGTCTAATGAAAAAATTATAGTTTCTTCAAAATTTTCGCAGTTTTTACAGAGTAATGATTTGTAAATATTCCAGACGACTGCAATTTACAGAATATTATGGAATTTATGACCGTGATTATAAAAACCGGCCAAGTGCGAGTCGGACTCGCGCACGAAGGGTTCCGTCCCATTATCACGGTTCATGAGATACAGCCTGGTGAAAGACGGACAGAGGAGTCTTAGTAAAAGGGTCCCGTTGGTTACCCTTTGTGTACGGAACCCTAAAAATGAAAAATATTTTATTCTTTCCTGGATCTAAGTGAACCTTATAGCCGTTCATATGACACGGTCTGCTATTAGGTGAAAATGAGCTTATGTAAATAAAACTGGCAATTTAAAAAAAGTGTTAAAATTTTTCCAATGTTTATTTTTGGGAATAGTTAATTACTTTTTCTCTTGTTCTTGAACGAAGGCTTTATAGTATAACTTCAACAACTATCGCTATCGCTTTTAAAGATACACGTGATTGGCTACAAATTATGTGTCACGTAATTTCCAGCTAATCTCCGATACCTTTAAAGCGATAGATGTTGAAGCACCACATTAAGGCCCCGGGGCAAGGGGATGTTTGTGTGCTTAGCTTACAAGTACTACAAATTTTGGATTTCTTGTCATATACAAACTTACCTATATACTCCGGCGATAAATTGAGAACGAACGTTCAAGTCAACAAATATATAAATTCACATCAAATCAGAATACTATTAAGAGGCCTGCGAAGCAATCCTAGTTTATACAAACGAAATAACAGAACCATTTGTAAATCATGGATATTCTTAAGGTAGTACGTAGGTGTTATGAAATATGAGAAAAATAAGCTTTGAATGGAAATTTTAGATTGCTTATTATGACGTCTTTAAATCAGTGGTCTTATTTAATATGTATTTGGAAACTAGATATTCTGTAATGCATTCGGAATATATACACACTACCCTAAGAATATCTATGATTTACAAATTTGTTTTGGTATTTCGTTTGTATGAACTAGAATTGCTCCGCCAGCCTCTTAAGTAGTATTAATCTATCTATCTATATAATCTATCTCTCTAAAGAAGTTAAAAATTCGTGTCCGTACATTGAAATTTTTTGCGAAATTTAAAATGAAATGAGTAATTAGTATTGTACTGAGGCCAATTGTACTATAGTTTTTTTGCTGTCCGTCAGTATGTACTCGTATATTTCGTTTTAACTAAACAACCACTTAACGGATTTGGATGCGGTGTTCTTTATTATCATCGTAGTGAGCCTGATCAACATATAGGCTGTATGGGGTGTTAATAAAATACCCGCCAAGCCAAAAACGGGGCAAGTGTTGAATAAACGCGGGCGGAACCGTGTGCAAGAATAATGAACATTTAACTCTTAAATTACACAAGATTTTGAACAACTAGTAATTGCTTTGACAGATAAATATGGTTATGTTATGATTGTCGGTGCTTGTTGAAATTTACTAACATATTTATTAAAAAACAATATTCATTTATTTTTATTATAACCTCTGTAGGTTTCATTTTAAAGCATTTTTAAAGGAAATGGATTATTAACATCAAACAATACGGTAATGGCCATTACTGCTGTATGATACAACATCAATTGTTTTGTATTATCTCATGAAAATATTAATGAGCGGTATCGCAGCCGGATTATGAAAAACGCGCCTTTTTCTAAATAATCGAAACAGAAAATTCAAAATTCAATCAATAGTTATTCAAAAAAACTTTAATACTATATCGCCTTAAGATGAAAAACACGATACACACGATGCAACACGATGCACAATAGTGCATGTTACCATTGCAAAGTTTCTAAAGGTTTCTGTAAATTAGAATTACAAAAATTTTGAATTAAAGGTATTTTGAAACTCTAATTTACAGAAGCCAAAAATTTTGAAAACCTAATTTACAAAAACCAATGGAAATTTTGCAATGGCATAGGTTATTAGGTTTTGTTGAATAACTATTGAGTGAATTTTGAATTTAAGTGTTTTGTTTCGATTAATTAGAAAAAGGCGGGTTTTCACATTCCGGCTGCGAAAGCGTTCTTAAATGCGAATCCTTTTGAGCTTATTTTAATGAAAATAAACTGTAAATTTAACATGATGTTTCATCAAGCTGTTTGATGAGGCTCTAATTCCGGTCTTAACCACATCTTGCTAAAATCTTAATAAAGCTTGACTGGAACTTACAACGCCACAACTCAACCAAAATATTTGTGCACCTATCTGAGTAACTATACAGGGTGTTAAGATGAAGTAACGGAAGTCAAAAAATGGTGATAGCACTCGTACATAAGAACAACTTTCAGTGAAAAAAATAAAAATTGAGCAATCGAGAAAAAAATCTGTTCTTTCATACATTTTCGTCGGTTAGCTTTTATACAGCTGATTTTTTTTCGCGATTCGAAGATTGGCTCCGTAGTAAAAGGTATGGACGTGTACTATCGGCAGTTTCCGGCTTCCGCAACTTCATCTTAAGGCGGTATGTAAAAGTTTTAGCGTCCCTGTTACTTTATATGCGAAAAAACCCCCAGTGCGAGAGGGACAGATTCGAGGAAAAATAGCAAAAAGACGGTTTTTTAGTCATATTAAATGTTCTGAAGTTGCTATCAAAACTTCATTTAACCAGCGGGCCTATTATGTATCTCTAGTTGCCAAATGGATTGAGTGCCTATCATCAAAAACATAGATATGCTATCAAATTCCGATTGTCTAAGGATATGTTCGCACTTGAAGTGACGACACAGTTCGTAAATAGTTCAATACCCACTAAAGGCAATTTTGAAAGTTCAGTTTTTATCTATGTTTTTGATGATAGGCACCCACTCCAATTGGCAACCAAAGATACAGAAAAGGGGGGCTGGTCGTAGATACTGTTAAAACCCATCTTATAAAATATAATCGCAGTCCATGTGTCATTCCGAATTGTCAAACCAGGAGAATTGGTGTGGAAAAACACCTCATTTCAATAAATATTTGTATCCAGCCGAATTTCTCCAATCGCGTTTCTGTTTTAGCAGATTCCTACAAACAGATTCCAAAAATAATATACTATTTTATCAAAATATGCAAGTTCTAAAAGCATCGATTTTTTTTCCGTAGCGCCTTCACACTCAGTTTATTCTGTGGAAGAGGGTCCAAATGTCCACAAACATTTCGGTGTAAGTCACGTGTAGTTGAAATCGTCTCGCCCAGGGATGTTAAATGGTCGGAGTCACCGCAAATAATTTAGCTCAGGAATTTACAGGGACGGCTCGGAGTGATAATATAGGTGCAGGTCATAGGATACCTATATTACACTTACTGTGCCGTCTCTACCAACACGATTCATTACTTACCCACTTACATTGTGCGAGAAGATAATAGATATAAGATGCTTAAGGGGCAGGTAGCCACCAGGTAACCTTAAGTCGACCTGTGTCAGCACAAATATCGACACAGACTATGTATTGAAATAACGTTCATATCAGCACGCACTGCAAAGACGTCGCTGGGTCTCCGGATAGCGCAAAATAGGAGAAAATAATACTTTTCACATGGACGCAATGGACGGATAAAAATTCCATGAATAACTTTTCTAAGCAACATTTTCATTGTATTTTAGTGCAAGAATTATACCAATACCATTAGTGGTTTTAAAAAAGTAACCAATTTTACTTAATTTTAGTCTAAAAACTGCTTGACTTTAAACAAAATCTTCATGCTATTTCTTATACAGGAGAATATTTTCCTAAAATGAAGTAGTTTTTTATAGTTAAACTAACAATATGTATTTTTTTCATAATTTTTAAATATACTGTTTAAATGAATAAGTTAATCGTTAGATTCATTTTCGGATGACGCTGGGAATAGGCGCCTTAAGGCCTGCGACTTGCTGTGCAAAATATAGAGTTTGAATTTTTGAGATATCAGAGCGGGGTGAGAGGAGAAAGGGAGGTTACATAAAAAATAATTGCATCCACACGTTCAATCACTCCGCACTGGGCGTCGTGTTTTCCATCGCAAACGCAATAATTCGACATTTATTGAGGCTATAAATTATTGTTTAAAATTAAGATCAAACCTTCTTTAGTTATTTGATTACGAAACCCTTTTTTATATCGTATAAGTATTATTTACCTTGATCCATATTTTGTCCCAAAACAAAACGTTTGTTTGTTGTCAAATTATAGGAAATTTTCACAATTTGCGACATCAAAAGATACCATTATGAAAAGAAATAGCACGGACATAGACAAATATGACTATGAAGAAGTCTTAGATTTTTAAAATGTTTTACGTACCGAATGTTCAAACATAACAATAACTGTTATTACCACAATAATCGAGAACATTTTGGTGCCTGATTAAGATAAGTTACCAAACTAACTCATGAAAATAATAACAACCGTTCTTCAAAAGCAATTCTTTCTTTTGATACTAAATTTCTATTAATTTTCTAGGCGATATAAATAAATATATATATATATATATATATATATATATATATATATAGAATCTTACCAAAAAGTCATATTTCTTAGGAATTATTTTTCGTCGTATTTCTGTAGTGTTAACATTAATACGTATCACAAAAATGCCAACATGAGAAAATCATAAGTATTAAGGTCTTGTAGGGTAATAATTTAAATGATTAAATGATTGCTAAATAGCAAATTTTTTATTTATGTGTTCAGTTTTGATTAATAACAAAATGGCGGGTTTTTACAATCCACCTGCAATACGGCTCTTAAGGCGATATGTGAAAAAATACGGGTGTTTCTTTTCTGTGTATTTCATGAAATACACGGAAAATTTAATAAATTTCTGGTATATGCATTTTGACTATATAATATAGGATTTGGAAATTTAAAAACATGTTTGGATAAATTTTCCTCGATAGAAATAATTGTTGAAATGTGGTCTTCAGACACACTTTTTCTCTTCGTTTGACCAATAGGAACCATATTCAGAACTCAAACATATTTTATTAGGTTTGTTTCAACAATATCTAGAAATCTTGCTAGCTATTTTAGTTTTTTTTAATAAAAATATAAAACCAACTTTTTTCCCTTTTGCCCTGAATCCGCCCCTCTCGCACTGCGCAATTTTTCGCTTGGAGTGACAGTGACAAAAATAAAATGTGCATAGCCTCTTAAGCTAAGTAACGTTTATATCCCTGGCAGCTTACCTGTGTAGACCAGGCTTTAAATACTTTGATATTATAATAAATAAGACCCAAAGGCAAAGTTCCATGATAGTTCAGTGACCTGCGCCAAACGGTGCTCAAAATAGTGGAGATAACATCAAGCTATACACATTGTACTTTATACCTTCACTATAGGGGCTAATGTAGTACTGCAAGTGTATAGTTTGATGTGATCTCCATTGTACTTTGATCTCATATTAAAATAATTTAATTTGTCTACGAAAATGTAAAGCTAGCAAAGTATTGCAGTTAGTGTAGAATAATTAAAATAATGCTGTAGCTTTAGCTGTAACTTTTAATTTACTTGTTTGTTTTAAGTGAAATATTCTAGTGAATATACAGTTGTTGTTTAATTGGTTGTTTTAATTGAAATTTATAATTTTCCTAGATGGCGGCGCGAGCGGTGGTCGTTCAACGTAGCAAACTCGGCATATTAATAAGGACACCAAACTGTACTAATCCACCAAATTCGGACACTCCATGACCTTTTGTAAGGCAGAACCTACCCAAAGACTGGACCACTAGGCAGAGAGAAACTACCCTGCGGTTATAAGTATTCCTGATGGCTTTGATGTCAATGCAAGATATGTTTATATTCTCCCCACACTGCACTCCAACCCACCTCTCATCATGATCGCGCGAGATGGCGAGATATTCAAACGGCGACGAATTTTTTAAAATGGTTTCAGGTAAAACTGTTTTCCATGAAACGGTGACTGTTTATTTATATAAAAGTGTATAAACTTAGTCTTCTTTACATGAACGACGTCTGTATTTCTCTCTTTTTTATTTCCATTATAGATAAAAATTAAAGAACGTGCTAAAAAATTCTCATGTTTTTCGCAATAATTCTCTTACCATTTCCGGATGCCTGAAGCCATTTTAATGATTCGTTCACCTATTCGTCCAAGTTCGTTCACCGTATTATAGAAAATTTTTAGATATGCAAAACTATTGTTTAAAACATTTTTTCCCTTTCTCGCGTCTTAGTGAAAAGTATTATTTTCTCCTATTTTGCGCTATCCAACATCAAGATATGAAATATAATTTTACAAATGCACGCTATGTGAGAATCAAACGAAATATTCCCAGAGAGTTCGCCAAGCTATAAAGCGCACTGATGCTTCGTCGCATTTGCAGCAATAACAAAACGAAAATTGAACGGGCACGCGTTGGGCGCCAAGAAAGTTCCTTGCACCAACCTACTTAACTATTGTACTACCGGGGAAGGTTCCGCTGACTCACTTTTCACTCGTTTTAAACTCGAAAAGTGAGTGAGTGACTGAAACGTGTTTTTTTCTGATGGTATCTGAGTTTTCGTAATTCGGTTTACAGCGCCGCGCCGCCGCCGCCGACTTAAAGTTCACTTAAAAACTTTTCCTTGGTTTTCTTACACGTGAACATGGAAGTTTGCTACCTAATATATTGTTGACATTTAATAACAACTCAGTATCCAAAAGAAGTATACTGACATTACAACGGAGAGGCAAAACAAGTATACTTACAACGAAGGGGAAAAGGCTTCGCAAAGTAAACCCTAACTGACCGGTTCTTTGTTTTGTTCTTTGTAATTTTTAGGGTTCCGTACCTAAAGGGCAAAACGGAGCCCTATTAATGTCGCTCTGAGACCATGGAGTCAAAACGTACCAACATATATGCCTACAACCAATCAGAAGCGAGAACGAAAAGACGGCGTGGCATCATTGATGTAATATTGTTCTGAGCGTGGCATAATCAATTAAGACAGACCGCTATCGCTTGTGATTTGTTCTGGTGTTATAATAAATTTAGCCAATCACAGCGCAGAATTGCGGTGTTATGATGTAATATTATAACATCAGTCAAATAATGTAGGTACTTCTAAAACCGCTTTTGATGTTGTAATTACTTTATTGCAGTATGGGAGTAGATAAAAACACTTCTACTCGTCACGGTTTCATTAATTTTATTAACCTAGCCGGTTTCGCTATAAAAAGCATTTTCAAAAGATTTGTTTCTCTTATTAATGTGATGGGTTAGTATTTTGTTTACGTGCAATATGACGATGATCAATAAGGTGGCTTTTTGATCATCGTCCAAATTCATACTGGTGGCTTGGAGTGATCAGTATCATGGATCAATAACAATTATTGTAAAATTCGTAAAATGTTATTTCGACTCCTCATAGTGATTCACTCGGAACTGAAAGTGAATTTCTATGGGAAGCCAAAATTTAATTTTACAAATTTCACAAAAATTGTTATTGATCCAAGATACTGATCACTTATCAAGCCTCCAGTATGAATTTCGACGATGATCAAAAAGTCACCTTGTATAAATCTTTTTGTAGTGTAGGTAGGTCTAAAACATCTATGGCAGGAGGTTTGAGTATTTTTACTTCAGAATAAAACATTGTACAAGATCTTCTTAATACAACAGAAAAGTACAAAATGTAATGTCTGGAAGAGATCGCTTTTAGTGATAAGACCGCCAATTGTACCCTACTACTTATTATAAAACTGTTTCCTTATTTCTGTTTTTTGCTGTGCAATAAACAATATTGTATTGTATTTATTTATGCACAAGTAATTTTACAAGTACATTGCACCCTCCTTTTAAGAGTCGGGGTTCCGAGATTGGATAAAACAGGTTTCGGGGTTATGGCTTTTTAAGATAGTAAAATATTAATTTCTGAACAGAATAAATACCACTTGTTACCTTACAAGATGAAGTACAGGTTCATTAAAAAAAATCTTGGCACTAATGTATAGTAACTTCAGAAAAAAAAAACAGGATTTTCAAGTTCAGGTTACACCCGTAGCGCTGCAATGCTATTCAAGAGATTTTCTTGAAATTCCTGTTTTTTTTTTCTGAAGTTACTATACATTATTGCCGTGATTTTTTTTAATGAACCTGCACTTCATCTTGTAAGGTAACAAGTGGTATTTATTTTGTTCATAAATTTGAATTTTTACCGTCTTAAAAATCCATAACCCCGAACCCCGAATCTCGGAACACCGACCTTTAAGCTAGCAATAACCTGTATTAGGAGGGACCGTTCTTCCCTTACCAACTATCTTAAATACCTAACGTAGGTGGCAATTTCTTATAAATTTTTAGAAAGCACAGCATAAATACAAGCAATAAACGAACGGGCGCCAAGAAACTTTCAACAGATTCCTGAACTATTTTGTACCTGACTTTATTATATTTTGCCCGTTACTTGTGCGCATATTTTTAAACTGTTCTCGAAGATATTTTTGCTCTTTGGTGATTTAATAATGCTTTCTTATGCAAACGTGAAGGAAATACTCTTGGGAACAAACTGATTTTCTTCTACTACAAATGTTAGCGAACTTTTAAAGCTGTTTATTACTCTACATAAGCTCGACCAGGGGATCCAAAAAGGCCGACTTGGGTGAATCATAACATTATTTGAAAGTAGGATAGAGTCTGAGTTTTTTCACGCGTGCAAAAGAGACGGCATTAGAACAGAATCATAATGTGATTCATGCAAAATAGCCTTTTTAGAGGACCGGTCATGCATGAATCACATTATGATTCTGTTTTAATGCCGTCTCTTTTGCACGCGTGAAAAAACTCTGCTCTATCCTACTTTCAAATCATTTTATGATTTATCCAAGTCGGCCTCTTTAGATTCCCTGTACGCAGTACAAGTACGTATAGTCAATCGAACTGCTTTGATGTTCAAAAGTTACCAAGTCAGAAGAACCCAGAATGGAAGAGCTTCAATGATACAATTGATGACGTGATAGAATCAAAAGAGGTGTGTTCGTGTCAATAGAGGAGATATTTATTCTCCGAATCTACCTGGGACACAGGGTTATGTTTGTATGTATTCTAGATTTATTTTGTTATATGTCCAGTGGTAATTACGTCAAGTAATACAATTGCAGTACTACATTAGCCCCTAAAGTGAAGGCATAGACTAAAATATTATACTTAGTCTATGGTGAAGGGTATAACGTAGGAACAAAGTCCAATGTGTAAAGCGTGATGTGATATCCAATGTAACATTTTGTAGGTTTTCGTACAGCGCCAGAACCCGGCTTATGAGATCTTCTTTATCAAATAGTTTGGAAATCCGTTTCTTTTTCCGTATAAGTGTGTTCACACTGACGAGACTCGAAAACCTAAATGTTTCATAAGCAGTATTTGCTATCCCGACAAAACCTAGACTGAACTTACTAAAGACGAAATCCATGAAACACCCACAGATAGAATTTATATACAAAAATATATCGTCACGACATGAATTCCCGAGGGGGTATCAGAGATGTTCCGAATGTAAACTGTGAAATGCGAGTCACAGTCCACACTCGGTACACCCGCGTTTTACTGATGATTACTCGTATTACGTCCCAAAGTGATGGGTGGTGAACCCTATCGCCGTACTTAGGGCACAAATACACGCTTTTTAGGACATGTAGGTTTCAATACGACGTTTTTCTTCACCGTTCAGCAAGTAGTACAGTAAGTACAAATACTATGCTCATAAATTCCGAAAAACTTATTGAATTTTGATCGAACCTGGATCTCAAGATTGAGAGGACAGCGTTCTACTCCTTAGCTACCGCCATTTTTTTTAAATATTTGTGGCCAAAACCTGTCGTAAATGGGGTGACTTAAATAAAGGATGTGTAATAAAGGATTTTACCAATAAAAGGTGACTGCGAACCCCATATTGTGAATCTAATTTATGTTAGAAAAATATAATCTCTATTCGGGGAGTCATTAATGCCACATTATAGTGAATTAATAGAGGTCCCCTACGTGGTTGTTGTGTTTATTTATGATTTAGCTTTCATACATAGATAATTGTATGGGTATATATATGTATATCCTTACTTGATCTTTTTAGCGAAATAGGAACTTTCATTATCTAAGTGTTATAAATGTTATTATGTATGTCTGTAGCGGTTTCATGTAAAGACCTCAGACCAAATGATAAATCAAGACGTAGTTTACTCCATTTAACTGGTGAAGCAAGTAAGAGAGTTTCGTGTTTGTATTAGATCTACATATAAGGAGCATTTCTTTTCGATTCTATTCCAGGTGGGTTTCTTAGTTGAATCACAGGTGCGAGGAGCGCGACATACTGTTTAATCGCAAAAAAATCGCGCACGCTCTTCGCACTTGCGATTCAACTAAATCGCGTCGCGCGTATTAAACACTGTGCTACGGGTGCAGGGGTGCGCGGGGTCAAGTCGATTAAAGTTCCATATTTTCCAGCAGTCATAGACTTTTTTTCATGGGATTGTATGGGATATTTGTATTCAACGGATACCGTCACTTTATGTGCAACCGCAGTGCGAGAGACGGAATAAAATTTTAAAGAAAAAAAAAATCAAAAAGTCGGTTTAAAATTATTATAAAATTAAGTTAAATTGCTATAAAAATTTCATATTATACGAGTTTAAGTCGAGGCCTTGGGAGTTATTGGGAATAAAAATAGCCACATTTCACTTACACAGTACCTCCGTCTATATTCGCATATGGAAATACGGATAGCATTAAAAACAATAGCAGTCAATGTATATATTGTCGTTCACTCAAATCTATGCTCAAATCCCATACAGTGACGTATTATATGTCAGGTGTGTGTTTGGTCTATGCTGACAGTACAGCAAGAGCGGGCGGCCATTTCTATTCCCCAGGTTCTTTTATTTTAGTGCACAATCACAGAACTATTAATAAGAAATATAAATGCCATGAAAGCCGTGACTGCGACGCACCGATTTGATCAACACGTCAAGACATAACCCGCGGGCCTCTCATTTCTCAACCGAACACGTTAGAACAAAAATATTGTAAAAAGGGTAGTTGGGGCGGGTAGTTGTGGAATTAAAAGCATAAAATTTTCTCTAATTGGATTTAATTAATTAATAATATTTACATGTCTAATTAGAGTTGCATTAACCTGCCAGTGTACAGTTTAACACAAAATATATCATAACTTTTCTTATCAAACAATTCTGTGCACTATTTACAAAGTTCTCCAAATTATAACCTCCAAAGTCATTGTCATATCATGGATCTTCAAAACCTTCAAGTCTCCTTGACTGCACTGAGCGAAAAGTTTGAGGCCACTTTATCCAGCTACGAAGAACGGATATCCAGCCTCACTTCTCCAAATCCGAACATCTCTCCGGATGTTGCAGCATTAGCTGCAGATTTCTCACGCTTCAAAGACTTTATGAAGGAGTCTATCACACTTCTGAAGAAGCAGACTGAAGCACTTGCAGCAGGATTGGACAGCCTTGAAATGCGTTCAAGAATGAAGGTGCTGCTTTTCCATGGTATCGCAGAGGAAAATGGGGAGGACCTCGGTAAAAAGCTCTTATGTCTTATAGGTGACAAATTGGGCATATCTCATCTCACAAAAGCGGATTTCGTAGCTTGCCACAGACTAGGCCAACTTAAGGCTAGTTCAAAACATCCTCGCCCAGTCTTGGTCCGCTTCAAAGAGCTAACAAACAGATCTGATGTGTGGAAGGCGAAGTCGAAGCTCAAGGGTTCGAATATCAGTTTGTCCGAGTTCTTAACTCGTCCGAGACACCGCATCCTGTCTGAGGTGCGCAAGCGATTCGAGATCGGGCAGTGCTGGTCACAAGATGGGACAATAATCGTCGCTCTTGGCGGAAAACGGCACAAGGTGGATACACTGGCACAACTCGTTGACCTGGTGAAAATGTTGCCGCCGTCAGTTGCTGCTGAAAAGCCTACGACGACTCCTGCAGTTGCTCCCACCAGTCAACGATCCAAACGGGATTTGAGTAAGACGAACTCGAAGAAGTGATAATATATTGCATTCGTTTTCCATTATTTGGTTCTTGTAATTGTATAGTTTTGTTTGCTTTCAATTTATCTTGGTACTAGGTAGGTAAATTACTTATTTAACTTTAAAATTTGATGGTAGGTAGGTTACCTATGTTTATTTTCTGATCTGAACTTTCAATCAAGCAAGCAAATCAAATGTCAAAATTTTTAGGATATGTTCTATCGTCTCATAAACAGCTATGTATATATATTTGGCAAGTCGCACATTGAAACTTTAATAAATTGTAAAAACTTTAGACACGTATAACACGTATAACTTTAATTTTTCAATTTTTGTATGCTAGTACCAAACTGTTTCTGTGCAACTGGCGGGTTAAAGTAATAGTTTTATCTCAAGTTTTATTTTTAATTGTATTTATATCACTAAGTATTAGTATTTATATATTATATACAATATTTTTTTAATTTTTTTAATTTTTTTATTTTTGAATGAATAATTTTGATGATGACTTTTTTTCTTGTTCAGGTAGTTCAGATGAGTTCTTCAGTGACACGGATACGGTAGCTACGTCTCTCCATGACCAACTCTTTTCCACCTTTTCGCCACTCGCGAAAAATTTCAATGTTGTCCACATTAATGCGCAAAGTCTTCATGCTCATTACTCTGATCTTCTATCTTCTTTTGATAATAACCAAAATATTCATGCTGTTCTAGTATCAGAATCTCTTCTCAAACCCTCTCTCCCCTCTACACTTGTTTCTCTTCTCGGCTTTATTCTCATTCGTAATGATCGCACAGGTTCTGGGGGCGGTGGAGTAGCTATTTATCTACGAAGCCATATACCGCACAGAATTATTACAAAAAGCCCATCAGAATATTCAGAGTCAGCTGAGCATCTTTTCATAGAAATTACTCTTAATCATAGAAAAATTCTTTTAGGCGTGTTTTATAGCCCTTCTCTTCGCATTGATTACTTTTCTTCTTTAGAAACCCTCTTAGAGGGGCTTTGTCCTTTATACGAACATACCATTTTATTGGGTGATTTTAACACTTGCCTTTTAAAGCAAGATAGTCGAACATGTAAGCTGCAGTCTCTTGTTACTTCCCTAAATTTGAATATTTTGCCGCTTAGTGCTACTCATTTTCAACCTCACTGCACACCATCACTCCTTGATTTAATTATTACGTCGCCGACTGATCGTGTGGCATCACACGGTCAGTTCACTGCAGCTGGCTTCTCCTATCATAATTTAATCTATATTTCATATAAGGTCCGGCCCCCTAAACATGTAAAGCGCTCTCTTCTGCTTCGTAATTACGGTGCGATGGACAGGGAGTCTTTGTTAAGGGATGCTAACAACGTCAACTGGGCTTCACTGAACGAAATATGTGATCCTAGTGAGAAAGTGGAGACTTTCAATAAAATGATAGTTGCACTGTTTGATACACATGCTCCACTTAGACCTGTGACCGTAAAACATCCACCTGCTCCGTGGCTTACTCCTAAAATTAAAAGGCTCCAGTCATTGCGTGATCATGCCAGCATGCATTATCAGAAAAACCCATCTGATGCAAATTTGAGACTCTTCAAAGAGTACAGAAATAGATGCAACAGGGTGTGTAGAGATGCTCAAAAGCGCCACATACACTCAACTATTGACAAATGTAACAAATCAAACGTTTGGAAGTTTCTTAAGACTCTTGGTGTAGGCAAGTCTCCAGACAATACTCCTAATTCTCTAGATCTTGATGGTCTCAACAGCTTTTTTACAACTCCACCAACTTCGGTAGACATGTTCACCAAAACCACTTCTCTTACTTATCTTAATAACTTGCCTAGCCCTGAGCATGAGCCCTTCTCCTTTAATTTAGTCACAGCTGAGAATGTTAAGAAGTGCATCCTATCCATTTCCTCAAAATCAGTTGGTTGCGATGGCATAGGTCTGGAGATGCTATATCCTATCCTTGATGTGCTGCTACCGACTCTCACACAACTTTTAAATGACTCCTTGGCGAGTAGCACTTTCCCTTCCATTTGGAAACAGGCTTATGTGATCCCTCTTCCCAAAACCAGTAACCCAACGGACTACAAAAACTTCAGACCTATTTCTATACTCCCTTTCCTATCCAAAGTCTTAGAAAAAATTGTTCACCATCAGTTATCTGAGTTTCTTTCCCGTAACAATCTTTTAAATCCACTTCAGTCTGGATTTCGTCCAGGTCATAGCACAGTAACTGCCTTAATCAAAGTCACTGATGATATCCGTTTCAATATGGAAAATCAAAAACTCACAATTCTTACATTGCTGGACTTTAGTAATGCATTCAACTCAGTTGACTTTGATCTTCTTCTAGGGGCGTTACGCACTCTTAACATTTCTCCAGCTGTTATTTCCTGGTTTGAATCTTACCTTCGCGATCGTCAACAGTGCATAAGGGTCAGTGATGCCAGTTCAAATTGGTGCCCTCTGACAGCTGGCGTTCCGCAAGGTGGCGTCTTATCTCCTCTGTTATTTTCAATTTTTATAAACATTCTCTCCAAACAACTATCTTCTCTCTACCACTTCTACGCTGATGATTTGCAAATGTATACTGGTACGCCTGTTGAATCATTAAACGAGGCCATTCATGCAATGAACGGGGATCTTTTAATAATATCCGAGTGGGCAAAGGCTTTTGGACTACTTGTCAACCCTAGTAAATCTCAAGCTATAGTCATCGGGAGTGCAAGAATGCTTGCTAAGGTCAATATTAGTGATACAAACAATATCATATTTGATAACACCGTCATTCCGTTCTCTGACACAATTAAAAATTTGGGTGTTATATTCGACAAAACTCTGTCATGGGCTCCTCATATTGAATCTCTTAGTAGGAAGATGTTTGGAACGTTCCACTCACTCAGACGTTTGCAAAACTTCCTGCCCATTCAAACCAAAATTATGTTAGCACAATCCTTCCTTCTTCCAATAATTGATTATGCTGATTCTTGCTTCCTGGACCTTACTGAAGACCTTTTAAACAAGCTAGAGCGCCTTCAGAACTTGTGCATACGTTTCATCTTCGGCCTTCGCAAATATGACCATGTCTCTGAATTTCGCACACAACTAAAATGGCTCCCGATTCGTTTTCGTAGAAATACTCATGTCCTTTCTCTTCTCTTTACTGTTCTTAACAATGCTTCTTCACCCATTTATCTACGGGAACGTTTTAGTTTCTTTTCTAATCGAGGCAGATTGCAACGCCCTGTCAACCAGAAAAATTTATGTATACCTTCACATAAAACTCTTTTTCAGTGCACGCTGCTCGATTATGGAATCGTCTACCTGTATCCGTTCAAAACTGTCGTACTCTGAATACCTTTAAAATTAAACTAAAAGCTCACTACTTTAGTGAACTACACCCCTAACTCATCTATCATTTATTCATTTGATTAACATTTCATCCACAGTTATCTTTTTTATTATTATACTAGCTGACCTTCGTTCCGCCTAACAGTCTAATAATATCGTGTTAACTTTAGTTAAACTTAATTTAGGATTTCATTAAGGTAATAACATTAATACAACTTTTTTTGCAAATACAGAAATGTTTTCTTGCTTGCCATTGCAAAAGAAGAATGGCAGGGACCCATGTAGTTTCAGTACCGTTGTTAGGCTTAGCGTAGGGTATTGAAAATATGCAGAAATAATAGTTCTTGGAATAACTAAGAAAAAAGGTAATCGCAGTATCTTTTTAAAACTTGGGGCTTAGATGTTATTTAATGATATCAAAACACTGTACATTAATACGTAAGGATCGAATTAATAACCAACCTCTTTTGTACTTTGCCGTAAATGCAAATGTCATCTGTCATTTCACAGAGAGTGGCTGCCAGCAACTCAGGTGAATGAAACTCTTGGTTTAAGGCCCTTAATACCGCAAAATGGCCATTTATGGCCAAACCAAAAATATTTAAAAAATGTATTATGGATTATCAACTCTAGGACAACATATGCAACATTTTTCTTTTTCGTACCACCAAAACTTCTACGTATATGAAAAATTGTTTCAACTGAATGGTGTTTTTTGGCTTGAATTTCCTACTGCTCCTAAGCGGCTTAGGCGATTTAATTCATTTATGCTTTGATAAATAGATAAACTTGATAGCTATAAATATAACATAGAATTATTCAATTGAACAATGACGCCCATGTGAAAAGTATTATTTTCTCCTATTTCGCCCTTTCAAGGACGCAGCGAGCGTCGTAACAGCCACCACACATTGTGCACTGATTTGAACGTTATTTCAATGTCGTTTCCGTCGATATTCGTACAGACAAACGTCGAGCTGCTAATTTGGCGACGGTAATCGCCTTAAACTCTTTCTACTTCTTTTGTCCAAGGCCAGCAATGACGTTTGACGTAAGACAATAATAGTGAGTGGCTATTATAGATCTATTATACGTTTCTTTATTGCTACTGAGATATTACGAATCGCGTTTTGTTACCACCATAGATTGATTTTACTTATTTTTGTTCCCGAAGTTCTAAAAATATATTGTAAACTGAAATATTACACTCCAAACTTGACCTTTATAACACAGAGAAACTTGAGTCTCCAACGATGTCTTATTAGCTGGGTACTGAGCCTGCCATTCTTCTTTAGATGTTAAATATTCACTTAGTACACATACCAGGTATTGGGTTATTTATACATCTTGAGCCTAATAGTTAGGTACCTAATACATTAACAATAAAAATTAAGTAAATTGTGGTTTTTTTTTTACATTTTACACATTAGGCCTCTTCTCTCTAGCGCCAATATTGCGATACTGCATGTTAAAGCACTTTCTGATATACAACATTTTTTGTTTTGTTATCCGGCGCAAAAACAAATAAAGCTGATGGTTTGGCGACACGTGAACATGCCACATACAATTGACCATGAGAAAAACATGCATTTTCTAGATTTAGACCACAAACACTCAAGGATTGTCCTTGTGACTTATTAATCGTCATGGCGAATGCAAGACGGATCGGAAATTGAATTCGCTTGAACTCAAAGGGTAAATCGGTTGGGATCATCGGAATCCTCGGAATGAGAACTTCCTCACCTTTGAATTTTCCTTTGAGTATCGTCACGTGTATCACATTCACCATCAGTTTTCCAATCACCAAACGCGTACCGTTGCATAATTTTGGTTGGTTGAGATTTCGTAGCATGATGACTACTGAGCCAACCTTAAGTCGTAAATTATGCGGTGGTAAGCCAGGCACATCCAAGGAGTTTAAAAATTCAGTCGGATAGTTGGTAGCTTCGTCTACGTTTGTTACACTGTCAATAGATTTAAATGAATGCAGCGTACCAACGATTTGATTCTGAATTTCAACATTTAAGTCATCCACATCTTTGTTCTTAGCCGCCAAAATGGCTCGCTCACTCAACCATTTATTGTTTTTGTGGTTAGCAATGATGTTCGGGAACACTTGGTTGATGAGCTCGTCTTTTGATGACACGAAATTGCAAAAATTTGGAGGAAACGAAATAAATCCGTTCGATTTGTCGACAGGAACACAACCATTACCAATAGCCAGCAATTGCTTGGAGAATTCTTCAGCAGATGGATCGTTCAGCAATGTAACTCTCATGTTTTCTGTGAGCTGAAGTTTCTTCACATAGCGCCACAGATTTGAGGCTTTGAGGCGATTTCTTGGTCTTCTTCAGTTGATTGATTCGTCCTGTTCCGCAGCCTAACTGCATTACGGCTTTGTTGGGAAATATTAGATCTTCTTGGTCGCGGCATTGTTAATTAGGTACTTCTCCAAAACAACAAAACAATCCAACCGACCGACCGGTACATAACCTCAAGCAATCGATACGCAATACGATTTTTTTTTTCAATTTGACGGCTGCTGGTTTGTTGTCTTTGCACTTTGAGCTGTCAAATTGCATTGCGACTGTGGTGCCACCGGTGTTTTTTTATATTTCAACAGATGGCACCACATGCTATTTGCATTCGTAAAATTAATTAATTAATTTATTGTTATTAGATAACTTATCCGATATTTTATTACTTATTCTGCTATTCGGAGCGGAGAAGAATCCACCAAAAAAGAGATAACTAACATCGGTCCAGCCGATCTTGAGTTATAAGTGGTGTAACTAACACGACTTTGTTTTATATATTTAGATATGTGTAAATGTATGTATTTTTAAAAGTATATTTATTATATTATTTATGTTATATTTTTGTGTATGTTTATGTACTAGTTTATTATAGTGTAAGGAATCCCCCATTAATAAGTCTATGTAGTTTACTCTTAAGTTTGATTTCGTGACATTTACACGCTCCTCTTTATTTTTTTTCTGTTTTCTTTTTCACCCAAAGGTTGCCTGGAAGATATTGCTATTAGCAATAAGTGCCGCCTTTGTACACTGTAAATTTTTTTTAATGTTTTTTTTCATGTTTTTGTGTAAATGTACATTAAGTGTAATAAATAAAATAAATAAATAAATAAGGGTGTATTGCAGCGTGGCAAATTGTTCTAACTCTTCAAATAACGCAAATAAGACATCCAAAGGAATTTCATTTCACTCGTAAGTAATTTAAACATGCATTTACTGTGATATTTGCAGAATAAACCTCGCGGTAAATAACTGTGCACAATAGAGAGTACTCGTATTATATGATGTTATATGTTATGTTTATTGATTTGGGTAATACTAGAATTTAATCCATCTAATAAAATATATCGTTGAGGTTTGTATGTCATTTATTTCTCAAATATGAGAAAAAGTGACAATGACGATCATATTTCAATATTTCTATTTATCAATATTTCTATATCGAGCGAAATTCCTGCAATCACGTTTCTGTACTAGTGGGTACTAGAAAAAGGTTCCAAAAAGACATCCACCCACATCCACACATTATGTCACCGAACTAGCCCTTTAAAGTGAATGTTTTTAGAAGTTTGCGTAAGAAAAAACCGGCCAAGTACGAGTCGGACTCGCGCACGAAGGGTTCCGTACCATTATCTATAAAAACGTCAAAAAAAAAACATGTCTGTTGTATGGGAGCCCCCTTAAATATTTATTTTATTCTGTTTTTTTAGTACTTGTTGTTATAGCGGCAACAGATACATCATCTGTGAAAATTAAGTCTAACTATTATGGTTCATGAGATACAGCCCGGTGACAGACGGACAGCGGAGTTTTAGTAATAGGGTCCCGTTGGTTACCCTTTAGGTAAGGAACCCTAAAACTGGCAACTAATTACAAACAAGCGGTAAAACAGGTGTCTAAAAAAGTGTCTTTTTAAATATTGAAGCTGTTAAGCTCGAGTATTAACAAAGTATCATTAAAAATTAAGCTGTTTTAAAAGCAGATTTACAGAATTGTAATTAATGTAAATATAGACATAAATAAAGCAAAACCGCCCGGGGCGGCGCAAAATAAACACGTCAAAGAGAAAATGACGTTGAGATTTAGGATTTCAATTTGCATTTCAAAAAGGCCGGCTTCGCAGAGTTTTAATATTTTGGCACATTTCATTATCAAATGGAACTTTTTGATTCCGTTCGAAGCTATAGGATTTTCTAGAAAAATATACAATTCGAGCAAATGGAGCCAGATAAGATGCCTTGGGTTATACGCATTTAGAGGCCGGCGAAAAACCCTAGTTCATAGAAACGAAATATATAAACCATTTGTAAATCATACGTAACGATATTATTAGGATACTGTGTGTTTATTCTGATTGGATTACAGAATATCTAGTAAGTAAGTAAGTAGCGTTTATTCATGAACATGTGTCAAACAATATAAAATAGGTCTTAAAATTTGTTAACAGTACACTCCATGTTGTACCCATATGGGCATATGAATATTAATTAGCAGACACCCAAATATAATTAAGTATTATCAAAAGAAATGAAACAAAGTCTTGGAGAATTAAATACAATACCTTTTTCAAAATTATTAGAATTGGATGTCAATATTATGAACAAATTAAATTGTTTTATCGTTTAAAAAGTCAATGACGCTATAATAACATTTGCCATTAAGTAGCGTAAATAATCTAGTTTTAAACAAATTTACATGCATGTCTTTAATATCGTTTGGTACCTTGTTATATATTAATGGGGCCATACAAAAAACACTCTTATGCATTGATGCATAATGCAGTGATGGATTTTTGTAAACATAGTCTATGGCGATGTTGCAAATCTAGGTTCCCAAATATATATTTTGAAAGGAAACTGATTTAAAGACGACATTTAAGCAATTTAAAATTTCCGTTGAAGGCTTATTTTTCTCATATTTCATGTTATAGTCAGTGTTCTTATTTAATATATATTTGGGAACCTAGATAGTATGTAATGCAATCGGAGTAAACACACACTACTTTAATACCTACTAGCTGACCCGGCGAACTTCGTTCCGCCTAACAGTCTAATAATATCGTGTTAACTTTAGTTAAACTTAATTTAGGATTTCATTAAGGTAATAACATTAATACAACTTTTTTTGCAAATACAGAAATGTTTTCTTGCTTGCCATTGCAAAAGAAGAATGGCAGGGACCCATGTAGTTTCAGTACCGTTGTTAGGCTTAGCGTAGGGTATTGAAAATATGCAGAAATAATAGTTCTTGGAATAACTAAGAAAAAAGGTAATCGCAGTATCTTTTTAAAACTTGGGGCTTAGATGTTATTTAATGATATCAAAACACTGTACATTAATACGTAAGGATCGAATTAATAACCAACCTCTTTTGTACTTTGCCGTAAATGCAAATGTCATCTGTCATTTCACAGAGAGTGGCTGCCAGCAACTCAGGTGAATGAAACTCTTGGTTTAAGGCCCTTAATACCGCAAAATGGCCATTTATGGCCAAACCAAAAATATTTAAAAAATGTATTATGGATTATCAACTCTAGGACAACATATGCAACATTTTTCTTTTTCGTACCACCAAAACTTCTACGTATATGAAAAATTGTTTCAACTGAATGGTGTTTTTTGGCTTGAATTTCCTACTGCTCCTAAGCGGCTTAGGCGATTTAATTCATTTATGCTTTGATAAATAGATAAACTTGATAGCTATAAATATAACATAGAATTATTCAATTGAACAATGACGCCCATGTGAAAAGTATTATTTTCTCCTATTTCGCCCTTTCAAGGACGCAGCGAGCGTCGTAACAGCCACCACACATTGTGCACTGATTTGAACGTTATTTCAATGTCGTTTCCGTCGATATTCGTACAGACAAACGTCGAGCTGCTAATTTGGCGACGGTAATCGCCTTAAACTCTTTCTACTTCTTTTGTCCAAGGCCAGCAATGACGTTTGACGTAAGACAATAATAGTGAGTGGCTATTATAGATCTATTATACGTTTCTTTATTGCTACTGAGATATTACGAATCGCGTTTTGTTACCACCATAGATTGATTTTACTTATTTTTGTTCCCGAAGTTCTAAAAATATATTGTAAACTGAAATATTACACTCCAAACTTGACCTTTATAACACAGAGAAACTTGAGTCTCCAACGATGTCTTATTAGCTGGGTACTGAGCCTGCCATTCTTCTTTAGATGTTAAATATTCACTTAGTACACATACCAGGTATTGGGTTATTTATACATCTTGAGCCTAATAGTTAGGTACCTAATACATTAACAATAAAAATTAAGTAAATTGTGGTTTTTTTTTTACATTTTACACATTAGGCCTCTTCTCTCTAGCGCCAATATTGCGATACTGCATGTTAAAGCACTTTCTGATATACAACATTTTTTGTTTTGTTATCCGGCGCAAAAACAAATAAAGCTGATGGTTTGGCGACACGTGAACATGCCACATACAATTGACCATGAGAAAAACATGCATTTTCTAGATTTAGACCACAAACACTCAAGGATTGTCCTTGTGACTTATTAATCGTCATGGCGAATGCAAGACGGATCGGAAATTGAATTCGCTTGAACTCAAAGGGTAAATCGGTTGGGATCATCGGAATCCTCGGAATGAGAACTTCCTCACCTTTGAATTTTCCTTTGAGTATCGTCGCGTGTATCACATTCACCATCAGTTTTCCAATCACCAAACGCGTACCGTTGCATAATTTTGGTTGGTTGAGATTTCGTAGCATGATGACTACTGAGCCAACCTTAAGTCGTAAATTATGCGGTGGTAAGCCAGGCACATCCAAGGAGTTTAAAAATTCAGTCGGATAGTTGGTAGCTTCGTCTACGTTTGTTACACTGTCAATAGATTTAAATGAATGCAGCGTACCAACGATTTGATTCTGAATTTCAACATTTAAGTCATCCACATCTTTGTTCTTAGCCGCCAAAATGGCTCGCTCACTCAACCATTTATTGTTTTTGTGGTTAGCAATGATGTTCGGGAACACTTGGTTGATGAGCTCGTCTTTTGATGACACGAAATTGCAAAAATTTGGAGGAAACGAAATAAATCCGTTCGATTTGTCGACAGGAACACAACCATTACCAATAGCCAGCAATTGCTTGGAGAATTCTTCAGCAGATGGATCGTTCAGCAATGTAACTCTCATGTTTTCTGTGAGCTGAAGTTTCTTCACATAGCGCCACAGATTTGAGGCTTTGAGGCGATTTCTTGGTCTTCTTCAGTTGATTGATTCGTCCTGTTCCGCAGCCTAACTGCATTACGGCTTTGTTGGGAAATATTAGATCTTCTTGGTCGCGGCATTGTTAATTAGGTACTTCTCCAAAACAACAAAACAATCCAACCGACCGACCGGTACATAACCTCAAGCAATCGATACGCAATACGATTTTTTTTTTCAATTTGACGGCTGCTGGTTTGTTGTCTTTGCACTTTGAGCTGTCAAATTGCATTGCGACTGTGGTGCCACCGGTGTTTTTTTATATTTCAACAGATGGCACCACATGCTATTTGCATTCGTAAAATTAATTAATTAATTTATTGTTATTAGATAACTTATCCGATATTTTATTACTTATTCTGCTATTCGGAGCGGAGAAGAATCCACCAAAAAAGAGATAACTAACATCGGTAACTAACACGACTTTGTTTTATATATTTAGATGATTTACAAATGATTTTGGTATTTCGTTTATATGAACTAGGGTCGCTCCGCCTCGCCGCCCTCTTAAGTTATTCGTAAATTATTCATGTACCTAAATAATTACTACAGGAAAAAGTTTTGTATGAGCACTAGCTTTTGCCCGCGGCTTCGCTCGCGTGGAAGACAACATTTCACGCAACGATTATCGGTTATTTTATCAACACCCCTTTTATAGCCTATATGTTGGCAAGGGTGACTACGATGATAATTAAAACCGCATCGAACTCCGTTGAGTGGTTCTCGATTTAAAAAGGAACATACAGACAAAAATTGCAAGAATTGTAGTTTTGGTCTCAGTACAATACTACCTATAATATTAATATATAGCTATAATTAATTTAAAATTTCGCAAAAACGTAAAATGCACAGTCACGATTTTTTTTGCTACTTTATTATTAGCATAAAAAAGAAACAAACAGGATCAGCTGAACTTTCTCTGACGGTATTTAGATAAGTAAAAACTTCTGAGGCGAGGAGATAGAAAGTGCTACAAACAGTGCAAGATATGCTAAAAGTACTACGATAACGCTACAAGTGCTACGTCATTGAGAGTAACCAATGACGTAGCACTTGTAGCGTTTAATCGTACGCAGTGGGATCGAATAGTGATAACTAAAATAATACTAATATTGCAAAAATATTTCGTATTGCAAAAAAGTAGTTACATCAGACCGTCTGACTGTTAAGAGGCATTTCCAAAAATCACATTTTTGTATGGCATGCTCTTCTGGATCGCAATTTTCTTGGAATTTGGAGTAAAGTTCATTTTTTATTTCGGTCTCACTAACTGGAGTGATTATCAATAAAATCACTGAATTCGACTAGTTAAAAATAATAGGTAATTGAATGTGATTTTGTTTTATTTAATACAAAAAATCGTGGTAAACTGGCGAAATGATTTTCCACAAATAGTGTTATAAAAAATACTCAAGAAATAAGGACCGTTGGTGCCGATTGGTTCTCTAGCGATTTTTTATTGTAACATCAGACAAACAATGTGGTACCTGTAAAACTGGTTTAGATTTTGTAATTACCTTATGTAGTATGGGAGTGGACAAACAATTTTAATGTATGTTCGTGTACAATACAGTTTCATAATCAAACAACGCATCTGTTTTAAACTAACATCCGGCACAACTCAATTACGCCGACTGTGGAGCATGGAACGCCTATGTTTAACTTTATTTAGTTTTAACGACGAACGGGGGGGGGGGAGGTAGGGAAATGTGTACGTACCACAGAACATATTAATAAGGAATAGAAATGTAGAAATGCCATGACCCGCATCAAGGCATAACCCGTGGGCCTCTCATTTCTCAACCGAACGCGTTAGAACAAACATATTGTAAAAGTGGTGTATTGCAGCGTGGCAAATTGTTCTAACTCTTCGAATAACGCAAATAAGACATTCAAAGGAATTTCATTTCACTCGTAAGTAATTTAAACATGTATTTACCGTGATTTACGGAATAAACCTTGCGGTTAATAAATTTTCAACATTACCATGAAATATTTATCGTTGTAGGAAATAGCGTTGAAATTAGACAATATTTTGTCCATTGCAGGTTATAAAGAGTGTCACACATTGAGTTAGAATATTAACGCCGCAATGTATATTTTTTCAAACATTATCTACTTGGACCTAACTGTGTCATAGTACGGCCGCTGGTCATGGCTTTTTACACATATGTATAATAGCTTGGCACAGTGCCATGACGTGTTTGGTATTTCACATCTAAGATTCATAGATATACGGTGTAATTTTGGCTGTATGAATAAAATCTATGTGTGCGCCGCGTATGTTTACTAACTAGGTAATACTAACGTTATTCCAAAAAGCGGCGACAGCTGTGCTCGTATAAAATTTATATCATGCCATCCCCGTGGTACGTACTCTTAATAAATCATGTATTATGTAGTAATCGTTCTTTGGTAAAGTTATTTTAAATTAAAACGTTATCGTTTAGAATTTTTTGATCAGTCAACGTTATATCTTAATCTGAGATAACTTTATTGAAAATAACTTAAAATGCAGAAAATTATGTTGAGATTTCGATTAAAGAAGGTGATGATGAGTGAGGCAGCACTTTAATAATGTTTACAAAAAATAAGACATGGAGTAAGAAAAATAAAAAACTTAAGCTTAATATAAAACTTAATATAAACGTAATATAATTAAAAGGACAAGTTGGAGAAATTTAGTAAATTGCTTAAACAGACCTTCACCTGAAGTTTCTTAATAATTTCAAAGTCTGGTGCCAGTGAACATTTACAATACTTTTCCGGGGATCCCATAATAACACACAATTTTAACCTATTTACTCACAAACGGACGAATTCGTCCAAAGCTACAACAGACTTCTAATGATATAATTTTTTTTGTTAGTAAGCAGGTTAAGCTTAATTGGTTCAGCTGTTCATGTCCAGCACAAAATCTTCAGGAACTTCACGAAAAAGTTCACCATTTTACAACAGAACCAAAAAAAAAGAGTTCCCATAAAAAAGGTTAAATACCCTCAGAGAAAAACAAATGTCCAAGTCGGTCCGTTCTAAAAAGGTCTTGCATTGTAATTCGCAAAATGCAATACAAATCCCATACTTGTATTAAAACTCGTAAATTCAGGCAACTTGCTAACAAAAGGAGCACGGAGTAATATAACGAACTAAAAAGAAGAAATACCTTCATAAGGTTCTGAATGCGAATTCAATTTTCTTAACAAAGAAAAATGACGGGACAAAAAATTTTCGGTAAGAAAAGTCTTGAAGAAATTCTCCGCTTGAATAAATATTTCTTGAGAGCTCCAGACGAACCGAGTTTACTTATATTATAATACAATGTTATATATATGTTAGCGGCAAAACCTGGTTTTAGTATAATAATAGATCTTTACCTATGAAATTGCCAACATTTTCTTACAGATTCATGAGTTCGTAATTCCTGTAATTCAATAGCTATTTCAATTATTTGTTCTTTGTTTGAAAGTTGATTTCAAGGTTTTAACATCTACGTATTAAATGTTGTTTTTAGTTTCAGATTTAAAAAATTAAATATTCCAAAACAATTCGTTTTAAATGCCACCAATTTCCTGACACTTTTCAAAAAATAAATTCATGTTGCTGTTAGCTTAATGTTGTCTCATTCACACACAAAAGAAATGACATAATTTGGATTTGTTATTCTTAAAAAAAATGCTTCCTTCAAATTCTCTATAGAAAACGGCAGTTTCATATGTAAAGCCTGATATATACATGAATTACATGACTAGACTAGGGGTCGGAATACCGGGGGCCGAAAATTAAATTAATAGGTACGTGATTTTGTCTTTTATTACAAAAGATTTTTAGTGAATAACGTAATTTTGCATGTCAAAACTTTTCATTTGATAACCATATCATGTGGTGGATCGAAGTGGTAAAAGAGTCCGCATCTTGGGGCGTCTCCCATATTGGATTCATAATGATGTCACTTAGCTTATCTTATTCTCCTCGTCAAATACTTTCTTTTTCCTATGCTTGACAGAGAAAAAATGTCGTCAGTAAGTTTATCGTATATTCCTCGTCAAATCTTATTTTTTGATACAGATGTAAAGGAGGTTAGTATAGAAATAACATATCGCCAGCTTGTCGCGTCCGCCATATTAGATTTAGAATGTAGTCAATTAATTTATCATGCATTATCATAAAAACCAAACATGTGTGCAAAGTTTCAGTTCAATATTTTGGGAGGAACGGTTTAAAATTCAGTTGCAAGATTTGAACACGGACATACTGCTAGGTGGTAGAGCTGATGCCGAGCTCGACTGTGGAGGTACCATCATCTTACTCGCAAATCCCCCGAAGTTATTCGGGGGAAAGTAAGAGGACAGCTCTCAGGCACAAAACCAAGTGGCCCACCATGTCTAGGACCGATTGATGGCGGTATATCCATACCCAATTGCCAGCCTTTTAAGGGGCTTAATATCGCCAAATGGGTACTTTCTAAAGCCTACTCCTCGTTTATAGCCAAACCAAAAATATTGAAAAAATTTATTATAAATTTATCAACTATTAAACAACATATGCAACAATTTTTTATTTCATACCACCAAAACATCTATATGAAAAAAAATTTCAACTGAAAGGTGTTTTTTGGATTGAATTCCCTACTCCTCCTAAGCGGCTTGGCTGATTTAATTCATTTATGCTTTAATAAATAGATAAACTTGATTGCTTTAAACATACCATAAGATTATTCAATAGAACAATCACGTCCATGTGAAAAGTATTATTTTCTCCTATTTCGCCCTATCAAGGACGCAGCGAGCGTGAAAACAGCCACTATGCATTGCGCGCTGATGTGAACGTTATTTCAATGTCGTTTCCGTCGATATTCGTAGCGACAAACATCGAGCTGCTAATTTGGCGACAGTAATCGCCTTAATAAAACAGACTGGTGACGGCGTCACTGGAGCGAGGGTTTCAGCACCATGCTCACCAACCTGCTCGACCAGCGTGTGTGAGTATGGGCATTACTTCCAGGAGGATCGCCAACTGTGGCGAAATCTTAGAAAGGCCTATGTCCAGCAGTGGACGAAGACAGGCTGATGAATGGATGGATGGCTACTACTGGCAGGTAAAATTAAATAAAAGCTTGTAATAATAAAAAGAGAGTTCCAATGTCGACTGTTATAGAAACAGACTACTTTCGAAAACAACTCTGACACGCTCTCGGGAATATATACAGCGACGATGTTTTTATAATAATTAAAATAAACGCAGGCAAGTCTAGCACGGAGGATGTAGGTTGAACTAATCCTCGTCGTGCGAGCCAACGTTTGTTCTGTAAACAAGCAAATGCGGGTAGATGTAAACATCTTCCGTCGCTTGTTTACACGCAGCTGCAGAGTGCAGCGCACTGTGTGGAAGCACTATCACTGTGGACTACGGTATTAGACATTATTGGGTTGTAAAACTAAAATAGTATGCCAAAAATAGGCTCGACCCACCCAATTTTCACAAATGACGTGCAGATAAATTTTTTATCCCAAAAATATGGATAAATAAAATGTTTGATCAAACTAAATATTGTTTAGTTCCGCTTTAACATGGGATTATGTCAATCCACAGTGTTCTAAGCCTGGACGATCTTACTAAAAAAAAACTATTGGCTAAGAGTACTCGTACAACTGAAAATCAGCGCAGTGGCTTGCCTCTGCATTATGCTGAGTTGAGGACCTTTTCCACTACCACAGCACTTACATTATTTATTAGTTTTAGTTGTTTTTTTTTCTTTTTAATTGTTTAATTTTAAAATGTGTATTTTTTGTTTTCTTTGTCGTGTAATGCTGTGGAAATGGAATAAAGAAGTTATCTATCTATTTATCTACTTTATATGTACAATAGTTTAAAATAACCAGGTTTTACATTGTCGTAAAATTAGATGCAAATTCCTAAAATCCAATTATTTTGAAGTGTCTATAAAATATGACACCGGTTACCAGTATTTCCTTTTGTTAGGTGGTTGACATGTCATCAAATAATCTAACATTAAAAATCACAGGTTTGAAGTATCTACCAATGATTAAAAAAACAAGAGCGCTTAGTTTTGCGCCATCGCAAAGTTACCAATGGAAATAAGAATATCAAAATTTTTGAATTTCTGGTTTTGATTTACCAATGGAAACTTTGTGATGGCAACATATACAATACGTTACGTTACAATACGTAGGTAATAAGGTTTTAAGTGTTCTGTTCCGATTAATTAGAAAAAGGCGGGTTTTTCACAATCCGGCTGCGAAACCGCTCTTAAAGAAAATCGATATCCCACTCAGCTGAACTTTATAATCCACTTGTTACAACTGGATACTGAGAGCATCGTTTAGAGGCACCATTTCCCAGTATTAGTGGTCGGCCGTACAAATCTGGGAGCGCTTTGAACCGTGCATCAATCGGATTAGTTGTTCCCGCAGTACGGATTAATTGGAGTTCTGATTGCATATACGACTCCGTTTCTGCTACCTGCATATTGAATTGTTTGAGTGATAGTTAGGAGCGATTCTGGATTAGTGGATCCGAGTGATTGTGATCTATTCGCGGTTTGAAAATCGGATGTCATCGTCGCCGTTTGGTGTCTAACATTGTTCATATAATTTATTACATTCATGTGTAGTGGAAGTTCTTAAAAAATAATGTACAGTTTACATATAAATTTCGACCTTCCAAGGTCTAGATGCGGACCGCAGTGCGCCGCTGGTCTAGGCGATCTCGGTGAAGCTGTTTCTAATTCATTTTTTTAGGGTTCCGTACCCACAAGGTAACCAACGGGACCCTATTACTAAGACTCCACTGTCCATCTGTCCGTCTGTCACCAGGCTGTATCTCATAAACCGTGATAGTTAGACAGTTGAAATTTTCACAGATGATGTATTTCTGTTGCCGCTATAAGAACAAATACTAAACAACAGAATAAAATAAATATTTAAGGGGGCTCCCATACAACAGGCATGTTTTTGCCGTTTTTATAGATAACTAGCTTTTGCCCGCGGCTTCGCCCGCGTTGATTAAGTTTTTGGATAGTCGTATCGAAACTGTAAATATTTTTAGTTTTAGTAGTTGACTTGACTTTGATTTGGAGTATTTAAAGTGTTTTTGGTTCTCATCATCTCTAATTTGATCCCTATGTAAAGTTTTTTTGGCGAGGCTGAAGACCAAGACACGTTTCCGTCTTTGCCGAGACCGAAGCCCGAGCCGTTTTGCAGATTAACACTATTTGTTGTTCTCTGAATTAATCCTCTGCTAATGTGTAACGGCTGTCTTTGATAACTGATTTAATCCCCTAGTATAGCATGTTTGGCGAGGCTGAAAGCCGAGCCGCATTTCCAGTCGACACTATCTTTTGTTTTCTAATTAATTTTAGTCATCTGCTTAAGTATCATTGGAGATCTTTGGCGAAGAAGAAGGCCGGGCTGCGTTTCCGAAAAGCACCATTTTTGTTCTCTGAATTAATCCTCTGCTAAAAGGTCTTTGGCGAGACCGAAAGCCATGCCGCGTTTCCAAACGAAAAATTTTTTTTGGTTACTGATTTTATATAAAGTAGCGTATGTCTTATTTAAGGTCTAGAACTACATTTAAAGCAGTTTTAGCCCTATAAGTTCAGGAGGTACGGTGTGAAGATGTGTATCACTTTTCTATAGTAACTTGAAACCCAATTGCCTCTGAACTGATTAATGGGATAAAAAGTGGTCTACTATGTCCTATTCCAGGTCTAGAACTACATTTGTGAAAAGTTGAGCCTAATCGGTTTAGTAGGTATGGCGTGAAGGAGTAACAGTACATCACTTTTCTATAGGAACTTGACAACCCATTGCCATCCTATGGGAACTAATTTATCGGATATAAAATAGCTTTTGTCCTATTCCAGGTTTAGAACAACATTTGTGCAAAGTTTCAACTCAATCGGTTCATCAGTTACGGCGTGAAAGAGTAACAAACATGCCAACTTTATACAACTTTAACAACTTTTTAACCATCCCAACTTTCACATTTATAATATTAGTTGGATGTACCTTACATGAGAAGAGTGCATCCGCAAGACGAAAGAACATGAACTCATCCCTTAAATTTTTATGGACATCAAAACACTAATTTTCTATTCCTTTTTTTGGATTTAGAAAGTACTTGCGAAACACACTCCTAATACTTGCAATATTTGTGAGATACATACATTATGTCACTTCTAATTATATAGCCAAAAATACATACTCAAGACTAGGTAAGTGGTCAGTGACCCTTTTTGAGAAAAAACACAATAAAAACAATAGGTTTCCTTTACTAATTGACTGGGGGTTATTCTTAAATTAGTATAGGGCACAAATTTTATTTTGTGTTTTTCGCTAAAAGGGTCATTGCACCTTGGTCTTGACCACTTACCGAGTCTCCCGTTTATACGGACGGACAGACGGACTTGAAATTGAAGTACTCTCCGAAGACAACTCCATCCCCCTTTTCACCCCTTCGGGGTTGGATTTTTCACAAACGCTGAGACACGTATAAAGTAATTTTTAATTGTCAGTCTAAACACAAAATTTAAAGATCCTAACTTCGAAACAGACGAACTTTATTATAAAGAACTTTCATACTAACTTTCATTTTTTTTACCGTCATCTAGACCTCACCGAGCCCTGTTCTAAGAGTACCATGAACATGGGTCTAGCATCAGCCGTTTGGGAGATATAGGCCTGTAAAGTTTTGACACTTTCGGCAGACAGATCTCGTCGAGACCTTTTCCTAGACACCCATCAACATGGGTCTAACTCCAGCCGTTTGGGCGATACAGGCCGTCAAAGTTTTGACATTAAAAAAAATTTTTTTTGGCATCCCGTGGTCCAACCGCTAGAGATGCACTACGTTCCGTTTAAAAGATATTTTGCTTGGATATAGATAGATATAGATAGATAGATAGACAGATAGATAGATTGTGGATATATAGATCGATAGATAATCTCAAAAGGAAAAAATGGAACCCTAATAGAATCACTTGTGTGGCTGTCTGTCTGTCCGTCGGTTACAGTCGATTTGCTCTAGCACACATACTTTCAAGAATTTTCATGTCCACTATATTAAATTGCAAAATCGATGCCATTTTCACAATAAACGTCTCAACAAACCATAAAAACGACACCCATATTGATATTTACAGATTTCAACATTTAAACCCCATCACACCCCAACAGGGCATGATGGTATTTCACGTCTACTACGTTGTATTTTAAAATCGTAGTCGTTTTCGTGATCAGCGACCCGATAAACCATACAAACGATAAACATGTTGATTTCAAATTCAAATTCAAATTCAAATAGTTTATTTTGCAAAGCAGGTATAGATATATACACTTTTTACACGTCAAATTTAATCTAATAAAGAAAATATATGTAATAAAATAATAAATGTACATTAACTAAATTAAAGGTTTATTTAATTTATGTAGCAATATATTTACGATTAAAATGATAGGTAAAATATATATTATACAAGGTAAAATCCAATCAGCCGCCCGAACCCATACCGGAGACCCGGCCAGGGACCAGGAACAAAGTTCAATGATCACCAACCGAGCCCCCAGCACGAATCCAGGCGGCCGACCAAATCCCATCCTATATACTACATACTAATAGGTTACATATATAAATACATGCCTACCTCCGCCCATTCGATTAGTCTTGCTAAGAAGAAGGGCAAGAAACTTAGCAAGATTATGTCTTCATTTTCAGAATTTGTTACCCCATTTCCCCCAATTAGGGGTTGAATTCTGAAAAAACCTGAAACACGTATTTACTCATTTATTGATAAGAGTACTCCTGTGAAGTTTCGAATAAAATAGTCTAACTATTCTTGTTTCCCCATACAAACTTTGGAACCCCGTTTCACCCTCTTAGGGGGTGAATTTTGAAAAATTCTTTCTTAGTGCACCCCTAGGCCTCTAAAGGAACCTACTTTCCAAATTTGGAATCTCTAGACCCAACGGTTTGGGCTGTGCGTTGATATGTCAGTCAGTCAGTCAGTCAGTCAGTCAGTCAGTCAGTCAGTCAGTCAGTCAGTCAGTCAGTCAGTCAGTCAGGTTCTTCTTTTATATATTTAGATGGTACGGAACCGTTCGTGCGCGAGTCCAACTCGCACTTGACTGGTTTTTCCATCTTATAATGCACTCTACCAAGGTCCATAAAACCAGCCACGGTGACGCTACAAACCCTTCTACGTGTATCTTAATGTACCGTCCAACCTAGCACCGAAGCATATGTAAACCGTCTAGCACCCATTGAACTATCGTCGTACTGAAATAAACGGCTGAACTCCTGACATCAACACGCTGGGCGCCGCCTACACCAGTTTCATGGCGAACTAAATGGTAGTAAGTTCCGAACGCTGCACTAATATCTCAGTTAGATTGATGAAGCAGTTGTGATAACGAACGTTTAGCTGGTACTACGTTCTCTTGCGAATGGAAACTATGAAGCTCTCAGCGAGTGATAACGTGATAAGATACTTTCTGGAGGAACTAAATGTAAAAAAAACCCGGCCAAGTGCGAGTTAGACTCGCGTACCTAGGGTTCCATATTGTGGATGATAAATTCAATTTTGTCTTTTTTTTTTCGTGAACTTCTCAACCGTATTATTTTTCCTGTAATCTTTATGTTAACATATATTACCATGATTTTTTTTCATATTTTTCGGTCTACCAGTTTTAGAGATAAGGGAGGGATATACATTTTATATGGCTTTTCAAGGATTTCTCGAAATAGATGCAATTATATATAGCCAAACTAAATATTTTACAATCAGCTTTTTAATACCTACAATTTGATACCTACCCATATTGTATTTTCATAAAATATTTATTTTACTTCTTTTTTTATATTCCTCATTTGTACTCAGTTTTTTTTAATCGCTATAGTTTTCCTGTAATGGGCCAGTTATGATCTATAATCTACATTTTTTTTATATTTTTCGGTTTACCAGTTTCAGAGATAAGGGGGGGACATACATATTTTTGTGGGTTTTCTAAGATTTTTCGAAACCAGTGCCAGTAAATATAGTAAAAGTATATATTTTTACAATAAACTTTTTAATATCGACATATTTTTCTCACTTTTGTTTTGGAAATATTTTGAACAATTTCCAACATACATTTTTTTTTACACTGGGAAAATTAATGCTATTTTTGTGCCAAATTTAATGTCTTCATCTTTAACGGTGCTAAAGTTATGAGGCTGTGACATACGGACGGACGGACAACGGAGTCTCAACATAAAGATTCCTTTTGTGCCTTTTAGGTACTACGGAACCCTAATTATATCAGAAAGCAAGAATTCAGATATCATCCCTTTCACATTCTTATATTAAACGAAGGTATTTATGTAAATGCTGAACTTGAATAAATTAAATCTTCGAAGTACATTGTAACCACATAAATAGAAAAACCATTATTTTTTGATACGATTTACTTTTATAAATTTGTAGCAGTTGATCAAAGAGAAAAAGATTCTCGCAATTTGATACAAGCAAGAAGACACTTTCATTTTATTTATTCTTAGTGTAGTTGAAAGAAAAGATACTAGCTCCAGGCTCGAAACAAGATAGATACTAACTCCAGGCTTGAACGAAAATCGAATTGAGAAAGAAGTAGGCGAAGATTCAAAAGAAATAAGTAGGTACAAGACGTAACGCTTGCACCCAAAGAGGATTTCTTACAAAAAAATAAATTGAACAAGTCTTCTCAACCGCCCGACAGACACCGCTCGGATGATATCGCCTTCAGAATTTTAATATTTTACGCTTTTGTTTGATTTATTGCCCTTTCTTGCCGGAAAACCGCCTTTTGCCATTTTGTAGCGCCTTCTTGAATCTTTAAGTCAGAACGGGAAACGATAACAATTTATAATATTATTAAAACTCGCGTGAGCTGACACACTGAATAATTATTACATGCGGCTTTAACACTCACGTGTGATTGTTGTTCAACTCACCTACATAAAACTCCGGCTTGCCACTCCATCAACCCACCATCGCCCATCCGGTGTTGAGAGGGCTCCGATCTACTTGCTCTTTGTGAGAGGCTTAACTGATAGGATTGGACACCTGCTTCGCCGGAAGTACAGTGTGAAAACTATCTTCCGAGTCACCACCAAACTACGGAACTGGTTAAGATCTCCAAAGGATCGAGACCCTCTCAACACACCTGGAGTGCGATTGAAAATGGAGTGAAAGAGCCGTGCGATTGTGGCAAAAGCGTAACGTGCCCACAAGACTGTCCGAACATATTCGGTCCATGAAGAAACTGGACATTTTGATAACAATTTTAGTGAAAAAAAAAAACAGTTTATTTAGAAATTAACTATAAATTTTTCTACCCGCAGTTTTTTTGCGCAATATTTATTGTTAGTCAGTTTATAATTGATTATAATTATAAGTAATGAAAATAATAATTATCCATATAATGTGACTTATCTTTTGATCTAACTGATGTGTACCGCTGTCCCTGCGGAGCAACGCGGGTCGACGCAATGCCGGCCGTCTTTCTCGCCATGCAACGATCAATGACATTCTCCGGAGGGCCCTTGCTACCGCCAATGTTCCGACTATTTCTGAACCTCCGGGTATAGTTTGAGAAGATGGCAGGAGGCCCAATAGGATGTCATTGATTCCGCAGAAGCATGGGACGCCGCTAGTATGGGACGCTACCTGTGTCGAAACGCTGGCGCCCTCCTATGTCAAACAAAGCTGTAGAACGCCTGGCGTCGCAGCGACAACTGCAGCAGAGGACAACAAATGGTGGCGTAAGTATGCTATGCTATCAAGCCGCTGCTTATTTGCGTCGTTTGGTGTCGAGACTTTGGCCCGGAAGCGCGACTACTTTTTAAGGAACTGTCGTCGCGCCTTGTTGAAACTACGGGTGACCGGAGGGCTGGTGCTCACCTCGGCCAGATCATTAGTTAGATTAGTCTGGCCATCTAAAGAGGTAATGTCACATTCTAGGCACCCTGCTCCGGGACAGCTGTCTCGATAATGTGTTTTATTTCTAAGTTATTTTTATTTTTTTCATTTGTGATTATAATGATTATTTGGTTAACAGTATACTTAAAGAAAATTGTTTCGAATAAAATTATCCATATTAATGAACCATTTGCATTACGCACGAACAAAACCGTGTTATACAAATTTATTTAATTAAAGATAGCCCAAGGATATATCCAGGGATAGTGGACCGAGATAATAGGTGAAACAGTTGGCTTATAGTGTAATAATCATACGTGAGTGTTAAAGCCGTTACTTAAAAACAATTTAGTATGTCAGCTCACGCGAGTTTTAATAATATTATTAGAGATTATATAATTATTAAGGAATCCATCGCTCGGGAAAAATATTTGGGATGCAATCTATCAATTAATCCACCCTAAAAATAAAAAACGTCGTTACGCGCAAACCTCCACAAAAACGCTGTCACCACATTGTGTGGTGTCTATGGAATGTTTATTTATTTATTAATCACATGTTATTATAATATTTTTGGCTGAGTCCATTAACATTATCTAGATCTATGTGTAAGTTCAACTAAAAACCGTAAAATTTGAGTAATATCTTAAATACAAACCGCTAAAATACATAAATTTAACGGTTTTATACCAAAAGTGTAACCGAATTTGCTTTTATTGTTTCAGATAAAATCAAAAAATGAATATGGGTCAAACGTTGAAAATGTTATTTAAATTAATAATAACCAAAAATAATCTTTGAAAACGTCCACAGTCTTGCCAAAATGTGGTTTCTCCTGAAACAAGTATTCAATTTTGCGCCGGTGACGAAATCGGCACGATTTTATTGTCCTTTCAAGTTTCATGGAACGTGCACCTTATAGAGAAATGAAACAGCATGACATTTGGTCACGCCCACAACTGAGTTGGTCGCGTCATGACGACCACCCTTAAGGATGGATTAGAAATATATATTGCGATCAAATAATTCCTCCTATATAGCTAAAAACAATATACATACATGTCACTGTAAGATTGTAAAATTTAATAGTTTATAATGTGCCGGATCGGACTCTATTATGACCACGATCCGTCTTGTTACAAACAAAAAAAAGAGAGAAAAGAAACAAAGAAATACGGGATTCATTTCAAAATCATTAAATGAAACTATTCACAAAGTAATAAAAATATCACACTTAGTATGGCTTTCAAACCATTACGGATCCTTAAATGAAAGCCAACGCATAAAATATTTTAGAACAACGAACTGTTAACGGAAATTCTGCTTTAAAGTATTAGGCTTAAGGTAGAATTTTGTAATAGTAGCGTAAAACACAAAGATTGGTCTTAACGTAAAGAAGTATCAAATATTATCGAATGTTAGCGAATGTTATTAAATATTACCGGAAAGTACTGGCCATGCTCCGTGAGTTTTACCTATGCTCAGTGAGTTTTACCTATGCTCAGCGAGTTTTACCTGTGCTCGGTTGTGTCTGGAAGTTATTGGGTTGGTGGGGATATAAAAATAGGTCCGATTCGGGAAATGGCAGTTCTTATCTACGACTAAATCCGCGCGGACGTGACGCTGCCCGATTGAGGTGCGAGTTTCCGGTTATAATTTATTTTAATTATAAAACGTTTGTAATATAGGGCTCTCAGGCAAATAATTTTTAAATTTAGGCAGGGAAGTAAAAGTATTAGTTTAGGATTGCCTGAGTAGTGTATATGGGCTTGTGTGTAAGCCTAGATAATAACCGCGAAAGTGAAATAAGTGAAAAATCCCTTTTCTGTGAAAGATAAGGTTGAAATGTGCTATGTGATTCACTAAATATAGTGATTTTTTGTTTTGCTATGGATTGCTTTCATCGGCAGAGTTTGTGAGTAATAGGATAATCAAGTCCTAATACTTCTAGAAGTGTTTCTAAAATTTATTTTGACCTACTGAATCTATTTATTTTGCTTGCGAAATTCCTCTAATTTTTATGTCTTGATTTTGTGTGTATGCTTGCCAATTTGTTGTTTAAATTCTTCAGGACGCTATTTCTTGTATTCCTATTTGCATGATCTTTATCAATGTGCAGAGCATGTGAATTAAATTTTGGGCAAAACTAAACAAAGAGACCCTTTAATTGCTATATAAATTATTAGAGTCAAATTAGATTCTTTTAGAGAAAATTTAATATTCTCATTGGAAAATTCATGTATGGGAGTTTGATAAACAGGCCCAAATTCATTGAAATAAATAAAACTGTGCCTAAGAAATATATTATTTTAACGAAAGAGATATAATTTCAATATATTAATTTTTATAATACAAAATGATGTGTCTGTTTGTACTGAATAAATAATATTCTTTCATTTTAACTGGTATATTGAGACCCAGGCTATAACACTATATACCTATGGAATAGTGAAGCCAGAAAGTTAAAATGGTATAAAATAGATGCTTGTGAACTAAAAATAAAGTTCTAATTTATTTTAATAAGTCAGTAAATAAGACTTGATTGTTTTATTGAAATTATTATCACTCATAGTCAAGAAAATAGCCAAGACTTATGTATGATCGAAGGGAACCTTTCTTGTTATTTACAATCCTTACTAAATATAATTTTTAGTGAAATAGTAATTAAAAATATATTAAATTTATTTATATAAAGGTAATTTATATTGACTTATTTCATATAGAGACTACTAAGTCTTAAAAGGGTTCATTAAATGAAACCTAGGTACATATGAAATAAGGTACTTACAGAAATTGGTTTTGGTAATTGGTTTATGGAAGGTACCATGTGATGATTAGCTTCCGATATGTCAGGTAGCACTTTCTGATGGATTCAATATCTTCCAATTTATTTGATTAATCTAATAAAAGTATCTATAGATAAAATGTATAGAAATATGTACCTTATTTTTAAAGTACTAAGCTTCATTTAAATACAAACTACAGTTCAGAAATACTATTATGTAATAGTTTTTTTGTAATCCAAAAGTTTCACAAGTTCAGTTTAAAGGTCAATATGATTTGCTGCCTACATACCCTTAAGTAACTTGTTAGAAAGATAAATATTACATATTTCAAACTTATAGAAGTTCAATAAAGGGTTCCTAAAGATTATACATAAGTTACAACTGTTATGTAATTTCATAAATAATAATATAGCTGTTAAGTTCTTTATTTACTCAAAATACAATCATAATATCCAAAGTTCGCAAAATCTAAAACTAAATTAAATTTATTTCTAGTGCAGACAGACATTTTCATAAATAATTTTAATCAGATAAGCTCTCATATATTGATTTTACCAATATCTTTAAGGTAATGACTTTTGATTGATTTTCCAATAAAATTAACACCTAGAGTCAAATATGGTAGGAAATATTTACATTTAGTATTCATAATTTTGTGGTCTAGATAGTTGTAGAATGGTTCATTACAGAATTGCTTTGAAAAGAACAGGGGTTACTACTTGGTTCACAATGTATGGTTATTTATCAGACGATCACTCTTCAGGCCTTAGTTTTAAATCTGTATCAAACGATCCAATAGGAGTAGTTAATATAATGTTATTGGGGTTCAAGTTATGAGTAGATAATAATAGTAAATAGTAAATGGGTTCAGTCAGATCCAGTCACTTCAGTATTTTCATAATTAAAATTGTATTCAGTGGTAAAGGGGGGGGGTACAATCTGGTGGTGCCGTTTCCCAGTATCCATTAATTAAGTTATTTCAAATGTTCTGGTGTACTTTTGTGGAGGTGGTTTGATACAGCAATGTGGCCCTTACGGTCACAATCTTTTGCCGGAATAAAGATAGAAGCAATTTAGTAATGAACCATAGTTGGTAGAGCTTTTGTTGTGCTTTAAGTAGAAAACTAATGTAAATGATGGACATCCTCTTCTTTTAAACCATAAAGTAAGCTTCAGTATAATGCACGGGCGGTAGAAGTAAGACTTGGTTGTGTCATCGGCTTCTTTTTTTTGAGGGAGGGGTTTGTCCGAGGTTCAGTGAAGGATTTTTGAGTGATTGTTTCTTGCTTGAAGCCTTAAACCTGGAAAAATTAAATGAATTATGAATAAGGTCCAATTCTTAGTTTTCACTCAGTATTATAAGGTCAATACTTCAAAAATATGAACACTTTGTCATTGATTTTTATTAAAAACTAATTTATTTTCTTAGACTGTTTTAAATTATGAAATGAATACTTAATATATAGTAAACATATGAGTTATAAAATGTTAGGCACTGCAGTAAGAGAGTTGGTAAATAGGGGGAGACTAGTATTTATAAACTGTCTACATTTGCTAAACTAAACTGAGAGATCTTTGTCTATAATAACGGGAAGTATATTATAGTTACTTACCATGGGTAAATGACAAAGTGGAGGCTTCTGGCTTTATTGTTATTGCACCAAATTTGGGTTGCCATGAAGATTGACAACCGTTATATCCATTGGAGTTACATAAACAGTTCTGAAAGAGAATTATTTTGTCGGTAAACAATTTTTACAACTGGAAAATTAGAGTATCTGTGTTATTAATCTTGTATTTCAATCTATCAGTTTGAGAAAATTATATTTTATTTCAATTCAATTCAATTCAATGCCATTTTATTTGGCTTCCGATAATGTGGACTCCGCACATTAGTTCCGCCAATGTCAAGTTTTTTTTTTTTTTTTTTTTTTCTATTACTTTGTACACAAGACGCACAGTGATTAAATAACAATTAGGTACCTACAACTAAACGAAAATTATAATCTCATCGATCTTCCGCGAGTGCAATAAAATAAAGATAAAAAATAAATAAAATTAAAAGGCATATAGAGAAAAAAAAAACAGGAAAGAACTAGAATTAGGTACCTACAGTAAATATTGCTAATAGGATTATTCCTTTTATAATTTAATATTATTTAATTTAATAAATCTACATAATAAATATACAAATGGACTGTAAACAAGGGACAATAAAAAGCTGAAGTTGACGGGGCGGGGGATTTCAGAAGGGAGAACATCATACAGAGAGAAACGAAGTTTTTGGCAATCGAAAAACATGTGGTCAACTGTACCCTCGTCTAAGCCACACTCACATAAGGAATGATCCCTTACCCTGATTTTTGCCAAAAACACAGGGGTACAAGCGTGTCCAAGTCGGAGGCGACAAACTACAGATGTATACAATTTATCAATGTCACGATATTTAAAGAACCACGGCCGATTTGGGATAACAGGTTGTATAGAGGCGTAATGTTTGGCCTTAGATCTCTGAGATTCATTCCAATCTTTGGACCAAGCTTTATCTAGTATATTTTTGGCCAAAGGAAGAATGTCGTGATGATAAATATGATAGTGTGAAGATTCACCTGATGAAATTGCGTTTTTGGCGTAAGCATCAACAACTTCGTTGCCTGGAATGCCACAATGTCCAGGGATCCAAGCTAAGACAATGTCAAGGTTGTGTTTCTTACATCGAAAAAGGGCTTCCCTAATCTGAAGAATTATAGGAAACCGAGATTTGGATTTAAATGGGTTAGCCATGATGGAATGGAGACAGCTCAAAGAGTCAGTAAAGATTATCGTGTTTTTTAAGTTGTGAGAGTTGGCATATGAAATAGCTTCAAGAATTGCGGTAGCTTCACCCGTGAAGACCGAGGTTTCAGGAGGACATTTAAAACTGAGAATAATTTTGTATCTAGGAATCCAAACCGCAGCTCCTACATTACCTTCAATCGTTAGTTTGGAAGCGTCGGTGTACATGGTTAGCCAACCTTGCCAGTCCTTTCCCAGAATATGATTAAAGGTTTTATCAGCCACTAATGAGTCTTTTTGTATTCCAAAATTCATGATAATCGTTGGGTCAAAAATTAAAGCCTCGTACGGGATGTGAAACGGGGGATTTATATTTAATTTAACAAGATGATTAGGGATGTTAGACAGACTTATAAAGCTTCTGAGAACGCATGGAAGATCGAATACAGAATTGAAGCCTGTTTGTAAAAATAAATTATGCAGAAGTTCTAATTTGGATAAAAGAGGGTGATTTGGATTTTGGGAAATTTTAAACATGAACCTATCTGATAAATACTGTCTCCGCAAGTGAGGAGGGGGATCGAGGCATTCCACTTGTAAAGCATTTTTCGGTGAGGATCTCATTGCTCCCAAAACGATTCTGAGGCATTTAGCTTGAATTTTATTAATTTTTTCATGTTCAGATTTGTTACAAGGATCTAGTACAAAACTGCCATAATCCAAATGGCTACGAACTATAGCATTATATAAAAGTTTTTGGGAGTAGGGGTGTGACCCCCACCATACCCCGGAGAGTGCACGGAGAACGTTCACTCCTTTTTCACATTTCTGAGCGACGAACGAGAAGTGGGGAACGCCAGAAAGTCTGGAGTCAAGTATTACCCCTAAAAATTTTACCTTAGTCTCAATTGGGATGAGTTTATTTTCTACTTTGATTTCTACCACAGGAATAGTCCGTTTTCTAGTGAAAATAACAGAACAACTTTTTGAGACAGAAAGAGATAAACCGTTATTCTGAAGCCAGACATTTAAATACGATAGAGCAGTATTTAAACAACGAGATGCGACTTCCACTGAAGGATCAGACGCATATAAAGCTATATCATCAGCATATTGAAATATATTACAGAAACAGTTTACTGACTTTTCTAGATCGTATGTGTACAAGCTATAAAGGATAGGGCTTAGGACTGAGCCTTGTGGGAGACCTTTCCAGATATTTCTAGGAGAAAGAAGGGAGTTGTTTACCTTAATATGTATGGATCTATCCATGAGTAGGCTACAAATAATCTGTATCAGCTTCACGGGGATATTCAGCTGTTGCAGTTTATGCCTGAGGACTGGGAGAAGAACATTATCATAAGCGGAGGATATGTCCAGGAATACCCCGACGAGGAATTCTCTTTTTTTAAAAGAGATTCGAATATCCGTTGTTAGGATACTGAGGCTATCCAGAGTACTCCTATCTTTACGAAAACCGTACTGAGATTTGGCAACTTGTTCTCTATTCTCGACTAACCATTCGAGGCGGTTTTTAATCAAGTGCTCTAATATTTTAGCTAAACAGCAAGATAGTGCTATTGGTCTATGGGAAGAAGGGTCAGAAGGATCCTTGCCTGGTTTTAAAATAGGAAGAATAATCTGTGAATGCCATTCCGCTGGGGTGACACCACTATCGAAAAAGTGATTAATTAAATCTAGAAAAAACAATTTAGTCGAATCTGAAGTATTGATGATAAATGAATAAGGGATACTATCCATACCAGGAGTCGAATCAATAAGGCCATCTAAAGCTCGTTGAAGTTCAATAAAAGAGAAAGGAGAATTCATTAAGTCCATATTGGTGTTGAGACTAGATTGATAGGGAATATTGGGGAGGGGTAGGACAGGGGGAGGAGATGGAGGACAAGAGGGGGCCAGACGATCCGCAAAAGCTTCTATCCAAGTATCAGGGTCATTTGATGATATATTCTGTATGTTAAGAGAGCCGCGGAATCTTCTTATGTTGCGCCAGATAAGGGAGACTGGAGTACGAGGAGCAAGATTCTCACAAAAGCGGTTCCAGCCCTGTTTCTTTTTCTTGGACAGAAGTCTTTTAGTTTGAGCAGCAGCTTGTTGATATGCTAGGAAATTAGTCATTGACATATCGTTATTATAGACTTTTTCTGCACGAGTTCTTTTTTTAACCGCATCAGTGCAATCTGGATCCCACCAAGGGGGTGAAAGTTTACGACGTGAAGGGTTTTTAATAGGAATATGGACATTAGCACAAGAAGAAAGGATATCGGCAAACTTAGAGTAATTTGAAAGGAAGTTGGAGTTAGAAGAAGAAGGAAGAGAATTAACTTTTACATTAACGGCAGAAGAAAAACTATCCCAGTCAGCCTTATTGAGCCGATATCTTAAGAGAGGAGAGTCATTGCTATGAGAGATAGAGAAATTAGGAATAGAAATCAGAATAGGAAAATGATCACTACCATAGGTTAAGGGGAGAACTTTCCAGTTCAGGACCGAAGAAAGAGAAGGGGAGCAAAGGGATAGGTCAACAGCACTTCCAGGGTTTTCATTGGGACGGGAACGACGAGTAGGTGTTCCGTCATTCAAGATGCACAAATTAAGAAAGTCAAACATATCTACAAGTACAATACCAAAGGGGTCGGTTTTGTAAGACCATGAGATGTGGTGGCCGTTAAAGTCTCCCATAACAATAATAGGATTAGGAAGAGATGATATTATTGAGCAAAGCTCAGGAATAAGAGATGGATTTGGATCTGCAATATAAACAGATAAGAATGACATGTTACTAAATTTAATGGCAATAGCATTTATTTCTTGACTGTGAGGGGGTACGGGAATTTGAGAAAATGTCAAGCTGCGCCTGACAAGGATTGCAGAACCCGCGTATCCGTCGGATCTGTCATCCCTAAGACAAGAGTAACTTGGGATCCTGAATCGGGATCCAGGCATCAGCCATGTCTCCGAGACGGCAATGACAGCGGGGTTATGATTGTTTATCAAAAACAACAAATCAGATTTTTTGTTGGAGACACTTCTAGTGTTCCATTGGAGGAAGTGATACTCTGTTGAGGCCACTAGCGCCATTATTATTAATTAATAGGAAAATATCGTTAAGTTTGGAGGCTACGTTGTTCGGTAATGAATCACTACATTTAGAAATTAAATTGATGAGGGTAGATATTAAAAGCTCTAAAAGATTATCATTGGAAGAAACCATGGGAGATTGAGATAGAGCGCAGCCATTCGGTTGAGTTGATACAACGTCGGCAATAATTGCTGCGTGTGCTTGTTTATCGTAACCTATACCCAAAGAGGGACGGGGACGAGGGGTAGAGAACACAGTTTTTTTGTGGGAGGAGCCAACTGCATTAGCAAATGATCTTGATGGAGAGGAAAGGGTTGAACCTGAGGAGGGAACATCTTGAGTGAGTTCTGCATATGATCTGCGAACTGTAGTAAACCTAGCAGAAGCCTCTGCATAAGAAATACTTTCTTGTGACATAACTACTTTAATATTTTTTTGACGATCTTGTTCTGGACATGTTTTGTTAGTAGTGAAGTGTTTTCCCAGGCAGTACAAGCAAGTTGCCTGTTCTTCAGACAAACAGCAACTATGACCTGTGTGGGGCTGGGCACAACGATAACATCGGGGTTTAGACCTACATTGTGTCGCAATGTGACCAAACCTGCAACAGTTGAGGCATTGGATGGTGGGAAGCTGGTAAGTCACTACAGGGAGGGAAGTGTAGAAACAGAACAATTTGTCAGGTAGAATTTGTCCTCTAAATGTTACAACAACCGATTGAGTAGGGGTCCATGTAGGAGTTCCGTCTGAAATGATTTTGCGGTTAAGCCGTCGAGCCTTAAGAATGTCTCCGCAATTCTCGGGGAGTTCCACGGAGTTCACAAATTCGTCCATTGACCATTCAATAGGAACATTTTTAACCAAACCCATTCTAGTAATGTTATAGGATGGGATTTGAGCTTTATATTTATGTAACTTCAGGATTTCATTTAACATAAATTTATTTGCATCCAGACCACTTTTAAATTCAACTGAAATCCTATTTCGGCCAATACTTTTAATTCCATCTAGGACAATATTCGAAATTTTATTGTCGAATAAAAATTTACCAAATTTTATTGGACGAATGGAGGAACCAGAGGAGGGGTCGTCCTCTACACGAGAAACGTGAATGATATATGGACCCAAGTCTTTGGCATCGTATATTTTATCTGCCTCAAAGCTGGGGTGTAGGTATATCGTCTGAATCGAAGCCTTGGTTAAATCAGGGTTTAAGATAGTACGTTTTGACGATTGTGATTCAGAATCAGGTAAAGGTCTTTTGCGATTTTTATCAACAGTGGTATCAGCAGCATCAGACAAAGGAGACAATTGAGAAAATATTTCGGGAGATTTAAGTTCATTTTCTGTTACCTTCTGAATATCCGGGGGGTCCGGAGGTTTAACAAGATCAGACACCATTTTGTTTGCTAGTCTAGAAGTTCCTAGAAGTAAGTAATTACAGGAAGTACATATAATAAAATAAGGAAATAAAAATTAATAACACCAACAATACATTCACTAATGAAAATAGCAAAGAAAGATGAGAATAATAGGAATAAAGCCAAAATAAGATTTTTTTGCAAATCTGTCACGTGCGTCAACTTACAATTCCAATTCTATATTTTATTTCACTATAACTGAGTGAAAACTAAAGACTGAAAAGAGAAATTAAGGTTTTGTCAATTATGAAGTCAGATTTCCTTCATGTGTCTTCATGTGGTAACTTCATCTGGAGGTTTACAGTATCTCAGTGTTGCTGTACCACCTGATGGCCTGACTGAGCACAGGTGCCTGTTATTTTGAAGTAATGTTGAAGACAACTAGCTGGGTTGAAGGGTTTTCCTTAGGCCTCACATCTGTAAATCAAAAAGATTTATGAAAAGTTTAAAGAAATTATTTGGTCTATCAAATGACAAAGAGCAATTTACAGTTTATATTTAACAATTTTACATCACTTGATGACTCTCAGAAACAATGTCTATCAAAAGATATCAATGATCAAAAGCTTTGATTTCTTATTATGATAAAAATTTAAATCAAATAACTTCCAAGCAGAATCTTGTTGGATGCTTTTAAACAATTACCTATTTGTACAAACCTTGTGGGGTAATTTTACGACTGAATTTTGTAGTAATATCCACTTGCTTTGTTTTATCTTTATCTTGCATTATCTTTTTATTTAAATTAATCACTTTTTTTTCAGCAATACCGGTATATGGCGTCCATTACCAACAACAACAAACAAACAAAACAACACACAGATTAGGTTCATAAAGCGAAAAAGCGCTGCATATCAATAGTTGCACGTTTAGGTACCAAAAGGGCTGTCACTATTATATGAAAAGACTGTTCAAAAGCAGGTAGCGTTAAATTTAAGTGTTGGATACTGTTCTGTTTTGCAGACGATGCTAGCTTACGTTGGGACTACGATGGATTGAAATTGCTTTGATTGTCAGTTTATTTTCAAACACAAATGTATGGTCACGTGGTATGGTTGCTTGTTTGGACTTAAGGCGATTAGGGTACCTAGTGTCACTATTTGTCTGGTGGCTAAGAAAGAAAATCTATCTGAAATGCTGGTTTTGCTAGGATCACATAGGGTAAAGAAAGGTGGTTTTACGTAGGAATATTTGTCGGAGTTTATGAAAAATAGGAAATATGTTATGGTACAGTATCCGGTATACGCAAGTGCTTGGTCTGTGGTCTAGTCGAACGGACCTACCTTATACATTTTTCTCATTCGCACTGCAATCATAGCGTGTCATTCTATCATTGTAGTTCGGTGGCGCGGAGCGTTCACGATATAGAGACATATCATTTAATCAGGAAAAAGCGGACACCGTCGCCTTAAGACGACGCATTGAACATTGCATTGAACTTGTTGGCGGTACGGATCTCGATGTTTATAGGTTATTACAGGGCATTTAGAAATGATTTTTGTGTATTTCATTGATCATGATTTTGACATAATTTTTACGATTGCTTTTCTTGATTGTCTCAGTTTTACAGCGGAGAAATGAGTGACAGAAGCTGCTTTTTGGAACCAGAGATTTTCATTTTGCAGAGACGCGGGACTGATTTACGGCTCAAAAACTTTCAGTACAAATTGGTATAGATACGCACTTCAAAATAGTAATAGGATTTTGCGACATTAGCTAGTTCGTGAGCGTGTATTTGTTTAGAGTCCGCTCTCCTGAAGCGCTGTTTTGTTATTGATTGTTGATCAATCCTCGCCTTAAGTTCAAAATTGCATCGGAGAGAATTGTTGTCCTTTACTTCTGGATAAAAGGTCTATATAATATTTTATAGGGAGTTTTATGTCATAATTTAATTATGATTAATGATAGACTAAGAATTATTAGGTTTTGATCCCATTAAAATTAATTTTCAAGCAGAGCCGAACTCAGGGGAGGGGAAATTGGGGCTGCAGCCCTGGGGCACGCCGAATATAAGTAAATTTTCAAATACCATAGAATTCAATCGAGACCAACAACTATACAATATACAAATATAAAAGTAATTAAAAGTATTTTTACACAAAGTTTAATAGGTACTTACTGAATTGTGAAAGGTTCAATTAAAAAATAAGTATGTGAAATTAAGTTTGATGTTGAATTACATTTATTTTATACTTTAATTAGATACCTAATAAGTGAATTTTTCAACGGAAGGTTTCTTTTTGTTAATCTATTAGACACAAAAGCAGGAAGGGACCCCTACTCTTAGTAGCACGGAGTACAGGGAATACTGAATCCGGCTCTGATTAAAGTTACTTAAAATTGGTTGCTACAAGATTGAATTGGGTTAAAACATAAACAAAAGGGAAATTTATTAGGTATACGAAAATAAAATATTTACTCAAACAAAATAAATAATAAGAATAATACAACATCGGTAAAGCAGGTTATTTTAGAGCAACGATTTCAAATGGATCCATCTATCGGCGAAAATTTGAAACTCTTGTGTTTTGTGCTAAGAAGTTTGAGTAATTTGACCGCGAATAGGTAGGAGATGGAAGGTCTGACTAAAACACGAATTATAATCGCGGACGGACATTTAATTGATCGGACAAAGGTTTCACATGGGATAAAGAATCTTATAAGTTTTTCTAGCTCTTAATATTTAGGATCAGATAAGTTATTGTTTACGCAATTGAAAAAGTATTTGAGATTCCGTGTAGAGATTTATTAGGTGGCGTTTATTCATTGAATTCAATCTGGAGTTTAGTAAAGTGGTAGCCGAGCTTCTTTGCTAGTAAATTGTTTGTCCGCGAGATGGCGCCGGAAAAGTGATAAAAATATAATTATGTAACTTAAACACCATAAGCAGATCATTCATAACCGTTTCGTTCGGACCATTTTGACTTGCGTTTGATAATGGGAAAATTCTTTTATCTCTAATACTAGTCAGCCAGTATTACGACGATCCGTTCGAAGCGGCAGTTTTTGAATTGTTGTCGGATAAACATTTATGCTGCGGGCGCGCCGGTTTGATCGGGTAGGCTCGGATAACTTTGATAGCTTCATTCACTCATTAAATAAACAACGTAAAAGGAATATATTTATTTAATCATAACGTTTATATGTGTTAAAATATGAAAAAAAAGATAGAGAAGTTGACTAGTAGAGCCACCTAGGAGAAAAATTTATAAACTAGTTTAGTGGGCAATTTGCAAGTGAAAGTTTAAAGCAATTACTTTGAAACAATTATGCTTTTTATTATGATAAATTGTGTGGTAATAATCAAGTATTATAGTTATTATTTGATATGGTTTATAACTGTACCAGGGAAGACGCTAAGGTTGAAAGATTAAATACGCCATATTGACCACCATTATACATAACGGAGGGAACTAGGTAACTAGCAAAGTCCTTTAGTACGTAGTTCTTTAATTATCCGGTAGATGGCACAGTTTGTGAATTTGTTTTAAATGGGTTGAAATTATTTTATTATACTATTTTATTGCCAAATTATAATATTATTTGTTCATGTTATTAAAAGATTAAAAATTAATATTACAAGTAATGTTATCTGAGATTATTGTAAAATTGCCTTTACACTTGTCGCTTTCCACAAAGACTAGTATAATTTTCTTGGTTTGCTTGCGGTTTTACTCACATTAAAAATATATTTTAGAGATCTAAGGTTTTAAATAAAAATAGGTTACATATTAAAAACAAACGGAAAACACACATCACTGGAAACAAAGTAATTTTGTGAATTATTAGAGTTTATCAAACTTTTTATTTCAATTGAAGAATTTAAAAGGGGGTGTTTTATTCATTTTATTACTCAAGTGTCGTGACATTCCGTGGTCATCCCACAGTTTAGTGGCAGCGTCGTCGTCTGTATTCAGGTTTGCGCGTGATGACTCCTATTAAATACGAATTACCAATAATAACATAATTTAATCTTGGAAAAGAGTGTTTGGTTTAAAATTGTTTCTTTATAAAGATAAAATTAAATTGAATTTGAAGGAAATGGGGGGAGAATTATGCTAATTCATTAAAAAAAAAAAATTTCACCGAAAATTTACTTTACCGTCTAGATCACATTCATAAATAAAAAAAAAAAACAATCAGGGTTCATTTCGTAAAACTAAAATTCTTATAGAGGGTTCTATATAAAAGTTTCTTTATAAAGATAAAATTAAATTGAATTTGAAGGAAATGGGGGGAGAATTATGCTAATTCATTAAAAAAAAAAAATTTCACCGAAAATTTACTTTACCGTCTAGATCACATTCATAAATAAAAAAAAAAACAATCAGGGTTCATTTCGTAAAACTAAAATTCTTATAGAGGGTTCTATATAAAAATAAGAGGTTTCTGAGGAAGGTATCTGAAATTTGAGAGGTAGTAAAGTGGACTAAAAGTAATGAGTTTCATGGTTGTACTAGATGAGTGCGGGTCGGACTCGTGTGCCTGGGGTTCCGTATTGTGGATGAAACAAAAAAAATTTTTAATTTTTCGTGAATCCCTCAACCGTTATTTTTTTTATTGTTTTTGTGTCTCGATATCTAATAGTTACGGCGACAGGGGGGAGGGAAATCCATTTTTTGTAGTTTTTCAAAGATTTCTCGAAGCCGGTGCCATTGAATATGGTAAAGTATATGTTTTGCAATCAACTCTTTAATGTGTGCAGTTTGGTATCCGTGTTGTATTTTTAGGATAATGTTTATATTTTGTCGTCTTTGTATTGGAGTATTTGGATTCTCACCATCTCTAATTTGATCCCCGTGTAAAGTGTCATTGTTGAGGCCCAAGACAAAGACACGTTTCAGGCTATGGAGAGGTTGAAAGCCAAGTCATTTTTCTATTTGATAGTATTATTTTTCTATTCTCTGAATTGATCCTTCGCTAATGTGTCTTTGGCGGATATCGATAGTGATAGATAGGATAAGGGATAACCTATGTCCTAGTATTATATTATCTCTGCTGTGCCCTTTTCCGGGTTTGGAACTGCATTTGTGTAGGGTTTCGGCCCAGTCGGTTCAGTGATTGCGGCGGGAAGTAGTGACAACCATCCATTCATTCATGTATCCATACATCCATCCATACATCCACCTATACATCCATCCAAACACCCATCCATCCGGATTTTTACATTTATATTATTATTATAGTGGGAGTGGAATAGTATGATAGTGTATTGGCTCATCTGTTACAGATTATTTTTGGTGTCTATTTGTAATAAAAAATATATATGTATATATTTAAAGTACTTATGTAAAAATTTACCTAGTAGTTTTATTTTGTGATTGCCTTCAGTTTAGTAGTTCTAACACATTTATTACCAAAGGAAGAGTAAATACATGTATGTGTTTAAAACAATATTAAGTAGCTTTACTTTTACATTTCAGAGACGGAAAATCTAATTAAAGGTATTTATTTATTTATTTTATTATACATATAAACAACGAAAACAAATAAATACAATATATTTCGACTCCTATGGGTCGTCATCAGTCGAATGTATAGCACTAGTATTGACAGGAAAGTAATGAATGTTGTTTTCACAATGATTTTTAATAATCCATAGCTCAAGGGATAGAGCATCAGCCTGGGGTACTAGACGTCCAGAGTTCAAATCACCGATGGCATCATGTTATATTTTTTGTGTTTTTTATATCAACTTCTCATTCATATAGTTAGTTTATTTACTTAAATTAATATATTAATTGCGACCACATTTTACAATATTTCAATTTAATCAATTTTTAAAGAAGCAGAAGGGTTTGGAATAAATTATCGATTGTTTAGTTAGAATATACAAATACTAATAGTCATATTGTACGGGGAATCATCGTATTTAATTTATTTTTAGAGGTTGAGGTTCAATTAAATGATATTTATTCTTATGAACTAAATATGACTAATAAATGTACATTTTAGATTATTTAACCAGAATAAAATGGAGTTGTGGGAACTAAAGTATTTTTTTTTTTTTTTTTTGAAAATCGGGGTTTTCTTACGATACTATATTCATCAGATAAGATAGCTTATCACTTACCTAGCATTTATTAAAGCCTAGAATAGCTTTAAAAAGTAATCAAACTTATTTAGCAATTTCCAGTTATATTTTGTAATCAATTTAGGGGTGTCAATATTAATTCTAGTATTTTACTATTTTGTTTATTTACAGGGAAAGAATGAATTTGGGTTAAAGGGACAATTACGATAAAAAAAAAAAAAAAAACTCATGACCTTTTTTTTTTTTTTGTAGCTAGTTGGAGCTTTATTTTGCGAGAAAAAAAAAATGTTTTAAAATTGCTTGTTGTTTTATCAAATGAAATATAAAAAAAATAGAATGAAAAAAAAAACAGTTCGTCACTGATAAAACTATTATGGTTTACAGGTAGATGTGAAGAAAATATTGAATTATAATTTGCAGTACAAATATTATTTACAATACAAAAGAAAGGAGATTTAGAGTAAGTAGAGAAGGGAATTCAAGTTGATAAAATTATTTATTTTGAATATGTAAACATTTGTTGATTAAATACAAATAAAAAAAAAAATTTTGAAAATGTGTTTTACTAAATGAATTTTTAAGGAAAATGAGAATTGTAGTATTAATAATAAGGAAGGTTCAATAAAATGAATTAACCATAAAATCTAGTTGTTTTACTAAAATAAATAAAAATAAAATTCAATAAAATTATAAAAAATAATGTTGAGGTTTTATTGTAGTATTGTTGTAGTAGTTAGTTGTAGTTAGTTAATTTGATAAGTTAATTAATAAGTTACATGATAAGAGGTATTATTTTAAAGATGTTTTAATAAAGTAATTTAAATAAAGATAAAACACTATAGTCCATGTTTGTAGGACTGGTGGCTTGCTACAGTATCTGCTAAAGCGAATGAGGAAGGATGTATGTTGTCGGTGGAAGAGATTGATTTACAAGACTTTGACAATTGACTTTGACTTTGACAAAGAAAGGGCTCTAGCGAGACAACAGTATCAGGAATGTGGACTCATATTTATTGTCATGATATCCCAGAGGCGTTACACTACACAACAAACTATTAAGATGAATTGGAGTTAGGTTAAGGTCTTATGACTGAAAAACAGTATATACTGTGATTCTTAGTAGTTTCACTATACACGCAGCTAATGCAATTTCATCGACAACTGTACAAACTCCGAATGGTTGATTAGATTTTAATATTGGGAGATTTTCTAAGTTTAGAAAATTGATTATTTGGGTGCTTATCTTGAGAGCTATTAAAGTGATCTCGATTCAAGAAAGAGACACAAAGATGCGTCTATTGTTCAAATTGAAAAGATGGAATTTGACTAGAAGGTCGTTGTGTAGCCATTAAGGCTGAATTATCTCACAACTAATTTCTTTTGGAAGGATTCAGATCGCCTTGTTAATAGATACTTATCTGTAATTAATAATCCTAGATTGGAATTTCAACTGGTTTAAATTTTGATTAACTATTTGGTTTAAAAACACACTCCACTTGAACTTTCTGGGAGAAAGATGATAATAAATACATTGTGTACTTATTTAAGGTTATTTTAAGTTTGTTTGTGAATAATAGGGAGGAAGGTTTCCTTCGCTATATGTATGTTCCGCTGCGTAAGCCTTCGGGGGAGGTTGTGCCGGATCGGACTCTATTATGACCACGATCCGTCTTGTTACAAACAAAAAAAAGAGAGAAAAGAAACAAAGAAATACGGGATTCATTTCAAAATCATTAAATGAAACTATTCACAAAGTAATAAAAATATCACACTTAGTATGGCTTTCAAACCATTACGGATCCTTAAATGAAAGCCAACGCATAAAATATTTTAGAACAACGAACTGTTAACGGAAATTCTGCTTTAAAGTATTAGGCTTAAGGTAGAATTTTGTAATAGTAGCGTAAAACACAAAGATTGGTCTTAACGTAAAGAAGTATCAAATATTATCGAATGTTAGCGAATGTTATTAAATATTACCGGAAAGTACTGGCCATGCTCCGTGAGTTTTACCTATGCTCAGTGAGTTTTACCTATGCTCAGCGAGTTTTACCTGTGCTCGGTTGTGTCTGGAAGTTATTGGGTTGGTGGGGATATAAAAATAGGTCCGATTCGGGAAATGGCAGTTCTTATCTACGACTAAATCCGCGCGGACGTGACGCTGCCCGATTGAGGTGCGAGTTTCCGGTTATAATTTATTTTAATTATAAAACGTTTGTAATATAGGGCTCTCAGGCAAATAATTTTTAAATTTAGGCAGGGAAGTAAAAGTATTAGTTTAGGATTGCCTGAGTAGTGTATATGGGCTTGTGTGTAAGCCTAGATAATAACCGCGAAAGTGAAATAAGTGAAAAATCCCTTTTCTGTGAAAGATAAGGTTGAAATGTGCTATGTGATTCACTAAATATAGTGATTTTTTGTTTTGCTATGGATTGCTTTCATCGGCAGAGTTTGTGAGTAATAGGATAATCAAGTCCTAATACTTCTAGAAGTGTTTCTAAAATTTATTTTGACCTACTGAATCTATTTATTTTGCTTGCGAAATTCCTCTAATTTTTATGTCTTGATTTTGTGTGTATGCTTGCCAATTTGTTGTTTAAATTCTTCAGGACGCTATTTCTTGTATTCCTATTTGCATGATCTTTATCAATGTGCAGAGCATGTGAATTAAATTTTGGGCAAAACTAAACAAAGAGACCCTTTAATTGCTATATAAATTATTAGAGTCAAATTAGATTCTTTTAGAGAAAATTTAATATTCTCATTGGAAAATTCATGTATGGGAGTTTGATAAACAGGCCCAAATTCATTGAAATAAATAAAACTGTGCCTAAGAAATATATTATTTTAACGAAAGAGATATAATTTCAATATATTAATTTTTATAATACAAAATGATGTGTCTGTTTGTACTGAATAAATAATATTCTTTCATTTTAACTGGTATATTGAGACCCAGGCTATAACACTATATACCTATGGAATAGTGAAGCCAGAAAGTTAAAATGGTATAAAATAGATGCTTGTGAACTAAAAATAAAGTTCTAATTTATTTTAATAAGTCAGTAAATAAGACTTGATTGTTTTATTGAAATTATTATCACTCATAGTCAAGAAAATAGCCAAGACTTATGTATGATCGAAGGGAACCTTTCTTGTTATTTACAATCCTTACTAAATATAATTTTTAGTGAAATAGTAATTAAAAATATATTAAATTTATTTATATAAAGGTAATTTATATTGACTTATTTCATATAGAGACTACTAAGTCTTAAAAGGGTTCATTAAATGAAACCTAGGTACATATGAAATAAGGTACTTACAGAAATTGGTTTTGGTAATTGGTTTATGGAAGGTACCATGTGATGATTAGCTTCCGATATGTCAGGTAGCACTTTCTGATGGATTCAATATCTTCCAATTTATTTGATTAATCTAATAAAAGTATCTATAGATAAAATGTATAGAAATATGTACCTTATTTTTAAAGTACTAAGCTTCATTTAAATACAAACTACAGTTCAGAAATACTATTATGTAATAGTTTTTTTGTAATCCAAAAGTTTCACAAGTTCAGTTTAAAGGTCAATATGATTTGCTGCCTACATACCCTTAAGTAACTTGTTAGAAAGATAAATATTACATATTTCAAACTTATAGAAGTTCAATAAAGGGTTCCTAAAGATTATACATAAGTTACAACTGTTATGTAATTTCATAAATAATAATATAGCTGTTAAGTTCTTTATTTACTCAAAATACAATCATAATATCCAAAGTTCGCAAAATCTAAAACTAAATTAAATTTATTTCTAGTGCAGACAGACATTTTCATAAATAATTTTAATCAGATAAGCTCTCATATATTGATTTTACCAATATCTTTAAGGTAATGACTTTTGATTGATTTTCCAATAAAATTAACACCTAGAGTCAAATATGGTAGGAAATATTTACATTTAGTATTCATAATTTTGTGGTCTAGATAGTTGTAGAATGGTTCATTACAGAATTGCTTTGAAAAGAACAGGGGTTACTACTTGGTTCACAATGTATGGTTATTTATCAGACGATCACTCTTCAGGCCTTAGTTTTAAATCTGTATCAAACGAACCAATAGGAGTAGTTAATATAATGTTATTGGGGTTCAAGTTATGAGTAGATAATAATAGTAAATAGTAAATGGGTTCAGTCAGATCCAGTCACTTCAGTATTTTCATAATTAAAATTGTATTCAGTGGTAAAGGGGGGGGGTACAATAATTTCACTAGTGAGATTATGATACACGGGAGTAGATAAAGTAATTTTTTGGTTACATTGTTTTTAGCTGAAATTTGGTTTTTAGTCGTTTTAATATTCTTGATTTTGAACATAAACACTTGTACTAGTTGTTTCATAACATAATTATATTTGTTGCACACTTCCCAACCGGTTTCGGAAATCAATCCATCTTCAGGGGATACAGAATATTTATTATTTTCTTATTTATTATTCCTCACAATCATTGTTCACATACGTTTCTCGTTTTATGGCTCGTATATTAAAATAATAAATATTCTGTATCCCCTGAAGATGGATTGATTTCCGAAACCGGTTGGGAAGTGTGCAACAAATATAATTATGTTATGAAACAACGAGTACAAGTGTTTATGTTCAAAATCAAGATGCTTTCTATCTTTCATCAAGTGCCGACAATCGTAAGTATAAATCACGTTTTAATATTACTTACGATTTTGTCACAAAACCGGGAATAGTACCTTGAACTTTTGTACATAATACGTTTCTCTAGCGTAAAGTTCGACAAAACGGCCAATCAAACTTTCCGAGTCTGTTGTTCAGAAAAAGGGTCGCATTTTAGATTACAGTACTGAGCCAGAGTGAAGAAAGATCCTTTAATTAAAAGTTACTAGTGGTTTACTTAGCGAAAGCTTTCGAATAAATCGTATATTATATGTAAAAGTCTCGGAAAAATGTATTGGATATTTCGTACAAATAAGGGCTAGTGTTTAAATATATATAGTACACGGAGAAAAAATATTTTTACAACACTACCAGATCGTTTTGTAAAAAAAACCTTGTAAACAAAAACAGAATTATGTTATATTTACTTGAATTATTGTCTACATTAGATTGTTCAAGTAAACTGAACAATAAATAAGTAAACTGAACAATAAATATAGACGTCACATATAGTACAATGTTTTCCGTTTAAATGAGCTATATTCAGGTTAACGGAACCAGAATTTTTTCTCAGTGTAGTATATAATAAATACAACATTTATATTTTACTAGCGGACGCCCGCGGTGTTTCTTTTTTCCTTGGCTTTGTATATTTATGGTCTTTTGGCCTTAACAACTTCACCGTGGATGAGGTGGAACAGATAGCCCCGTTGCTCGCATGGATCCTGTTTATCCTGTGGGAATTTCCTAAAATCCTTTCGTAGCGGATGTCTACGTCATACATCACACATTTTTATTGATAGCAATAAGTGTATATTTTAAACGACATAAGTGCACAATTTCATATGTAAGCATGATCAATTTAGCTTACTTTTTTACTGTGTCCATCATGGTTCAACGAGTTAAGTATTATTTATGTTGTTAAGTTTTATGTAGGCGAGTATAGCCTGCGGGTCTACCGCGTAATTCTCATTTTCATCAACATCAACTTGAGATTGAAATTCGACGTGCGTGCGACGACGCCCGCCTAACATGCCATCTCTTTTGCACGCGTTGAATTTCGCATGCATTTGCTTGAAGTTGATACAAATGAGAATTACGCGGTAGAGCCCCTGGTTAAACAATTTTCTAGTAAAAGGGTTTAGACTGGCAATTTGTGTTTGTAGTTGTTTGGTACTTTTGTAATGTTTATGAAAATACTAAACTTTTGAAATTAAATTGAACGTCATTCAAGGAACCTACAGTCTAAATTTCATGATCCTAGGTCCAGTCGTTTGGTCTGGGTTGATAGATCAGTCAGTCAGTCAATTGACCAATCGCACACGCCTCGCACGTCTTCTGATATATACAACCTAAAAAGGGCAACTTGGGGAATCATGAAATGATTTGAAAGTAGGATGGAGTCAGAGTTTTTTCACGCGTGCAAAAGAGACAAAGTGGCCTTTTTAGAGGACCTGAAAGACCTGAAATCTCAAAAAAATAATCTATCCTTCCATACATTTCGGCTGCGGCGTTGCATTTTTCTATGAAACAGTTAATTTTTTTTTCGAGATTCTTGGTTTGTTCTATACCATTGACTGAATAAGCTCTTCAAATATGGTTACACCTTTCTGTTACACGTTGTATATATAGGTACCAGGTGCCATTAATTTATGCAGCCAAGTTCATATTGAAGACTCGGTAAGTGCTCAGTATCTTACAGTGCTATAGTAAATTATTTTCATGTTCCCTACAAACGCAAGCCCATTCCCGAGTCAAATACTCTGGGAGGTAAACATTTTATTTAGCGAAATTAGCAAAAAGATTTATCGATCCGTGGTACTGATCACCCGAATTTGGCTGTACGTATAAATTAACATCACCTTCTATACCTAGAGTATTGCGTCACGTGGTGGTGGTGGTTACAGTTGAACACGTGTTATGATCGGAAAAGTCGACCAGTTTCAGCAGATTTAGACTGCCTTCATCTGGGCGAGTGAAGACGTTTACGCGACGACGTTCCGCCTCACACTGATCAAAACACGTATTGAGGTGAGCCGTTATATATAAATCATGAATTATCCTCAAGTCTCATTATATAACTATTATATATATATATATATATATATATATAATTCTATAACTTTACATATGAACTTGCTGAAATTTTCTTACAGATTCATTAGTTCATAATTCCTGTAATTCAATAGCTATTTCAATTAATTGTTTTTTGTATGAAAGATGATTTCAAGGTTTTACATCTACATATTAAATTTTGTTTATATATTTCAGTTTGATTATAAAAAATAAATATTCAAAAACAGTTCGTCTTAAATGCCATCCATTTCCATGATAAGATTCGAAATATTTTTTTACAGCTGACACTATTCAAAAATTAAATGAATGTTGCTGTTAGCTTACTTTTGTCTCATTCAAACACAAAATAAATTATATAATTTGATTTGTCATTCTAAAAAAAATTCAGAAATGTTAGTACTGAAAATTGAGTTTCCTTCAAATTCTCTATAGAAAAGGGCAATTTCATATGTAAAGACCTAATATATGTCACTACATGCTCAACGTAGTTTCTGCTTTAATCTTGTTTGTGTCGTTTGTTTTACATTTACGTAGTATGTAAATATAGTCTAGACTACAGACGCTTACCAGACTAACGTCGTTGATTATATAGCATCACGCTAGCTGAGGCAGGCAGGTGCTGGTTAGACTTAATTTGAATTTTAATAAAGCTTAATGTTGCGGTACTAATATTTTTTACTAGGAATCTTTATTAGGTAGTGCATATCAAAAGAAAGCGGATATTATTCTCAGAAACATTCGCACTAGAAACATTTTGCAATGATTGAATAAAATAATTACTTTTATCTACTCCCATTTCTTAAGCCACGCCTTCTTTATCCTGATTGGCCTTCAAGGCAGCATTACCGAACGACGCACCCGAGGTTCATATGAACGAGTGTTCTTCTTCTTATTTTTCGTGATATTGTTAGCTCAAAATATTACAAATAAAGACGATTATATTTGATGATCGACATAATTAGACATTGGGACACTCGTGCAAAACTATTACGAAATCCTCTTATTTTCTGAAGTATAAAAACCACGTTATGATTTCATTAAACTTATGTATTTCAGGTGTGGCTCAGAGGGGGGGGGGGGGGGGAGGGCAATGGGTGCAATTGCCCTCCCCTCTGAGCCACACCCGAAATACATAAGTTTAATGATAATTCACAATTCATTTATTGCGTTCATGTAGTACAAGTTGGCGTTGTAAATAATAACATGTATTATAATTTCAATAACATGATACCCTTTGTTGGGCATAGCAATATTGTTGCAGTGCATGCTTAAAAAATAAAGATACAAAATAATTTTTTTTTTTTAATTTTAAATGGAAAGACATTTCCAGTACTAACAACTATCGCCCCATAGCACTCTCCTCTATCTTGGCCCGAATATTAGAGAAGATTCTACAGACCAAAACTGAGGCATATCTCAATACTGAGCCGAATCAGATGGGATTTAAGAGCAACCACTCCACAACTACTGCAATTTATGTATTAAAGCAAGTAGCCATGTATTACAGGAATCGGCGTACATCAGTTCATGCCTGTTTTCTCGATCTCAGCAAAGCCTTCGATCGAGTAGACCACCAGATACTCTGGCAGAAGCTTGAAAACCGAGGGACACCTGCTCCATTAGTACGGGTTCTCAGTAACTGGTATAAAAACCAAAATAATGTCGTCCGTTGGAACAGCACCCTCTCCAGACCTCAAACTTTGCACTGCGGCTTAAGACAAGGTGGGAGTATCTCTCCAGCATTGTTTAACGTCTACATGGATGACTTAAACAAAGAACTAGCACGAACTAACGTCGGTTGCTCGATTCATGGAACCATGGTTAATAACATCTGCTACGCCGACGATATGGTTCTCTTAAGTCCATCCATAAAAGCAATGAGAAAGCTACTCGAGGTATGTGAGAAATACGCACAAGACCATAACATGGTTTACAACGCTGAGAAGTCCGAGTACATTGTGTTTCAATCACCTAACACACCTACCACAAATCTAACTCTTAGATTAAATGGTAACATTTTGAGGCAAGTAGATGAAGTACGCTATCTTGGCCACATCATTAATACCAGACTGTCCGACGAAGCGGACATCGAACGCCAACGACGAGCGATAACAGTGCGAGCCAATATGCTTGCGAGACGCTTCCAACGATGCACCAAAGAAGTGAAGAAGCAGCTGTTCCTCACATTCTGTACGAGCGTCTACACCGTGGAGCTTTGGTGCTCGCACACGGTGGAGGCGATGCGGCGGATGCGCGTGCAATATAACAACGCGTGGCGCGCGCTGTTTCGACTCCCGTACCACTGCAGTGCGAGCGGAATGTTCTGTGAGGGCGGCGCGCCGGGTTGGAGCGCACTCTTGCGTCAGCGTTCTGCGGGGACGCGCGCTTTGATATGTGCATCTAAGAACGCCATTATTGGTGCAGTGAGAGAATGGCAAGCAAGCCCGCTCCATAAACTATGGCGAAAGTACCACACAAGCTTTGCTTCTTAATTTGTAAAAAATAATTGTTGTTCGTGTATTTTTTTTTTGGTCGTGTTTTTGTTCGTGTTTAAATCTAATCTAATCTTATATTATTTAATTGAATGTTATTCCTCTAATCTTAACTTATTTAATTGTAATTTTGGACTTTTGTCTGGTAAATAAAGAATTTATTTATTATTTATTTATTTATAATTACAATTAACATTATATAAAATTGACATAAATTCATTTTTGATTAACATTAACTAACAATCCATCCATCCATCCATCAGCCTAGTTCGTCCACTGCTGGACATAAGCCTTTCCAGGACTTTGCCACTCCCGGCGGTCATCCTGGAAGAATTGCGCATACTCACACACGCTGGGCAGGCGGGTTTGTGATCGCGATGCCGGAACCCTCGCACCAGTGACGCCGCTGCCCGTCACCAGTCTCTCATTTGTTCTGTATTAGGGATGGAAATACCACCATCCATCGGTCCCAGACATGGTGGGCCTCCGGGTTTTTTGACTGTGAGCTGTCCTCTTACTCCCTCCCGAATCACTTCGAGGAGGTCTCCAAGTAAGATGGTGTTACCTCCACAGTCGAGCCCGGCATCAGCTCTACCACTAAGAATGAATTCAATAACTTGACAGAAAATTATTTTCCTGTTTACTCGCAATTATGACGTTAATTTTTACAAATTATAATTATTATAAATGTTATATTAGACCCGATTGCTTAACTGCTAAGAGTAGGTGAATTAGTATAACTTTTCGGTTACATACGGCTAATACATAAGCAATTGCACTCGCCCCCCCCCCCCCTCGTGTATATCAACGCAACTTGGATGCATGAATTTAAAACTTTTAAACAGACATCGGCATTTTTTCACAGTTTTAGCGTCCCTGTTGTTCCATATGCGAAAAAACCCTCAGTGCGAGTGGGACGGATTCGTGGAAAAGTTGCAAAAAGTCGGTTTTTTATTAATATAACGTGTACTAAGCTATTTTGTCAAAAAGATTTTCAATAAGACTTTACAAATACATAATATCCACATTTTGAATGCAATTTCACAATGAAATTAGTTAGGATTTCAGAATTACAGGACAAAATAAAACAATTAAATTCCATCGAGAAAATTTTATCCAATCGCGTTTTCCTTCAGTGAGAATCTTAATAAAATACTCAATAAACATTTACCCCAAATGAAATACGTAGATTACGTTACAGTGGAGTAGTTTTTTTGGTATCGCCTTAAGGGACAGCGATAGAAAAAACAATACAAAACTAGGAAAGAGCATCCAAGATGAAAGTATTTTTATGAAACCGTTAAGGTTTTATAGCTTTGAGTACAATAAAAGTGACTCGACTTATTGTGAAGAAGGCACACGTACCGAGGATTCTGAAGTTAGTGGCCGGCAGTGTCCGTGCGGAAATGGAGAGGCGTTGAGATTTCCTTTATGTGTTCAAGTTTTTTCAAGTGGAGTTTATAAGAATTTCATAGCTCGTAGTTGAGCTTTAAACGCAAAGTTAAGTTTCTTTAGAATCTCGGGAATAAAGTTTTGTGTTGGATGATATGATTCAATTTTGTTGCCGCTTATTTTGCTGTTCTTTTACGGTGATATACTTATATGATATACTTATTCAAATTAAAATTCAAATTCAAATTTATTTATTAACAGTTTAAAAACAAAGATTGGCGTTCTCTAGTCCCCACAGTAGGATTCCCTGGGTGGTGGGACTAGCTTCCTTTACTCGTCTCATAAATTTGGTGTTCCATGCTGCATTATACAAAATCAAAAACACAGATCTTAGCTACAATAAATTACTCAGTTACCATTAATTACATTAAATTTAAAATTATAATAAATTGGTTAAAATATGAATTTACATGTAATATGAATTATGTTACTGAATTAAAATTAAATAAAAATTAAGTTAAAAATGTCAATCAAATTATAAATTAATCACAGAATTAAGATAAAAAAAAAATTAAGATACAAAATTAGGATTACAAAATAAAAATAAAGTAATAATTAAAGTAAAATAAAATTACAGCTTGAGAATTTAAAATTAAGAATTTACTACTTAATAGAATATACTTATATGATATACTTACGCGATAACCTTGCCATTGACAGTTTCCCAGGAACACTAAATCCTATGACCGCAACCCCTACCTGGTCTATCTTCTACTCTTCTATACGAGGTGACATCTAATCAATTACCCGAATTCATACTGAAGACTCGGTTAGTAATAAGGAACAAAGTTCAATGATCCTTCTTCTCAAAATCATTAACAAAAAAATTTGTTCCCGTAAGAACTTGACTAGTTCAAATACAATTCCAGATTATTTTTTTTTCGAATTTCTCCTAACGGTTTATTAAACATTGTTCCTGATCAGATCACTAACAGAGTCTCAGTCTTCAGTATGAATTCGGGCAGTATATACAAGTTGACTTTTTGATCATCGTCCAAATTCATACTGGTGGCTTGGTAAGTGATCAGTATCATGGATCAATAACAATTTTTGTAAAATTCGTAAAATGAAATTTCGACTCCCCATAGTGATTCACTCGGAACTGGAAGTGAATTTCTATGGGAAGCCGAAATTTCATTTTACAAATTTCACGAAAATTGTTATTGATCCAAGATACTGATCACTTACTAAGCCTCCAGTATGAATTTGGACGATGATCGAAAAGTCACCTTGTATATATCTTGAATCAAAACACTTGTACTTGTAGTTTCACTTTATTTGTGTGTTTCAAGTTTCACTAAGTGCCGACAATCGCAAGTATAAATTTTGTATATATATATAAGGTAAAATTTATTCAACCAGCCGAATATTATATATAAAATAATACCCTGCCTGATTGACTGATTGACTGATCTATCACAACCAGACCAAACAGCTGAACCTAGAAACATGAAATTTGGACTGTATATTCTTTGTATCGTATAACATAGACATTCGCTAAGAAGGGATTTTAGGAAATTCACACGGGGTCGGGAAAAACAGGATCTACACGAGCAACGCCGCGGGGCGTCCGCTTGTTTTGAGTACTATTACTATACAAGTTGTGATTAAATTAAAAGATGTAATTTTATGCTAATTCAGTTCCATTTATGAAATCAATTATGTTAGCTCATTGTTTATTTTCAATAATTTTCTTGTTATATGTTCATCTTTAATATGAATCCGAGCCACTATCTGGAATGCGATCTATTGTTTTAGCGATAATGAGAATTCAAAGGGTTAAGCAAAATAATAATTTGCTTATGCTAATGCTATATAATTTAGTGTTCAATTCAAAACGTTTTAGTAAATAATACTACTCGTACAAAGAAAACAGTTACACCAAGAAATACTTCCAGAGCTTTTTTATGTGCTCGTATACTTAACATAAAACGTTATTAGATTAGAGCTTAAAATTATATTATTTATTAAACTATGGCTAGCAAAATTTACAATAACTATCAAGTGTGAAAATGGCTGTTTTCTTCTTAAACCATCCATCCATCCATCAGCCTAGTTCGTCCACTGCTGGACGTAAGCCTTTCCAGGACTTTGCCACTCCTGGCGGTCATCCTGGAAGAATTGCCCATACTCACACACGCTGGGCAGGCGCGGTGCCGGAACCCTCGCACCGGTGACGCCGCTGCCCGTCACCAGGTTGTTCCATATAAGGCCCGGCTATTAGGGATGGATATACCGCCATCCATCGTTTCCAGGCATAGTGGGCCTCCTGATTTTTTGCCTGTGAGCTGTCCTCTTACTCTCCCCCGAATTACTTCGAGAGAGTCTTCAAGTAAGATGGTGTTAGCTTCGAGCCCGGCATTAGCTCTACCACCTACTTATCTTATTAAACATGGGGCCTTATTGTCTAACTGACAACATCTATCGCTATCTCTTTTAAATGTATCGTAATTGGTTAGAAATGAATTGACACATCATTTCTAGCCAATCAGCACGCGTACTTTTGATAGCGATAGCGAAAGATGTTAAAATTAAACCTGAAAATTAGATTTTTCAAACTTCCATCCAACAAAATCAACCAAACGAAACCCTCGGATATTCATTTACCCTTTGAAAAACAAATCACCTTCACTGAAAAAAAAATCTTACACAGTATTTTTCTGAGCATCTGTTACGGGTCAACATCGTTAGAGTAACTCGAGTTTAATTACTGTGCACACTCGGGGGCATACATTTTTGCCCCCTTCGCGTTATGGCACAGATTATTGCCCAATCTAAATATTTTCCCTTTTTATTAGTCAATTAAGGTGTAATTAAATAACGCAAATATTAAGAAAATTAAGCTTTTCAGCTTAAAAGTTTCGTTGGCGTGAGAAAATTTGCATCTTTTTAAATACATGTACATGGATAAACTATATGTATAGAGTCTGTCAAGCGAGTTATGGCAACGCACTTTTGGTTGGAAAAAATGAAATCGACAGTATTGCACCACTGAAGTATACTCTGTTTCCCCAAAATTAAAAATCTTGATATTTATGTAAGTTGACTTTACCGATATCCAAATTTATACTGGTGGCTTTGTAGAATGTCGGTTTAAAGCGAAGAAATCGACTCAATGACCCTTTCTGTGAAAAACAAAGTATAAAAGTCTAAAGTTAAGTAAAAAGTCTCAAATTTGGCTAATTTTGGTCATTGCTGTTTTAAAAAACAAGAGAAAAAAAACAACACATATTTTATTTTTTTAAACAAAAAAAAAATTCTTTAAGGTTGATGCGACGGATCACGGTGCCAAAAGTTTTGCGTTTTTCTAAAAAAAAAAATTGCTTCTAGAAAATAATAACCAAATATATATAGATAATAAAGTATCAAACTTGGTCAAACCTAACTTACCAACTAACACTGACATCGTTTTCAAAGCTTGCATTTTTTCCATTTCATAACGCTGGAACCTTGATTTCTCTTCATCGTACGCACTCAACATCTTAAACAACATGCACCTCACATCGCTGGGCACATTTTTAGGCATGATGGTCAACAAATTCAGTTTATTTCATTAATTTTAATTAGTAAATGAAATCAACAAGAGAGCCAAGGACAATTTTAATGACAGGTGACATTATTTATTTTTTGTTGCTATATGAATATTTTACCACTAAGTTCTTGACAAGATCGGCTTGACAGACTCTAGAAACGAAATACCAGGTACTCACTGAATCATTACGAAATTGCCGAAACTATAGAGCCTTTTTTAATTGAACCAGTATCTTATAGTTATACCACGCAGACACCCGCCAACATTATAACTTGAACACTATATTTAGTAATAGTACATTATATCATTGCAGTATAGAAACGCAGAAAGAAAAGTAAATCTGGATGTGAGGAGCTCTGAACCGGGATTCAAACTCGGAAACTATTTAGCAGATCACTTTGTCGCATAATTTCAATATTTTCATTTTCCGTGGCACGAATCAAAACAAAGTGATTATATTGTTTTTGGCACGAATGATCTACCAAGTCAAAGATTAGGTAGTAGAGAGTTTACTTGATAGTTAGTATGTAAATGCCTACGTTACTTTCTACTCTGAGCTTTTAGTTTTACTATCTAATACTCAATGATATTACATGTACATATTGTACATACATGTATAAGTAATTGTGAAAAATCAAGAAGAAGTCATAAACATTTTATTTATTTATATATATTTTTTTTATATATTGTGTAAAAATTGTCAACACTGAGCGATCAGAAGGTTCAGAAGCGTACACGCATGGAAAGTGGAAGCGTAACAGGCATGGCTTCGCTTGTAAGGGTTTTTTATTTTGACGGAACACTAAAAGATTAACTTCACATTAAAATAAAGGAAACCATCTCAATGCAAAGTGTAGCTTTACTTCTTTCATTGAAATAAAGCGGTTACAAACAGATTTCAGTGGAATATTTACGTCAGTGGACTAAAGTCTCGTGATCTCGGGAGGACATTTTCAAAGCAAATTGCTTTTGCCGACAGTACTCGTATAACCAACTTTTAAAAGGATTGTCCTCACTGGTAATATCGCAGTCACCCCGTAATTATGCTTCTGGGAATAATAATATAAGGCGCCAACCACACAGAGCGCGTTCTGCGTTCTGCATTCTGCACTTCAAACAATAGAATACGTAGATCCAAACAAACAATATATACATATACATGTATATTACTATTGTATTCATAACTTTTCTTCTTTTTGATCCTATCCTATGATTTTTGGCACTATCCTACATTTTCTAAAACGCCCCAGCCCCCCTATTCTGTATCTTTAGTTGCCAACTGAACGAGGTGCCTATCATCAAAAACATAGATAAAAACTGAAATTTCAGAATTGCCTTTAGTGGGTATTGAACTATTAACAATCTGTGTCGTCACTTCAAGTGCGAAAATATCCTTAGGACATCGGAATTCGATAGTATATCTATGTTTTTGATGATAGACACCCAGTCCAGAAGGCAACTAGAGATACATAATAGGCCCGCAGGTTAACTGGAAGAAAATGCTAAATAGCATTGAGTTCGCCTTTGTACAGACATAACTTGTTATTGTGCAATAAAGTATTTTTATTATTATGAAGTAAACTTTTCAGTCACGGGCTGGTTTATTCGTCCAAGGTCACGGGCCCATAAGGACCCGGTTATTTGAAAGGCATTCATGGGGGCCGAAGCCAACAATTAAAAGGCGTTTGGTACTATTGAATCTAAATGTGAGGCCTCTCCCTCAATGTATCATTGAGATACACTAACAGACAGTCCTAAATAGTTGCCAAGTTATTGCTAAGAAGGAAGCGACTTGGAGTGGGCTATGAGGTTGGGATGCTAAATGAACCGAATAACAGGGCTATGGAGTGAGATAACGGATATCTGCCTCGAAAATCTCTCACACATTTAAGTATGGCAGATGGTGACTTGCTGCCTGATAACTACTCTGCAAGATAGCCTTTGTGGGCCCCCTATCTAGCCACCATGGGGCGGCCAGGGGGGAACACTATATAAGCAGCTAAGATTGTCAAGTCAAGTGCCCCCGGCGTTATGACATTTTACACTTCCAACCTGAAGCGTAGGTTCCGCTCTTGCATCTCCACTCTGGCTGGCTGGTTAAAGCAAGCGCAGAGGTTGGGGATGTGTTGCTTTTTGTATAGGTGTGTGTAAGTGCATGTGTGTATGTGTGTGTCCGCTGAAGGTAGGGTCTGTGGTGTTGCCTATCACTATCGGCTCGCCACAAACCACCCTGGGGTGCCTGATTGTACTTGACGTACCGGACGTACCAGAGGGCGATGAGGTCGTAACATCCCTACGCCTTTATTATTATTATTTTTTTAGAACGTTGGTTGTCTCTTCAAGATATAAGCTATCGTCGCATAGATAACAGTAACCGCGAAACGCAAAACGCGGAACGTAGAACACAGAACGCGGCTGTGTGGTTGGCGCCTAACCTGTGATTTTTGTTTAGTATTAGCCTTTCGCCGGCAGTTCAGCCCATGCTAAATAAGAAACACTTCCCTCCCCTTTTTTAACTTATTTCTTTGAAGTGGATACGTTCCAGCTTCCACAGTCATAGCATGATTATGCATATCGTGAAATATTCCTCAAAAACTTTCAAGTACAAGTGAAAACTACATCGAAATCAATTATCTCGTTCTCCAGTTACAAGTGAACAAACATACAAACAGACGTTACATGTGGTTTAATTTTTGTAGCACATCACCGATAGACACATATATAGAAAAAAAAAACATAGCCAGTCGTAGGAATGCCGACAGAAATAAAAACTTTGCTGTCAACATAACATATCGGTGACGGTGATTTAGACTGTGACGCGAACCTATAAGGTTGCTCCGTAACTAAAAGAAATCTTCACTTCAAAAAATTTCAATCACTTTAATTTATAAATTCATCTGAGATTTTTTTGTTTGAAAAAGTTTTTGTATGCTTTTCATTACAGCGTACTTGCAGCGTCCTATTAGTTGCAGTTGCAAGTTAGAAAGAGGGAAACGCAATCAGCTGATGTCTTTTACAGCAAAAGTTGGAACCAGAAAAATAAACGACTTAACTAATTGCATCAGCACGCGAACACAACACAGCTAATTTAGCGCAGGTCGAACCTCGGGGTACTTAGGAGAAACAGACTTTGTGCTCAGACTTTTTTTTTTTGCAAATGAAAATGAAATCAACGCCAGAGATGCGAATAAAATTACTGGGTCATGCTTAGGGAAATATTTCGTTTTGTTTACACATCCGTTATTGTTGCGGAGATGGGATAACAAATTAATTGATAAAAATTTAAGGCGATATGCGAAAAAAATACAGGTGTTTCTTTTCTGTGTATTTCATGAAATACACGGAAAATTTTAATACATTTCTGGTATATGCATTTTGAATATATAATCTAGGGTTTTGAAATTGGAAAACATGTTTGGATAAATTTTCCTCGATAGAAATAATTGTTGAAATGAGGTCTTCTAACACACTTTTTCTCCTCGATTGACAAATAAGAACCATATACAGAACTTAAACATATTTTATTAGGTGTGTTTCGTAATTATCTATAGATGTGATATTTGAAATTTTGATAGCTATTTTAGTTTTTTTAATAAAAATATAAAACCAAAATTTTTCCCTTTTGCCCTGAATCTGCCCCTCTCGCACTGCGCGATTTTTCGCTTGGAGTGACAGTGACAAAAATAAAATTCTCATAGCTTCTTAATAAAAAATCTCACCACCCTTTACGTTGATTGGGACGTAATAAGCGTTGGTGAAACGTGGGCGTACGAGTGTGGACTGTGACTTGTATTTGAAAGTCTACATCCGGTAACACGTCTGACTACCCCTTGGGGATTCATGTCGTAACGATGTATTTTTAATTTTAATTAAATTAGTACGCTTACTTTTGATGATGTAGAGTTTTCCGGTTACAGTATCAAAGTAGATAGTTGTGGACCACATACCTGAGAAATACAAAAATATTATTAAAAAATGCCAAAATAAGAATCGCAACATTTCAAAAATAAAGCTGGTTTTTAGTTCCTCGCTGTATTTAGTACGGAGATTTCATTTCATACTCGTCACTATATTTTCAGCGAGCGCCCCGCGTCCCGCACCCCTCACCACGCCCCGCCGCCGCAGCTAGGGTTACCAGATGAACAATTTAAAAGACCTGACATAAAGTCTGATTTCCGTAGAAAAGTGTTGAAATTTTGTCGCAAACGTAGTGCAATAAAACTGAGTAGTATTGATTATTTGTGCTATTCACTTAGCAATTTATTCTAAATCTAAAATCCAAAGAGGCTAAAATGGATTATGTTTTTAAATATGTTGATGTTAAGAACGTTAATTTTTACAAATTGTAATATTTGTATTGTAATATTAATATTAGAATTGTAATATTAATCAAATGTTTTTGTTTATGTTGATTGAACTTTAATATTGCCACCGGTTGTTAACCATTGTTCACCTTATTTTGTATATTGCATAAGGTCGGTTTTGGAAACGGGCCTCAACAGCGCAGTGGCTTGCCTCTGCATTATGCTGAGTTGAGGACCTTTTCCACTACCACAGCACTTACATTATTTATTAGTTTTAGTTGTGTTTTTTTCCTTTTTTAATTGTTTAATTGTAAAGTTTGTATTTTTTGTTTTGTTTGTCGTGTAATGCTGTGGAAATGGAATAAAGAAGTTATCTATCTTATCTATCTACCTTGAAGTACATTTCAAATTAAAAAGTCCACTGTATTTGATTAAAAAATCGAAAAATCGTGATCAAATCCAATCCTGTCAGGAGCCAAAAAATCCTGAAATCTCAGGACAAATCCTCAGATATGGTAACCCTAACTGCAGCGGACTAACTTTTTGTGTAAAATTGAAACAATACCCCGCTACCGAGTCCGCTACGGAGACTGTTTTCAATATTCTTAAATTGTGAACATTGCTTGAAATTCGAGAAGTGCAACTGTAGGGAATGCATTTAGAAATGAACTGCAATTTATAATAATAATAACAATATAATTTTATTTCAGCCCAAGTCCATATTTTGTTAGTAACTAAACTATATTAGTACACATATTTACACTTGAAAACCTTATTTAATGTTAAACATTTCAACTCTGGACCCCATATGTAAGAAGTTCCAGTACCGCACAACCGGACAATCCATCCGATCCAGTATGGTGTTGAGAAGGCTGCTGGGACTGTCTCTCACGCGCCGCATCAGGGAGGCCACTCTCTTGCGTAATATTGACTCCCAGCTATCAATACGAGCCTCGGTAAACATGCCTGATGCGCTGCAAAAGCGAGGCAGCCCCATCAACATCCTCAAACCATTATTATATTGGACTCGCAGAGCACTGAGCGACTTGCGAGTACAGCCCGCCCACAGGCTGCACGTGTAAAAAGTCATAAAAAAAAGTAAAAAGTAATAACATTTATATAATTTTCGTGGGAATCGTACGGGAATTCAGGCGGAATTCAGTCTGTGAAGTGCCGAAACACGTAGGTTAGTTTCCACTATTAAGCATCGATTCTCTAGATTTGTAACAAAATATTAAGAAATAACTATAACGGCCAAAATATTAATTTTAGCTAAGAGAAATGTAAACATAGTTGCGATATGCAAAAGCATATTTTTATGATATTACAATAGCTATAAAACAACTGGCTTTTCCATAGTCGTGGTACTAGTCGTAAATGCCTAAAATATTCTAAGCTTAAGAAAAATCCAATTATTTTGAAGCTACCATAATATCATTAAAAATACGTTTATGAATATACCTATAGTGAAATATTGGTATACATTACACTGGGCTAAAAGTTTTATTTTAGACGTCACAATTGTTTCTTAATATTTTGTTACAAAGCGCCTTTTAAGCGAGTTAAAAACAACTTACATTTTGATTTTCAACACAAACATTTTATGAATGTGTTGAAAATCAAAATTATTATTTTATGAAAAATAAATGGAACAAGTGTTTGTGTTGAAAATCAAGATGCTGTCTATGTTTCATCAAGTACCAACAATCGCAAGTATAAAACAACTTACATTGTTACCTTAGAGTCTAGGAATGAATCCATCATTACGTACAACATACAATCGGTAAGTGGGGTTACATAGGTAGGATAACTTAGTCTAAGCCTTAGACCAAGTTATCCTACCTAGCCACACTTACCGATCGTATATTGTACCTAATGATGGATTCATTGCAGCTTTTTGCAGCTAATATAATAGCAATAGCTATAAGCAATAGCTAAGTTGGTAAAAGGCCAGGCTCCAATCTTAAGATCTGGGGTTCGAATATAATCCGTGCCTAGAATTTATTTACTTATTTGCTGAACGGTAAAGGAAAAAACTGCAAAGTACATAGATACGTTAAGGCGATACGTAAAAGTTTTAGCGTCCCTGTTACTCCATATGCGAAAAAACCCTCAGTTTTCGTGGAAAAGTAGCAAAAAGTCGGTTTTTTATTAATATAAAATGTACTAAGCTATTTTGTCAAAAAGATTTTCAAGGAGACTTTAAAAATACATAATATCCACATTTTGAATGCAATTTCACAATGAAATTAGTTAGGATTTCAGAATGACAGGAAAAAATAAAACAATTTAGAGTATTCATAGCGATGGATTTCGCAAAATAAACATAATCTTAATTTAGAGGTCTTTTCGCAATTAAATTCTATCGAGAAAATTTCATCCAATCGCCTTTTCCTTCAGTGAGAATCTTAATCAAATACTCAATAAACATTTACCCAAAAATTAAATACGTAGACGACGTTATAGTGGAGTAAATGGATTCGAAAAAACCGCATTTTTTTTGGTATCGCCTTAAGAACCGTTTAGCAGCCGTATTGTGAAAAACCATCCTTTTTCTAATTAATCGAAACAGAACATTTAAATTCAAAATTTGCTAAATAGTTATTCAACAAAACTTTATTACCTATGTATTGTATATGCTGCCATCGCAGTTTCCTTTATTATGAAAATAAGAATTTTAAAGTTTTATATTTAATATTCTAATGTAAAGAAATCAATGAAACCTTTGCGATGACAGTTTAAACAATACGTAGGTAATAAGGTTTTGTTGAATAACTATTGAGCAAATTTTGAATTTTAGTGTTCTGCGGCTTTTTCACAATCCAGCTATTGAACGGCTCGTTGGGACGTAAAAATCGTCAGTAAGCACGAGTGTTGACTATTTCACTGACAGTTTGCAATCGGAAAAACCGACGCTTTTTTGATTATGTCGTCAACTTGTGACAAAACACGTATGTTTTTTTGTTTTATTACAGCTAAAATATTAGCAAGTAAATCAAAGTTAGAACCCTACATTAAACAAACATTCAGCATGTCTGAAAGTCTGAATCATGTCAAAATAACATAAAACTCTAGTTTATTTGATCTCTTGAAATAACAATAAAGTTTTATTCTCGTTCTACGGGAACACCGTTATTTTCGTAGTACATGGCTACGCTGCCCTCTTAACGAAAAAGGGCACAACTGTATTTTTTTTCGAAATTGAATTATTCATATTCGGATTTAGGAAAAGAGGCGCATCTGCCTAAAAATTTGTTTTTTTTTGTTTAGAACATAAAAAAAAACACATCTGCAACAAAAATCTATTTATTTGTTGAAGATGAATGGGCACAATTGGGTTGCGTTAAGTTATAAGACACAAATAATTGGACAGTTTACTTTTTTTGTACTACAAAAATAAGAATGTTATAGATAAATGAAAAGGCTAAACTTGCAAAAACAGGACCTTGTTTTTTAGTTTTAGTGCTCTCTCTTACGAAAATTATGCTACTAAATAGTGAAGGCACAAGTTATCATTATGCGCTCTTTCATCTTAGGAGGTCATTTTCGTTATTGATGTCTATAGAAATTTTTTTTTTTTTTTAATGAGGAAATATTGTTTTTTAACTTTAAACTCTCGCGTTTCGTACACATTGTAATATATATAATCGGGTCTACCGCGATAAATGTTTACCTTTTTTACGAAAAGGGGACAACCCGACGTTTGTCCCCTTTAAATCGCGGGTTTCTTCTCTTAGTGCATCTCCAGATACTGTGAGTGTTGTGTGCCGTGCGTGAATTAGATAACAATTAGTTTTAAAGACTAAAGTGTTTATGCGGGTAAAAGAAAAATACTTCGGTCGTCACCTGCATCTCATCACTGCGCCTCGCCATACTTGCCAGTTTCCCGTAGACCACGAGACATGCAACTGTCTCGAAACGTCGGGTTGTCCCCTTTTCGTAAAAAAGGTAAACATTTATCGCGGTAGACCCGATTATATATATTATAATGAATATTGTTTTTTTTTTTAAATGTAAATTATATCATAATAAATATTTTTACTTAATAAAAGCTTTTTTTACTGTTTTATTATATATATATATATACAGATCTTTATGAATGTTATGGTTGAAATTAAATAAAAAATAAAACTTTCGATATATATTTCGACCCACTTGGGGCCGTCGTCAGTCGAATATTAGTATTTTATATTAGAATATTAGTCAGTCAATAAATTATATCAAAAACAAACATAAAAATGCTTTTTTTTTTCAAACCCATTTTGCTCGATATGTATTTTTTGCAGGTTGTGCCTTTCTTCGCTACGACGACGCCAGCAGTACGGTTCCCGTAGCAACAGCACGTCTTCAAATCTTTCATTGTTTCATTCCTCTCCAGGCGGTCTTTTAACGTTCATAGTTTACTCAGTAACTGCATGAAAAGCACAGAGCTGCGAATGTTCGGTGGAATAATATCGCAGTAATGTCTGTGCAGTTAACGTGCTGGAAACAAATAATTATCATGTTTCAGAGAACAATAATAATTGGCACGTTTGTACTTAATTACTGAACCGGAACAACTGTGAACTGATGTGCACTACGTCGCTACTGAGGGTTCCTTGGAGAAACGGAAATCCTTTTATGATCGTCTTCGCTATTGCTCGAAATTCACCAGGAAAATTAAACTTGATTTGTTTTATTTTTCCGTAAAATATAGACCATTTAACGATCTTCTGATTGGTCTCAGGCATCTACTACATACTAATTCCATCATGATAAGTATCACGACAGTATCATGACGAGTTTTCTTTTTCTCATTTTTCTTGAATTTGTTCGTGTTTCAAATCATTCTCGTAAGTTATTGCCTCCTTACCGCACTTGTAGCATAAACTACTATACACCCTTTTTTATTTCCGGTATTCATATATTATATACAATACAAATTATTTATTTCTTGAAAACTTACACTTAGACATGCTTTAAAATTAAATCCTTAATCTAAACATAAAAAGAAACATAAAAAGAAAACAGTTATAATAAATTATTAAAAACAGATTATTTAGGGCCTGTTTCACCACTTCCAGATAAGTGCCTGATAGTTATATGTGACAAATAACGCATACAAAATGTGTTCCATTTTTAAACTTATCTTCTGGATATCACTTATCTGGAAGTGGTGAAACAGGCCGTTAATGTCTACGTTTTCCAGTGGACCCCAAACTAAGTCGGGCTTGTCACGTGGGATCCAGAAATATGATTACCAGACTAAAGTAAAGTATATATATTATATGCATTGTGTACGACTTGCTCATTCATCTTTATTTTCAAGTTATTTTCAAGTTCGCTCAAGCTTTTGCAAGATTCCAAGAGCCAATCAATCAAATTAGTCCATCGATGCACACAAGAGAAGCTCTCTATTCGATCCTTGCCAATTCCGACGAGTGGCTTTCAGCCGTTTCGACAATGTCGTTCAGCTTTCGAATCACAGATTGCTTCGTGTCCTTTCCATAGAGATAGAAGTATTAATACCACATACATACACAGATTCAAATAAATATTTTTTATTATTACCTTTGTATGGCATTTAATTACTTATAGATATGGAGCATATAGATAATAAGAACAATTAAAACACGATATATTTCGACTCCTACTGTGGAGTCGTCATCAGTCGAATCAATCAATCGAATCGATTCGACTGATGGAGTCGTCATCAGTCGAATCAATCAATCGAATCGATTCGACTGATGGAGTCGTCATCAGTCGAATCAATCAATCGAATCGATTCGACTGATGGAGTCGTCATCAGTCGAATCAATCAATCGAATCGATTCGACTGATGGCGACTCCACAGTAGGAGTCGAAATATATCGTGTTTTAATTGTTTTTATTATTTATATGCTCCATATCTATAAATAAATACATACACAGAGCTACATAACCAAATAAACCCGTGCTTCAGGTCCATTTTAATAAATAGAAATAAACTTTGTGTGTGTGATCCAAATAGCATCAGCAAAATTGAACCAAGGTACGACACCAGACTCTTGACTCTAGAGACCCGAGGTTGACTCATGCATATCGAGCAGGCACCAATGAGTTTTTCGGAATTGATGTGCACAATATTTGTATGGTAACCACTTGCTGAACGGTGAAGGTAAACGGTGTGAAGTAAACTTGCATGCCATAAAGATTGTGCCCAAAGGACGGCGATCATCCCCTATCACGGCGTAAAAATCGTCGTTGAAAAGATGGTTCCGAGTGTTGGCTATTCTGTTGACAGTCCACACTCGGACACAAACACCCTCTCTGGGACATATGTCGTGACGATAAGCTTTTTGTATATTTAATTGATTATAGAAGTAATGTTCGAAAAGAAATCTCATCAGAAATTTAAAATTGTAATAATTAAAATAACTGTTTAAGTATCAATACCGATAGGTACTTTCATCTCAAAGGACTGTAAGCATTTTCTTACAGGAGAAAATTGGTCTATTATATGTTCCTTTATTATAAACATGTTATTTGTCGGTTTATTTTTACGAATTTTGTAATTTTTTCTGTAAGTGACCGTTTGTTTTACTATTTATTTAATTCTGGCCCATAGCAAGTCGGAACAATTTAATGTAATCTAAGAATTCTTTCTTCGGGACCAGGTTTTATTATTTTGTCTAGTGGTAAGGATCGTTATAGCTCTTTGTCTATCTATCAATAGCTCTGTATCTTTCTATATAAACAGACATATTGTCCGTATACCCCTATTTCAGTGATATACTTAGAGGTCATAAAGAGCCTTTGATCCTTCTATTTCATATTTCGGTCATGCGCGGCCCAAGGGATCAAGGGACCAAGGGTGATTTTGTGTGTTAAAATTTGTAAATTATAATTTTATATCGATTCAAAATAAATTTACGGTTTTATTTAAAAAGATGGTACCTCAAACTTGTTATTCTAAAAGCTCATAACTCCCCTCAAAATTAGGAACTAAGCGAAACCAAGTGGGTGTAAATATACCACTAAATTAAACCACTTTCCTAAAGATACATACTTTCCCACAAAATAAAATAGAACCTTTTTTATTATTCGCGCTAAGCCAACTCTAGACAAATAAAAAACCCAAAAAATTTGTGAAAAAGTTCCTCGGCCTAGAATTTGAATCTGCGATCTCTCGCTTACAAGGCAAGAGCCACCGAGGTTGCCTGAACTCGCCTTGTAAGAGAGGTTATAGGTTCAAATCTTGGTCCGATGAATTTTTTCACAAAATATTTGTCTTTTCTTCTTGAAAATAATAAAAAAAAAAATCTCTCCTTACTAGATTTAAAAATCTAATACATTTTTTATGCCCATGTGAAATATAATTTTTAGTTGCCTAGGTATGTTTCTTTATGCAAGTTGTTCAGTATGATCAGTAGAGTACAGGCAACCCGGGACGGGAGAGGTCAGCGAGTTCATGACCCCCCCAAAACGCTTAAAAACGTTCATAAAAAAAATATTTAAATATAAAATATTTCCATATAATTAAAGAAATATTCAATTTATTCAAACATAAAATAATTCCATATAATTAAAGAAATATTCCCCCGATGAACTCCTCTATTTTCAAAGCTGGGCACACGCCTGGTAGAGCAGTCTAATTATACCCGGTATTTGTACGAATAAACCAGACCCGGTATTATATTTTGAAAGCTGGGCACGCGCCTGGTAGAGTAAACTATTTACACATGGTACTTGGACGAATAAACCAGACCCGGTATTATATTTTGAAAGCTGGGCACGCGCCTGGTAGAGTAAACTATTTACACATGGTACTTGGACGAATAAACCAGACCCGGTATTATATTTTGAAAGCTGGGCACGCGCCTGGTAGAGTAAACTATTTACACATGGTACTTGGACGAATAAACCAGACCCGGTATTATATTTTGAAAGCTGGGCACGCGCCTAGCAGGTATTATATTTTCGAGAACTCAACAACGTTGTGATGAAAATCTTCCTTTCTTTCACGTTTAGGTAAAAATACGCGAGTGACAACGACACGACAGGCAAGGTTCACGGATTATTGCCTTTACAAATTGAACGTGAGAACAATGAAACGTTGAAGAGAAACGAACATTAGCGAGAAGAAAAGATATTGAAATGAATAGGTATAGCCTTTCTTTGTTGTGATACTTCAGTTCAATTTAGTGTTTGTTTATATGAATGCATATATACAGGGTGTAATCGTTAAGTGTGACCAGGCAATTATTCCGTAACTATTACAGATATTAAAAAAAAAAAAAATATATCAAATTAATAAAATTACACCAATAACCTTTTGAAAATCAAACGAGAAGTATTCAAAATTTTGACATAACACCGTTTATAGGTAAAGTCTTTCAAATATTATTTATACATAAAACTGGCGGATGATAAAGTTAGGTAAACACATAAATGATTAAATAGTTGATTTTTCTGACTTTTTCATGAAAACTATTCTAGTCTTTGTCTTCCGTTTTAACTCGAGAACCACTCAACGGATTTGGATGCAGTTTTCTTTATTATTATCGTTGTGACCACGGGGATGGCGTGAAACTAATTTTATACGAGCACCGCTGTCAACGCTTTTTGGAATACGTTAGTAAACATACGCCACGTACACATAGATTCACCCGTCTTCATACAGCCAAAATAACACCGTATTTCAATGAAGCTTATATGTAAAATACCAAACACGTCATGGCAATGTGCAATTATACATAGGTGTGTAAAAAGCCATGACCAGCGGCCGTACACAGTTAGGTCCGGGTTGATAATGTTTGAAAAAATATACATTGCGGCGTTAATATTCTAACTCAATGTGTGATACTCTTTATAACCTGCAATGGACAAAATATAGTCTAATTTCAACGCTACTCCCTACAACGCTAAATATTTCATGATAAGGTTGAAATTTTATTTACCGCAAGGTTCATTCTGTAAACATCACAGTAAATACATGTTTACAGTACTAACGAGTGAAATGAAATTTCTTTGGATGTCTTATTTGTGTTATTCGAAGACAATTTTCTACGCCGCAATACACCATTTTTACGATATGTTTGTTCTAACGCGTTCGGTTGAGAAATGAGAGCCCCGCGGGTAATGCCTTGACGTATTGATCACAGTGGTGCGTCGCAGTCACGGCTGTCATGGCATTTCTATTCCTTATTAATATGTTCTGTGGTTGTGACCCTGGTCAACGTATATTATATACTGCTAGCTTCTGCCCGCGGCTTCGCCCGCGTGGCCTTCAGGACATAAATGTCCTCGCATCGTTTTGCAGCCTCGCTAGATACTCCTAGCTTCCGCGACGCAGCGCTGCGAAGAACTTTATAAATTAAAGGCGCACAATTAGTCATTGAAAGATAGATTCAGATATTAGTGTGTAAAGTATTATAGTAGATATGTGCCTTGCCCGCAACCCCACCCACGTTTATTGAACACTGCCCCGGTTTCCGCTTGGGCATTATTTTATTAACACCTCTTATAGCCTATATGTTGAACAGAGTCACTACGATGATAATAAAAAAACCGCATCCAAATCCGTTCAGTAGTTTCGGAGATGTGCGTGAACAAACAGACAAATAGACAGACAGAAAAGAATTCTAAAAATAGCTGATTTGTTTTCTACTGCTCTTATTTAGTCACCCCCTTTCTATTTTCATTACTTTTCTTCAATGTACAAACACACCAGGTTTCACTCTTTTATGGTATTGATAAAAGGTGTTGATATAATAATCGCCAAGCTGAGAACGGGGCAAAGATTGAATAAACGCCGGCTGAGGCGCGGGTGAAAGGCTAGTAGTGAATATTCTTTGCCCGTAGAGGAAAGGTTCACTTATAAATTTGTCCACCATATAGCGCTCTCACCGCTAGCTCGAACGCTGGATCGATTAACCGACTGGTTCCTGGATCCGATGTGCAATAGCCCGTGTAATCCGATCTGCTGAACGTCCGGCGACAAATCGCTCCATCCGCCACCTCCATCATTACGTATTTCTGGAAAATTCTCTGAAACTACGTGAGATATCTTCTTTGACAGATTGGCCTACGTCCACGTCTTTATTTTGAAAGGCAGTCTGTTTTAAGGTTCCGTTAAAAACAAAAACAAAGGTTCGCTTTAAATGTTTAAGGATTGTTCCTGCACAATATTCGTTATACTCCGCGACGAAGTTAAATATTAATATATAAACAATAAATTCCAACTAAAATGTACACACGAATGTTCAGCGAAGTGGCTGGGACCGCACAAAAGCGGTTCAAACATTCACACCGCATGCAATGTAGTGTTTCTATTGTACTTTAAATTGAATGTCTTTGTCTGTTGCTTTCCGTACACTGGTGCGGTGGCGGTGCGGTGGCGGTATGCGGTGGCGGTGCGGTGGCGGTATGCGGTGGCGGTGCGGTGGCGGTGCGGTGGCGGTATGCGGTGGCGGTGCGGTGGCGGTATGCGGTGGCGGTGCGGTGGCGGTATGCGGTGGCGGTGCGGTGGCGGTATGCGGTGGCGGTGCGGTGGCGGTATGCGGTGGCGGTGCGGTGGCGGTATGCGGTGGCGGTAGCGGTCTCAAAGGAAAGTTATGGTTCTCACGTGATATAATAACTTAAATTAATTAAATCCTTCAGAATCTGCTTTGCTATGTACATTAAACATACTACTACCCGAAATCATACGGTAGCTTTACATGTGTTTTTTGTAAGCTATATGCGTCAGAATCTGCTTTATTGTGTACATAAAGCATACGACTAGCCGTAATCATACGATACATGTGTTTTATTTTGTGTGAATGTGTGTGCATTTAAATGCAAAAAACCGGCCAAGTGCGAGTCAGACTCGCGTACCTGGGGTTCCGGGTGGATGATAAATTTAATTTTGTCATTTCTTTTCGTGAATTTCTCAACCACTTTATTTTTCCTGTAATTTTTACGTAAACACATATCACCATGATTTTTTTCATATTTTTCGATCTACCAGTTTTAGAGATAAGGGGGGACATACATAATATATTTTTGTTTTTTTTTTTAAAGATTTCTCGAAACTAGTGCAAGTAAATATGATAAAAGTATATATTTTTACAATTAGATTTTTAATACCTACAATTTGATATCCATATTGTATTTTTAAGAGAACATTTTTTATTTTTCTCACTTTTGTTTTGGAAATATTTTGAACAATTTATAATTTTTCATATTTTTTTTACATCGTGATATGTGGGCAAATTAATGCTATTTTTGTGCCAAATTTCATGTATTTATCTGTAACGGTGCTAAAGTTATGAGGCTGTGACATACGGACGGACGGACGCATTGACAACGGAGTCTCACCATAAAGGTTCCTTTTGTACCTTTTAGGTACGGAACCCTAAAAAAAGCAAACTGTATAAAATTTACGTTACCAAATGTTATTCAAAAGGATGTTAATTTGCTTTTGCAGGGGTCCAAGCTGGAGTTAGTTAAATAAACCAAGTTTTTAGGCATTACGATAGACTCTCGTCTTTAGCGGGCCCCATATAAAAGCCCTCTGTGGTAGACTTAGTTCGTGTGACGTCACTTGAGAAATGGCTGTTCAGAAATGTGTCCTTTGGTATCAAGATAAATTTGTAATAATTTGCTTCCGACTAATTTAACAGATGGATGACAGATCAGAAGACAGACAGAGACATACCACTTTTTTAAAAGCAAGACAAAGATCTGCAATCAGTATAATGCCTAAATGCCCCAAAGGACGTCATACCTGAAAATTCTTTAAAAAATCTTCAAAAGCAATGATCTAATTATATACCATAATAATTTTAGATTTGTAACTATTGTAAGTTGAATTCATAATTAAGTATAAAGACGGATCGACTTCCATGAATTTATCTCGCGATACGCGACATGTTCCGAATTCCTTCCGAATTCGTTATCAAGCGAGCGAGGGTTTGTCGTTGTCCCTGCACTGATATGCACCATAATAATGAAAATATGATCTAAAATGGCGTATATTCTCTGAAAAAAATTCAAAATATAATCTTTTAGGAATCGGTCTTCTGCAAATAATACCTTCAAGTTTATATGTTATTTCTTGTGCTGTAAATTTTGTAAATAAATAAACATTGATATTAATATTAAGTTTCATTAGTAAGTGTCTTTTTAATAAACCCTAAAACCTGACATGAGCCAATAATGTTGTTTCATTTGAAATTTTCGGTTGGTGATCATTGAACCTTGTTCCTGGTCCCTGGCTCTCCGGTATGAGTTCGGGCGGCTGATTGGATTTTACCTTGTATAATATATATGTAACCTATCATTTTAATCGTAAATATATTGCTACATAAATTAAATAAAACTTTAATTTAGTTCATGTACATTTATTATTTTATTACATATATTTTCTTTATTAGATTAAATTTGACGTGTAAAAAGATATACCTGCTTTGCAAAATAAACTATTTGAATTTGAAAACCTACGTAAAAGTGCCTCAACTTTTTTAGCCTGATCGCATTCTGACTAGATTGAGACCACCGTCACTGCGTACCGCATGGTTCACTCGTGCATAGATGGCAATAGTATGAACAATATTGCAGCTCCCCTTTGTTCTCCGCCAGAGTTCATTTTAATTGGTAAGCAAATGTTGAATTTTGCATTTGGGTACACATTATTCCAATTTTAAGTTTTTGTTGTAAATGATGTGCGGTCAATGAGGTTTTATCATCGAAATATTTCGATGGGTTTTATATATAAAATCATTGTGTACGGTCTATGTCTAACATCCACGCTGAGACCTTACCCCTTTGTGATAAAGTTGGATTTCAAACTTTAGATCTTCTTGTGGGGTATTTATTACATTGTTATACCAATGTGGAAGAAGAGTAAAATATTCGGTGGCCAGGATTACCAATCTTTGCTCGATCTTGTGATAAGCAAATCACTAAGATCACAATAATTTATATATGTACTGTACGAGTATTTTCTGTCATAGAGCCTCTTTACGAAGTCACAAAGTCCGAATTCTCACGAAGTCCGTGTGGCCATAGTTGTAGTAATGACGTTTACAAATAAGCGAGGTTTGTGTGTGTTGCGCGTTTTTTAGCGCTTCCGAGGTTACGTGTGCATGCAGTTCTACAACCATATTCAAACCACTGAATTATAATTGATACTTGTCGTTGTTGGTTCTTGATGGAACATTTGAAACATCTTGTAAATAAAACACATTCTTGGTAACTGTTCCACTTTTATATGTATATTACACTAGCGACCGGTTTCGTTATAATAACATCGTCAGGCTTTTAGCATGCATGCACGAACAAAACGCCTTTTAAATCATGTTTGTCATCACATCACAAATGTAAACAAAGACGAAATACATTTTCGCCTAATACAATAGCCTGACGATGTTATTATAACGAAACCGGTCGCTTGTGTAATATATATATAAAAGTGGAACAGTTACCAAGACTTTGTTTTATTTACAATATTGAAGTATAATGTAATATAACTCAATGATCCAAACGGACCGCGTGCGATAGAATATAATCTGTATCCCATATAATATACTGATTATGATCTAAGGATACCTACCTAGATATCATGAACTTAGACCACACAAGACAAGACAAATACTCTTTATTGTACACCAAAAGAAATAAATAAGCTGAAAGAACAAACTTATATTGGCGGCCTTATCACTTATAGCGATTTCTTCCAGACAACCTTTGGGTGGAAATTAATTGTTGGAAAAAATAATGCGAAGGTGGTGCACAAAATAAATAATAATTATTCAGTGGATAGCAAATACCTAAAATAAATACACAAGTATAACATTGTACATACAAATACATATAATATGATAAATATATACACTAATATATATACAAATAAATAATATAATACGTAAACCAAAAGTAAATAAATATTAGTGTCAGAAATAGGGATTTAACAAGCATTTACGAAGAAAGAAAATTATCCTTAAGAAATCTTTTGGAGACAGGCCACTTACTAGCGATAGGCAAGTTATTCCACAATATGACAGCTTTAACAGCAAAAGAATTACCATAAAAATTTGTAGTGTGAGATGGAATTGCTAAACGCAAATTTTCGGAGGACCATAGAGTACGGTCATGGGTAGAGTGCAGGAATCTTTAAGATATGATGGAGTTGAAAGATTGAACAGTACAGAATAAAGAAGAGAGAGAATGGCTATTGTTAGCAACACGTGGTGGATATAAAAGGCTGTATATGAGCGGCGCGCGCCATTGTGTTTTGCAACTTTCAGCTGAAGTGATTAAATCATAGTTTACATTTATTTCGCGACTCCTGACCAAAGACTGGCATTAGACCATTAGCCGCCTGCAGCTAACACTATGGCAACGCAGCAAAAATACACAGAATATCTGCTACCTACATAAATTCAACAACTTCAATGAAATGTACTCAATTCCGAGAAATATGGTGTTAATTCGTTTCTGTAACGTGCAGCAATCAAATGAATACACGCTGCAATTTCAAACGATCTCAGGCGGAAACGTCGGATTTAATAGAAATTTCGGCGAACCGCTGGATTATTCATTCAGAACTGGGCAGTGCGAAGTAGCGATGAAATTCCGGTTCCGCTGCAACGCTTGCCGAGTGCTAGTCAGAGATAGATGAGGAAATCTTATTGGAAAGTCTTTTTTGCGGTTTTTCGTAGCTCCACTGGAGATTTAGTTATTGTTTACCTTCTCACAAAAAAATATTCGAAGTAACCTGAAAACTAAACTGTCAGATTTAGGAAAAGATTATCAAGTTGGCAGCTTAGTTAGTCATACGTGTAAATAAAATAAATGTACCCTTGGTAAGTAAAATGGCGCTGATATAGAAAACGTTTCTAAAATCGTGCATCTGACTAAATAATTTTAAAACAATACTTTCTGAAACCGCTTTAATGCCTTTTATTTCCCCCAACTGCTTGTGAAAGCCGATACATGTTCCCAATTTATCATCTCAATAGCAAATACTTTCTGCATCTGACTGTAGCAATGGAATGTGATTTATCTGTTACAAATGGCGGCCATTGCGCCACAATCCGATGCTAATGTCGCTATCAAACGCCTCCAGTCGCTCATAAATCCGGTGCGAGCGGTCGAACGACAAATCATTGCTAAGTGGTGATGGGAAGGCGTTTATGGCGACCAGTTGATGATGGCAATTGATCATCATCAATTACATTGTATCTATTTAGTGTGCGGGACTATCAATCATTAGATTCATATGTAGATTGACAGAATGTCCTTTCCGCATAGAAAATTTGTTCCATTTATAAATCTGCTTATCTTGTTTTGGTTGTTTTACAATGTTCTGTTGCTCAGTGTAGCAGGAGGCAACAAAGGCTCACGCTAAATTATTAAACTAGAGCATTAAGGTTAAACATCAGCAGCTCAGCGCAAAGTGCATAACTTAACTTTGTTTTTCTTATTTATGAATTCATAATTTAAAAGCATTTTGGTCTGTGGCACTTGGCGCCGATAGTTCAGTATTAGTGAGGTTTATAAAGCAAGACTTTGAAATTGTATACACAATTAGTCATGATCTTCTCTAAACCAACTTAAAATGCTGTTTTAACTTTGTTTGGACAAGATCATGACTACTTGTGCATTAAGTTTCAAACTCATGCTTTATAAACCTCATTAATACTAAACTATTGGGTTCAACTGCCACATCCCAAAGAGAAATACAAGAAATACAAAGTTAAGTTATGCACTTTGCGCTAAGCGACTGATGTTTAACCTAAAGGCGAGGGTATCTGGAAAAATCGGTCCTGCTCCAACGCTTTCTTTTTACACTTAACTATCCCGCTCAGTGTAAGCGGGCCGCTCAGAAATCTCGTTTTATTTATTATTTTGGAATGAGAAGGAAAGAGAATTTATATCTCATTTTGTACCACGTTTATTTTGATTTAAGTTTAAAGATATTTACATCATAGATGAGACCTATCTTTGCGATTTTATCGGATGCAGGGAAATGCAATGTAATCGCGTGTCGAACGGCCGAAATATTAAGATCAAAGAGGGAATTAATACTATGACATATTATATTGTTTTCGAAATTTTATTATTACAATTTCACGTTTTAAATTAAGATTTGTATGAAAATCAATTGCGTTTAAAAAGCTAAAAACAGTAGTAAAATAAATTTTTCGACATCTCAAAAAATGACGAAGTTAATGGCAATCAAAGTGAGCTTAACGGCATGTCACGAGATGTCATCTGACACGATTTTATACTATTAGAGATAAATGTCGCTATCAGTAACTTCGGTAATAATAGGAATTTTCAAAAATTCTAAGGTTTTGTGCTTTGCTATATCTAATTAAGAGGCTATGCGAATTTTATTTTTGTAATTGTCACTCCAAGCGAAAAATCGCGCAGTGCGAGAGGGGCGGACCAAGGGCAAAAGGGAAAAAAGTTAGTTTTATATTTTTATTACAAAAACTAAAATAGCTAGCAAAATTTCAAATATCAAATCTCTAGATATTGTTAAAACACACATAATAAAATAAGTTCGAGTTCTGTATATGGTTCTTATTTATCAAACGAGGAGAAAAAGTGTGTTTGAAGACCTCATTTCAACAATTATTTCTATCGAGGAAAATTTATCCAAACATGTTTTCCAATTTAAAAACCCTAGATTATATAGTCAAAATGCATATACCAGGAATTTATTAAAATTTTCCGTGTATTTCATGAAATACACAGAAAAGAAACACCCGTATTTTTTTCGCATATCGTCTTAATCAGTTACTATAACAACTATACTGTCATTTCACTACAGGAAACGCGCCCATTTTTCGTTCATAACATTCAATTTAATTAATTTTAAAAAGGGCGGTAGTTCAGGGATAGAACGCTGGCCTCTCAGTCTTGAGATCCAGGTTCGATCCCCAGTCGGGCATACCCCAATGAGTTTATGTGCATAGTATTTGTTCTTACTTACCACTTGCTGAACGGTGAAGGAAAACACCTTGAGTTGTTGAAGTTACCAGTTGAAGTAAAAGGATTTGTCAGTTAGTCGAAAATAATATTATGTATGAATATGGTATATATGTATGTATTGGTATGTATGTTTATATATTCATTTCGATATTTCCCGACTTATTTATGTATGTAGTATATCATTATTCTTTAACATTGTGTCTTTAATGAATTATAATCAAAATTGTACATTTAATTAAGTTAGGTTTAGATTTAGGTCTTTTCTGTAGCGTCACCAAATTTTATATTTAACTATTTGTAAACAAAATTTTTGTTAGTTCCTTTTAGTTATATCTGCAGTTTACTTCTGTTGTTTTTCCCTAAATAAATAAATCTTGGGGTAGCTGTCCAGGGGGGCTATTCAGAAGAAACAGTCGGAGCGAGACTCCTATAACTCGAGCTAAAAATGTATGGAGTTCGTCTGATAAAACAGGTTTTTACGGTCGAGAAGACTCGGCATTGCCCCCACGCTGCGTCAAGCGTACTCAGGGAAGTCAGTGTTGTAAGTATCTCAGTTTTCGCCACTCGAGAGGCTCATTCATGCACAATTGCACACCTAAAAGGTTTCAATTGATACTTTGTCGACAACATCACTAGCCATGCTTGTATATCTATCTATAATATATCTATTCCACCTATATTATACCTATACAGGTACTTCAATCAAACTTGCGGGGAGTGTTGTGCGTGGTGAAAATATAAATCGAGAACGCAGCCACAACAGGAGCGTGGGCGGGAAGCGCCGGATAGTTGGTTATAATTTAATTTGCGAACGCAACTTTTACTCGTACGAGTTTCATTTCGTGCCGGAATTCACTATGCTTTATATTACGCTGGATTAGGAAGAAAGAAAGAAAAAAGCTTTATTATCAAGGTAAAAAAAAACACGACAAAAAACAATGATATTAAGGATGTACATATTGTACATTGTAAAAATATGTAACAAAAAAAAAAGTAATAGAATTACCCTGATAAATGGACAAATAACAAATAATCTGATAAAGTTTACAAATAATTATAAAGTACAAAATCAAAAGATTGCTTAAACTAATGAACACATTAAATAAGGATGAGCGAGGTATTTACGAGTATTTATATGTATAAATAGTTTGTGATTTGCGGCAGAAAGTTCATTTGGGTATTTCGGCATAAAAGTGACATTTATTTATACAGCCAAATTCATTCTGAAGACTCGGTAAGTATTCGGTAACAAGGTTCGATGAACCTTATGGTGGAATACGTAACTTTTTTTTTCTTTATTTTTTTTTACTGGATATGTACGATATAAGTCTATGGACGCAATCCCAGCCCCGAGTCAATTGCTATGGGAGGTCAACATTTTATTTTGCGAGATTAGCAAAAAGTGCTATCGATTCGCGATACTGATCCCTTACCAAGCCTTCAGTATGAATTTGGCTGCATAAATAAATGTCACCTTATTGTATATGTATAAATGAATCAATTGTGTCTAGCGCAATAACTGCAAGTAATAAGATAAAAAAATTATATATATATAGCAGATGAGATCTCTCAGTAACTAAAGTTTATTTTATTAATTCGTAAAATTCTTATAAAAATTAATGCGGGCACTTCAAAATACTAGTACGTGTGTATTTGAAGTCTTAAAACACGTCTTGTACTCGTATAATCACAGACCACTATAATTGACTTCCAAGATATGAAACGATTATATTGCGCAAAATCAAAATTTATAACACACACAATCTGCATCAAGTCAATGAAAGTAACTTTTTCTAATTGACCAGTGATTTGGCATTCGCAGCAACAAGTTTCCGTGGTGTAGCGGTTATCACATCTGCCTAACACGCAGAAGGCCCCCGGTTCGATCCCGGGCGGAAACATACTTTTGCACCTTTCCTCATTTTTTGTTTTATTCTTCTTATTCGTGTAAAGTTTATCTTCAGCAGCCTCGTTAGTTTTGTCATACTACTTTTATTATGGTAGATATTTCGCCATATCTATCGAAAGAAAGTTAGCCCTCATTTTCTTTTGATTATTTATGTACAATATATGAAAACGAAATCTGTATTGCTTAATTTTTTTCGTCATTTTCGGTATATTTCACGAAGATAGTAGACACCTACGATGAAATTGCTGTCAGAACGATGAATTCGTCCAGCGTAAAAATATATTTATTTTGTTTTATATTTTTTCGTTAGTAAATGTTATTTTGAGAAATCGTTAAAACCTACTTATTGAATTGAAATATTTCCAAGGTATATAATTTTTATTTCATTCCTTCAAACATTGTAAATGATTGAGGGCATGATAGCAAGAAAAGTACAATGAATGGGAAATCAGTTTTGTCTTGAAAATGTATATGAACTTTTCACATTTTATCTTTAAAGGTATGTTTCTACGCGATTAACACTCGTATGTTACGTACATTATATCTGTAGAAAATACCGTAATTATTTTCGTAAACTAACTTCAAAATCCAGAACGAGGATATCAAGTTTAAGATTCTTTATGAGTTTCTTTTTTTTTTTGTTTTATTTATGACGAAAAAACACTTTACCAACTTACCATTGATTCAATACATTTACAGTGTGTCCCTCGTACAAGTGCACATACGAAAAGGGGTGAAACTAGACCTTATTTTATCGACATAAAAATGTTTATTTTTTTTTAGAAAATCTTTGTTTTAATTTTTTTTTGCCTACCATGGAGACTATGTACAAAATATGTCATAACTTTTGATCATCACGAGTAATGCAATGAAATAAAACTGTTATAATCCTTAAGAATAGACGTTGCACACAAAATTAAAAAACAAAACATAATCAACTACCATTACCATAAAAATAATATCCTAAAAGATTATTTCTTTAATTTTTCCGTCTTTTTTTTCAGTAATAGTTAATTTTTTCAAAATAATGTCCCCGTTTTACTATACTTTTATTCCTATTTATCATTGCCTATTCCATTATATTTCTAACAAAAAAAAAAATACAACGTTCTATCATAAATACAATATTTTCTACGAGCGGTTAACCAAAGGCACCGCGTTCGCGTCCCATACAAAGATACCTACCCAGAGTACCCAGGTGGAGTATTTATTCAAGATTAAAAAAAAAATTCAAAAACAAAATTTTTCTTCGTTTTTATAGATATATTTAGATCTAGTTTCACCCACTTTCGGATGTGCACTTTTACGAGGGACACACTGTATATGTATCCTCTAAGTATGATAGAGACACAGAAAACATGAAAAAAGTCACACTCCTCCTCCTGGGTCCCTGTTTTACCAAAACTAAGAAAAAATCTGGGCCTAGAGGAAATCCTCTATGATAAGGTATGTTAAAGTAATATTTTATTTTGATAGTTTCTTGAAAGACGCAAAAAATAAAGTAAACACAATAAATTTATTGTACTGATAAAACAGTTTTACAACCATTGGATTAAGATTTTATTTGGAACTGAAAAATCGTTAATGTGTCGTGTTGCTAATTTACGATAACTTACATTCTATAAAGATATGTCAGTCGGGACTTTTTATGCAGGGACTAGTAGAGTCCTTGTTCAGTGTAAAAGGGTACAATAAAATCAAACACCCTACAGAGAATGGGAATAAGACTCCAAAAATTTAAAATATATTTTTAAAATAACTCCACAACATACAATTAAAGCCTCGCGAATGAAGTTTATTTTTGTAACAACAGCGAGAGACTAGACAACCGTGGTATTCGTATACTGGCTGGCTGCACAGAACTAAGTCAGTTACTCAGAGGTGTTGCGAGTTTTATTTTTAAATTGAGTTCACTTCGAGATACGCAAGTAGTGAATTAAACTTACAAATTCTATTTAAAACATTTACACCCATTTATCCATCCATCATGCTTTCACCACACTTGGCGGTTCTCCTGGAAGAAATGCCTATAATAACCCTATTTCCGAGTGCGATACTAAAACCCCAAAAAAGCCTGCAGCGAAAATCTCATCACGTAGTTCTGTCTTTCCAAAGTCTTTTGTTTAGATATTTGCATGACTAAATCCATGTAATATAAATAGAACTGACTAAACCTCTAGATCACTACAAGCCCGTAGTTAATAGTATCCCAGTTTCAGTGCTCCGGAAGCAGCCTCTGACACAGTGAGAACTGGCATCTGCACTCGCAGCTATAGAGCGAGAGGTGACGTGTTGCCAACCTAGCGAGAGAAAATACGAGTATCGCTAGACAATGGTACCGATTCGGTAAAGCACATCTTAACTTATTTGACAGGACTAAACTTAATTTAAGCGTTCTGTCTTTGTCTTTTCGATAAAGAAAGAAAAAGACAGGACGCTTAAAATAAGGTTAGTTCTGTCAAATAAGTTAAGTCGTGTTATGCCGAATCGATACCATTGGCTGTTAGGCTGTTCAATGTACGATCGTTGTACCAAAACGCATACCATTTTCGTCGGTCAAATACTATTGAAAATGTATTTTTCGTTTATTTTAAAATAGAGACGCGATTAATATATTTTTTTAAAACACTTTTGTAAACCGGACAGAAAGTATAATGCACCGAACAAAAAAAAAAAACAAACCGACAGACAAGTGAGCGTGTTAATATTGTATTGTCATCCAGTTCTGAGGTATGTTTATAGTGACAACTCATCGGAATGTTAGTTTAAAACCGATTGCAAGGACCGAACAGACAGACAAGTTGGTAACTTAAAAAATTGATATTAAAAAATTGCTTTTTCCAGGTCCCCATATTAGTTGGCATATTGTGAAATAATTAATTTTATTTTTAGTAGTAAGAATATGACGTAAACATTTTTCTGACGTCGGAAAATCAATATTTATTTTAGTAGTTAGAAAAGGATCTGCCCGTGCACACCAACAACCAAAATAGTAGCTTAAATCAAATCAGTCCAGTCCAATTGGTTTACTAATTAATCTAATTATTAAATACATAATAAACGGAAGAAACACAATAAAACGAAAACGGAAAGGAACAAAACCTTACTGATTAAATATTAAATACAAAAGGAACAAAACCTTACTTATTAAATACTTACTAATTACTTATTAAATACTTGCTTTTGAACACGGCTTGCAATTTTAACACGTATATAATAACATGTGCCAGGCAAATTGTATAACTCGTCAGTTTCTAAACGCTCGCTGTTGTGCAATTTGCGTCGTATTGCCTAAAAAATTATTTGCCTGCAACTTTGGCGACATCTACATTGCCCTTGATGCGTATTTAAGAGGCTATACGAATTTTATTTTTGCCACTGTCACTCCAAGCGAAAACACGCTCAGTGCGAGAGGGGCGGATTCAGGGCGAAAGCGAAAAAGGTTAGTTTTATAATTTTTATAAAAAAACTAAAATAGCTAGCAAAATTTCAAATATCAAATCTCTAGATATTGTTGAAGCACACCTAATAAAATATGTTTGAGTTCTGTATATGGTTCCTATTCGTCAAACGTGGAGAAAAAGTGTGTTTGAAGACCTGATTTCAACAATTATTTCTATCGAGGAAAATTTATCCAAACATGTTTTTGCTAGATTATATAGTCAAAATGCATATACCAGAAACTGATTATAATTTTTCGTGTATTTCATGAAATTCACAGAAAAGAAACACCCGTAGTTTTTTCGCATATTCATACTATGACGTAGCGGGATCCTAGCGCATGCTACGCCGTAGTAAAACATGTGTTCATAAATAAATTGCAGACATTTTGTAAAAGTTGAGTGCGAGTCAGAAAGTCGCTACATCTAGCGACAATCTCGTTCAGTTGGCAACGATCTCTGTCAGCCACTTTCCGGTCTCCGGCGGCGCTGTTTCCACTTTTAAATAGTTTCTTTTTTAATCAGTTTCTTGTTTTTCGCAGCTACATTTTTTTATTTTTATTTTGAAGCACTTGTATTCGTTTTGCGGCGGCTTTTGGTTGATGAAATGTACATAGATATAAGTAGGTATAACACTCGCTCTACATTCTCGACGGAAGGGAACAAAGCTAAATGAGTAAAACGAAACGCAATTGAGTCTATCTCCTTTAATCATATAGCTTTATCCCCTTCATGGCAAGAGTCTCGGCGAGAATGTAGAGCGCGAAGAAATGGACATTGCAACTTCATTAGATATGATTCCATTAATGGAATCTTAAGTACACGGGTTTTGTACGATACGGGATGATTTTAATTTAACTTCTTAAAATAATTTGTATAACACGTAGCAATTTAAGACCAAAAACTAATTTTGAATTTATAATTTTCTTGTGTTTATAATGTAATCGTTTAATGAAAATAACTGGGGGGTTTAATTTTGTTTTAAAAAGCGTTGTTGAAAGATGCAAGTACGAGTATTGTTTTGTTTTCTTGTAAACAAAATAAAATTTATAAATACCAATGTTTTTCAAACATTTTTAAAAGGTGCTTTTAGAAGCTTATTTTTAGCCCGCAAATGTGATAATAGGCCTACCATAGGACGCATAGTAGTTTATGCTACAAGGGCGAAAAAGAATAAATTACGAGGACGATTTAAAACACGAGCATAGCGAGTGTTTTAAACGTAACCGAGTAATTATTGCTCTTACGCCCATGTATCATACTACGTTTATCAATGCATACTGTGAGGAAATAAAACAAATATAATCTTGTGAATTTTAAGTTATGATTGGCTCAAAAGGACTGTATCCAGAGCCGTTAAACAGTGGAAAAAAAAAGTATAACATTTATGGTACACAGGAAAGGCTGCAGGTTAGCCAAACATTGTGAATAAATAAACAAAAATAAAGCCCTAGGGCAAAATAATCGACTTTCTGTTCGGTTTTGATGCATAAAAAGTGGGCCTTTACGAGCACTTGCATTGAAAAAATATTTTTCTTAATTTAATAAACACCGGTTGTCAATAGCCTGCTATTTTTAAATGAAAACAAGTAAATAAAAGATATATGACGGATTAACTAACAAAAAATTATCTATAGTTTATTTTTATTCTCATTGACATCCTGTCATTATGAAAATAAAACCTGAAAACCATGTAAATACATTTTTTTTAAATTTTCTTGTAGTAATACCTATTTAAAAGTCAAGGACTCAACTCAAGTTTTTCCACACAAAACAACAATTATACATTATTTCTTTTTAATTTCATATTGTTTGACTTTGTATTAAGAATTATTTTGCAAGCATAACTCATTTTCGGAAAAATGTCCTATGGTTTGTTTTCGCGATCAACAGTTCCTTATACAGGTATATGTAATCTCTCCCTCCACAATTGCCAAATTGTCTGTCTGTCTGTATCGCCCATAACTTGAGAACCTGTGCATTTTACACCGATATCCTCTGTTACCCCCCTAGTCCCTGCTGTTACCCCTTAAACGGTTTTGAACGCGGTTTTCAATATTGACTAGAGGGTTTCTTGATGGAGGTTCAAAGGTTCGTATTATTGCGTTGGAAGCTGTGTTTATCTAGTAAATTCAAGTCGTTATCACTTTATTAATCAAGTCGGAGAAATGGGCACAGATTTGAATCAGCGCTGACAGAGCTGGGGACAAAAAACGTATAATTTAGATATTATACCAAAAAAACGAAGTTTCGTTTAAAACTAAAAGCAAACGAATAAATTATTTGCGTACAAATAAATTCACTTTGCTAGATAAGAGGTTTCTTTCATAGCATTAACTAATCCGCCTGGTGATTTGTCTTTAGGCTGATTTATTATCAGGCTATTTCGCCAAACTCTATGTTTTTGTTTTCAAGAACTTACAATGTACTAAAAGCGATGAGATTTAATATTACGCCCACGATAAGCGTTCTTTTAACTACTATTTATAGTATACTAGTTTTTGCCCGCGGCTTCGTACTTATAGTCCTATCAATCGGTCAATATTTTTGGAACCAATAATTTTACAGTACCTAATGTAGAGAATATAGCCTACACGAACACTGTGGAAAAAAAACAAGAACATAACCACGTAATTTTTACAGTAAAATTCTTACACAATAAATAATAATCACTTGTTAAATAAACTTCGCCCGCGTGGTATTCGTATTTGCCCCGACAAACAACTTTGTAGTTTGGGGTGTACTGTGTGTTATATATGTAAATTGTTTGTAAATTGTAAAAGTTTTTATTATATTATTATTATTATTATTATTTGAGTCGACCGTAGGGAACTGCGCGATTTTCGGCGATTATATAGGTGTTGAAGAAAACGTAACATAGTAAACAGTTTCACTATTATTTTTACATTCTCAACATTACACCCGACCGGTTTCGAATATTAATTCATTTTCGAGATGCTTTCCAAGTTCTACCAAGTGCCGAAAATTGCAAGTATAAATTAAGTGGAAAGAATTTACAAAATACCAGCACCACACCGAGCCCGTGTTTCAGTTTAATGATCACGTGACTCGATTACAAAGAGTTTATATGTATAAATTCGGTCTTAGTGGGTGCACTAGAACATAAAAAAACATAGTAAGGTGATTCCACGATTGTATACTCACGAAAGTGCAAGCATTCTGTGACATGTATCGGTGACACGGCCCCTTACAACGTAATGTATCGGTGACCCGGCCCCTTACAACGTAATGTATCGGTGACTCGACCGCTAACAAAGACCGCACTAATTAGACACGCGATGTGAGCAGCGGCAAAATTAGTTATTGAAAAAAAAAATAATTTAACTGTGTAACATCTACCGACAAAATAAATTAAACATAGCAAACTAAAATTTCTCACGATCATTTAAATAATGAACCTCCGAATAAATTACTGAACTTCCAAAAGAACTTATGTACTAAAAGTCAAAAATAGGTCCGACGACGAGCGAAGCGTGTTGGGTTTACATGTAAGATAAAATAAGGAGCCGAGCGAAGCGGAGCGGAGCGAGGCGAGGTCTCTAGTTTTAACAGAATTCGTGACATACAAAAAAATGATTCGGAGATCTACGATAAAAATAGCTGACAGTAGTTTTCGGAATTTTCAGTATTTCTTTCGAAAGTTTTCGATAGTTTTCGTATATTTATTAAGCACAGAAGTTTTCGGTAGATTAGTATTTAAAGCAGTGACATTCATAAGTTGAACATCCTCATTTTTAATTTCGTTTTCGGAGCTTTTATTTTATTATTTGTTAAAATAATTTTGTCCATCCTCTCAATAAGTTGTAAATTTCATTATATTAAAGAGTGAAAGTACGAGGTCTAATTAGAAACACCTCGAGCTAGGTGGCAGCACTGCTCACTTCATTTACCGAGGCATTAATCGAGGCGGAATAAAAGCTTCCGAACGTTCAACTAGTCGGAATTAGTTGCCGCTTTTAAAGACCTTTTAATGGAAAGGAAATTTGCAATGCAATTCCGTGGCAAGGCAGGTGATATTTATTTAAAAAAAAAACCTGGCAGTGTGAGTCGGACTCGCGCACAAACGGGTACAATATGAGTACGGAATACATTATACATTATGGTAAATAAAAAAGATATAGATGCTATAGCAACATCAAGGCGAAAAACAACCAGGCGCTAAAATAGTAGTAGACAGACAGCGGAGGCTCAGTAAGGGTCCCGTTTGGCAGATTCGGAGGATACGGAACCCTAAAAATAACTAATAAGTCCTTTTGTATCAGACTTATGACTTATATGTTTTTGCTAAAAAGCAGCGGCAGGTCAGTCGGTAACAAGGCGGCTAAGTCAATCTTGAGACCCGAGTTCGAATCCAACCGTTGACGATGGTTGAGCATGTACCAAAAAGTTGGGCAAGGGCGTTCAGACTAATCTTATGTTGTCGCAAGACAATAAAAAGGAAACAATCTAGTTTCGAAAACATTGTACCGCTTGGCAAAAAGGAGTTTGACGCGGTGACAGGTGGAAGTTAAGGGTATGGCATATGCTAGTTTTTTTTTAAAACCGTTCAACACGTTAGGGCCAATGACAAAGACTTTATTTGCTTTTGATAGAGGCGATTATTGGTTGGCTCAACGGCCTATTTGTCTTGAACAGGTAATACTTATAATTACACAGCAGATTGGAGTGTTTTTAGGTAATAATGAAATATTTTATATGAAAAAATAAATAGGGTTCGATTCTTCTTATTTCTATAACCTTTACTTTATGAAAAAGAGTCAAGTCCATCCTGTCACCGCGTTCTTGTAAGGAACACTTGAAAACCAAATAAAGTAGGGGTGAAATATATATTTTTTTCATGTATATGTCTCAATACATTTTCTATTAATACGTTTCCTTCCTTAATAAATTATTAATAAATTTCCTCAACAAATTATATATATTTTTTTTCGATATAAGGAGAGTACGAGTTTCCTCAAACGAATGGTTGAAAGTCTGGCGTGGTGTTCATGTTTTAGGCTCAGTACCAGCCTTAACTAAATATTTTGGGTGCAATATATAGGTTGGCCATATTTGTGGTATAGCGTCCTCATTTTTCCAAACTCTTTTTTGTCATGCTCTAAATAAATTGCAAGAGGATTTTAAGTATGGAGGTATTTTTAATTAAAGCCAAGTCCAGTGCGCCAAGTGGTCGAGAAAATAAAATTCTTGCGATGGAGTGTGAAAAATTTCTACGTGAGATTAAATAAAAGTATTTACGAGTATTTCAGTTTGCTCGTGCTAACTTGAATTCTTTTTAACGGATACAAATACAATAAAAAATCTTTAATGATCAAAAAAGGTTTACAACAAATAACTTTACCTTTCGACTCCAAACAAAAATTATTGTCTTTTTTTAACAGTGCTTTCGTTTTGAAGTCATTTATACATCTCATTTGGATAAAGGTGCACAAAAACTAAACAAATTTTAACTGCAGACAAGCATGGCTCATTGTTTAAACTTTAAACTAATAGATAATACTTAAAAATTATATAGTTTATATATTAAATAAACTACTTATTACATAAGTATATAGTAAGATAAACATAATTTCTTTACGTAAATACATATAAATATTTCGGTGAAGTTAAATACAACGTGTAACAGAAAGGTGTAACTATATTCGAAGAGCTTGTTCAGTCAATGGTATAGAACAACTTTTACTATGGAACAAACCCTGAAATCTCAAAAAAGAAATCTGCCCTTTCATACATTTCAGCCGAGCGGCTTTGCATTTTTAACAGTAAATTTTTTTTTCGAGATACTGGGCTTGTTCTATAGTAAAAGTTGTTCTATACCATTGACTGAATTAGGTCTTCGAATATGGTTACACCTTTCTGTTTCACGTTGTATACAGGGTGGAAAAAATGAAAGGGCCCTGGAGGGGAACTACCTTAAATCCTTTAGTTAGCTCATTTTACTGAAAGGAAACATTCCTTTATTTTTTAAAAGAAATAAAACTGCATTCAAAGATCTTCTAAAATTTGCTTGTCTCACCCGGGAACTGAACCAACTAAAAATTTAAAAAATAAACCCTCGCTATTTTACTATACGAATCGGTAGGATTATTGTTCAGGATAAAATTTGTCTACTAAACTAAAGTCTTACACTCATCTGTTGTACGAGATACCGATGAAATTGAATATTTATCACAAGTTCTTTATTAACAAAACCTAGTACTGTTCACTTGTAAAGTAATAATTATACGCCATTATTACACAATGACAGCACGGAGTGAAAGCAAAACACAACAAAATTTGAATTTCGAACGAATACTTTTTACGATTTTAAAAATGTTGAAAGTTATGGTTCGAAGTTCAAATTTGTTGCTCCGCGTTGCAAAAAAAATACGTTCCTTTTTTAAACTTTTCGTCAGTACGCCTAGTGCAAGAAGTAATTGTGCTCTGCATACATTTATTATTACCATTTAACGATTTTCTTATTGAAGTATTCAACAAGGTACTTAAGATAAATAACATTAGCAAGCTTGTACTTCATACGATGTCTTTGGATGTAAGAGAGATAAGAAAATTATAACGTGTCATTTACTTGTTACAAGTGAACAGTACTAGGTATTGTTAACAAAGAACTTGTAATAAATATTTAATTTCATGAGTATCTCGTACAACAGATGAGTGTAAGACCAAATTTTTATTAGACAAATTTTATTCTGAACAATAATCCTACCGATTTGTATGATAGAATAGCGAGGGTTTTATTTTTTATTTTTAGTTGGTTCGATTCCCGGATGAGACAAGCGAGTTTCAGAATATCTTTGAATGCAGTTTTGTTTCTTTTAACAAATAAAGGAATGTTTCCTTTCAGTAAAATGAGCTAACTAAAGGATTTAAGGTAGTTCCCCTCCAGGGCCCTTAAATTTTTTCCACCCTGTATATGTAGAAGAATATGTAGTATGTGAAGTTAAATAATATAATTTTAATATTGGGTACACAAGCAAAAATTTTTTGTTGAATATCGCCAAAAAATTACCGAAAAGTAAAATGAATGGCGAAACAGAAGATTAAAAACATTTGAGTTAGACAAAAATTAATAAAAAAAAAATTAATGTTTAAGAAATACTCTAGCCACCAACGAATAGCTCCAAATAAAGAGCTAACTATCCGCCTGTGCCCAGGGGGGCTATTCCGGAGAAACAGTCAAAGCGAGACTTCTAAAACTCGAGCTAAAAATGTATAGAGTTCGACAGATAAAACAGGTTTTTACGGTCGAGAAGGCTAATTTGACAGACTGGGAATTGCCCCCCTGCAAGCGTTCGACCTTAACATCATCAACATCAGCCACCAACGAAACATTTGTAAACCACTTTGTAAGCGTTTCAAAAGTTTGTTCAAGATTTTTACAAGTTTTTTCTTTTAAGTTTTAAGTCTACTTACGGAAGCTTTCAGAGTTTACAAAAAAAAGCTCTCACTCTTTCTAAAGCTTTGTATTTAAAACTAAAACCACTGCAGATTAGTAAATTCTGGCCTAATGCATTTTCGCCGCAGTAATATTTAGTTAGAGTCTCGCTTAAAAGCTTAAAGCCTTAGTGGCAGGTAATAGGATTAAGTTTTATAGTTTACTATGGCACTGACTGGACACCAGCTGTGGTTTCAATTTAAATTACTTTTCCTAAGTCTGCCGGGATTTACTAAATAAGGAGATAGCTACAAACACTTAACTTCTTGTTCAACATGTAGCAGACTCGTTCGTATTTTTACTTTTTAATAAATGTATTTTCAAAATAAATTATAACTGGCCAGTGTCTCAAACATAAAAACTTTTAACGCCAAACATATTTCGTGGCTTGGCAAACATATTGACATATATGCATACATATTCACGCCTGTGTCCCAGAGGGGTAGGCAGAGACTGCAGATTTCCATCTGCTACGATCCAGACACACCTCTTTCACATCAATTAAGTATGTCGCCAATTTGGTCAGCATACGTTTTGGGAATGTCAAATCCAAATTATACATTTTTTTGTATATGAATGAGACAGCATTAAGTTAACAGCAAAGTTAATTTAATTTTTGAAAAGTGGCGGCTGTAAAAATGTACCACGAATCTTATCATGGAAATGGATCGCATTTAGGACATACTGGTTTTGAAGCTTTAATATTAGTTATCAAACTGACAATAAAAACAAAATTTAATACCAAGAAAATGAACCTTGAAACAAAAAACAAATAATGGACATAGCTATTGAATTACAGGAATTATGAATTCATGAATCTGTAACAAAATTTCAGCAATTTCATAGATAAGCACCCAATATTCAGTATATATTCAAATTAAATTTATTACTTAAAGAGGTCTCCAGCGTCGTCGTGAAAAAACATCGTCACGACACATATCCCCAACCGAGTGTCAAAGGTGTTTCCGAGGGGAATTGTCACTAAAACAATCAACACTTGCACATTCTCTTTTTACCGATGATTTCGAGACCCGTTTAGCAGCCGGATTGTGAAAACCCCTGCTTTTCCAATTAATCGAAACAAAACTTTATAATCAAAATTTTTGTGCGCGGTGGCTTGTAAGAATTCATTATTCTGGCTCGATTGACGTGTTAAAATTTTATTGAAACAAAATAATACTTAAATAAAATTAAAATACTTAAAAACCTACGTACAAAATAAAACTTATCTAAAACAAAACACTAACCTAAAACCCTTATAAAACCTATACCTTATAAAAATAAACTAAACTAAATAAATAGAATGGATGTCAATGCAACGCTTCGTCTTTCCGAAATCAAACTCCATGTTTTTCATTTTTTTACCGGTCCGCAGGTAGAAAAGATTGAAAACGACTGGTCTAAAGGGCTTTGTAGTCCAAATGCAAATACGCGTCAAAGGCACTTTAAGTTTTCCCATGCAACAAATGTTCGGTTGCTACCAAGACGAACATAACAATATCTAATCCAGTACTGTATCTTTTACTATGATCATGTTTTAAATAGCTCAAGCTAACTAGTTGTCAAGTTTTAATCTGGTAAAAACATTCAAGTGCTATTTTTGTATACTGTTAACTAATTTTGTTATTATTAAGTTAACAAAAAAAAATGTATTACCTTAATAAAGAATTCTGAAAATCAAAATCAATCAGTCCAAATGCAAATACGCGTCAAAGGCAACGTATGGTGGCCAACAGCTCCACTCAGCTCATACAATTTATACCAATGAACTTGCATCAGAAGCGGTCTACAGAATCTTCATGGCGGAATGCTGAATAACACTACAGGCCTGCAGCGGATGATACTTTTTCCATTTTTCAAGCGCGCTCAAGTGTAGGCTGGAAGGTAATTGGGCCTCGCCTCGGGCGATTGAATTTATAAGCGGAATGAAAGGGTTAACAGAATGAAAATGAGGATGAGCGGTCTGGTAAGGATGTAGAGGTACTTTGTGCTGCTGTAGATGAAAAACTAGCGGAAGTTAATTTTTAGTGTTCCGCACCCAAAGGGCAAATCGGAGCCCTAGTAATGTCACTCCGCTGTCTGTCCGTATGTCACTGGTCTCTATATCTCATAGAATGAGATAGAAGCCTGAAATTGTATATGCTGTGTGAAACGTTGGTCCAAAACCGAATTTTGAATTTAAAATGTAATTAAATTATTTTTCAGGGGGGGGGGCCTCAATCGGCCTCGTACATGAAAATGGAGATGAAAAAAACATGTTTTTCTTGCCCTTCACATACACACGATGTATCCTATAACACGTTACGTATCTATACTATATAGCACTCGTTTCACAGTTTATAAGCTTATTTAACCCGACCGGTTTCGGTTTTACACCATCATCAAGGGTTTAGTTAGACTGCTTGGATGTTATTCCGCGCAATAAAAACTAAAAAAGATCTATAGCACGTTGACGGAACTCGAACACTCAACTGTCTACGAGACGTACACTTCACAGACATTTTCTTTACCTATTTTCTTTAAGAACCTTTTTACAACAAAGGGAATTAAGAAATACCTTCAGTGTTTATTTTTAATTAAACCACAAGCACGCTTTGTGGGCATCGGTCAAATCTCCACTAAAATATTTACTCACAAAGGGCAGCCATTTTGGACAAAGTGCGAGATACATACCTGAAACAAAAACAAGGTATAAAGTAAACTGTATATATATATATATATATATATATAATAGTGGACAAACAATCTTCTTTATTAATCAAGTATGGCATAAATAACAAAAAAGTAACTATTTAAAACTAAATAACCCTATAATAAAAGAAAAGAAAAGAAAAAGCTATAAGAGGCTATGCGAATTTTATTTTTGTCACTGTCACTCCAAGCGAAAAATCGCGCAGTGCGAGAGGGGTGGATTCAGGGCAAAAGGGAAAAAAGTTGGTTTATATTTCTATTAAAAAAACTAAAATAGCTAACAAAATTTCAACTTTCAAATCTTCATCATCTTTATGCGACTGCTTTTTACTTACAGAGTGTTAAGATGATATTGCGCAAGCCGGAAACTGGTAATAGTACTCGTCCATACGAACAATATTTATTATGGAACCAACACACAAATCGCAAAAAAAATCTGCCTTTCCCTTAGAGCATATACGAATGGTCTATGGCCTTTCCATTTAGGAAAAGTTACATACCTACTCGACCAAAATGTATGAAACAACTGTGTTTTTTTCACGATTTTTCTTCGCAAAAAGTTGCTCGTACGGATGAGTATCTATCGCTAGTTTTGGCAATACGCAAAATCATGTTAACAAATACCTCTATCGTATTTATAAAGACCATCGAAAAAGTTCCTTTAGAATGTTACGTCGGATCCCAGTTTAAAAGTAGCAAGTATTTTTAAACGAATCATATTTTTCAACAACTCCTGAGCTGTAGAGCTAGTTAAGAAATAAACTAAAATTTATCGCTACGAATAAATTTACAATTTCGATGACTTTCATCAGAGTTATCGTTGAAAGCAATTAAAACTTTTTGAATTTCCACAATTTCCAGCCTCCAGCCCTGTTGCCATAAAAATGTCTCCGTGACATTGAGACGAATTACGAGATTTATTCATTTTTATTTTTAAAGTGAAGCTTTTAAAGTTGAAATTAATCAACGAATCGCGATAAGACTCATGCAGTAGATATGTTTACAAACGGCGTCGTCAGTTTCTAAACGCTCGCTGTTTTGCAATTTGCCGTTCGACAAATTGAAAAACCGCCGCCGTTTTTTTTTCTAAAACGTCTGAATTGAAAGTCTTTTACTAAAATGTGGAAAATAGGTGCAACAACGGACGGGCGGAGCGAGGAGGGGCGTGTTAGGTTTATATGTAAGTGCATATTGGGATCCGAGCGAAGCGAAGCGGAGGCGACCCTCAATACTTCTAACAGAAAATGTCGTCGCATCATCCATCCATCCATCAGCCTACTTCGTCTACTGCTGGACATAAGCCTTTCCAAGATTTTGCCACTTCCGGCGGTCATCCTGGAAGAATTGCCCATACTCACACACGTTGGGCAGTGTAAATTAAAAAAAATATGTTTGTTTTGTTTTGAAACATTGGCAACAGTGTCAGACTGACAGACAGTTCAGACTTGGCACTGGCACAAAAAAGTTTCTTGTGAATGTAATATCGGCTTGTAATTTTGTCATTTTTCGCAGATATATTAAAAAACTTCGTTTGATACACGTGCGAATGACGATATTTCTCGTCCCGACTGTTTTTTGCCTTGACTACTACGTCTCGGAAAAAAAAACAGTTGTGACTTGAAATATTTCGATCATTTCGCACTAGAATCAAAATCTACTATTATTATATAATTATAAATAAATATAGAAAATAAATAAATACTTTATTTTAGCGTGAAATTATTTATTATATTTTCAAGCAACAATTTCAAGAAAAATGATAAAAAGAGCTCTCATTCATAAAGTTTAGACACTGTACTTTACGAAATTGCCACCTGAGGCACAAAATAGATACAACCAGAAGGCCGACTCGACGACGGAGCGAAAACAGACGCACACATCCATAGACGCGTACATATGATGATCTCGGCAGAATTTCGTATTGGCATTCACCCGAGTATCTCTGAGATCGTCGTACGTACGCGTCTATGTCTGCGTGCGCCTGTTTTCGCTAGTTATGCGGAGTAAACCTTCTGTAAGTGGTTATTTTGTGCCTGAGGCCCCTAACAAATCAGAACCAAGGACGAGAAAAGAGGGTGTGGCTTGATAAATGAGTAGAACCCGGTATGTCTGTACAGTGAAGAAAAGTAATAAAATAGAAAGGGGGTGACTAAAGAAGAGTAATAAAATAGAAAGGGGGTAAAACGCGGGTGGGTTCGCGGGCGTGGCACACACCTGCTATAATACTTATCACACTAACATCTGAATCTATTCATTCAGTCAGTAATTGTGCGACTTTAGATTATAAAGTTCTTCACAGCGTCGTGGAAGCCAAGAAGGCCGAAAAATAAATATGCGAGGACGGAGAACGCGCCCGCGAGACTAGCTTTGTTTGGGATATTGTCAGCTTGTATAATCAATTGGAGGGAGTGAGAAAGCATATTATGTATGTTTCTGAAGAAAAAAAAAAACATTCGTTTCCTGTAGGTGACGCGGGCGAAGCCGCGGGCAGAAGCTAGTATAATATAACAGCTCTCGGTGTTATACTGTAATATTATAATATCGGACAAACAATGTAAGTACTTATGAAACCGCTTTTGGTGTTGTAATTACCTTATGAGAGTAGATAAATAATATTACAAATATTATTATTAGTTATTTTGTTGGTAACCTTTAACCAACTCTATAATTTATTTTTCAATGCAAGTGCTCGTAAAGACCCACTTTTTATGCATCAAAACCGAACAGAAAGTCGATTATTTTGCCCTAGGGCTTTATTATTATTATTTTTTAAATTTATTTACGAGAATTTGGCTAACCTGCAGCCTTTCCTGTGTACCATAAATGTTATACTTTTTTTCCACTGTTTAACGGCTCTGGATGCAGTCCTTTTGAGCCAATCATAATTTAAAGTTCACAAGATTATATTTGTTTTATTTCCTCACACTATGCATTAAAACGTAGTATGACACACGGGCGTAAGATAAGAGCAATAAATTACTCGGTTACGTTTAAAACACTCGCTACGCTGGTGTTTTCAATCGTCCTCGTAATTTATTCCTTTTCGCCCTTGTAGCATAAACTACAATTACAGTTACGAACGCAATTTATTTAGTTTATGGTTTAATTAACATTTCGTATTTTATGTTGTTATGAATAATTAAGCCCTTAATTTAACTGGACTACAAAATTCAAATAGGTTTGTTAAATTAAGGCTTAGTTTTATGTATTCAAATCTAAAGTTTAAGTTTTGTATAGCTCTAAATTATTGCGAAAATCTTCTCTAATATATGCCTAATACGCCTGCCTATCTTCCTTATAGGACGGTATTCGACGTCATAAAGACAATTTATAGCCCATGAATGTTGCTACAGGCAAGACTACCGTATAGGTTATGTAAGATTTATGAACACTAAAAAGCTAGTGTTTTGGTTAACAAATTTACGAGTATGTCCTCTTTAGAAAATTCTACAACCGTAGTTTCAGAATTCACTTTTTTGTACAATAAGATTGGCTGTTATAGTGTCGCAGATGTTCAAATATTAGTTTAGTAAAAGCTTTCAGATTTTAATAGATTTAATTTAAAAGAATCATTAGCATAACTTTATAAAAAATATTCAATTGTGTATTTTATTAGTTTATGATATATATAGTCACGACATGAATCCGCGAGGATGTCGGAGGTGTTCAGAGTGTGAATGGTGAAATTTAAGTCACAGTCCACTCTCGGTACACCCGCGTTTCACAGACGAAAAGTCGTCCCAACGTGACGGATGGTGAGCCCTATCGCTGTACTTCCGGCACAAATACACGCTTTTTACGTTTCCTTACGATGTTTTCCTTCACTGTTCAGCAAGTGGTAAGTAAGAACAAATAATATGCACATCAATTCCGAAAAACTTATTGGTGCATGCCAGAAGATTGAGATTCAGCGTTCTACCGCTGAGCTACCGCTGCTTTTTAGTTTATTATGGTAAGTGTCGACTTTTTTCTTTTTTTATTTTTTTTTTTATTTATTTTCATATAGTTTTTACATTTAAAACAGTTGTGTTATATAGCTACCATCGGAAACCTATTGGTTTATCTGATAGCAGCGGACGTTCTTATAAATGTTAATTTTACATCTTAAACAGAGTACATAGTTATATCAATTTTCCATAAAGTATTTTTTTATCTTATTTCTAAAATTATTACTGTTTATGTATACGTTTTGCATATCCTTAGGAAGCTCATTTACAGTTTTAGGCAAACAGTACATCCAAGTCCTTGTTCCATAAACATTTTTATATCTTGGTAACGAGAAAGAAGGTAAGTAATCCAGGTTGCGCAATCCATCCGACCGGTTCTTTTTTATCATCTGGTATTTATTATGATTCTCGTCAATCAGTGTATGTAGTTTGGTTTTCTCGAAAACATTTAAAATTTTGTTGTAATAAAATAAACCCTTTATATTGTTTTTGCATTCGTTTTTGACTTTTTTTGGTGTAATTGTTTTTAGTATACTAATTTGTATTTTATAGATATCTTCTACATATGTTTTATATGTTTTACCGTAACTGGAAAGTCCATATCCTATAACTGAATCGGCCATAGCCAAGTAAATTAGTCGCAATATTTGATAGGGGACTTTAAATTTCAAGATGGCGAGCTTACTTTGAATGGCCCTTAATTTATGGCATACATGTTGGATATGTGGTCTCCAATTAAACCGTTCATCAATTATTAAACCTAAGTATTTATGTTGTTTAACTACTTCAAGCGCACTACATTCGCAATTAAAGTTGTTGTTATTGTGAAAGCATTGATGTTCGTGACTCAGTATTCTTGGCGTATTTTCTACATTATTGTGAGAAGATCTGATGTGGACAAGCTTAGTTTTTAAACAATTAATTACTAGCCCCGCGTCATGTGCCCATTTGCATAGAAGGTCGTGGTTTTCTTGCATTGTTTCTTCGGCAACTTTAATGTTCTTGTTAGCCACTATCAAGCAGGTGTCATCAGCAAATTGATACACGGACCCTTTTTTATAACATTACACATATCATTGACATAAAATAGGTATTCTAGAGGTGCCAAAATTGATCCCTGTGCGGTGCCTTCTTCTGTGGGAATGAAGTCGCTTTATTTCGTATTTTAACAGCTGTAAACCTTTTATTATGGTAATTTTTTATCCAGTTAAGAAGCGGGCCTCGTATACCGTTTTGTTCTAGTTGGTTATACAATGTATCATATTTTAAAGTTTCAAATGCCTTGCTAAAGTCAATGTATATTGTAAGTACGTGTTTTTTATCATTTAGGTGTTGGTTAATTTCGTTACTAAATTTCGCTAATAGTTGAGTCGTACTTCTATTTTTCTGGAATCCGTATTGATTTTTGTTGATAATGTTATTTTTTTGGATGTAATTTTTTATTTGTTGGCCAAAATATTTTTCTATAATTTTATCTATGCTGGACAGTATTGTGATTGGTCTGTAGTTGTTAACAATATTCTGCTTTCCACTTTTGTATATTGGTCTTATTACGCCTAATTTTATTTGGTCGGGATATATCGCTAACTCGATGCATTGGTTTATTAAATGCGTGATTACCGGTACAAATTCGTTGCTTATATATTTAATGTCCGTTACTCGAATTCCGTCTATGCCGGGACTTTTTTTATCATTCAAATGCTTTATATTTTTCTCAGTTATTTCGTTTGTTGCTTTATATATTTTTATGCTTTTATCCGTATTTTTTATGAATGATTTATTTTTCAGTAGGGGTATTTTACAATCTATACATATATTTTTTACGTTTTCATTAAAACCATTCGAAAATTTATTAGTTATATACTTGACATCTTTTTTAAATGCTTTGCATATAATATTATCAATGGAATTTATCATTTTACCACATAATTTATTCAATATTTGCCATAACTTTTTTGTGTTTTTGAAATTATTACTAATTTCCATTTTTGTATAATTGTTTTTAATTAAGTTAGTATATCTATTTGTTTTATTCCTATAGTTATTATAATTTAAACGGTTTTCGGCATTACTCTGATCTTTTTTCCATATTTTAAAGAGTTCATCCCTTTTTTTACACATATATATTAATTTTTTATTTGCCCATTCACACTGTTTTCGTTTTCCCGCGTTTTTAGTAATTTTATATTTGCATGTATCATAAACGTCTTTAAATTTTGTAATTATAAAGTTAAGTATATCGTTAGGATCTTTTATATTTAAGGCATCACTCCAAACAATTTTTTGTAATTCCAATTTTAGTTTTTTATGATCTAATTTGGTTAGGGTCTCATTATATTGGCGCGAAGTGTTATCGGCCGTGTTGTCTTTAATAAGGCAACCGGTTATGCAATGATCAGCCGGTGCGATGTTGATGACCGCCGTGTTTACCTCTCTATTCCCTACACTTCTTATGAAAATATGATCTATACATGATCTAGTTATTATTTCGCCTTTTTTTTCGGTTCTTGTATATTGTGTTATTCCGCATTCTAGTCCTAATTCACTAAGTGAGTTCAAATAATTGTACCTGATGTTGTCAAGATTTTTTAAATTTATGTTTATATCTCCCATCATTAAATAGTCGTTTTTAATTGAGAATTTTTCGTTTATTTTTGATAGTTCGTTAATGAAAAGTGATTTATTTTTATCGGGCGGCCTATAGATTGCGCAAATACCTAATTTGTAATTATAACTTGTTGATATTTCACCCATAATGCATTCAAAGTTATAAGTACATATGTTAGTTCTACAAAAGCTTATGCTCTTATGTGTATATACTACAATACCACCACCTTTTTTATAATTACGAAGCTCGGTATGCATTGTGTAGTCTTCTAATTGAAATAATTGTTTACAGTTATCGTTGATGTTTGCCTCTGTTAATATAATTAAATGTACAATACTTTTACAGTTAGTTATCATATATTCTATTTGATGGAAGTTTTTAATCATGGATCTGATATTTACATGAAACGTTAAAAGAGATGAATTTGTTATAGTTGATGAATCTACAAAGGTATTCCAAGTATCAAAGTTGCGTTCTGTCATTAACGACGCCATTTTTGTTTACAAATATTAACAATATATAAAACTTATAAAATACCTCGGTTTAGTCCTTTGTCGCCAGTCTATTTATGTCACTTAAGGATCGAATTACACTATACTTATCGTTTTCAGATTTTCTTGCCATTATAGTACCATTTTTTATCCAAATAAACTTGTAGTTAAGTTTTTCTTTCAGCTCATTTTTAGCATTCCATAGAAGAAAGGCAGTCGCCGGCGTGAGTGACTCCCTCAGGAACACTCTTGTGTCTCCTTCCAATCCTATGTCCTTGCTAATGATGGTCCTTTCTTTCGCTTTATTTAGCCATTGGTCCCGGCATCCGTCGCGTAGAATGACTGTTATTGCTGAAGGGGTGACTTGTTTATTATTGATCTGCGAATGGTTTTGTTTTTTTCTATAAATCTTGATTATATCTTCTGTTTTCTGTTCAATCTTAGAGCATATCTCTTTTACTATCTCCTGAAGGTTCTCGTTATTTTCCTCTTTTATCCCACATATTTCAAGATTGTTTTTGATTAATGTTTGCTCCAGCAAGTTAATTCGCTGTTCCAGGACTTCATTTTTCAGGTTAATGTTCTTACATATGTTTTTTATTTCGTAGTTTTGTTTTTCCATACTTATCATATCTTGTTCGTATTGGTTAATTTTTTGTTCATACTCATCTATTTTCTCGGAGAAAAATGAAAGAGAGTTTTGTAGTTCCAGACGAATTGTTTCTCTTACCTCCCGTCGTATGTCGTTAAGTAATTGTTTGTTCAACTCGCCAGGTTGTGTGTGTATTTGCTGCTGTTCGGTATCCGTTCCCTCTTCATCGTCAGCCTCTGGCAAAATGCACGACAAGCGTTTTTGTCGGCCATTGCTGTTGCAAGAACTGCATTTCCAGTCCACGGAGTCCGTTGAGTTGAGTGCATTAAGCTGATCCGTGGATATTGATGCGCATTGTGCATGTAACCACTTGGAGCATTTACTGCATTGGAGTCCAGGACACTTCTTGCTCACTAACTTGGCACATTTTGCGCATTTGGCCATTTCGCACTATGGTAGGGTAGATTCACTTTTATAGCAACTGAATATGTGCGACTTCGCGTCTACTCTGCTTCGCTCCGAACGAACGACTGAAGACAATAGTCTAAAATCCATAAAGTTGGCATAAAAGGAAAAAAAAAACAAATCCTAAAGGTTTTTTAAATAAGTTTTATTATCATCATACTATAATCATCACAAATATTTAGAGAAGATTACTCACTAACTGACTCATCAACACCCAGCTCAAATCTTTGCTCCTAGAAAGCTGAAATATTGTATAGAGGTTCCCTTTATAATTTGGACAAGGAATAAGGATTTTTCGAAATTCCCCCGGGTCTGAGATATATGGGATCCACGCAAGCAACGCCGCAGGGTGTCCGCTAGTTGGTTACATGTTTTAAAATATTGTTCGCGTACGAGAACTTAGTTAATATGGAAATGTATAGGACGGCGAAATATTTAGTCGACTTCGAAAAAATAATCGCGATTAATCGAGACAATCGATAAAAATATCCGTCATTGCGCATCGCTACCCATCCCTACGAAATGTCAAATTTTATTGGTACGCCATTGTTGTTTAGCACTTTCGTCAAGTATAAAAACACGGACTATAGTATGTATAATTTTACTAATTTTTTTGATATATAATTATATAGGTCATCAGGTACAAAAAAACATCATGATCAAATCCAAGATATATTTCGGGCCCCACTGGGCCCGGCATCATATGGAGTAATAAGTAATGATGACAGGATGACAGATAATATTTACAAGATGACAATGAGAATATCAATAAAGGCAAAACTACTTTCTTAAAAACTAAACTTTTGAATGAAGTGAGGATGTGTATGTGGGTAAGATAGAGATAGAAGGTGTTTGTGTGCGTGGGGGAGGATTTGTGAGGTGAATTGAGAGAAAATGTTAGATTATGTGTGCGTTTTAATTTGAGTCTAGAATTAAGCATTTTTTGAGTCAGATGTTTGTTATGTTTTTTTGTATAAGTTTGGTCGATCTGCAAGTCAGTGTTGTCTGTTTATTTATTTTTATCATTTTAGGGTATAAAGTTTCTGTATGCATGATTTACATAACTTATACAACGTACTCATACAATGGAGAAAAATGGTTTGTTTTATTTTTTATTTTATCATATAGTCTATAAAATAAGATAAAAGTCATCGAAACAATTACTTCGATACGATAAGTAGTTTTCGAGATATTAATTTTTTAAAATAGGCTAGAATCGCTCGACCGCGCTCGCATGTGTGACGTCATAAGACATCAATCACCTCGCGCCGCGCTGCCGGCCGCCGACTCGCTCAGCTGTTGCCCTGTTGCCTGTTGTTCGTCGGCCGCGGCACGCACGCGACACGCTGCTCCTACGCATTTTTTCTTTAAATTAACAATTACGGTACAGATATGTCAAATCCAAAGACTTACAAATGGTGTATAGTCCCAAAATGTGTGTCGACAACAGTCAGTTTGCCAGAAAAGTTGTTTTTCAAAGTGCCATTTGAGCTCAAAATGCGAAAAAAATGGATGCGAGCTATTAAAAGAGATAATCCGCCCAGCAACAAAAGTAGTGTTTATTGTTGTGAAGACCACTTTGATGTAAGTAATATTCATGTTATTTATTTTATAGATACATGACAGGAAAAAATATACGCGTAGGTAGTAAGAGTCATGTTTTGATAGGTTATGTCAGGGGTTTGAAACCTTTGGTATAGCATTTCAATGTTTGGCTTCGCGGTAAGTAAAAAAAATTGTTACATAAGTAAAAGTAAACGTTCCAGAGGTTCTAAACCTTTTGTAATGCATGTTTTGCTACAAACGTATGCAAGGTAAAAATACCTTGATGGGTAAAAATATAAAATTAAATTCGGAGATCGACGTATTCCTGCTGATATTATGTATGTGAATGATGAATGATGATATGTATCTAGCAATGTGCCGTGCCCGGGAACATTCCCAAAAGTGGGAATATTGCTGGGAGTTTCCGGGGAGTATGGCCCTCAGCAAAAAAAAAAATGGTTGAATATTTACTACTAATCGAAACTTTGGAGTTTGATTGTACTCGTGATTCAAAATTAAAAAAAAATACTTTTGGGAAAATTTCGAATGCTCTTGGGAACATTGGAAACTTACTGGGAACATTTCCATTGGAACGGCACATTGCTATATGTATCTTTATTTGGCTAATAAATTAAATTCTTATTTTGGCCTAATAAAAGATATTTATAACATGGAAAAAGATCATTATAACTTCTTGACATGTTCTATATTTTGTTCAGCTGCTTTGTGCACATACGTATTAAATGATTAAAATGAATTCTTTATGAGTTTTAACATTTTATTTTATTTGTTTTTACAGGTTGAGAATGACATGGAGAATTACATAAAATTTAAATTGGCTGGAGGTAGAATACAACTTAAAAAAGGAGTAGTTCCTCACAAGTTTCAATGTCAGAGAAATACAGAAAAGAAAGCAGAAAGGTCTGCAGTAGATAAGCGAAACCGAATTAAATATATTGAAAAAATATTAAATGAAGATCCCGTACCTTTGACGCCAGATGCGCCTGAAGAAATATTCGTTGTGTGTGGTGAAGAGGACAATATAGAAGAAGACCCATTGAGATTAGAAAATGACCCATGCATGGGCAGGTCTAAACATCATAAAGCTATACAAGTCAGAATTAAAAATCAAGTTGAGAGTAAAGCAACCATTACCCAAGAAAAATTCTTCAAAAAGGGAAAAAACACTAAGGTAAACATTAAACCGGCATTAATAGAGTCTACTTCAATTTGCAGCTTTACAGATTCTTCTTTGACGAGTGCGCAATATGACCCTGAGAAAGATTTGAAATGTTCAGAGACAGAAGATACAGAATGGGAACAGGCAACATTTAAAAGCCACATGCAAAAAGCAGCTCTGTTGTGCATATCAAGGGAACCACAACTTCTTCTAGGACTACCAAAACAGTGCTATTTTTGCATCAACCTTTTGTGCGAAACTACGAAAAGTACTCCAAGAGATGTAATGATCACTTTGAAGAAAATTCGCCTGCATCAATCAAACGTTATCCTTGCTTTGGACTTTGGTTTGTCTGCAAGTACTGTTTCAACAGTAATAAGGCGTACTATTCCGGATATAGCATCTTCCATGAAATCACTAATATACTTCCCGCCTTCTACATATGTACTGCTAAATTTACCGATTCCTTTTCGAAGAAGGTATTCTCAAGTGCAAAGCATTATTGACTGCTTTGAGATCCAAATTGAAAAACCCGTCAATGCTGTGAAACAGGCTTTGACGTGGTCTGATTACAAAAGCTGCAATACATTAAAATATTTGATATCTATCACGCCCGATGGCTTCATAAATTTTATATCAGAAGGATATGGAGGGAGGGCATCAGATTCCGTAATATTTGAAGATTGTGGAATTTTGCAAACGTTACCCAAGGGTGCCGCTGTTTTGGCCGACAGAGGGTTTAAAAATGTAGCACATTTATTACAAAAGCATGGGCACAGTTTAATCAGACCACCTAGCGTGAGTGCTCAAGTTAAACCCACGAGGCGAGAAGTAATGGAAACAAAAAAAATTGCTGCCATAAGAATACACGTCGAAAGGGCTATAGGTCGTCTGCGTACATTTGCGTTCATGCTCCCTCATGCATGTGTAGACTCTAAGCAAATAGATCTTTTGGACTATGTAGTTACCACAGCATGTGGGATTGTGAACTTGCAAAGTCCTCTTTTTAGCCAAGATTTGTCTTAAATGTATATATGTATGATTGTATGTCTGATGCCCGTGTGATGCTGGATAAGAACAGCATCACCCCTACTCTTCCTGCGGGTGCCGTAAAAGTCGACTAAGGGACTAATCCGGCAGCAGCATTCCCTGTGAATTTAATATCAAGCACTGTGCTCGCCAATCCGTCTGTATGTATGGACCGTTACTCCAACTCAATGCAAGAAATAATTGGTATTCTTTTTTAATGTTAAACATTTATTTGTTTACATTTTTGTAAATTAACTACACCGTTTTATTAATTAGTTTTGACTTTCTGAAAGAGAATCTTGTAAAATTCCTACTTAGAAATAAATAATTTGTCTTAAATTGACTTAATTCAACTAGCTCTGCCTTTCAAAAGCTAATGTTATCTGTTTAATTTTATTATGTTGAAGGTAATAAATAAAACCTTATAACAGTACCAATACATTTATTTTTATTTATACCATAAATGATTAATAAAGCAACACGCATAAGTTGCATTTTATGACTCACAAAAATTATTCTACTAATTTATCATAAACATTGCTTTTCCAAAATAATTTGCATTTTTCAAAAAGACTTTTACAGAAGTCTTTATCGTACTGCACTTCATATATATCAACTTTTTTCGAGGACTCAAAGTCTACGTGAGCAACACAAAACAGACCTTTTTGTCTTGCTGACATGTGCATTTGTGCTTGTAGTTGAGCATAATATTTTTTTCCTAGTTGACCGTTCTCATAGTACGTTCTCATTGTGTTCTCCTTGTAAGGACACTTTATTTCAATAACATAGTCATTTGTAAGACCGTCGGGTGACGCACCAAGCATTGGCCAGTCTTTATTCAAATAAAGACCAGACTGTTCAATTTTTATTTTTTTTATTTCTGTAACTACTTTACTAACATCACTCTCTAGTATTTTCCCTCGCTTGATAGCTGCAGTTTCTTTAAATTTCAAGGCTCCAAATACAGTTTCTACTAGGGAGCCGTCCTTTGTTTTGCACTGTGATGCTTCATGCATTTTTGATGCCGTAATGCGCCCGTAGCGCATTTCGAACCACATATTAGACTCAGCTTGAGCCTTAGTGGCATCTTTTACAAGAAGACATCTTGAATCAGTCATTTCATTTTGGCAAAATTTAATAAAATTTTCAACGCCCCGATCAGCAGAACTTAGTTTGAATGCGCATATTAGGCAATGCATAGAAATTTTCTGTACTTCCGGCTTTTCAGTGACATATTGAGCGAGTGAGCACTGTACATTTAGTTCAAAAAGCTTTGGAACTAGTTTTTCAAAAAAACCATTACTGTCGTCTCCAACATTTGGAAGCTGTGAACCAAAGTCTTTGGCTTTTATAAATTTTTCCGTAGTACCAACACCCGCAAGCTTCGATTTCTTCCAGTAGCATTTGACATCTGTCGGTGACGGCTCCTCAGTGCGACGATGAAGCCACATTAATAATGCTATAGTGTGTTTGCATCCACCTTTACTGGCGGCACAATCATCGCAAGTAACGCACAAAACCTCGTCCTCTTTTTCATTGCACTCCAGAAAGCAGTGGTAAGGTTTTGTGCGTACTCGATGCTCCGGTGTGATTCTACACTTTACGATGCAAATGTCTCCTTGTCTTTTTACTTGTACATAGCCGATTGCATCATCTCCATAACTATCTCTCGCTGATCTAAAAAATATATAGTTTCCTTAAATACTTTATTAAAAATTTTATACTATTCTATGAAATGTTTAGAACCCCTGACAAAGTTCTAATTGTTTTTTAAACTAAGATCAAAACAACATTTACAAGAACATAAATATAGGTGTCAAATCTTGTGTTAATACATATCGTTACTGGGTTATATTTTGTTAGAGAAAATAGTTTGGTAGGTAGGTACCATAGTACAGGGCTTCTTAACTATGTTTCGAACATACCTACAAACTTACTTACGTACCTATTTGCTCTTACAGTATTATTGTGACGCGTGAAATGGGAAAAAATAAATAAATATCATGTGATATACGAATTGGATTCTTACTTACTTTTTCATTTTTACTCCTCGCATTTCAGCGGCAACGAAATCAGCATTTTTCGAAAAATATTGAGCCACCATCAAACCGTCCACTCTAGGCAAGTTATTTGATTGTCCTTTTTGAAATCCTTCTTCCATGTTTAAAATTAAATAACCACTAAAGAATAATAATCGGTCGGGAGACGAACTCGTTACTCGCGGTTACATAGGTATCAGTACGTGTGTTCGTGGTGAACCGGCGAGCGCGCGAGGCACCGCGAGGTGCAAGTGGGCGGGACCTGTACAACTACGTCACACGCGAAGCGCGCGCTTTCAGGGACATTTGAATTTTTGTTCAACTTCCAATGTCTATAACTTTGAAACTATTTTGAATTTTTGAATGAAACAAAAACAGTTTTATTCCGTAACACTTAGGCGCCATTCTTACAAAGTTTCAAGTGATTCTGCGAACCTACTGATATTGTTTATTATTCATCGCTAAGCGGTAGCCGAGTACTTGCCCAAATAAATCCGCTTGCAGCAGAGATCGCTGTCAGCACCGACTGCACTGTTTATGCATGCAGCGCTGTTTGCGCTGCATTAGTGCGAACACTAACACTCGGTGATTGCTTGACCTAGTGTGCGGTGGCTTACTGGATTATTCTGATTTGGACTGTTTGTTCAAATCCAGTTAGTAGATTGCGAACATAAATATTTGTATAATCAGTCAACAAAATGTATGTGTGTGTACGCATACTGATATTCCTACATTAAGGCTAGTTAGTAGTATAACTTGTATTTATTAAATGAACGCTAATTTTTGCACTTTAAAATGGTGCTGGCTGCATTTTCAATATATTCATTCTTAAGCTTTAAAACAGACACTGGTAGCTAGAAGCCTTATATCGGTTACTTAAAGACTGAACTGGTAGGGCAAATGTGAAGCTATTTTGCATGCTAAAATAAACTGAAGAAGTAACCTACTTTTAGCTATCAAAAGTTTACGCATCCTTTCGCTTAATAATGGTATCGATTCGGTTTACTACGATTTGACTTATTGACAGGACTAAGCTTATTTTAAGCGTCCTGTCTTTGTCTTTACGATACAGAAGGAAAAAAACAGAACACTTAAATTAATTATAGTCCTGTCAGATAAGTTTAAGCATGTTACGTTGAATCGACTAAATTAAAGATTAATCTAAAAAAAAAACGTTTGGACATGGACACACATTTATCATGCGCAAGTGGAAGATAGAGCTCGAAGGCCAGCCTCAAAAGACGTATACTGACCTAATTGGCGACATACTGAAGCCCTTCATGTCAAAAGTCATGTCAATGTCAAAAGTACCCGGAATAGAAGAGCTTGTATGACTAGATTGCTGGATGTGAAAGAGGCGAAAGAGGTGTGTCAGGATCGTAGCAGATGGAAATCTGACAGGCGTGAGTACATGAACATAAGACTTAAAAAAAATTGCAAAAAATTTTCTGTTTCAGTTTAAAAAAGTTTTTTAACTACAAAAAAATCGATGTTATCCGTACGGCACCACGTCTGCACCTTATTACGAGGACTATCTGATATTTATTTTATAGAAAGCGCGGGAGAAAAAGGCTTTCTATAAGAATTTGATTACGGCGTCCAAAAGCCGTTTTCATCGATCCTCAGCCGAGCTTATCGCTGCTGATCCAAGGAGGAAATGTTTATTCCTATATGGACCCAGCCTTATAAGATGAATATGTGAAATTATGCTAAAAATGGATTTATTTATCATTCGTTCAACAGTTTCGCTCGTAACATTATGTATTTATTTTATAACAAGAGAAGAAAAGAAAAAAATGAAATAAATAAAAATCAAGTAAGTAGGTTTCGAAATTGAAGTTTTCGACACAACACAAACAACAAGGATATATTATTAAATTTTTATTCCTAAGTTCCACTGATGCCGACAAGAAAACGAAATATATCTGGAATTAATTATAATAAAGTGTTTTATAGGAATATATAAACATTTATTTAATTTGATACATGTAAACACAAGAAAAATTCAAGTATTTTCGAGATACATTTCGGCCCACTTTGGGGCCGGCATCAGTCGAATGAGATTTTTTTTTTAATAAAGTATGACATGAAATAAAAATGTATATACTTAACCTTATGACTAATTAAATTAGCGTCACCTACTTTTGAACAAAAATAATAAAAATATGTCAAAAATAATTTTGTTTCTTTAATTTAAATTTAATTAAAATTAAAATTTGATTATAAAATGTGTCTGTTTTCTTATAAGTTTAGTTTAAGTTTATCTTTTTTGTTTACTTTTTAATGTGTTTTGGCAAAAAAAATCCATTTTCTTCTTCTTTCTTTAAAACTGTTTTCTCATCGAAGTACTACAAGTTCCACATCGCCAAAGTTAGCTGGAAGAAAATGCTAACTAGCAATAAACTCGCCTATGTCTTTTTGTACAATTATTAATAAAACATTTTAATAATTGACATGTATAACTTTCATTGCCATTGAACAAATTTATAATTTTACTAATGAATAATTTAAACTATTTATCTATTGATGAATTACTGTATTTCTACAATTTGATGGGTAAATTTACATTTATAAATAAATGAGTATTTCAGTATAATAAGAATTAAGTATACCTATATCTCAATTCTTATTTATATTCAATCAGAAAGACCAAAGACAAAGTAACAGTACCAGTACCATCGACAAAGTAAACAGTACCATCGACAAACATTCGCGATTTTTGTTGTGTATTAAGCTTAAGTTTTTTTTATCTCTTTTTAACAATAAATAAATATAAATAAAAAGAGCCGGGATAAGAGACAATCTTGTTGTTCTTGCCATCACCAGGCAATTTTTTTTTCCTTTAATATCTATTTATTTAAAAATTCTTTTAAAAAAAGACATATTCGAAGATCATACTTGGAAGGCAACACCCGAAAGACTCCGAAGAACGTAGCAAATCCCTTAAAGCCTTAAGAGATTTCTTAAGCACAGCTTGGTAAGCCTTATTACTTTCGGTATAACAAGGCATTAATAAGATTTTATCTTTTTGAAGATTTGTAATGAAATAAATAATAAATGTTCAAAATGCAGTACAAATTTTACCATGTGTATGAGCGTTAAAGACATAATTACACTCAGAAAACACATGAACAAAACAAAATCGGTTAAAAAGTTAAATTGAGTAGTGACACGGTTTGAAATATTCAGATAAATTTAAAAAAACTTTTATTAAAGTGTAACAAAAACGTAAGAAAAGGCAACGCTTTTATGGAAAAAGTTTTTACGACTGTTTGAGGAACGTAATGATTATGAACTAAACTTTGTTGGGTCATGATTGTTTGTTTTAGACAAGGTTCAGTATTTTTTGAATACATAGTTGAAAATATAATACAGTGAAAAAGACGCCATGTTTTTTTGTACTTCTTTCTCATTTACACTCATGTCTTCTCTCACCAACAGCATGTCATTCGATCATAAGAGCTACTCGTTCGTATTATTTTAATATGAAAATTGATTATTAGTGTTGGAGCAATAAAGGCTAAAATTTCGACATTGATTGTTTTTTCGAAAATAATCGAACCTTTCAAATTTCTATAGAGAATTAGAAGGAAACTCAATTTTCAGTACTAACATTTTTTTTAGGAATGACAAATCCAAATGATGTAGTTTCTCATGTGTATGAATGAGACAGCATTAAGCTAACAGCTACATTAATTACATTTTTGAAAGGTGTCAAATGTAAGAAATTATTACGAATCTTGTCATGGAAATGGATGTCATTTTAGACGAACTGTTTTCGAAGATTTAATTTTTATAGTAAAACTGAAAATAAAAACAAAATTTAATAGGTAGATGTAATAACTTGAAATCAGCTTTCAAACAAAAAACAAATAATTCAAATAGATATCGAATTACAGGAATTATGAACTCATGCATCTGTAAGAACATTTCGGCAATTTCATATGTAAAGATCTATTATATACTGACAAGGTTTTGTTCCACGCTGTACCAGGCACGTAACAACAACCCATCTTATCAGATTTTCAATTTTCTTCCCAACCCTTTGCCGCAATACCACAATCTCTCGTACCTGCTTATGAAAACAGGAGGGCGGGCGCCTTAACGCCTTGCATATAGTAACAAAGGGCGAAAATATTTATAATTTAATTCTAAGGAAGCCATTTAAATGCAAACAAGGCAAATTGTTTATCATAATGTGAGTGACAGAGCCAATTATACCAACAAGGGCGATGACAAACTGTTTATACGACTGCGCTACACAAGTGCTACCTTTGTTCAGGGCATACGCGTACTTATTACAACGCAAGAAGGGCTTTATAAAGGTACATTCGAAATGGTTCCATCTTCAGACTGGGGCGCATCTTCTGCATTGATAATTTTTCAAGTGATAATTTGAGGCTAAATTAGCCATAACAAGGTTGTTTTTCATTATTGTGAGCACCCGTAGCACGTTTATTTTTTGCTATAATAAGCTTTTTATTAAATTTAATACCTATGCACACAAAAGAAATAACAAGTTAAATATTTTCGGGATATATTTCGGCCTGGGCCCGAATGAGTGAAAAATCGAAAATCAACTGATGCCGGCTCCAAAGAGGGCCGAAATATATTTCGATTTCTTATTTCTCTTGTGTATAACTATTAAATTAGATTAATTATGTAATTTGAAATATTTTTAACATTTAGGAGAAGAAAGAAAAAATAGCCTAAATAAAAATTTTATTAGTAAGTTTAAAATAATTCAGACTTTGTTATTTTAGTAAAATTTAAGAGAACATACTGAAAAGAATAATATCAGTGAAATGTTTATAATGTTTAAACTGCTGAACAAATTGGCGACATACTGAAGATGGGCAATGTCAAAAGTACCGGAATAGAACAGCTTGTATGACTAGATTGATGGATGTGAAAAAGGCGAAACAGGTATGTCTGGATCGCAGCAGATGGAAACCTGTAGTCTTTACATACCCCTCTGGGAGACAGGTGTGAGTATGCATGCATATATGTTTATACTGCTGCCACTTGGTGTAACTTGGAACTAAATTTCACTTGTACTATCCCAAAAATTTACTAATAACTTCCTAACCGGTTTCGCCCTTATGGCAATTATTAAAGGAACTTATACCATTGTTAAACAAAACATGTAAATAAAAAAGAATGTAAATACACAGAAATGGATGAAAATAATTGTTAATACCATTTAATTTTGATAATATTTTATTTACGTTTCACTTTTTTTATTTACAGAAGATAGAAGATCAAAGTGGCTCTTTTAAATGACAGTCCAATTTTAACGTCTCGTCTTCTGAAATAAACAAGAGGCAATTTCAAAACAATGTAGCCTTCAGTTAAATTAAATAGATGTAGCCTTAACCCTAATGGAAGGCGTTTAAAGACACTCCCACGAGATTCTTGACGTTATTGTTTACTTTTGCCTAATCTTCTTAGTAAAACACGCCGAAAGTAAAGGGTTAAGTTAGAATTGTCTAAGAGGATGGCATGCCCTAGTAACTTTTTTCATTACCCGTCCAGCACAATAAGTCTAGTGGCAAAGACCTTATTTGCTTTTCATAGAGGCGATTATATGTTGGCTCTTTGGCCTCTTGTTCTTGGACGCGTAATACTAGTGATCACGCAGCGAAACAACAAATTGGTGTGTTTTTAGCTAATACTGAAATATTTTGTAGGGAAAAAAATATTGGATTTAGGTAACATCCCTTCATATTACTATTGCCTATTTTATAATATTAAAATCAAGTTGATCTCTGGACCGCGTTTTTGAAACGAACGTTTGAAAACAAAAAAAGAGGGTGGGAAACATATTTTTTTTGACAAAAGTATAAATCTTAAAACATTGATTATAGGTGGGATCCCTAGATAAAAAATCAATAAATCAAATGTATTTTCTTCAATATGAGGAGAGACCTAGTTTCTTCCAATGAACCCTTGAAAACCTGATGTTGTTGATGTTCTAGCGTCAGGTGTCCCGTTAAACTGGAAAAAATAGCTTCAAATAACAATAAAGATATTTTTGAATAAATAATCTAGTTTAGTGAGGCACAATATAATAGAGAAAGAAATTGGAAAAGCACAGAAATCGCATTAACAAAAACAAAAAAATATATGTTTTTTTGGTATATTATTATCGTGTATACATTTGAGAATCTCGCCAGAATAATTTATAGTTGTTTGTTAATGCTAATAATTTGCTAATAAAAATTCTCATTTAAAAAAATATATATAAATTATAAATTATTTATATATATTTTTTTAAATGAGAATTTTTCGTTCTGGAATAGGCCTTTTCGGCGGAATTGCAATTGGAGTAAAGAGCCTTCCCAGGATATAATGTAGAATGAAGCAAGTAGTCCCAGGTAAGTGGCCATTCTCAAGACCCAAAGTTGAAACTAAAATAACTTCATTTACTATGTAGATGAGTACATCGTAGAGGATCGTTAAGTTTTGGAGACACTACAGAACTATGTTTGCCGAAACGGTTAAACTTTCAAGTGATTCCGAATGCTTCCGAGCAGTCTCGAGTGTTTCCGAAGTGGTTTCAAGCGGCTCCTCTCTTTCGCTTCGGAGAACCTATTAAAAGTTATGAAGCTTTCGCCATGACATTAATAATTACTCAAGCACACGGTTCAGTTGATTAAATTATAAAACTTTTATATATCGATAGCCAACTTAAAATTCAAGTTGCTTTGCAAGAGATCCATTCAAATTTCAACTCATCTTTTTAAAGAGATTAAAAAAATAATTTTTCAATGCATGTGCTCGTAAAGGCTTACTTTTTATGTATCAAAACCGAACAGAAAGTCGATTATTTTGCCCTAGGGCTTTATTATTATTATTTTTTTAATTTATTTACAATGGTTGGCTAACCTGTAGACTTTCCTGTGTACCATAGATCTTATTCTTTTTTTTCCACTGTTAAACGGCTCTGGATACAGTCCTTTTGAGCCAATTATAATTTAAAGTTCACAAAATTATATTTGTTTTATTTCCTCACACTGTGCATTGAAAAACGTAGTATGATACACGGGCGTAAGAGCACGAGTGTTTTAAATCGTCCTCGTAATTTATTCCTTTGCGCCCTTGTAGCATAAACTACTATTATCTGCTCCCATACTGCAATAAGGTAATTGCACCATCAAAACCAGTTTTATAAGTACCTATACAGTTTATCCGATGTTATAATATTACATCATAACACCGCGATTGTGCGCTGCGACTGGCCCAATTTAATAAATTGAATTTATTTAACAGCTAGAGATCCAATCAACGACAGAGGCGAGAAATAATTCACGACCTTATTTTTTAAGCCACGCCCCCTTTATCCTGATTAGCAGCTTTACCGGAACGACGCACCCGAGGTTCATGAACGAATATCTTCTTCTAATTATTCGTGAAATTGTTAGTTGAAATTATTATAAATAAAGACGATGTTTTTAATGGTCGTACATAAAGTATTGTGTGCAACTGAACATAATTAGACATTGGGGCACTCGTGCAACATTATAACGAAACTCACCTCAATGTCTCAAATTATGTTACAGTTGCACAAAACACTATTATGATTAATACTTCAATTGAAGACCACTACTACATGGTATTAAAACAAAAATTTACGTGTTTAATAAAGAGTAAATCCATTACTGTATCCAAAGCCAATCTAAATTAAAAGTGGGTTTAAAAATGTAAATGCTCACATACATCTGAACCTTTTACAAAATTGTTTAATTTTATAAACATGAAATTTTCACAAATTCTAAATAATTATTCAATTCATATTGAAAATTTGAAGTTCAAAGCAGCTTTTATGTAAAAGTACTTAACAATTTAATTACATTTTACCTTTGAGAAAAATAAATAAAGCGAAAACGAAACGAAATCATAACATAAAAAGATTCTGAGGCCATTATCGGGGAATGATAAGGGTTTTTCTATGGAGTAGTATCGATTTTTTTGAATTCCTAAAAATTTAACGAGGTTAAGGCACTCTACTTTATATCGCATGGTGACACGCGATTAACAAAAGTCGAATGATTGATATTTAGAGTGAAAGGTAATGCCAGAATTGCTGCGCTAGAGAAGGGGCGAATCTGTAACATGCTGTAAATTCGAATACAAAATGCGGGTGATATTTAAAAGCTTTTTAAACAGAAACGTATCGAGTATTTCGTAGACCTTTTAAACGTGTTCGGAACTGTTTTCATACGGTTTTGAAGGAGTTATAATAGTTCGTATCCTAACGTGTAAAACTATTGCCAGAATAGCCGCATTGGTCGTCTATCTCAGAATAATTAATTTATTATAATATGACTACTGCCCGATTAGCCGCATTGGTTGGTGGTCTATCTCAGAATAATTAATTTATTATAATTTGACTATTCCCAGAATAGCCGCATTGGTCGTCTATCTCAGAATAATTAATTTATTATAATATGACTACTGCCCGAATAGCCGCATTGGTTGGTGGTCTATCTTAGAATAATTAATTTATTATAATTTGACTATTCCCAAAATAGCCGCATTGGTCGTCTATCTCAGAATAATTCATTTATTATAATATGACTATTGCCCGAATAGCCGCATTGGTTGGTGGTCTATCTTAGAATAATTAATTTATTATAATTTGACTATTCCCAGAATAACCGCATTGGTCGTCTATCTCAGAATAATTAATTTATTATAATATGACTATTGCCCGAATAGCCGCATTGGTTGGTGGTCTATCTTAGAATAATTAATTTATTATAATTTGACTATTCCCAGGATAACCGCATTGGTCGTCTATCTCAGAATAATTAATTTATTATAATATGACTATTGCCCGAATAGCCGCATTGGTTGGTGGTCTATCTCAGAATAATTAATTTATTATAATTTGACTATTCCCAGAATAGCCGCATTGGTCGTCTATCTCAGAATAATTAATTTATTATAATATGACTATTGCCCGAATAGCCGCATTGGTTGGTGGTCTATCTTAGAATAATTAATTTATTATAATATGACTATTCCCAGTATAACCGCATTGGTCGTCTATCTCAGAATAATTAATTTATTATAATATGACTATTGCCCGAATAGCCGCATTGGTTGTTGGTCTATCTCAGAATAATTAATTTATTATAATTTGACTATTCCCAGAATAGCCGCATTGGTAGTCTATCTCAGAATAATTAATTTATTATAATATGAGTATTGCCCGAATAGCCGCATTGGTTGGTCGTCTATCTCAGAATAATTAATTTAGAATAATATGACTATTTAAATACCGCAGACTACCTGAGTCTGTGGCCTAGTGGTTCGAGTACTTGACTAATCAATCCGGGGGTCGCGGGTACAAATTCTGTAGGGGCACATTTTGTTCGGTCTGCGTGCTCTGGAAGGCACGTCAAGCTGTGTGTCCATATTTTCTGTCCGAATTACGGCGACAGGGCTCACCACTAATCACGCTGTGACGTCATAATCGTCGGTGACACGTTACATTTCACAGTCCATACACCGGAACACCTCTGACGACCTCACGAAGATTCTGATATATAATATTATATACGAGTATATTTATTGCGTAACGTACATCAAGCTGGGACCCATTAATTAAAATTCAAAGAGAATGATTAAATACTTAATTTTTACATATTTTTTTACTATTATTTCGTGTGCACATTTATCCTACATAATTAGCATATTACTTATATATTATTTATTATTTATTTACATGTTATAAACATTTATACCTTACTTTTAGCCATGTAAACCTTGCTTAAAATAAATTATATCTTCAATAAATTTGGATTATAATTTGTAAAATTTTTAAAAGTCAATTTTGTGCAATAAATCACCGTACTAGAACGCCCGCTGCAAAATGATCCAATAGAAACTCAAACGTATCCAAACAATGGCGCTTGCTGAAAATCAGCGCTGTAGGAGTTCTCGACAAGTTTCCGACAGCAAATGCTGAGCGGGTCACCTTTTGCCAAACAAAAGCTGTTTAATGTATGCTAGTTTTAGGATATGTATGATTAACCATGTAGCACTTAATTTATAAGTAATTCATTTTATAAGTTACTTGCTTTCTTGGTTAATTTTTTAGTATTATAATATCTTCGTTTTATTTTTATTTTTAGTGTATTTTTTTTTTGGCAATAAATTCCGTTTTCTTTTTTTCTCTCTATATTTGTTAACCAAATTGTGGACATGGGACTTTAAGGCTTTAATAGATTAAGCAGACTGGTCACTTATTATGCCTTTACCGGATTTGATCCGTGACCTCCATATTACAAGGACAAACTTCGACAGAGGCGGTCACCCAATTTATGAACAAACGGTTATAAGTTCGCCATAATGTTGGGTAGTTAACAACATTATTGTGTACAATTAACATTAAGCATGGAGAGCAGCCAACTTGGCGCCCACATACAGGACTTGGCGCTGCGGGTTGAACTTGGTGGTTGCGGACTCAAAGTGGGGCAGTCAATGTGCCAAGTTGCCAACTTGCTGGTTTCTGAATACTGCGTGTGTCGAAGCCAATTGTGTCAAATCAAAGGAGATTGTCGTCTTGTAAAACTTGGTCAAAATGTCAGAACCTTTTAGCGAAGGCTTGGTGTTGCTATGATGTTTTATTTATATTATAAGTTATAAGTATGTTAGAACCTTAATTTAAAGCGCTAAGGCCCACTTGCAACATGTTCTTAACTCGACTTTAACTCGAGTTAAGTCAAAAAATAGAGGGTTAAGAAAGAGCTCTCTTGTACCAATCTAAATCTCGGGTTAAACTAGGGTAAAACTAAGACAGTTTGACTTAAATTCTGTTGTTTCCAATGACATTATATAGATACTGTACCTCATTGGTTGCAACTAATTACTTTATGGTAACATTCTAATTAAGTGTCAGATGTCAAACAATCGCTAAGCTCGGGATTAGCTTCCCTTGGGTTAGTTATCCCGAGGGTTTAGGATTTTTTCTCGATCATGCTGCAAGTGGGCTTAAGAACTATATTATATTAAGGGGCTTATGGCCTAAATACTAGCTCGTTGACATTGAAATAACGCGCGTTCATATCAGCACGCATTGCAAAGTGGCTGATACAACGATCGCTGCGTCTCCGGATAGCGCAAAATAGTAAAATATACTTTTCTTATACGATGTATCTGATAATTATAAGTTATAAACATCGATATGTTAGATTTTTTGTTAATCTTATTTGTGAATTAACGGTTACTGAATTTAAAAATTTGAAGTAATTTATTAGTGTTTTAAATCATATTCTAATTGTTGGTTAAAGCTTTTAAGGGTTTCAAACATCTATTTCGAATTTTTTGTCATATAGAAAGAATAAAGCTATTCAAAACATTTTTTAACGCAGTTTTGCTTACTAAAATACCTAATTTATGGTCAATGTAACCTCTAATATGCTTAAAAATAAAATACTTACATTCATACGCACATATATTCACGCCTGTCTCCCAGAAGGATAGGCAAAGACTATAGATTTCCATCTGCTACGATCCAGACACACCTCTTTTGCTTCTTCCGCATCCATCAATCTAGTCATACAAGCTTTTCTATACCGGTGTACATTTGACATGGCCCTTCTTCTGTATGTCACCAATTATATACATTTTATATTATACTGAATTATTATACATAAATATATATATTATACCTGGTGGTATATAATATATATTGATGTTATATAATGTACCCATTGTACGATACCTTAACAAAATATATACATATATAATTATAATATACTTACACTTACTTATCTATAATACACATAAAGTTTACATAAACTTACCTATTTACTATGACAGCGAGAGGTATACCATCAGGACAGTATATTCCCGAGGGGATTTAAAATGTGTTTCCAAGTGTGAGTTGTCACTACAATAGCAACACAGATTTATTTTATCGTTAACAAATGCTTCATCCATCTATCAGCCCGTATTCGTCCACTGCTGCACATAGGCCTCCCCAATATTACGCCACTTTTGGCGGTCCTCAGTCATCCTCACCCAGCCGCCACCCGCAACGTCCTTCAGATCGTCAGTCCAGCGGGCACGAGGGCGGCCTACGCTATAGCAAATGCTTAGTATAGAAATAATATGAACATAAATTCCGTAAAACTCCATGGATCTTGAACGGTAGGATTTGAAACCAGGTTTCAAGATTACCGCATACTTGATTAAAAACACAGATAGGTATTGAACGAAATGTCTGTGATTCAAAATATAAAAACCTAAAATAAAGTTTTAAGCCAAGCAATCATGTTGGATCTTCTGAGCTTATCGTTAACTTGTGAATTAAATTAAAAAAACTATAACACGTTAAACCATAAAACATTTTGCGACTTGCAAACGCAGATAATATTTCAATTTCAGTTTGAGCCGCAGTTCTACGAGGCTTATGTTAATTTCATGTAACATAAAGAAACCTCCCGCCTTCTCCCTTCACCCCCTTCACCCTAACTTATGTTACAAAGAACTTAGCTGAGCCGCACTCCGAGATAACACTAACAAATTAATGTTCTTACTTAACTTCCTTACTCACCTGAGTGCATGCATGCTAAGCACCTGAATTTCAGGGATTTTGCATGATTCGGGGAAGTTTATCTTTCTTGTATACAAAGGACATTCAGCAGATCTTGTTTCCAAAATTGTCTAGAACTATTTAGATTCCTGTAATCTCTTGTAAAATATGTATAGTTGTAAAATAAGTTACATATCACCTGAAAACAATAATTTTTCTGAAAATGAATAAAACACTTCTGAGTGGTATACTAAGCGGCAGTAAAACTTAGAAAAGCATTTCTCTTAGAAAAAACTAGGCATTCAAAATTAAATGTTGAACTAGAAGTCAAATTGAAGTTGATGTATTTTATCCTCTCTCTTATGTTAGAGAAAAAAATAGGTAAATTACAGTGGCATATACATTTGCTAAAAATAAATACATTTATTAATTACATCAATATATTATGAACAGAAAATCACTTTTTTTATCCCACAAATGTATTAAAAACTTCCTGACCGGTTTCGCCTTTATAGCATTGTCAAAGGAATTAGGCTTAGATCTTCATTAAGTGCCAAAAATCAACATCAATCATTGATATAACAAAAGAAGGAAGATATGGTACGTTCACATATAGTAAACTGAAAAAATGGGCCTGCTGCAAGAACAACCGACACCAAACGACAGAGATAGAGCGAAGAGCATTGAAAGAAGCGCTAGCGAGACAAGCGAATAAAGCAGGTCCATTGGACTTGGTTTTGTATGATCACGCGCGGTAAGCGGGTACGGTATCTTCTTTCTTTTGTTTTTATCTAAGGCATCAATACATTTATTAAAATCTTGCTTTGAAGTAAAATGTACTACGTCTTAAAATTTATAGTAAACTGAAGAAAGGGCCCAATCAAAGCACAAACGCAGGAACTTGTATGAACATTTTATTAATATGAAAAAAGTTAATCAGTTGTGTCGGGATCTAAGCATATAAAGATTTTATTTCTCATCTTCAATTAATACTTGTAAGATTTAGTAATTTTAAAGCATGCTTATTCCATACTTATTTAAGGTCAACGCACCTTGTATAAGCAAAAACCATCGGGTTACAAATACATTATACTTCAATGGCAAAAACATTGCTACGTTCCAAAACGTACCCGGCTGCGTTGGCATCATTTGCACGTGGCCACAACTTTTAATAGGAAAACTTGGCCGTGAGCTTTGAACAAACAAGCGACAAATCGATATGTAGATTATAAGCTTTTTTTAGGTGGGAATTGCCCAAATCTTATTGAGGGCGACAAATTCAAGTATAACTTTTAATTGGATTTTTTTTAAGTTCGTTAAAACTTTTTAACGGACTTTGAAAAGGATGACGGATCCTAAGATTTCACTAACGTACAGGATGTGAATAGAGAAAAAAAAACACTAAATAGATCTTTTCTGAACGTACTGAGCAATTTTGTACAATTCAAATACATTTTTCTTATAGTTTAGGAAAAAAAGACTGAGATTTACTGTCAATTATTATTCAAGTAGATACAATATCTTAGGTCGCCTTTTTAATCAATGAAAGAGGAAGAAATTAATGGTGGACATAGATATATCGAGTGGCTTCTTTACTCAGTCAAAGGAGAAGGAATTAATGGAGCCCATATACATCATAATAATATGTCAGTGATGGCCAGAGTCAAGAAGTTTACTCACGAGGTCATTTTTTTATTTTTATTATTCCGATCAAATAAGCGTTAACTTATCTTGAATAATAAAATAAGTAATGGCAAATACGAGTACTTATTACCTAGTACCAAATACGAAAATGCCATGATCTGCGGGTTAGTTAGTTAGTTATAGTTAGTGCTTAAAATAAAATTATGTACACATAAAACATTGTAACGATTTGGTCTGTAATTACTGTAATGTTATAATATTTAGAATAATAAATAAATGTCTAAATCATGATCAAGTACCTTTTTTTTTTTTTTACTTTCTAGTCATGTAGCGCCGTGGAATGTAGCGTAGTCCGTAACCTCTGCTACGCCGTAGCATAATTAGTTCGTGTTCGCTACGAAACGCACAACTTAAGATGGTTCTTTCTAAATTTTTAATTTAAGATATTAAATAAATGGATTTATATCATTTGGCGAACATAGTTTAATGTCAGTTAGGCTTATCCGGCAAAAATTTGTTGTAAATGGTACACAATCTTTAAGGGGTGTTTTATGTTTGCGAAATATATTGCATAGTATAAGTTTTATGTTGAAAAAAAAGACATGATCTTGCGAAGTTTCTTGCCCTTCTTCTCAGCAAGACTAATCAAATGGGCGGAGGTAGGCATGTATTTAAAATGTAACCTATTAGTATGTAGTTTATAGGATGGGATTTGGTCGGCCGCCTGGGTTCGTGCTGGGGGCTCGGTTGGTGATCATTGAACCTTGTTCCTGGTCCCTGGCCGAGTCTCCGGTATGGGTTTGGGCGGTTGATTGGATTTCACCATGTATAATATAAATTATTACCTATCACTTTAATCTTATCAGTAATCAGTAATTATTTATTTACGATAATTATAACGCAGTTTGTTACATGGTATATATATATATATATATATTTACATTGCCACATAAATTAAATAAACCTTTAATTTAGTTCATGTACATTTATTAATTTATTACATATATTTTTATAAGATTAAATTTGACGTGTAAAAAGTGTATTGTGTATGCCTATTTTGCAAAATAAACTATTTGAATTTGAATGCCATAAATCACATTTATTTAATATCTTTAAGTCAAAAAGAAGAACAAAAATTTAAGGAAACATCTTTATTTAATGACAATTTAACAACGCAGCTTGTCATTTTTTATCTATGCACTTACTACTTAAAACAAAGGAATGGGCAACTATGCTTACTAGCAGTGGAGTCGGCGTGAGTCAGCGGCTTGTGAATGTGACCATTCGTAACAAACTATAAACCAGATTGTGTTCCAGTACCCATTACGAGGTATAAGGGACCAGCCGACGATGTCTTTAAACTTACAGCGAGGCTATTGAATATCTGAGTGTGTAAATTTTCATGTAGTGTTTAAATTTTGTTTTACACCAGTGTAAAAACGCCATACGATAATTAAATAATAAAAAACCGGCCAAGTGCGAGTCGGACTCGCGCACGAAGGGTTCTGTACCATTATCTATAAAAACGTCAAAACAACATGTCTGTTGTATGGGAACCCCCTTAAATATTTATTTTATTATGTTTTTTGTATTTGTTGTTATAGCGGCAACAGAATTACATCATCTGTGAAAATTTCAACAGTCTAACTATCACGGTTCGTGAGATACAGCCTGGCGACCGACGGACAGCGGAGTCTTAGTAATAGGGTCCGGTTGGTTACCCTTTGGGTGCGGAACCCTAAAAAACTACGTACATATTTGAAAAGAATATGGCTTAAGCACAAATTTAAATTTAAATTGCACGTGCATCAGTTCATTTTAAACTTAATTAAACCACGTTGAGGTCGCAAGTGCTGATATAATGTACAACACAAACGTAGATTACGTATATTGCGTTTGACAATCACCCAATTAACTTGGGCTCAGGAACAGGGGCCTCTTAAGTACTTTTGGTATTAAGGCCCCTCCACGTCGAAAAACTTAAACATTTAAATAAATATAAAAATAAACACATCTTGTTAATTAAACCAAAACATTATATAGTAGAACTTAAAAGTTTATATCATAAACTAATTGCATAAATTATCTTTGTGAAACAATTACAAGTATACAAAGCACCTTAAGGTAATTACAACATCAAAGACGGTTCTATAAGTAACTAAATTATTAAGCCGATGTTATAATGTAATATTAATAATCCGATTAATTATCCGATGTAAAAATATTACATTATAACACCGCGACTCTGCGCTGCTATTGGCCCAATTTATTATTATCAACAGCAGAGACGAGAAATAAGTCCCGACCTTATTTCTTAGGCCCTTATCCTGATTGGTCTTCAAGGCAGCATTACCGGGACGACACACCCAAGGTTCATGAAAAAATGTCTTCTTCTAATTTTACGTGAAATTATTAGTTGAAAATATTATAAATAAATACGATATTTTTGATGGTCGTAAACAAAGTATTGTGTGCAGTGAACATAATTAGACATTGTGAGTACTGGGACACTCGTGCCAAATTATTACAAAATCCACTTCGTTCGCTTCGTAAACAAGCACTGTGTCCCAATGTCTCAAGTTATGTAACAGTTGCACAAAATACTATTATAGCAGCGGTAACTTCGTCAGTAGGACTCCCAATCATGAGACTCAGTTTCAAATCTTACCGTTAGAGCATGCCCCTTCGCGTTACTCAGAATTTATGTCTATATTAATTGTATACTCCACTTGCTGAACGATGAAGGAAAACGCTGTAAGGTAAACCTCCATTCCTCCAAAAAGCATGTATTTTTGTACCTATATCGTTGGGACGTTAAAAAGAGGTCATTCCAGTGTTGACTGTTTCAGTGACAGAGTTTCAGAAATATCCTTGGCACCCTTTTGAAGATAGGACGAACAGTCGCGATATATGTACACGTGTTATGGGTATTTTTACTGTTAAGTGCAAAATGCTCACGATCACTCACTCACGATCCAGAGCAGGACTTATTGCCCCCGCTACGAATTTCAATTTAGAATGGGTATTTTATAAATGTAGGTAAAGGAATAGTCTTTAGGAATTTTAAGTTCCACAGAGGTTATTACAAACTTCGTTTCACTGATGATGTTATAAACGAAAACGTCACCTTAACCGGCAGCAAAGTTGCGAGCACTTTAGGCGTTAATTACTAAGGAACTTCGTCCATTTGCTATGGCAACTCGAAAGGAATTCTCCAAACTTCACCGAACTATAGAAATTTCCAGTTTTCAACTTTCCCAAAAAGCTTAAACTGAGCTTTGGTATTTCGTTTGTACCTTAATCTTGAAACTTCTTTGTTTTACGGTTGAGGGATGCTTGTTCAACCGGGTATTGAATATTTAGGTCTAACGTGGGAAGGTTTTGGGTTGCTTCAGTCTGTTTAGAGACCCGAATTAGACCCGCTAAGAGATTATCTGTGTTACTACAAAACGGTGTTTAACTTTAGATAGTGTTTAAATCTGTTGTTGTCGCTTTTTCTTACATATCGTAAAAAAGTGACAGCAACAGATTTAAACACTGTCTAAAGTTAAACATCGTTTTGTAGTAACACCGTATGTTTTTACAGTTTCGAAAACCTTCTTGTTTTTGACTGACGTTATAATAATAATGACGTATAATTCAAGTAGGATTTTACTAAGTTATCTTTAAAAATGTGTTTTAAACGTACAATATTGTGCCAGTTGAAACTATACTAATAACCACTATTATTTTAGTTTACCAACTTATGTATAAAGAAGCTTTTCAATTAAAAATAACAAATGAAAACCGTACAAAAATCAGTGAATCAGTGTAAACTATTAGCACGTTTTCCTCAAACCAGAATTCTTGCAATGAATCTCTGGAGTGATCATCCAGAATGGCAGGACAGAAACAACTGCATGATTTCACCAATTCCGGCTGTCGCTTCCACAAAGTCGATTTGCTACTCATTGGCTCAGAGTCCGTACAGTACTACTATCATATCTGTTCTAGTGACGGCGTCGCTAGTGAACGATTTAATCAGGGAAATTAAGGAAAAAGGATGACATTCATCCCCGCGAGAGGTGTCAGAGTCGCTTCCGAATATGGACTGTGATGCAAGTCACAATCCACTCTCGAACACCAACGTTTCCCCGACCATTGTTACGTCCAATGGTAATGGTTGGTCACAGCTTAAGAACAGACATCATGACGCGACTAACTCAGTTGTGGGCGGGGCCAAATGTCAAGCAAGCTGTTTCATTTCGGTAAACGCTCAATGACAATTGCGAGGACAATACAATCTAGATAACATTTTCAATGATTACTATGATACTAAACTCCGGCCGTTCATTCGAGAGAATGGTGACGTTTGCAAATGTCAGGGGATAAAACCTTTTTTTTACTGTTTTGCATTTCAATATTTTATATTTATCATGATGATTTTAGGGTAGGTTGTATATCGTTAAAAGGTCCCATTTGTTAATAAAAAGTATTTTTGTCGTATATATTTTCCACTTCCTAGTACAAAACTTAATGAATCAGCTGACTCAATTTCTACGTAAAAGTTAAAAAAAAGCGCAAAAAATATTATTTTTGGCGAAAAGTTGTCTATTAGCGATACTGTGTTCACTTGATTTTAAGAACCTTATATATAGGTTGTCATTTTATTTATGTAGCGGAAATCATATTGAATTAAGACTCTGTATCTTAGTGATCAATGTTCTATTACCCTTTTTGTGAAACTCGTTAATTTGTTTTTATCGTTTTCCCGAGTCCAGTTCCGAGTCAGTTACTATAGGAAGTCAACATTTTATTTGGCAAAATTAGCAAAGAGTATTACGATCCGTGTTGCTGATTTATTATTATTACTTGCCAATATGGTAGTTTGGCTGTATAAATAAATGTCACCTTTCAAAGAGCTCGTGCTATAACAAAAATTTCCTTCTGCTCATTATTTCTGTCAAATCAGCAATCATAATGCCTGCAGTATGAATCCTCGACTTTTTGAATCGACATTTCAGAAAAAGGTTTATAATATCTGCGGTGTAAGGCAGTGTTGTCGTATTATAAAACTGATATACCTTACCAAATAATAAGATCGTATATATATTGTATTCCAGGGTTTTTATTTATAAAAAAAGTTTAAATAATCATGATTTGGATTTATTTCGTCCCATTTGTTGTACCGTTGATATTTTTTTAACGTGCCTTCATATATTTTTGTCGTGAAGAAGCTCTTGTTGACTTGTAGTATTTTTTCGAGATATCGCCACACTCCATCTGTCATCATTCTCTCGAATTAACGGCAGCAGTTTAGTTATGATACTCGAATCACTATCTAGACCACATAAGCGGGCTTTATTTGGAAAAAAGGGAAGAGGAAGTGTGTAAAACGCTTATGAGCATATTATAACAAAATTGTACTCTTTCAGTATAATTCATTTCAGTGTCCAACTTAAGGCTCCATACCGAGCTAAATGCACATTTTATTTATATGCTGCCATATAACTGCCAATAAGTTTATTATTATATTTAAGATAATTCATATAATGTACTCTTTGGGAACTTTATTTAAACACAAAAACTTACATAACATAATAACAAATTAAAACCATCCAATAAATAAAATAAACCTATTACAAATAATAAACTGGATCCAGATCGCTGTCCCTTGGTAGGGTACCCAGAATGCTGGCTACATTACCCCTCTGGATGGCCAGACTTATTCTCTGGCCGAGGTAAGCGCCAGCCCTCTGGTCACCCGAGACGTTGACCAGGCGCGATGAAAGTTCAGTTCCTTAAATAATTTTCTTGCCTCTGGACCCCACACGGGCCCAAAGTCTCGACGCCAAACGGCATAAACATGTAGCAGCTATCTAAGCTGACATATATGCGCCGTTTGTTGCTTTCGGCCGAATCCGCCGCCGCACCAGCAGCTTTACAAGTTTGTCTAACATGGGAGGCCGCCAGTGTGTCGACGCATGTAGCATCCCACACTAGCGGACGCCCATGTTTCCAAGGAATTAATGACATACCATCAGGCCTCTTGCCATCGTCTCGTACAATCCGCTTTGGTTCCATAGTGCACGGTGTATAAAAATATATATATTTTATAAAAGAGGACATATGTAAGACATTTGAAGATCTGAGACGTGATTTCATTAGTTAGCTCGATGGAAAAAATCACAAAGTCAGCTCTAAAAAAAATTAATAGTAGTTTATGCTATAAGGGCGCAAAGGAATAAATTACGAGGACGATTTAAAACACGAGCGTAGCGAGTGTTTTAAACGTAACCGAGTAATTTATTGCTTTTACGCCCGTGTATCATACTACATTTTTCAATGCATAGTGTGAGGAAATGAAAACAAATATAATCTTGTGAACTTTAAATTATAATTGGCTCAAAAGGACTGTATCCAGAGCCGTTAAACAGTGGAAAAAAAAGTATAACGTCTATGGTACACAGGAAAGGCTGCAGGTTAGCCAACCATTGTAAACAAATAAAAAAAAAATTATAATAAAGCCCTAGGGCAAAATAATCGACTTTTTGTTCGGTTTTGATGCATAAAAAGTGGGGCTTTACGAGCACATGCATTGAAAAAGGACTTTAATGACATGTATTTTTAAACTATAAATCTTAAAATTCGCGAGAATTTATTAAATACATTACTTTAAGACATTAGCTAAAAGCATTTTTAATGACAAGTCCTAGATGTAGCCGTAAACTCAAGATAACTGAAGTTTCGCGTGCGCGGCAGTTGATTAAAGCAGGATAGACAATTCAAAAACAAAAGCGTTGGTGCAGGACGGAAGTTTAGCTTGATACTGGGCATTAACAGATACAACGAAACCGAGGCATTTCTTAAACCAGTATGCTGATTTTCTCATGTTTTATTATGTCACTCGAGTTATTATGACCACGGTTGAACATATACCACTACAGACACTTACACACAACTACTAACAAACACACCCTCTCAGACACCCTCACACACAAACTCGCAAACACTACATGTGCATATTGGTATTAACTTTTATATTATATTCTTTCTTTTGCCATAATTTACATTTGATTATTACATGTAATTTAGTAAATTAGTAAAAATAAGTTTTAAATCAACATATTTTTTATAAACATGCAATACAAGATGTACAGTAATATTGTGTTAGCTAGCTAAGTCACCTATTTTTCGGGTTGAGCAGTACTACTTATCCTAAGACTACAGGGCTATGCCCTTTTTTAGGGAGTAGGGCACTCAAAATTGTTTTGTGTATACTATTTTAATCTGTGTATGATCTAGTATGTAAGTTTATAAATGTACACATTTATATGGAATAAACTCTTATTATTATTATTACATAACTAGGACTCACGTCGCACGGTAGAACCTGTATTTGGTAGTCCTTGGCCAATATTATTTTACCATACTAAAAAAACTGAAAGTCGTTATTAGAAGTGTTTTAAAGTAAACTATTACGAAAAATATGTATGTATAAATATGTGTATATAAATCTATGGCAATATTATCTGTTGTGACATTTTTATAGCATATACTAGTGTTTAGCGTGGTGCGTAGGCTGCAAGCAGCCCGCGTGAGTTGTATTTGTTCTGGGTTGTTTGTTGTACTTGTTATAGCATATACAAGTTGAGCTGGACCGTTGTGAAAACAAACTTAGGAGGCCAATCCTTACTCTTATGGTATTTTATTTCAGCATTCACAGAATTTGAAAGAAAAAAAAAACTTTTATCGAGAAAACGGAAATTATAATTTTTCATCCTATATCTAAGCAAACCTCATTTATACAAAATGGGGGATTTTGTCCAAGCTTTTAAAGTCAAATCTATATACTGCAGTACTTCAGTAGTTAGTACACATCAATAGTTAGTAAAGCAAAAAACCCCAATTCACAAAAATAACATTTAACATTATATTTGACGTGTAAAAAGTATATTATGTATTATACCTATTTTGAAAAATAAACTATTTGAATTTGAATTATCATTGCAGTATAGAAACACAGAAAGAAGAGTAAATCTGAATGTGGGGAGCTCTGAAACGGGATTCGAACCCGGGAAATAAAAAATTCTGTCATAGTTTTTAATTATATTTTACTTTGTCTGAGAAGAGAATTTTCTTTAACACTTAATTACTCAAACAATACGCAGTTTTAAACAGATAATTTAACATGTCATAAAGACGACATACTTTATAAATATTCAGATTTATAACAACAGGAACAAGTTCCAAGTAAATAAATTAATTAATGCACCAGCATAAAAGAATACACAGTGAGCCATTACAGGCAAATTGAAACAGGGGTAATTTTTGACTCCTCGTATATGAATCCTATTCTGTTTAATTCCAATAAATGCAAAGGATGTTAATTTTTCATTAGAAAAAAATATTATTGATCTACCCAAAGATTTCAAAAGTAAAGATAAGCCCTTGCCGTACTATGACAGCACCAAAATATTTCCACTTTTAAATGGGTGACGCTCACACGTTTGGAATCAGTGCTCATCTGAACACAGTGATAGTTGGACGCCTTAAGTGCACTTAAAGTTAATCATTTTAACGAATTTAGTAGTCTGATCAGTTTGCGCACTCATAAGTGTGCGCGTGTCGGCATTATATTAACGCACACATTCAAAAACAATGCAATAGATTTAGGTGCCAGGGCTCATCTAAACTTTTGAAAACTTTGGATCTACCTACCCACAATTCGTGAAAATGTATTTATGACCAACCACTTCTTTATACAGATTCTATAGTGCGTCGTGTACTAGACGCAATGAGAACCGAACTCTGAGAGCGAATTAAAAAACTTTAGCGACGTCAGACGTTACTACACTAACTTCACCAATCTGAGTCTAATCACTCTTTTCATTAAAGCCATTTTTCAATGGACTTATTTTTGGGAAAAGCTTCATACATTACTCCTACCGAAACACTGTACAGTATAACTTCGTATTGAATTTCAAAAGTTACATGTTGCGGTAAAACCTAGCCTGCAGGAGCTTCGACTGAGGCAATTTTACAAACCCTATATTCATGTGTAGGTAGTTATTTTCACTCTGATTCCGGAATACTCAGTTTACAGATAGGTATACACGGATTTCGTAGCCCAGCTTTATAAAAATTCAATTTTGAACTACTTCGTTGCAAAAAAAGATTTCTCAAAAGGTCGCGATCGCGCTTCCATGTTTATTGTTCTTATAATTTTACCAGATTGCAAAACTAGGCGGGTTAATAAATAATGTCAATAAATAATTACATTTGAAATAATGATGAGTTATCATAATTCCACCAGTCTGTAAAGTATTTGTTTTTTGACTCTCTATTCTGCTCTAATCAGATGCCACGCACGCAAAATTTCAGTTATTTAGAAATCGCGGCTCCATTAGGACATTAACCATAATTTCTTTATGTAATAAAGATGTTTTTTTCTAGTTAGTATCTGCGTGTGTTGGTTTCGTTTCAATCTGTTTTGAAACATGGAAACTGAATCGCTTTTTTCGTGAAATTCATGCTTTTTTAAATTATTGTCATTAATGGAAGATTCAAAGAATGTTTATTTATAAAGTGTAATTAATAGTTGTCATATTTTTTTCAAATTTTTACGATCTACATTGACGGAACTGAATCCAACACAAAACAGATGTTTAGCATTGTGGAGCCCCTTAACAATGCACTGGTCAATATAATTATATTTTTGAATGTTTTCAAAGCGATGGATTCGCAATAAATCACGTTATTACGTTGTTGTAATCTGCTTTATTTGATACTAACGTTTGCCCCACAGCGTTTTATTATTTATTTTTATTTATTTTATTTATTACACTTATGTACATTTACAAAATACATAAAAAAGGACACTTAAAAACATTTATATTGTACAAAGGCGGCACTTATTGCTAATAGCAATATCTACCAGGCAACCTTTGGGTGAAAGAGAAGGTGAGAAAATAACAAATAGAGGGGAGCACGTAAATGTAAAATAGACTACATGAGTACATTGTGATTAATTACTAACGCTAAAATAATTTTATTATTTATTAATTTAAATTATTATACAGGAAACAAATCTTATATTTTAAAACAATACCCTGCAAAACTGTATAAACAGTTTGACTGCAGGAATGAGTCTCGTAACAAAAAATTAATCATTTTCTATTATTTAAAATTAAAATATAAAATAAAAAAAAAAAAAATTACATTGCTAATGATTAATTATTGAGTGTCTCTAAAATATACTTTTCAAGAGACCGCCTAAACTTATGTTTGTTTGGCTCGTTTCGGATATCCTCGGGTAAACTATTTAGCAGATATGGTAGGCGTTTTCTTAGAGTCCTGTCACCAAAGTAGTTATTTACTTTAGGTACTTCTTTGCTCGCGTATATCTCGTTTCTCCCAAACCCGTGGAAATATCCCAAAATCCTATCGTAGCTGGTGTCTACGCCGTACAAGAAATCTATTTTCCAAATTTCATGTTCCTAGGTCCAGCCGTTTGGCCTGGGCGTTGCGTATTATTTTATATATACGATATAGATGTATGACGTAGATTTCAAAAATGTTTTCTATTCGTGATCGTGATCGTGAACCCTTATCTAATTCTGTCCATCCAAGCCCAGCAACTCAATAATAGTCGGCCCTTTGACTACAAACCAGACATAACGCGCCAATTTTTCGCATCTTTATGTATTTTTTTTAGATATTTCCTTTTCAAAGGATTTTTTAGAGAGTTCTTTGATTCTCTTCCTTTTGAGTGTCTTCAAAGGTTTATAAAGCCTTTTCATCTTTGGCTTATCCTGTACGAATATCGCAGACTTATGCCTTCGGATGTCATATTTCTGGATACTTAGTAAATGGATCGCAAGTAGATAAGAGTTCTTATTGACGTACCAAAAAGTTAAAGCTTTACTAAGCTAGAGAAGGTACTCGTTCAATACCTTTTTTGGCTCGCTCATCCTGAGGATGACGATCTTTCAAAGTCTTTATAAAAGCTAAGGTTTTGATAAATTATACACTTTTTTTACTTATAAATTTATAATACAATCATACAAAATGAATAAAGTAGAAGCGTCAGAGCCTCCCTAACAGAAAAAGATAAATTTAAAATATTACTTGCATTTTTGCCAGTCTGTCAGAATACTATCATTTAAAAATTATTTATATTTTTAATTTACTTTTAAATTTACAATTTAACTGCTCCCAACCCAAGGAGCAAGGCGCTGTTACTCCTTACTTACAGGCCTAAAAACCTAGCTAGGAAACAGCAACACCTTTGTTATGGTACTACATTGTTCTAGACTAAGCATAAACATGTACATACCCTTCATCTTGTACCCACTTATCTATCTATCTTCTATATAAATAAAAATGAATTGCTGTTCGTTAGTCTCGCTAAAACTCGAGAACGGCTGAACCGATTTGGCTAATTTTAGTCTTGAAATATTCGTGGAAGTCCAGGGAAGGTTTAAGCGATGAGAAAATGTGGAAAAATTGCGAGGAAAATACTACAAACGACAATTTTATTTTCCCATACAAACTGTTCTTACCTGTCAAACATTTGATGTTCGCCCTGTCGTCGCGTCGGTTCGGTATTTTAGGAATAAAAACATGTAGATCTAGATTAAATAAGGGTTTGGAATCGACAACATATATCCATAATAGTCTGATTATCGCGTATTTAGATTTAAAACATGTAAAATAATGACACTATAATGACACTTGGTTGTTGTGTTGGGTGCGTTCAGAAATATACTTTGAAACGGTAAAGTTCGCTATACGATCTGAAATTGGGTACTTCCCTAAAAATCAAATCAGCGACTCTTTATCAAATGTCAAAACGCCCCGATACTATGAAATTTGTATGAGGTTTTACATTATGACGTCACAGTTTTCTGTGATCAAACTGCTTCCTTTTTTCTTAGTTTTTAGAAATTATAAAATTGTCAAACCCTCAAAAAAATCCTGATTCCAATTAACACCTGAAAAAAGATTCAAAACTTGATTTGTCATTCTGATACTGCTTACAATGCCGAGGAGAAAACGACCTTACATAGGTCGTCGTAGTCGATCGAATGTGCGACGAGCTACCTCACGCGCTAATCGCACTGATGACCAGCGAGAGACTGATAATGATAACAGTCGTATTGGTATGGCAGATTTGCATTCTAGAGTGAATTACAATGAAGTGGATAATAGGCATAGAATGGAACGAGTTCGGGCACATCGATCACAACAGCAGCGAGCACGGGAAAATGAAATTTGATCGATTCCGCAGAATATGTCAATCATTTGTCAACATTGTAAAGCTTTAAAATACAGCGGTGAATTTGCAGGATTATGTTGTGCTGGTGGTAAAGTAAAATTGCCACAATTAGTCCCACCACCTGATCCATAAGACTCATTAGTTTTTGGGATGGTTGATTAATTGATTACAGGTGCTGAAACCAACAAAAAAGTCAGTGCTATGAATTTTTATTCAAACAGAATCCGTGAAGGTGAAGTAAATCACATTTTGATGTGTCACGGCTTTTTCATCAGTTTGCAGTTGTCATGTATGTCAAAATTGAGACTGAACGATTGACGTACATCCGTCTAAACCAACAGCAGCTTCGATCTGAAGAGTACATTCATCTTCGCGATGCTATTAATGCCGATGGCAATACAAACAATGTGGGAAAAATGACAATTTTGCCGGCCACTTACATTGGAAGGCCGCGCCACCACGGTGTCGTGCATTTGGGTATATTTGTTGTTACTAATACATATATGTCTGAAATAATATTCAATATGATACAATTCAAATATTTTTTATTAAAGATATATAAATCAACCTTTACGGTAGGAACCATATTTTCTAAAATTTCCGCGATTGACACCTGAATCGGCAACATATCAATTAATCTAACAGCAAATGCGAACCATGCTTGCTAAAGATGTCTTGACTTGCCTCGCCAGGACTTGACGGCGTGGCGGAAGGCCTCGGTGACTAGGACAAATCTGGTAAAACCAGAATATTGCCGATGTTGTGCTCATGACTTTCTTAAATCTCATCCAAATCCTTTAGTTCATCGGCAGTTAAATTAAATTTCTGAAAATGTTATTCCTTCAGATGATGACACAGATGATGATGATGGCATTGTTGAGACGAACTTCGGTTTTAATAACAGTTGTTGTTTCACACGATTTTTTTGTTCCTTAGCCCTATTAATTCGTATTATTCGTCTCAAATTGTGACCGCACTTTATACAAAACTTGAAGGTATCAGCGGTTATTGTGAAACATTCGTCGCATCTTTACAATTTTTTTGTGCAACTAGGACAGGTACTTCTGTTGTTCTGCCGTTCTATCCACTTTTTACAAAAGGGACAATGCATTGTTAAAAGTTAACTATTACTTCTGAAAAATAGTTTTGAAATATCAATTATATTTTCTTGGAAAGTTCGGTGACAGTGACACTGACAGTCAGTGTTGGCAAGTTACTATTACGTTTAGTAATGTGGCGTAATCGATACAGACAAAAAAAATAGGCTGGTACATTATTTGTTAATATAAGTGTCTATAATCTAATATAATGTTTCATGCAAAATAATTATGAACATTAAGCTGAACATGTGTGCGTGATTTGCCCACTCTTTCCGCCCACTATGGAGCCGATACTTAGACTATCTGATGATGCCTTTATAAAGCTGCCGGCTCTGAAATACATACATATGGTTTAAATTAATATGGTTTATATTAAGAGGTAAGTGATACGAAGTTCACCGGGTTAGCTAGTGATAAATAAATAAATTTGAATTTGAATGTCTTGGGAGTAACTAACTTGGGAGTAACTTGGGAGTGCCCGCTGGACTGACGATCTGAAGGACGTTGCAGGTGGCGGCTGGATGAAGATGACTGAGGACCGCCAAGAGTGGCGTAATATTGGGGAGGCCTAAATGGCGATATGATGTAGAACCAGTGCAGACAATGTCACGGGCAAAAGCTAATTATCATATAAAAGAATGTCGTCATGGCAAGTGTGAACTATCATTCGAACAGTCAAACTAATACCTTTCGTTAATCCTCTATTCACTAACAATTTTACGACCCCACGTGGTAAAGGTTGAGCCTATCGCCGTACTTCAGGCCAAAATACATGTAGCTTTCACCATAAGTTCTTCACCCTTCAGACAGCATTAAACAAATATCCTGCACATAATATTCTCGAAAGAATATCCGTATATGACATGCTTATTGGCAGAGTTCGAAGCCGGGTTTTAAGACTTAGAGACCAGCGTCGTACCGACTCAGTTACTATTGATTCCACAAATAGATATCTTCTTCTTCTTTGGAGGGCTCGGTTTCCGCATCTAGTCTCTGGACCTTTGTGCGTGGCAATTGTGAGGCCGGCTATTCTCATATATTCGGCCCAGCTCACGCCAGAATCCCAAGAGGGGACCTAGATCACTAGATCACTGACAAGACTGGTGGAGCGTCTTCGGTTCACCGAGGATTTTGCACGTTACGTGCTGACGCCTACCCAGAGAATAGATGTAAATTTCGCGTAAATCAGCATCGGAGCTCGGTGAAATGTATCGTTATTTTAAATTTATGCGTATATGTCAACTTTCACGTCAATTGGTGTAGTCATTTTGAATTATACTACAGAAAGACGTACAGTACAGTAAGTAATGATGCGCATACAAATCTATAGCCGAGCGACCGGACGTACCACGTGACCTTATTGATTGTATAGTAGAAAGTGCAAGGAAATACGAACTTTGCCGAACAGTGGCGAAGACTTGTATGTGCATTATATGCTTGGAAGTACTGTAAGAACAAACGGATCCCAAAGCTTTAGAATAATTATTTTCAAAATGACAAAGGGTACTGGACTGGGTAGTGTGGGCACTTTATACTAAGAACAGGCTTGAGGTAGATACCTACTTAAAAAACCGAACCAAAAAACCAAATGAAAACAAAGCAAAAATAAAAGTAGCTAATAAGGAAAAATAAATATGCCATCACATTCTCGGAATAACTTTTTTCATTTTGCTTAAACACTTTGTACCAGATGTGAACGAGATCTCGAGCCCGCCGGGTCTATCGTTTGGCTGCCATTCAAATGTCATTTTCGCCAAGTTAAAACATTTTCTTATTTTATTCTCTTTCTCTCAATTATTTTACTCGTACCTTAAAATCTGCGAGCCTGGATTCACTATTGCCGTAATTTTTCCATGAGACTTTGTATTGTCTCGTTGCTATGGCGTAGTATGTGACAACATTGTCTAATAATATGCCTCCTAGTAATACCATCAGATATATCCAGGCATCGAGGAACTACCCCAAAGAGGCGAAATGACACTTGGTTTGTACGAAACATAGACAATACAGCCCAGAAAGACGTCCACGGAGAAAAAATATTTTAACAATACTACCAGATCGTTTTGTAAAAAAAACCTTGTTAACAAAAACATAATTATGTTATATTTACTTGAATTATTGTCTACATTAGATTGTTCAAGTAAACTGAACAATAAATAAGTAAACTCGACAATAAATATAGACGTCACACATACTACAATGTTTTCTGTTTAAATGAACTATATTCAGGTTAACGGAACCAGATTTTTTTATCAGTGTCTATTGTTCAACATCTTGCGTACAAATTATTCTGTCAGCAATCGAAACGGGATGCTGCAACCCTATTGGCTCTTCCGTACAGCGCCACAAACTTATTTTTCCCGAAGACGAAGACTCTAACGTAATGAATATATAAGCCACTTTGGTTTGGCCTACCGAAAAATATAACTTTGGAGTGGCGAATTGTATCTGCTGGTTCAGTCAGATGTGTTGACAGAAATCAGTCGCCTGTTATGAGGAGTCTGTAGACTGTATTCGTCTATGGTTCGAAATAAATTCCACCTACTTTTGTCGCGTTTTACCGCGCTCTGTCGACTAAGCCAAGACCACTCGGTGATAGAAATAGAGTATCCCCTGTAAGTGGGAGTGAGATATACAAGGTGAATTTGTGAACATCATCCAAATTCATACTGGAGGCTTGGTGATCAGCATCATGAACCAATAACGTTTTTTTTTTCAATTAATACAATGAAATTTCACAAAAATTGTTATCGATTCATGATGCTGATCACTTACCGAGCCTCCAGTATGAATTTGGACGATGGTCAAAAAGTCACCTTGTATATAGGTATATAGTCAACAGTAAAAGCAGTAAATAGTTGACGAAATCGGACTGACCGGCATTTCTCTATCCGAGGTCGACGTATCCAGGTATACAACGTGTAACAAAAAGGTGCATTCATATTTGAAGAGCTCATTCAGTCAATGGTATACAATATTATAAAACATCTCTCATTTAAAACCAAAGCTAAAAAACATCAGCCCTTTTATATATTTCGGTCTTTCTTGAAACAGCTTTCGCAATTTAATTTTCAGGGTGTGCTCCATAGTATTAGTTGCTCTATATGCCGTCGTCATTTTATGGAATCTGGCAAATTGTAAACTTTGAAACCGAAAATCTTTCACCAAAAAGTTAAATGGTTGCGACGATGTACGGAGCGAGGAGGAGCGTGTTAGGTTTTCCTGTAAATACATTTTGGAAGCTAAGCAAAGCGGAACAGAGTGAGGCGACCCTTAGTAGTTCTAACAGAATGAGTCCGTTTTTTACATGAAGACATCATGAAAATCAATCAGTGACTATAAAAAATATACTGATATTTCATTACAGGAGACGCGTCTTCGATTTCCACCGGTCAAACATGCACTAATGAGATTTTAGAAATTTATGTGCATTTGTTTGTATTAGGAACTAATTTTCTGAACTGTTATTTAAACATTCGAGAGGTTATTATGATCAGTAAAAAAAATAATGGGCAGTTATTTTTTTATCGGCGGTTGGTTTTGTGTGACAGTAAAACATAGACAGTAATAAAAAAACAATTAATTAGCATTATATCATTGCAGTATAGAAACGCAGAAAGAAAAGTAAACCTGGATGTGAGGAGCTTTGAACCGGGATTCGAACCCGGGACCTCTCGGTTACCGGGCTATTGCTCTAACCACTGAGCTATCCAGGTTAAAAAAAACAATTGGCCGGTTATTTCGTCTCACAATGTCAGTACTAAAAATACGTACGCAGACTAATAAATAAATGGCCAGTAAAAATGATGGAATGGGCAGTTAGATAAATAATTCGGCAGTTTACAGGGAGCGGAGACTTCTGTACTGGTAGGTTCAAACGGTCTAAAAGCCGACTTCTGTACTAGTAGGTAAATAATATTCAAAAACCGACTAAGCGCACCCCGACTCTATACAGTTTTGTAGTTACTACCCCTAGAGTATATATAAAAAGCTGGAGGCGTGGAGGAAGGGCAGCCCCCGCCCGCGGTAATAAAGTGCAGGCAACCGTGCGAGCCGTAGCGGCTGAGGCTGGTCTTTACTTTGTTACGCAAGGGCGAAGGGGCTGCAGATCCCGAAGCGCCAGAGCCGGTGCAGAAGTGAATTTGTGTCAAAAAAGAAACTTTTACTTTATTTATGCGAATATTTGGAGAGATATGCGCCCTTGAAGGTATAAAAATGTGGTCTTCCCTTCTATAGGGGATAAAAAATTTATAGAACTGCTTAGAATGAGATTTCTTACCAACTAATTTCAATTTGTCAACTGCCCACTCCTAACTGCCCATTGGTGGGTAAATACTGCTCAGTATTGGTAAAATGATGAATTTTATTATTTTTTATGACTCATTTTTGTTTACTTTACTGCTAAGTTTTAACTGCCAAACTTGTTAATAAATATGCATTTTGTAATTTACTTACATTTTTATTTGTAATTTAATACAAAACTACTATATACAAGTGCCGCTTTAAATCAGTGCCTATTGTATTCTTACCAGTTACTGACCAGTAAAAGAAATCACTGAAGTAAACCTGCGTGCCATAAATAGTGTGTCTTTGTGCCTGAATTACGGCGACATGGTTCGCCCCTATCACGGTGGGACGTTAAAATAGTCCAATGAATGTTGACTGCTCCGGTGACAGTCCATACCCGGGGATAAATGGCGTGAACATATAAAAATATCATGTCCATAATATAATTGGTTAGTAACCCAACCAATAATCCTTACGCATATTACAACAAATAATGAAAAGATATCTCATAGTCCAGCTTTGAGCATAAGTTTTTAAAATATCTTTTCCCCGAAGCAACACACAAAAGCTATAAAGCTATTTCAAAAGTTATACCGTTACAACAGCTTCGTTTCAGACGGGAATGCTCCACTAATAGCACTTAGACGGAACTGCAGCCTGCGACGTTTCATTTTTACGTTTCGGCCACGGAGCCAGCGGATGAAGCCTTAAGGTTAAACGTCATTAGCTCACCGCAAAGTGCATAATGTTAAGCACATCGTCATGAACCAGATAACTTGTTTAATTGCCTAGTAGTTGTTAACTTTTTTGTATCGAGCTTCATTTATAGGATTATAGATGGCGCTAGGAGTGTCGATGTTTGTTAAGTATAGTTATTAGTTATAGTTATTAGCAATCGATCTTGCTGTCGTACTAAGCTCAAAGTAAACGCACGTATAGAAAGTCTTTTTTTTATTTCGGTCACACGATATACACATACCTAAACTTTATTTTTCTTGTTTAGAAATTTAAAATTGAAAAGCATTTTGATCTGTGCCATTTAATAAATAAATAGAATGGCGTTTTTGAACTGTCGTACACTCAATGTAGCACGTGGTATTTATTTGATGACTGGCTGATGATCACTGGCTGATGTAAACTATTTATTGTGTAATTAAGATCTAATATTAATTCCTTTGATAATGCCATAAAGGTGAAACCGGTCAGGAAGTGCTAAATAAATTTGTTCGATAGTACAATGTATTTTTTTTAAATATAAATATACTGATAAATATGATAGTATAAATATAAGGTAATCTCAAGATATATTTGTATTATCCTATTTATCAGTATATTTATATTTTTAAAAAACAAAAAACATTAAAAGCTTGGATTACAAGTGATTTTCTGTTCATAATGTATTGCAAGTTCCACCAAGTGCCAACAATCAACAGTATTAACATTCTGAAGATCTAATTGTGCATTAAATTTCAAACTCATGCTTTATAAACCTCACTAATACTGAACTATTGGTGTTAGCTGCCACATACCAAAAAGTTATTAATTATTGAAAATTTGCTCAAATGTGTATATGTCGTAGCATAATATAGAAATAGCAAAGTTTTCATAACAATACTTTATTATAGAATTAAATGAGACTTGGGGATAATTCATGATTTATGTAAAAACGGCTCATCTCAATACGTGTTATGATCGGGAAAGTCGACCAGTTTCAGCAGATTTAGACTGCCTTCATCTGGGCGAGTGAAGACGTTTACGCGACGACGTTACGCCTCACACTGTGCTTTCCCGATCATAACACCTCAATGGTGAGCCGTTTTTATATAAATCATAATACTTTGTATCGATTTTTTATAATGTCCGGATTCTGAATCTACGTATGAACGAGAAACTATTATTTCATAGCCCAACCTGTCATGAACAAAATAATATAAATTCCCCTAATGATACTTTTCGAGATTTGGATATTCTTCTTGTTTTCTTTTCAACGTGTTCTTTTGAGAGCTTTTTATTTTAAACTCATTTTTATTTAAAGTGCAAGTATTGGATTTCTCTAAGCAAATAAAATATTGCAAGGAAGGTTCGACGTCAAAGAACGATAATCCTCGGTGTTTGTCTTCCATCTGACTGTCCGTGATATATCTTGAAAACAGCTGGAACGGTTTATACTGTATTTATTCAGACGATGCAAAACGGCCCGTTCACCCCTCAGTATTATGATAATTAAGGGGCCGTCCATTAATCACGTGATGTTTTTTAGCAACTTTTTACCCCCCTCCTGCCTACCCAAAATCACGTGTATTTTTTTGATACAAAGTATATTAAAAAAATCAGAATATTGTCTTTAAATTAAATTATATCTTTAAATATATCTATAAATATATCTTTAATTGCTTAGCAATGGCGGCACGGCGGGTCAAGGTCACGCACCGGTTTTGGTTTAAAAATTGCGCGTTCAAAGAAAAAATAAATACACGTGATATCTCACTTCACCCCCCCTCCCCACTAGTAATATTTGGTGATTTTTCCGAACCCCCCCCCCTTTCGAGCCTCGCGTGATTAATGGACGACCCCTAATTTTGGAAAACGATATTTCTGACATGTATGACTTCTGTTATAAAATGCAACTACACATGATTGTCATAGAACGAGGGTCAGGTCACGAGCAGTTAGGGGCTGGCGGCTTCTTTTATGTCGAGAGAATGTCGGTCGGGGAATGACCCGTTTTGCATCGTCACGCTAAACGTGGTATAGTCTGTAGCTTATAATAGTTTAAACGATATTGTTTGATAAAAGGCGATATCAGCAGCCAGAACAGGGACCCATAAGCTGTCCCAGATCTACGTCCATGCAAATTCAATCCGCTGATATGCTACAAAAAGTAAGTACAAAATTTCCTACCAGAAAATGGTACTTGATGACGTCCTCAGCACGAATTCCTTCCGCTGCAGAGTCCACAGTGTGCCGGTGTTGTGACACGTTGTTCACCTTCCACGAAGAATCTAAACACAACCCACCTACACCTGGATGCATCCAAACCCAGAAGAAATGGTAACCTGACAAAGTTTTGCATTTGTTGGAAACCGCATGGTACAGGTTATGTCACACACACACAGGAAATAAACTATAAGTGGCATTCACGCCAAAATATTGTCAGACCCTGACTCAGTAATGTTTTTTAAGATGTCCACATCAATTCTTTTCGTATTAACCATTAATATATTAAAATAATGAGAAAAAACCTCCGATCATCGGAATGTCGTCCCAGCAAGAGAGCGCAGTGTTACCACACACAAAGAACAAATTCGTCGACCGAACACTCGACAGATGCGTTCTAAAAATATACATTTTATTCATAACAGATATTTCATTTCATAATAATAAAAATTACTGTAAATTAAGAGCTACAAAGTTACACAACTACTTTTGAAATTACGCAAAAACACTTTTCCATATAAATTTCAAGTTCCAGTTAAGGGTCGACGCTCCGTGAAAATAAGTCCTGCTCGAATGCTTTTATTTTGTAAGCCGCGCATAGCAAATCTCAGTTATTTTGACTTTTTTTTCAACATTTTTGCGTAGTGTGGAAAAACTATAAATCGTATCTGAAAACTGTTTTTTTTTATTAATATTGATTGATATTTTATTATGAGTTTGAATTTTGTCATTCTATTCGAGTTTTTCTTGATACTCCTGACATTTATAAATTTACTATAAAAATGTACAGCAATATTTTAAATAATCTTATTCTTCATTTTGTAGAGTACTACGTTGTATTTATTTTGTTTAGAAATGTTAATATTTACTATCATCTAAAGTGATAATGCTAAGCCCTGTTTTTGCCCGATTTCCGAACTTCGACCCTTAAGTTGAAACAATTCTTATTCTTATAAAACTTGTTCACTATGATCAGTAAAAATGTTGTTAACATTTTGTAGAAAGTTACGGCTGTGTGTATATACAGGTTGTTTTAATCTAGCAGCTGATACAGAGTGTCCTGAGCAGTACGTGTGAAGTGAAATTTAGACAAAGTTTAGTTCACTTTGCTACAAAGCCGGTCCTGGGGCTAGTTACGCTTGTGTCTATGAGTTTTATGAGCTCGTGGTGATATGCTAGGCATTGGAGCTTTTAGAAACTTTCTATGAACCTACATATTATATCGACACAACATGAATCCCAGAAAGGGTGTCAAGACAAGACGAGACAAATACTCTTTATTGTACACCAAAATAAATAAAACAGGCAAAAGAACAGACTTGTAAAAGAAGGTAACAATTGGCGGCCTTATCACGTCCCAAATGTGATACGAGATGCACTCAGGCAATTATTTGTTAATATATTAAAGCAAAAGACTTTTGAAGTAAGAATATTGAATGAAATTTAGGACATGCAGAATGTCTGCACTTTCGTATAGAATATACACGTTCCATCAATGAAAGTAATTCAAATTCAAAATTCAAATTCAAAATTCAAAAATTCGGTAACAAACGAATACAGATGTATATTTCTTATCTCACGAAGTCCACTTGGTTACGGTTATTTTTCTAGTGTGCGTAACCTCGCGAGCGTTACAAAACGCGCAAGACACACAATGCGCTTATGTGTACACGTCACTACTACAACTATAGCAAAACGGACTTCGTGGTATTGTCGCGACGAACGCGAACCTTTAAAAACATTGATAAGTTTCGAAATGAGCATTTTTATTTTTGTTGTGGGCAACATTTTCGTGTAAGGAAGGTGGAAAAGGTAAAAATGTACATTACGGGACGGAGCGTAGGAGGGGGAGGGGTGGGAGATGGGGAGGGGAGGGGGAGGGCTACCCCCTGGTACCCTTCCTTTTTGTAGCAAACCCATGGTTTTCGAGATATTCATGGTTGAAGTTTGAGGTTATGTATGTGATAGCATCTCGATGGAGGGGTGAGCGGGGGGGGGATATTAATGAGAATTGCAGGTTTGTCCATCAATTTGATTCCTCCCCCCCCCTTCTAAAAATAAAATAAATTCTACCTAATTTTGGACTGTTTGAACCTATCAGTACAGAAGTCATCTATGTTGACACAAATTCCTTTCTGCATCGGCTCCGGCGCTGCGGGAAGTGCAGCCCCTTCGCCCTTGCGTAACAAAGCTTTATTACTGCGGGCGGGGGCTGCCCTCCCTGCGCGCCTCCGGCTTTTCATATACACTCTAGGGGTAGTAGCCACAAGACTGTATAGTGTCGGGGTGCACTAAGTCGGTTTTTGAACAGTTTAACCTACCAGTACCGTGGCAAGTGGCTCAACAGAGTCCAACACTTGCACAGCATCCGAAAAAGGCACAAGCGGCTCACTAGAGTTTATCACTTGCACACTAGACGAAGGCAGTGAAAAGGAGGCCGTGACAAGCGGCTCAACAGAGTCCAACACTTGCACTTCACTCAACTCTTCAGGCAAAGCAGCAGAACTCAAAGACTGGGGCTTCGGAGACGCCATGGTAGTCACACGTTTGTTAGTTAGACAGGAGTACGTAAAACGATCTCGACCGCAAAAGCAACAAACGACAACTAATTCAACGCGACACGTCGCTAAAACAAAATGGCGTCGTTTTGCGTTTCGTTTTAGCATAGCAGAAACACAATTTTTCTTTTTAAATGTCGTTAAATTAATAATCTTTATAATAATTTTCACGTTAATATACAAAATTTTAAGTTTGCAATACAAACCAAAACCTATTGAATGTGAATTAAAACATAATTACGGTAAAATTCGTCAGATGTGGTTGTATAGACTCAACCTTTGCATAACGAAACGCAATTGACATGTCAAAAGTGATGGTCGTGAGTCAAAATGAAAATTTTATTGTCAACTTTTAATAATTTATTTCTCAAAAACTACGCATTTGCTACAAAAAATAGTTCGGGGAAAGACTTCTTATATAATCTACTTTCTGTAAAAATATTATGAAAGCCCAGATCAGCGTCCCGTAATGTACAGTTTATCCAATGCGAGGCATGGGCAAGCTATTGGGGTGTAAGGAGGCTTGCTGGGGAAAAAAAATCCCCATTTTATACTGTCAGACGTTGAGAATTGAGATAAAGAAAGAAAAGAAGTTGTTTGATCTATCAGCCATCAATGATGTTTGATAGTTCTATTAGAATGTCTTGTCGTCATGTCTTTAGAACTCTGTCCAGCTGAGTACACCCGAATAAGACGCGGCGACAGATATAGAACATCCGTACTGTCACGTCTTTTTAGAACACAACGAATCGCTTGGCATCATAGGTTTGTCATAAAGGGGTGGTGACAAGCAAAGGCCAAAGTTGAAGTAAAAGGATTAGTTAGTTGGTCCAATGGTCCAGGATGCGCGGGGCGTATTTGGAGTAATCTGTTCCTCCACTCCGGCCAACTAAACTTACCAACTGCTGAAACGGATCAACTATTTGTCTTTCTAAACGGAACAATTTTTTGGTTGGTTCGATAGGAATATTTTATCAAATTAAAGATCCCAACTACACAACTAAAATTAATCAGGTTTTTGACAGATGTCAAACATGACAGATATACTGAGTGTTAAGATGAAGTTGCGGCAGCCGAAAACTGACGATAGTACTAGTCCATACGAATAACTTTTACTACGGAGCCAACCCTTGAATCGCGAAAAAAAAACAGCTGTTCCATAGAAAAGTTACATAGATACAATGCGCGCCAATCTTTTAGTCGCCTCTGAAGATAGCCGCAAGAGGCGACGCAATAGCCGTTTTACGGTGTCAGGGGGGCGTTACAGGAGCGAGGGCGCGGAGCACACCCGCCTGCTGCGTGCCGCACCACACCTCACGCTCGCCATTTAGCAGGTGTCAACACTATGCGTTAGTGTTAGTGCTACGTCCGTACATTACACACGCGCGCGTTGCATGAAAAGTACCTTCGAGGAAAAAATTCTATGATTTTAAGTTTATCGTTGAATCTGTTTGTTATAGTTTATTGTTTTTGTTGCCTTTATTTGTTGTTTTGTTGATTTAGTTTGTTAAAGTTTATTGTTGTTGTTATGCCTCGCGGACGTTATAGCGTTTTAAAGCGACAATGTAGGCACAAAAATAATAAATAAATAATCAAATAGGTAGGTACAACAAGTACACCTTCCCACTTATAGTAAACATTTAATAATCAACCGTTGATATTATCGTTTCCTTGACTGTACCTGCGCAAGCTTGCACTCGTTACTCATTCAGAGGCGACTAAAAGATTGGCGCGCACTGTACCTGACGATAATGTATGAAACAACAGATTTAATTTTCCCGATATCTCGAGTTTTTCGTATGAACGAGTACTATCGCTAGTTTTCGGTTTCTGCAATTTCATCTTAACATCCTGTTTATATTTTTTATGACAGATGTCAAAATATTACCGGTTGTACCTCAGTTTACAACACTCGGGAAGTCACCCCAAAAATCCTTGCTGTCAAACATTTTCCAATAAATGGAGGGTTTCGTCGCTATGAGGGTTTCCGCTTTTCGACGGAACTCTAAAAATAAAGTAAACCGAGCTTTATAATCTGTATAGTAAAACCTGTACACGTAAAGCTCTGAATATTTAGAGCAATACTGCGGATGTCCCGTTCGGTTACGTGCAGGGCCAGAGTGGGGGAGTTCAAGGGGCCATTCCCGCCCCCCAGAATGGTTGATTTTGTATGGAAATTAATTATACTTCAATTTATTAAATGCAAAAAATATGCAGTTGATCGACTTTACTTAAGAATTAACCTATTGTAGATAATGAAGCAGGCACTGAAGGCTTTAATTTTAGTTTAGGTGCTGTAAAAGTAAATTTTCCTCATTACAAAATAGTCCTTAAGCGACAAGAACAGAAGCTAAATTACTTTGTATTTTTTTTTAGTTTTGACATCACTTAAACTAAAAGCAGATAGTTCAGGGGTAGAACGCTGAAATCTTGAGATCCAGGTTTGATCCTCAGTCGGCCATGCAGCGATGAGTTTATCGGAATTTATGTGCATGGTATTTGTACTTACTTACCATTTGCTGAACGGAGAAGAGAAACATCGTAAGGAAACCTGCATGCCCTAAAAAGCGTGTATTTGTGGCCGAATTATGGCGATAGTGCTGACCACCCATCACGTTGGAACGTAATTATCGTCGGTGAAACGCGGGTGTACCGAGTATGGCCTGCGACTTGCATTTCACAGTTCACACTCGGAACACCTCTGACACCTCCTCGGGAATTCATGTCGTGACGATATATTTAAAACTAAATTTAAAGCCTCCAGAATATTCTTTTATTTATTAATTATATTTATTTAATTTTATATTCGTATACACAAGGAAAATCACAATTGAGTTATTTTAGATATAATGTATTTCGGCTCACTTTGGGGCCGGCATCAGTCGAATCTGGGGTACTAGCATGAACTTGGTATTATTGGTAAGGGTTCTCGTTTAGAATTTATCGATTCTATCTGTCAAATTTATCTAATCGACGCGTACGTGCTCGCATAGCTGGCCCCAAAGTGTGCCGAAATATATATCGAAAATAACTCAATTGTGATTTTCCTTGTCTATACGAATATAAAATTAAATGAAAAGCTAAAAGAGTCAAATATAAATTAACATTATATCATTGCAGTATAGAAACGCACAAAAAAAAGTAAATCTGGATGTGAGGAGCTCTGAAACGGGAATCGAACCCGGGACCTCTCGGGACCCGGAAGCGAGAGGTCCCGGGTTCGATCCCCGGTTAAGAGCTCCTCACATCCAGATTTACTTTTATTTCTGCGTTTCTATACTGCAATGATATAATGTTAATTTATATCTCCTTGCGATGGATAAATCGCCAAGTGTTCAAACAAAGAAATTTATTTCTGTCATAGTTTCAAATATAAATATTTATTTCAAGTTAATTATACTTATTATTTTCCATTTTTAAGTTACGTCTAACTTCATCGATTTAGCTTATCCTGATGATAAAACCTCATTCCTCCCAAAATCACAGACTGGGCCCACGTCTGCTCGATTTAGAGCAATATTGTGGCCGTCCCGCTCGGTTTGGGAACTAACGAGTTGCGAGCCATTGCGTTCATTTGGGCTCTGGATTTTAGGGTTCCCTTATAGTTCGTTCTTTTGTCTTACCAATAGCGTTTGTGCAAAAACTCAAAATGAGATGAGTCAAACACAAAACTGTTTTGAATGATTTTAGAAAACGTGCCTCTAAACATTTTAAAGACTTAATTAATATATTTGCTAAGTAAAGTCTCTTATTTACAAGCAGATTCATGGTGACAAGAAACCCGTATAATGTACGGACGCCAGCATGACAGGCTTACCTATTGACTTGCGGCATCATAGCCGTTAAAATCGTTTAAGAGGCTAAGCGAATTTTATTTTTGTCACTGTTACTCCAAGCGAAAAATCGCGCAGTGCGAGAGGGGCGGATTCAGGGCAAAAATGAAAAAAGTTGGTTTTATATTTTTATTAAAAAAACTAAAATAGCTAGCAAAATTTCAAATATCAAATCTCTAGATGTTGTTGAAACACACCTAATAAAATATGTTTGAGTTCTGTATATGGTTCCTATTCGTCAAACGAGGAGAAAAAGTGTATTTGGAGACCTCATTTCAACAATTATTATATATTATATAGTCAAAATGCATATACAAGAAATTTTTTACAATTTTCCGTGTATTTCATAAAATAAACAGAAAAAAAGACCCGTATTTTTTTCGCATATGCCTTAAGCTTAAATTGCTGGCGACTACACATGATCAATGAATCAATGAATTACACTCACCGGACTATTTTTCTTCGCTTTCATAATGGACGGAAATTGAAAATTTTACAATACTCATGGTTCTCGAGTTTATGTGTGAACATACCTGAAACAAAAAAGTGATACTGTTAGAAAAATTAACTTAGAACTCTCTAAACATTGTTCCAATGTATTAAACATCAGCAAGTGTCCGCAACGCGCTTTTGCAGCGCGATAAACGACAAACTCACACTGATCTACGAAATATACTTGTAGCAAGTTTCCGCAACTCGCATTCGTAGCGCGATAAACGACAAACTGCATGCTGCTCTACGAAATATACTTGTAGCAAGCGTCCGCAACGCGCTTTCGTAGCGCGATAAACGACAAACTGCATGCTGCTCTACGAAATATACTTGTAGCAAGTTTCCGCAACTCGCATTCGTAGCGCGATAAACGACAAACTGCATGCTGCTCTACGAAATATACTTGTAGCAAGCGTCCGCAACGCGCTTTCGTAGCGCGATAAACGACAAACTGCATGCTGCTCTACGAAATATACTTGTAGCAAGCGTCCGCAACGCGCTTTCGTAGCGCGATAAACGACAAACTGCATGCTGCTCTACGAAATATACTCGTAGCAAGCGTCCACAACTCGCTTTCGTAGCGCGATAAACGACAAACTGCATGCTGCCCTATGAAATATACTCGTAGCAAGCGTCCACAACTCGCTTTCGTAGCGCGATAAACGACAAACTGCATGCTGCTCTACGAAATATACTCGTAGCAAGCGTCCGCAACTCGCTTTCGTAGCGCGATAAACGACAAACTGCATGCTGCCCTATGAAATATACTCGTAGCAAGCGTCCACAACTCGCTTTCGTAGCGCGATAAACGACAAACTGCATGCTGCTCTACGAAATATACTCGTAGCAAGCGTCCGCAACTCGCTTTCGTAGCGCGATAAACGACAAACTGCATGCTGCTCTACGAAATATACTCGTAGCAAGCGTCCGCAACTCGCTTTCGTAGCGCGATAAACGACAAACTGCATGCTGCCCTATGAAATATAATCGTAGCAAGCGTCCGCAACTCGCTTTCGTAGCGCGATAAACGACAAACTGCATGCTGCCCTACGAAATATACTCGTAGCAAGCGTCCGCAACGCGCTTTCGTAACGCCCTAGTTTAATGTATTTTTGTCTGTTGTTAGATTTTTTTGTTTTTTTTTTGTTGATGTTGTATTATATCTGTACCTTTTGCTTTTGATGTGTGATGCTGAAAAATAAAGTATATGGTGTTCTATGGAACGCTATAATTCGACCCAGCGAGTTGTCATTATTTACATTAGCATTACTATTTACAAAGTACATAGGTACAGTCAGCACAGCAACATATATAGGTTTACGAGTCGCAAACAGTTTGATCTTAAGACCCACACCAGGCGGGTAGTAGATAAGATGAGGTATACTTGGTCAATACACGCATCCACTGTTGATTGAGTATTCTTCATCTCATCTATCATGTGGATCAAAGTGTTTGCGCTGGGTCTGTATATAGCTATATCTTTTTCTGACTGTTCATTACTCTACCCAGTGCCGACAGTCAAAAGTAACTTGGTTAATTGTTTTTTTTTTTGCAAAATGTTATCTGGGCTAGGAAAGTTCGGAACAAGAATGTTAACAGGAATTATCGCAGCACTTGGACGAAAGTCACAGCACCTTATTAACAAATTCCTGACAAGAAAATCACTAGTCATTCTATTCCACCAGTGGTGTAATTAAAGGGGAGTTCTAGGGTTATTCTTCTTTTCTCTTTTCTTAAGTTCCTCTTCCATTTTAATTTTATAATTGCTACTTTTGCAATTAATTCTACGATGGTCGACTAAGGAATTAAAACCGTTTGATTTTATGGTCTTTCTTTAATTTCGGACAAAATAATTCTTGGAGATTTGTTTCTCATCAGTGACTGTCAATTTATTTATTTAATAAGTTTATTGGTTTCACAGGAATCCAACTTATATAATATACGTGTTTGAGATAAAAATTTGTCTATGTCAATGACGAAATTAAACATCCTAAGAATGTGAGGGTAAATTACTTTATACTACACCTGCTCGGAAAGTACCTTCTTTCTTTGTTGAAAACGATGCAGAAAGTACGTCATTACTGTCATACAAATATGCGGGCGGCAAAAGTGTATGAAAATTCATTGTTAACGTGCTTGAGCGGGCAGAAAAAGTATATGCAAATCCATTGTTAACGTGCTTTTTTTTTTTTTAAATAACATAAAGAATGAGCAAGTGGCCAAGTGGCCAGTATTATTTTGCGAACTCGTACATAAAACTCGAAAAATGATACTGGCCACTTGCTTTTCCTGCACATAGTAAAAAATAAGGAGGAAATAAAAGGTTGGAAAAAAGGCGCGAAGACGTGATGGCGTCGTTTTTTTGTTTTATTGAAAAAATATTGCATTTTGGGTGTTTTGATCAACAATAGTGATAGGATATTGTGAATTAAAATCGCCGTAACCAGTGTAGTGTGTTGTTCAATGGAACAAAAGTGCGGGCTGTGCCTTTTCGTGTGTTTTTTCTAACCCTGTTGTATTTGCGTTACAAGGCTATCATTATAGCGGAAACGACAGGACAGTGACTTAGACAGGACAGACCTTTCAGATGATCCTCAACAGAAGAGGATAGTGCATATAAACATAAAAAACTATAACGTCAAACATGGCTGTATGGGCTAAGATCCCTTTGCCTTTCCACTTAGTGGGAAAATGAAAAAAAAAAAAAAAAAAGTGACAATCGCACGCGAGTCAGTCGGTTTCTTTTATTGTATCTTGATTAAAAGTAAAATGATACTATTTCCTCGCAGGTGTAGTATAAAGCACTATGTATCACTCGGGAGAAAGTGCGATTCCCAACTCGTGTGTATTGAGGCCCTTGGCTTCGCCTCGGGCCTCAAACTACACCCTCGTTGGTAATCTTCCCCTTTCTTCCCTCGGTGAACAATGTACTATTCTTCTACTACCTTTATGAAAAAGTTCCATTTAATACTCGAAATTAGTTTTGAAAATCGAACTTTCCGGGCCCCGTTGCGGAATGACTATCAGGTCAGTTTGAAATATCGTATTGAAATTTCATTTATTGCAAAATTAGGTTCTTTTTGATGTTTGTCTTCATTTCATGCAAAATTAGGTTCTTTTTGACGTTTGTCTTCATTTCATGCTAAATTAGGTTCTTTTTGACGTCCTTAGTTTGTCTTGACAATCGAAATTCTCTGCGTTCCGATCCACGACATAATCGATTATATCGCGTCTGACACTCTTTTTTCGCAAAATGATACTGGCCACAAATAAAAGCCACCGGCCGAAGCTTGAAAAAAAAAGGTAAAAACCGTGCCGCACTTTGCAAAGTCATAAAATACATTAAATTTGAAAGGAAAAATTAAATATTTAAATACATAAATCAGGTAGTAGAAAAAGTATCGTTCGCAACGAGTAAAAATGGGTTTTCTTACCCTCAGAATGTAAGTTCTCGACGTTCGCCTTCGGCTCAAGTCGAAACTAGTTTCATTCCTCGGGTAAGAAAATCCGCCATTGTATACTCGTCACGAAATATACTATTTTTTGTTAAAGAAATAAGAAATATACTAGTTAAAATTTACAAATCATATAATTTCATACAAATCCTAGTCCCTGCAAATTATACAATAAAGTTAATACAAGAAGAAACAGTTAAACTTATTTTGATAAAAATATCAAACTTAGCAAAGTAAGACCCGTGAGATTATGTATTTAGTATGTGTGTGTTTGTGTGTGGGGGTGTGTTTTTGTCAATAATTCTACAGCTTGGGGCACTTTTCCTTCAACGACCACTTCTTTTCCATCGCGGGGCAATTTGGTATGTTTTGAATAACAACAATTCAAACTTTATTCCATACTAATGAGTATGAAAATTTCATTTTGCATTTTCTGGGAGTTCTAATCGTAATTTTCACTTTTTTTTTCATCCTATTAGATCCTCTTACTAATAAGGAACAAGTCTCTGTGAGGGCGACCGAGGTAGAGGTATTAGAACTCCCAGAAAATACACATTATTATGGAATTAAGTTTGAAGTGCAAAGTGCCAAGTTACGCCGCGGCCGACCACGTGTTTTTGAAGGTACCTTAGACCACAATAACGGGACTAGGTAAACACACGCATTCCCCTCTGCCGAAGTACATGAACAATTTGTTCGTGTAAAATTGCTTGTGAGCGCATTTTGTTTGTGTTACGGCTTGTAATTAGTGTAACATATTAATTTTTCGCAAGTGTGCGTGAGTGAGTAAATGTGTGCTATGCGTGTTTACGGAGGTAAAATGGCAGAATGAATTCAGTACTAAGAGACGCGCTTTGGCACGTCCCGTGTAAAATGATCTAAGGAAGGTACTTAAAGGTCGGTCATCCCTACAAAGCGGATGGGTTCAATTAAATCGTGAGGAAGGGTTGTTTGCAGTTGCTGCTCGAACTTTTCATCTTTAACCCACAAGGATTTGGCAAGCAAGCAACCTTTAAATGAAATTCACATGACCTTTAATTAATAAATGTAGACGTACTTTATATTAATTTTAATAGTCGTACGTTAAATATTTTAGGTCTTTACATATGAAATTGCCGTTTTCTATAGATAATTTGATGGGTACTCAATTTTCAGTACTGACATTTTTGCATTATTTTTACGAATGGCAAATCCAAATTATGTAATTTCTTTTCTATATAAATGAGACAACATTAAGCTAACAGCAACATTCATTTAATTTTTGAAACGTGTCAGCTGTAAAAAATTATTACGAATCTTATCATGGAAATGGATGGCATTTAGGACGAACTGTTTTTGTAGATTTAATTTTTATAATCAAACTGAAAATAAAAACAAAATACGTAGATGTAAAAACTTGAAATCAGCTTTGAAACAAAAAGAAACAAATAATTGAAATAGCTATTGAATTACAGGAATTATGAACTCATGAATATGTAAGAACATTTCGGCAATTTCATAGGTATTTCGATTTTAAAATCTCGCTTGCTTGTGGACCGTGCCACTTTTGCATACAAAATGCATGGCGATCCCAAATATTCATCCCAATTATAGAATTAAATGAGACTTGAAGATAATTCATGATTTATATAAAACGGCTCACCTCAATACGTGTTATGATCGGGAAAGCCGACCAGTTTCAGCAGATTTACACTGCATTCTTTCCCGATCATAACATGTATTGAGGTGAGCCGTTTTATATAATTCATCCCAATATGTTTAAATGACTCTCAGTTCAATCGTAACAAAATACTTTTTCTGTTTCGCTTTCAGTCGAAAACGAAATCCACTGAGCGATAAAAATAAAGCCTCTAAAAAACAGCGACGACCCAAACTTTTTTCGGACTGCAAAGTAAATTGAAAACATCTAAAAGCAAACAATAAAAAAATACATGCTTACAATTCCAGACCCTCGTAAAATGAGTCGCTTAAAACTTTTATGACAATGGGGTTACGATTTGACGTCCTCGTGTAGTTCTTGAACCTTCTGAAAAGAGGTTCGGAATTCTTCACGTTTAAAATCCGTGGCCGAGAGTAGAGCGCTAGATTGCTAACGTAGAAGTTGTGGGACCGAGAATATCTCTAGATTGCTAACGTAGATGTCGTGGGGCCGAGAGTAGAGCGCTAAATTGCTAACTTAGAAGTCGTGGGGCCGAGTAGAGCGCTAGATTGCTAACGTAGAAGTCGTGGGGCCGAGAGTAGAGCGCTAGATTGCTAAGGTAGAAGTGATGGGGCCAAGAAGAGCGCTAGATTGCTAACGTAGAAGTCGTGGAGCCGAGAGTAGAGCACTAGATTGCTAACGTAGAGGTCGTGGGTTCAATCTAAGCGATGCACATTAATTTGCGTAGGATATGCGTGCTTCGAAACTGTTGGTTCATCAGTGCCGGAAGTATGGCATTAGGGCTCACCACCCATTACGGTTTAACGGGCTTCCGGGAAATTAAAGTTCTGAATGTATTTACTTATGTTTATTGGCGAGTAGATGTTGTACAAATAATGCGGGCGCACCGTAGTAGGTGCCGGGGAGAGAACTGACTTGACAAGCTATGCATTGAAGTCACATCAAGAGCTTTCTGTCTAGGTTAGCAAATATTTATGTCCCTACAACGTTATAATCAGCGATCAAAAGCGGGTGTGCCAAGGTTGGACTGTGATTTACAGTTCACACTTGAGAACACCTCTGACACCCCCTCAGAGATTCATATCGTTTATTTATTTAATATATTAATTTATTTCAATACAGCTTATTACTAACAGTATAGGACCAATTATAATAAGTAAGTTTCGTTATATATACAATAAATTGTGCACTTATTGTGACGATAAGCTGGTGTAATTTTTTTCATGTCTTTTTATGACTTCACTTTCAGGAATTTAGGAGTAGTTCAACAATTTAGGAGCAGTTCAACAATTTAGGAGCAAAAACTCACTATGATTTATGCGTGAAAAACTCGACGTTTGGGTCAACTTAAGAGTGACCTTCATCAGGTCGACTCGCACTCGCACTGGGCCGGTTTTTTTATTTTAATTGACACACGGAAAGAATAAAATAAAATATAGTACGAGACTTTTCTTTTTGAAGGAATCTTTAAAAGTACGAAATTTAGATTTAATTTCTTAGTGAAAACATTTCAAACATGAAGACTGACATTACAAGGAACTCTAGTTTTGGATAAAAGCAGTCTGAGTGTAACACGAACTTTTTGAAAGTGTTAGTCTCTTGGAAGACTCTTGAACCGTTTCTCCGAACCCGACCGTTGAAATAACATATCTTTCACAACGCATCCCTGACTCTGTTACGAACAGTTAGTATCACAAAAGCAAGATTTACAAGAATTGCACCGACACTAGCTATTTGTTCCGATAATACTTGATAGTGATTCTGAGAACGGATATTCAAACTGGAAAGGAATTGTTGTCTTCTCTTAACTCTTTGAATCTGCTAGGGATTGTTTATTTCAGCCAGAGGGAGCAATTCGTGCAACTCATCATTTATCGAAATCTTTTGTCGAATGGTTGTGATTGGATACCAAACTGTCAACTTGAAGATACCAAACAATTTCAGTTTCGGTAAACGATGTCGAGTAGCAAATTGCTGAAACCTTACTGTGTTACTACGAAAGGGTGTTTAAACGATGTTTAACTTTAGACAGTGTTTAAATCTGTTGCTGTCACTTTTTACAATATGAAAGAAAAGGGGACAGCAACAGATTTTAACACTGGCTAAAGTTAAACACTGTTTTGTAGTAACACCGTTATTGTCTAACTAAAATATCTATAGCTATCGCTTTTAAAATAATCGTGATTGGCTACAAATGCTATGTGATGGATGTCATTTTTAAGTTCAAACAAAGCACTGAATTGTAGCTTTTCCTGAATATTTGAGACAAACTAGCTCCAGTCTGAGGTAAAGTTGGTAAGGTACTTTATTACAGTGCACCATAAACAAAATATTTTAAAATGTCAGTCGACTGAAGACGGCCCTATACCGTGAGCCGAAATAGATCGAGTAAAAACGCATTTCTATTGTTTTAATGTTATCAAAAAAAAATCTAAAATGTTTTTATTTATTATTATTATGTAAGCCTCCTTTTAAGTATAAAAATACCTATACCAGGAGGTCTCGCTCTCCATTACAAAAATTTTCATTAATTTGTCATGAAAATAAACTAAATAAAATAATTTAGGCAAAAAACTTAAAGAAAAAAGTAAATTATATAATATCTACCCTGTGTTTGTATGTGAATGTGTGAGAGAGGGTGAGAGGGTGTGTATGTGTGTGTGAATTATTAATCAACTTAATAAATAGATAAAGCTTAAAATAGCATACTATATATTTTTCTCTTTGCCTGATGACAACCCCACTGAGGGGTCGAAATATAGCGCCTATAACTTTTTAATCAAGTGTTTTTATCTATGTAAAATACAACATACAAAAAACAAAAAAGCCGTTAAACGGTATTATACAAAAAATATTTGATTAACATATTACAATATATATTTATTAACATAAACAAAATATGAGGACATATATTTTACGAAGGAAATTAAGGCATACATCGGTGGCGTTACAAATATTACTTTCAATATATCAGACGGCAGAAATTAAATATGTAAATGTAGGATATAGCAAATTAATAAAAATATGTAGGAGTATTTCAAGCGGCACTTTCGGCGACACATTACGAGACTTAATAGAAAGAACAATGGAATCAAGTAGTATATACATAGTATAAAAAATAAAATATCGGGGAAAAAACATATCGAGGAAAACAAAACCATGCACACTCATCATAACAAATTGTCGAATACCACAACACTGAACGTTAATACGATATTAGCCCATACGACATTAGCCCATTACCAAGAACCGTCTAAGCAAAACAAACTCATAATAAAGGGGCAAGTAGGGCGCCGCGTATTTCATTTCTTAGAGCAACTTGCCCCATTACCTCCAACCGTTGTGCCAGAGGATTATACAGAAATATATTGCCATCTGGTTGTAACAAGAATTGTTCACTTGTTCAGATGTTACGACTGCGGGAAGTAATCGGATCACTTTCAACTTAATACTTAGTGATTAATTTTTAAATTACTTTTAATATTCTCTTTATAAATTATTAGAATTAGATAAAACAAGGTAAAATGATTTTTTTGTGAGATATATTTCGGGCCATTCGAGCCCGGCATCAGTCGGAAATATATCTCACAATTTTTTTATTTTACCTTATTTTATCTAATGCTAATCATTTACAAAGACAAAAAATCTAATGTTTATTTTTTTATATTCTCGAAACAGTCGCCTTTCTTTCTTTCTTTTTCTTTGACTCTTTTTTCCCCTTGTTGAGTCTGAGGATAGTTAATCTATTTTATCGATGCCGGACAAAACTATTAAAATTTTACTTATTTATATGAGTTTAATCCGTTCTTGGAGCAAGTGGTTAAATTATATTGCTTATTCCCAAGTTTTTGGCATATAAGCAAGGTCTGCCCTTATAACTTTTTTCATGACTTCAATAAATCAAAATACCTAGTAAGAACCTGTTAAGACCGGTTTCGTAGCCGGATTGTGAAAAGCCCGCCTTTTTATAATTTATCGAATCAGAACTCTTAATTTTAAATTCACTCAATAGTTATTCAACAAAACCTTATTACCTTTGTATTGTGTCAATCAATCAGTTCAAGGCCGTTTTCGGTCACAGCGACTGTCAATGCTGAGAGCGGCGCTGGTGAGCCCTCACGTGGCTGACGTAGCCGATTTTTGCAGTGAACGTGCGGCCACATTCACTGCACGTCAGCACCCCTCCAACTATATTATAATTGATGGCCACTGGTGGTCGGGCCTTAAGCTGGTCTCGTTTTGTGTCGAGCTCAGCGCGTCTAATCGATTCGAAAGCATACACCTTAGTGTTCACAGCCTGCCTCCAATGTGGTCTGTCTGCTGCCAGTGTTTCCCATTGTGCTGGGTCTATTGCACATTTCTTCATGTGGCGGTTAAGCACATCTTTATACCGCAGAAATTGGCCGCCCTGTTTCCGTTTCCCTTCCTGCAGTTCGGAGTAGAAGATGCGCTTAGCCACCCTGGCATCAGACATTCGGGAAACATGGCCACACCATCGCAGCTGACGCCTCATTAGATAGGCCTCAATCCCACCGACATCAGCACGTCGCAGAACTTCCGTGTTTCTCACACGGTCCGACCAGTGGATGTTCTGGATGTCACGCAGGCATTTGAGGTGGAACCTATCCAATGTGCGAATATGCTTCCGGTATGGACACCACGATTCGGAGGCATAGAGAAGATTAGGCAAAACTATCGCCATGTACACAGAGACCTTTGTATGGAGCTTTAGGTCATGTGACCGGAACACCTTGGGACGAAGTTTGCCGTAGGCTGCAGCAGCTGCTCCTATTCTGCTGTTGACTTCATCGTCAAGATGGCACTTGGATGTAATCGTGCTCCCCAGATATTTGAATTTATCTACTTGCTTCAGCGATGCCTCACCGAGTTTTATATCGACTGGCGCACTGAGAGTGTTTTGAACCATCACTTCGGTTTTCTTAACACTGATTTTTAGGCCAAAACGCCGACATATCTCATCGAGGCTCGACATTAAGCGCTGTAGATCATCTGAGGATTCCGCCACGAAACACAGGTCATCTGCGTACATTATCTCCGTTATGGTGGTAAGACACACTTTGGTGTATGCTTTCAGCCTGGCTAAGTTGAAAACACCGCCGTCGGTGCGAAAACGAATACGGATACCGTCAGGCACTGATTGCAAGGCTTCCCGAACTACCACGGCAAAGTAAAGGGCAAAGAGAGTGGGTGCCAGCACGCAGCCTTGCTTGACTCCACAGCTGACATTGAAGAACTCTGTATCTTCGCCCTTTACCGCGACACAACACTGCATGTCATCATGCAGTAGCCGGACCAACCTCACAAACTTATCCGTGCATCCCAGTTTCGTCATCACCACCCATAAAGCTTCCCGAGGCACACTGTCGAAGGCTTTTTCCAGGTCAACAAAACACATATACAGTTCCTGACTCTGTTCTCTGCTTTTCTCCTGGAGTTGACGTATGGAGAAAATAGCCTCGCAGGTACCTCTTTCCGGGCGAAAGCCAAATTGGGTTTCCGGCAGGATGTTCTCAGACAGGGGCACTAAGCGGTTAAGCAATATCCGGGCAAAGACTTTTCCCGGAGAGGTAAGGAGAGATATACCTCTGTACGAATTGCAGTCGGAGCGATCTCCTTTGTTTTTGTACAAGGAGCAGATACGAGACAGATGAAAGTCTTCCGGTACCCGCTCCTTTTCCCACATCTCAACAAAGAGCCTCCAGATTGTACCGTGCAACTCGTCACCTCCATACTTAAGTAGCTCTCCGGGCAAATTGTCAATGCCCACCGCTTTTTTATTCTGCTGTTGTTTAATGGCAAGAACGACCTCACTTAGTGACAGTGGCTTGTCAAGCTCAGTGCAGGCTGGCAATACTGCTATTGAGCTGATGTGATGCAGATCCGCATCTCGGTCAACGTTCAGTACGCTGTTGAAATGTTCCCGCCAGCGCTGGAGCACGTCCTGCTTGCTTGTAAGTAGTAATGTACCATCAGATGACCTTAATGGAACACTACTGCGGGCTGACTTACCTACTAATTGACGGACCTCTTCGTAAAATGTGCCCATTTGATGCGTGTCTGCAAGCCACTGTATGTGCTTGGCCTTTTCCTGCCACCACCTGTCTTTTATCTCTCTGACCTTACCTCTGAGCTGAGCACTACTCTGCCTGACTTCCTTCGACTGTTCAGTGCGGTGGTTACGGAGGAGAGTTCGGTGCTTCCTTATTGCTTCGGCTAGGCTTTCGTTGTTCTCGTCGAACCAATCCTCGCATTGACGAGGTTTTATACCAAGTTTCTGCGTGGCTACATCAACAAGACTGGACGAAAGCGTTTGCCAGATAGCTACAGGATCGCCATTCTCAGTATCCAGCGTCTGAACCACTTCACTGATCGCCAGGGAGTAGATTTTCCGGGTCTCCAGGTTCTGGAGTTTCCCTAGATCTAACTTCTTTGGCATCACTCCTTGAGATCTGCGCGGAGGAAAAAGTCGAAGTTTCAGCTTGGTCAAGACAAGCCGATGGTCACTCCAGCAATGAGCACCCCGCATGACACGGGTGATAAGGACCTGGGAGATGTCCCGCTGCCTGACTATAGCGTAGTCTATGAGGTGCCAATGTTTGGACCTGGGATGCATCCATGTAGTCTTATATTTAGCCGGGAGTCTAAACATGGTGTTGGTGATTGCCAGATTGAATTGGGCACATAATGAGAGCAGTAACCGTCCATTACTATTCATATTACCAACACCGTGTCTTCCCAAGACCTTAGGCCAGGCTTCATAGTCACGACCAACCCTAGCATTAAAGTCACCCAATAAGAGCAGTTGCTCTCGAGGGCGAACTTTAGTGAGGGTTTGTGTGAGCTCCTCATAAAACCTGTCCTTGATATCGTCATCTCGGTCCATAGTCGGCGCATAGACACTAACGACAGTCAGGTAGTTGTTGTTGGCCAAGTGAAGACGCAAGGAAGTAACGCGGTCCGAGGTGTGTACTGGACACTCTTCCAGCTTCGAAGCGATCGTATTTTTTACCGCGAAACCAACGCCAGATCTCCTAGGCTCTGAGGCAGAGATTCCCTTCCAAAAGAAGGTATACCCACCGCCGTATTCCACCATCTCCCCCTCGTCAGCCAGGTGAGTCTCACTGAGAGCTGCGATGTCCACACCATAGCGTTGGAGTTCTCGGGCTACGATGGCAGTTTTCCTCTCAGGACATTGGTTTGTACTACGATCGAGAAGAGTGCGTACATTCCATGCGCCGAATGTCATATCCGAATGCTTTATGTTATTTTTACCTCTGTGCTTTCGACCACGAATTAGGTGATGCAGAAGCAGCCGTGGTTACTACTTCTGTGCGGGTTTGGGTCAAGCCTTGTTTAGGACACCTTTTCTAGTCCCTCCCCCGTTCGGGGCGAGCAGGGCCTCCCTAAATAGGGCTGCTCCGTCACTCAAGGTGCTGCCGAATCCACACTGATGACCCTGTGCAGCATGAAAGCGACCACTCTCCTTGAGTCGCCTGCGTGCAGACATTAGCCAAAGCCCGATTGGCATCACAATCAGACCTCTCTGCCGCTGCCCATCGCCACAGGACTTGTTTCTAAAATCGGAGGTCCAGTAGCAGAAACAGTCAATTACGCAGGACATATTATAGTGCACAAGTGTGTGCGCAAACACAGGTGCACTCTCTCGTCTAAACCTCTCTGTGCCTGATGGAACGTGTAACCGCTACAACCAGAAAGAGGTTCAGATGCAGTTTCTGGCCGACGTTCACTTGAGACCTCTAACGCCGCCCTAGGCCTTCCAGTTAGGCCGTGCTGACTTGCCGCGTCCGCCAATATCCTACGCTTATCAGCTGCAGAATTGCCTTCCACGCCAAGTCAGACTTCGTACACAGAAAAGCGGGAGGTAACCGCGTAAGACCTGTATAGGTCCCCCTCAACCAGGTTTAGCCCACGAACCGACGTGGTGTCCCAGGGTGTGGCCGCCACGTGTACTGCAGCTTCTAGGAGCCACTGGTGAGAGATTGCGGAGTGTCTGTGGACCAGAGTGAATCTGTCTCATTTCAGAGAGCGGCTAACAGATTCAAAAAGTTATCACCACTAGACACGCCACTACACCCCATGTATTGTATTGTGTATGCTGCCATCGTATGTAAATAAGAATTTTAAAAATTTTGAACTTATACAATTTTGACATTCTAATTTACAGAAACCAATGGAAACTTTGCAATGGCAACATACACAATTCACAGATAAATAAGGTTTTGTTAAATAACTATTGAGTGAATTTTGAATTTAAGTGTTCTGTGTCGATTAATTAGAAAAAGGCGGATTTTGCACAATTCGGCTGCCAAACCGCTCTTAAAATAATTTCGTATCTTTAGTTTTTTGATATAACGTTGTCCAATTTTAGTAACAATAATAGGAAACAAATATTCACTTTATTTATACCGCACACGGTTTTATTTTCAGTAATGATATTGTCAAAGTAATTTATTTTTGTTAAGGATAAAGAAAAACAAAAATATTTCCCGATTTTTAGAAGTACTTTAACGCTAAAGTTAAGTTACGTATGTATTTAGTACATGTAGTAACTTAGTTCTTATCCAGGTACTAAGTTTCATTTAACTTTTTAGCGCACACAATGTGAGAATGGAAAAGGCTTTCATTCTTCATCCTGGAGCTTTTAAACCATTTTACGAGCAACACGAAGAGCTTTACTATTGGCCAACTGGAATCACTCTACAAGTTTTATTTTGTATCGAGAGCACCAATAAAGTCAACCACCGAACAATAAAAATGCTTTTAACAGTAGAAGCTACTGCTTGGAGGAAGCCATCTTTAAGAAGTGATTTTATTTGTAAATACTTTGTTTAGGATCGATCCTTTCGTTTTGTAACGAAATTGTTGGAAATTATTATAACAACCCAAAAACAACTTGTAAGTAAAAACAATGTACAGTCAGCAAAAGAGATTGGTAACCAAGGCCAGCGCAAACACTTTGATCTCAAGACGCCCTGGTGAGTAGATAATATGGGGTATATTTAGTCAATATACACATGCACTATTGATTAAGTATTCTTCATCTCATCATCAAAGTGGCTGGGGCTGGTTACCTCTTTTGTTGACCATACATTACATACACAGATTATGTTCTACATTTGCAAAAAATAGAATGATATTGTGTATATGTTTATGTTGCTTTAAAATAATTGTATTGCCCGTAATCATAAATTTACGATTTTTCACTCTTATCAAATTTAGAGTTATATTAGGTAAGGTTACCTATTAGGTTGGGATCGTCGGTGAAAAGTAGAAAAAATCTGTTTGATGAACCAGTAACGCATGTTTAAGTGTTAGTTGGTAATTTAAATTTTAGTTTAATTATGATAAAATAGGTCTACATCGGATACATTTATTACAGGTCGGTCTTAAATGTAAAATAAAAAAAACAATTAACTAAATAATGTGTATCTAATAGTTTTATATAATAAAATTAATATGGGGAAACACACGAAAAAATAATAAAGGTTAAAAAAAAATGTAGGAATAAATAATATTATGCAATATTTATGTAATATTTATATAATATTATTTATTCCTATTTCTTATATTCCTATTTATTTTAAAGTCAGTGTAGGGACATACGCAATCTGCTGAATAATCGAGTAAATTAGGGTCTGTTTAACAACTTGCTGATTAGTGCTATTCAGAACAGAAGTTTGAAATTAACAGCTAGTTGTGAAATAGCCCCTTGAACGGCGTCAGCTTCAACTAAATAGGTATTTTTAAATTTGAATAATCCGCAGTCAAATTTACAGAGGAAGCTATTGTTTTCCAAGGAATAAACTGGCTTCTGCAACACAATCTTAACTGCTTTGGGAGCGTATTTCAAAGTTTATGTTCACATAGGTTGCTCGATAAATAAACTTTTATTTGTATGTTTTATGAAGTAATGAAATTTACATTCACTTAGTTTCCGTTTTCTGAGGGGACCCTAAACACACGAAAGTTATAATGTTTGCATGATTTTACACGATATGGCGAAGTTTCATAATTAAAACTTTCCAAACACTGTTGGAAAATTTTATCGGAAACTCAGAAGATCTAATTATTTCTTCACATAAATAGGTACCTACGTAGAAATCCAATACATATTTCAATATACCAATCTACGATATCCCTCCAACACTCAACTCCATCAAATATAAGATCATTGCTCCATCAATATACGCTACGAATTCTCTAAACATATGTCCATTGCTCTATTAAAGGTCCACCAGACCAAAAAGAAATAATATACGACCTAAACCTTTTTGCTACAAAAAAAGGTTGCAGGAAGGAAATCCTTCTTTCCTTGAAGAAAAATCGTTGGAGGATGAGGTCGCTTCAGTATCGGGCCGCATGATCTGGAGTTAATTGTATTCGGACGAGATAGGGCGAAGCCGTGCACGAATTACGAGCCAGTTCTGCTATATCAGCTTTTGGTGATGTAGTGGAGTTTCAGTAAGGGAATATTTTTCTGTACTTTCCAATATTTTTAAGAATCTTTGATAGTAAATATTGAATTTATGTTTCATAACTAGTGTATGTAGAACTGAAATGGAACAGGGCTGGCCACGTTAGCAGTATGCACCCGGATGGGTGGGCGAAACCGAAAATCGTTACTGTGGGTGCCAGATGACGGCTATCGACGCCGTCGACCAGGCAGACCAAAAAGATAACAACAATAACAACTATAATAGGTATAATAGGTGCCGGAATCCTCGCACCAGTCTGTTCCATATTAGGCCCGGCTATTAGGGATGGATATACCGGCATCCATCGGTCCCAGGCATGGTGGGCCTCCTGGTTTTTTGCCTGTGAGCTGTCCTCTTACTCTCCCCCGAATTACTTCGAGGGGGTCTCCAGGTAAGATGGTGGTACCTCCACACTCGGGCCCGGCATCAGCTCTACCACCTGGTAAATTATACGTTATTCACGGTGACTTTAATTAATACATTAATTCACTCATTAATTTACCCACTCATTCATTTACCCACTCATTCATTTACCCACTCATTCATTTACCCACTCATTCATTTACCCACTCATTCATTTACCCACTCATTCATTTACCCACTCACTCAATCATACTGTAACCTCTATACAGTCGTCCCTGGTTGGGATTACTTATGGTTCTTTGTGCAGAGAAATCGAACACAAATGTAATGAAAGTGATTGCAGTGTTACAATAGTGACATTATAGACTTATCTACTTAACCTCTCGGCTCGATTTAGTTCCAATTGGAAAGGGTAGGGTAAGTTGCTATACATATAATATTTATATTTATGAGTAGTTATTATAGTTATACAAGGTGACTTTTTGATCATCGTCCAAATTCATACTGGTGGCTTGGTAAGTGATCAGTAACTTGGATAAATAACAATTTTGGTGAAATTCGTAAAATGAAATTTCGACTCCCCATAGTGATTCAATCGGGACTGGAACTGAATTTCTATGGGAAGCCGAAATTTCATTTTACCAATTTCACAAAAATTATTACAGATCCAAGATACTGATCACTTACCAAGCCACCAGTATGAATTTGGACGATGATCAAAAAGTCACCTTGTATATAGTAATATTGGGTTTCGTGGAAAGCTAGAAAGACAAGCAACAATAATAATAAAAAATAATAATAATAATAAACAAAAGTAATGGGTAGTATTTGTAGATCTTAATTTTTTTTTAATTTATTGTTATACCTAGTTATATTTTTTCTTTTCATTATTTTTCTTTATATTTTTCTATAATATTATTATTCTAATACATTTATAATTATAATATTATATTTGAATAGACATAGATATATATTCATATATATACACAAAACTTCATTTCTATATACTTTCACCAATACATAAGAAAAAAATTACTTTCTCTTTTTTTATTATATTGGAAAGAAATGTAATCTCATTTTAGAAAAAGAAAACTGCATTAGATTCTGATAACTAATTTCAGAGACATATAGCCAAATTGAATTGGCGACAAAAATTGGCGGGAAAACAAAAATCGCCAAGAATTTTCAGGGTTAAAAGATCACAGTAAAGCTGGACTATCTGTGCCGTAGAGCACCTAGGACGAAGTGCACTTGTCTAGAAAGTGGGAGAGTAAAAGCAGACTAGATTGCGCAAAATCTACGGATATCACTCATTCTTCGGAACTGTCTACTCTCGGTACAGCGTCATGCCGGGACACAATGAGTCGCTTGGCGGCAAGGTTTTGTCACAAGTGGGATTATACTGAAACGGTTGTTTGACTGATCCAAGAAGTTTATGATGAGACTAGAATGTTGAGCTCAATTGAACATAGATTTAGTCATAGACTTAGGATTTACTATATCTATATACTATATCCTATGTCTATGGATTTATTATATATACTCTGCATGGAAAAATATAAATAAATTACATTTATGCATCTCTATCTCTGTTTTATTATTTTTATTGATTTATTTAAATTATTATACAGGAGACAAACTTTATATTTTAAAACAATGCCCTGCAAAACTGTATAAACAGTTTTACCGCAGGAATGAGTCTCGTGACAAACAAAAAATAAATCGTTTTCTATTATTAAAAATTAAAATATAATTAAGTTAGAGCAAAGACAAAAATAAAAATAAGTTTAACAATTGTAGTAGAGAAAGCATGCATAAAAAATTAAAGACAATAATCATTATAATCATAATAAATATTAATAAAATATAATTAATTATGATACTTTTATCTATTCCTCGCGTTCGATGACTCTTAACTCTTGAAAGGTCAAGAATTTGAAGGACAAATTTTTTGGCTTGGCCTGGTTATATGAAGTTAATGCTCCGGCGTATGGTTTTAGGCTTCTTGGGCTGATCATACCAAACATGTTTTGGTTTTGGATTTTTCAAACTACGTAAAATAACATATTAAAATAGCATTTTCTAATGGGAAGAACAATTTTTTCACGTATTTTCAGGCGTCGTAGAAGTAAACAAACAAACAAAATACGCACATCAATAAATCCCGCGAAAACCTAGCGATACTGTGAAACTAAAAATCATTTAATCAAAGTGCACGATTCACGTTCAGCAAATTGGATAACTGAAAACGAAAAATGAAAAAGCAAACAAAACAAATACGATCAAAATTTAAAAATGCCATTTTATTATGTATCCATCCATCAACCTAGTTCGTCCACTGCTGGACATAAGCCTTTCCAGGACTTTGCCACTGCCGGCGGTCATCCTGGAAGAATTGCCCATACTCACACACGCTGGGCAGGCGGGTTGGTGAGCGCGGTGCCGGAACCCTCGCACCAGTGACGCCGCAGCCCGTCACCAGTCTGTTCCATATAAGGCCCGGCTTTTAGGGATGGATATACCGCCATCCATCGGTCCCAGGCATGGTGGGCCTCCTAGTTTTTTGCCTGTGAGCTGTCCTCTTACTCTCCCCCGAAATTACTTCGAGGGGGTCTCCAAGTAAGATGGTGGTACCTCCACAGTCGAGCCCGGCATCAGCTCTACCACCTGTTATTATTATGTATATCGTAGGCATATAACATAGAATTCGGCAGATTGTGAATTTTTCCAAAATGTCAAAAATAATTGCGACAACGAGCGTGTTAGGTTTACATGTAAATAAATTTTGGGAGCTGAGCGATCCTGTAGTTTTAACAGAATTATGATATGCCAAATTCTACGATATGCCCACGACATATACAATACACCGTCCCTAAAAACATCGTAAATAACAACAATATAGATGCCATAGCAACATCAAGGCGACAAATAACAAGCCCCTTAAATGGTAGCGCCTGTTAAACAATTCGGCACCCGCTGTGTATGGAACCTTAATTTTTATTATTTGATGTTTTACTTACATCAAAGTATGTACATTGTAGAACAATCTGACTAAATTTGAAACTGTTTTTATTACCGTCTTTAAAATAAAGCTGAATCAAATACAGTTAAGAAAATGCAATTTTTTCGAAGTTTTTTGGCTTCAGTTTTTCAATGTTTTTATTATTTTCCGTGATAGAAGTTTAACACGTATTCTGTTAAAATTTCAACTGGCTGCCAATAACGGCTAAAGCTGTAATCCCCTGTAAAAGATAGACAGACAGACAGCGAAGGCTTAGTAATATAGTCCCGATTGTCCCATCGGTTGCGGAACCCTAAAAAAAGTATAGTTGCCGACTATACGTACTGGATTTTTATAACGTTTCGGCCTGTCTCGTCACTTAATCGAAGTTAAATTGAAGCAGTGGCTGGCAAAAGGAAGGGTACTGGCTTGGTACACTGGTTTTTCACTGGTCTAGCTACACGACATTTCTAGAATTTTTTATTTCTGATAAAATTGCAATGTAATTGGACTAGCAGTAAATATACAATATTTTCGTTATAAGAACAACATTTTTGGGTAATTTTGATTTGCTTGAACAAACTTCCTCGATGCAAGCAGGAATCGAAACCGAATATTTTCTCATGAATTATACCCTTCTTTATATCGAATATTATGAACAAAAACTTGCGCTAAAACTACAGAATAGAACAAACTTTGCAGCTTGCACTTTGTTTGGTGAACTAATTCATCTTTGACTACTAACTTGTGACAAAATTAGCGCATGGAATCTAACAAATTCAGCAACATGCATACGTATACGAACTATCCGCCGCAGAGACTATTTGGCAACAATATCTTATAATCCATACCTACTAAACCAGCGTTTCTTAACCTGTGGTCCGCGGACCCCTGGGGGTCCCCGAGTATGGGGGTTCGCAGCCTAATCTATGGACCATTTAACAATCATAAATAAATGCCACCAAAAAACCTTCTCAATAACGTATTTTATATGAAAAAGTATATTTTTTTTGTAATTTGTAGAACTAAAATAAGTGGTCCGAAATTTATTGCTGCTTTTTTACTAAGGGGGTCCTTAAAATTGTGCTTGATTTTCTAAGGGGTCCGTGGACAAAAAAGGTTAAGAGGTTTAGTGTACTAAACTATTAAGCAATAAAATAGAAATAATATTTGTCGTTACAATTTTTTTAATCATTTATCTATAAATTATCAAAAATTATAAAATAATACAATTTTTTATTTCCAGATAAGAAATAACGTCGTTACGCGCAAACCTCCATACAAACGCTTTCACCACATAATGGGGTGTCTATAGAATATTATTATAATATTTTAGGCTGAGTAGATCTATATTTAAGTAGAACTAAAACCCTTGAAATTTGAGTAATATCTTAATAACAAACACCTAAAATACGTAAATTCAACGGTTATTTATCAAATATGTAGCTGAATGTACTTTTATTCTGGCGTTCGCTTACGACGTCAGCCCCCGCGCCTTCTCATCCATGTCTATGCTCAAACGAACTATGCGTCTAACTCCCCGCTAAATCGCTGCAACGATACCTATGAAGAGCATTTCCCTGATGCTGAAGTCTTCTTTCTTAGCCGTACATTCATTACATTACACATGTAATTAAAAATCTTGAAAACAAATAAATATTAACTAACACCATCATAGCTGATTATAGTATATACAGGGTGGAAAAAATTTAAGGGCCCTGGAGGGGAACTACCTTAAATCCTTTAATTAGCTAATTTTACTGAAAGGAAACATTCCTTTATTTTTAAAAAGAAACAAAACTGCATTCATAGATCTTCTAAAATTCGCTTGTCTCACCCGGGAATCGAACCAACCAAAAAAAAAAAAAAAATCCCTCACTATTTTATTATACGAATCGGTAGGATTATTGTTCAGGATAAAATTTGTCTAACAAACATTTGGTCTTACACAAATCTGTTGTACGAGATACCCATGTAATCGAATATTTATTACAAGTTCTTTATTAACAATACCTAGTACTGTTCACTTGTATCAAGTAAATGACACGTTATAATTTTCTTATCTCTCTAACATCCAAATACATCGTATGAAGTACAAGCTTGCTAATGTTATACCTTGTTGAAGACTTTGATAAGAAAATCGTTAAATGGTAATAATAAATCTACGCACAGCACAATTCCTTCTTGCACTAGGCGTCCTGACGAAAACTTTAAAAAGGGAACGTACTTTTTTGCAACGCCTCAACATTTTTAAAATTGATAAAAGTATTCGTTCGAATTTCAAATTGTGTAATAATGGCGTATAATTTTTACATAACAAGTGAACAGTACTAGGTATTGTTAATAAAGAACTTGTTATAAATATTTGATTTCATGGGTATCTCGTACACCAGATGAGTGTAAGACCAAATGTTTATTAGACAAATTTCATCCTGAACAATAATCCTACCGATTCGTATAATAAAATAGTGAGGGTTTATTTTTTTATTTTTTAGTTGGTTCGATTCCCGGGCGAGACAAGCGAATTTTAGAAGATCTTTGAATGCAGTTTTGTTTCTTTTCAAAAATAAAGGAATGTTTCCTTTCAGTAAAATGAGCTAACTAAAGGATTTAAGGTAGTTTCCCTCCAGGGCCCTTACATTTTTTCCACCCTGTATATAATATATGTATATACAATGTGTAACAGAAAGGTGTAACCATATTTCAAGAGCTTATTCAGTCAATGGTATAGAACAACTTTTACTGTGGAACAAAACCCGCATCCCGAAAAAAATTTTTACTGTTTCATAGAAAAATGCAATGCCGCTCGGCCGAAATGTATTGAAGGGAAGATTTTTTTTTTAGATTTCAGGGTTGCCTCCATAGTAAAAGTTGTTCTATACCATTGAATGAATAAGCTCTTCAAATATGGTTACACCTTTCTGTTACACGTTGTATAAATACAAAATTTTACTAAACTGACACTAACCACTCACTTGAATTTGAATTGTTTTAGATAAAATCAAAAAATTAATATGGTTCAAACATCAACAATGTTTTCTAGATTAATAATAACCCAAAATTATATTTGAAAACGTCCGACTCTTGCCAAAAGTGGTTTCTCCTGAAACAAGTTTTCAATTTTGCACCGACGACGAAATCGGCACGATTGTATTGCCCTCCCAAGTTTCACAGAGCGTACACCTTATAGCAAAATGAAACAACATGACATTTTGCCACGCCCACAACCGAGTTGGTCGCGTCATGACAACCATCCTTAAAGGAAAGCATTAATGCGACCTTTGACGAAGTACGCTTGTCCAGAAAGTACCTAAAAAGTAGAATAACCACTCTCCCAAGTACAGCTTCTCATGACGTCATGTTGGAACACTACGTAAGACCCAAAGCCTTACTGCCAGTTGAAGTGAAAGGATTTGTCAGTTAATCGGGCTTTGGTCTATCAGTCTAGGATGCGCCGGCCGTATTTGGAGTAATAGGGGCTTGCATTCGGATATTCGAAAATTTTGGTATTCGAATATGCGATTTTTTTTTGGGTGCTAGAATAGAATAGAATATTCATTTGCGTAATCTTTTTTAAATCAAGATCGTCCTAGGTAAAGTATTAGAATGTACTTAAATAATAATTAACGTAATATGTATTCTTAAATATGCGACGACATTTTAAGTTTGCTATTAAAATATAATTTTAATAAGTAGGTAACGTCATACTGGAGGCTTAGCAAGCGATCAGAGTAACGGATCGACAACACGTTTAGCTAATTTCTCAAAATAAAATGTTGACCTCCCATAGTAATGGGCATGCGTTTGTAAGGAACAATAAAAAAGAAAAAATACGAATTTCACAAAAAACGTCATCAAACCTTGACACCGAGCACTTACTGAGTCTACAATATGAAATAAATGAAAAAAATTCGAATATACCCAAAAAAAGTCGAAAATTCCAATACCAAATTTTTTTTCTTTATTCGAATATTGCATGAATCAGCTTACATCACTCAGGAGGCTTCTCAGGCACCTTATTAGTCATGCATCTATTGAACGTTAATATAAGCTTAGGGGCCGTCCATATATTACGTCATAAGAACTTTTTTTCATTTGCTTTTTTTCTAAATTATGTCCTCTGTCTGGGGTATGCTGAAAATCAGCGCTGCTCGATTTCTATGAGATCGGCAGCTTTGCTGAGCATGCTACCATTACATTACATAAATAAATATATTTCTTTTCATTTCAGCATAGAGGCCGTCATTTGAAATAAGGGGGGGGTCTGGTCTGCGGATGATAGTAAAATCGCAAGTATAGATGGTAAGAATGGGGGGTCTTGCTAAAAGATAAAAAACTATTGTTTAAACAACAATATTGATTTTATAATACAGATAACGATAATCACATCAGTTTTGTGAGAGGGTGGGGTTATTGGATAATGACGATAGGATGATTGTAGGGGGGGTCGAGATTTGGCAAAAATAGATCACCTAATATATGGACAGCTCCTTAGGAGCTATTGCAGAATTAAAGTTAGAATGGAAATGCAATGAGAAGAATAACTCCAACACTGGCTTCACTGCCTTGAACTGCCTTGAACTAAACCTATGAAAGATCTATGCTAGGAATACTGCAATAGCAGTACAGTACACTGCAGCATGTACTAGCTAGTAGTCACATAAGTGTGTAATCGTTATGGTAATGCAATCGCATTTGTGGCAAATCCACTAGACTTCGAACCACTTCATTTGTTTCCCGAATTACTGCATTTGAGATCTTATCACGATGCGAGAACAGTAGTGGGTCTTGTATAACTGCGTTCACGGTAAAGCTCATAGCAGGAGTGGTTCACGCAAACTAATGCCACAGCAAATTGGAGTTACGAATTCAAGTGTTCTATAGAGAGTGAGCTGAATGCATGATGGCAGTTAATACTTGCCTAAACATTGGTTTGACTATACGTAGACAGCAGTTAGATTTGTAATTAGCCAAACTATTTAAATATCGTAAAAAATCATTAGATGTATGACATTTATTATTTTTATGGCTCTGACATGACTTGCTGATACTTTAAGCTGATACAAACATGTTAAAGTATGTATCCCTATTTGCTACCTGTTTGGTTTATTTATTAATAGTTTAAAAATATCTACCCAATGAATTACTATGAATGTGAAGTCCATAACAAAATGGTTAAAAACAAACAGTTATGAGCAAGTTGAAACCCGTTTGCAAAATCCTGGGTAAACTTATTTATACATATTTATTACGTCTACTGACTACATACTAATATATTAGTTTACAATAACATTTAAATACTACTCACAAATAGCTTATAATTGAAATTAAGCTAGTAAAAAATAAGCACTTTTAATCAAAACTCCCCACAAGAAACCATATGCGATCAGAAACAGTTTACCCTACCATTTCCAGACACAATTGAAGATTGATACTTTGTGAACGTTTGTTGAATTTATAAACAGTTTACGACCATATTCCTCGTATGTTTCGGTTTATTTTTTGACCATTACCTAGGTACACAGGTTACTGGATCCTTTAGAGCGGATTTAATGAGACGATGCCATGCAAACAAAGATCTTATAAAAAATCAATGAGATGGAAAGGAGGAACTTTTATTAGTACATTCGAGTATGTCATGTCAAATTAATTGTCCTGTCATCTTCTTTTTCTCTTTTCAAAGGTGTTTAAAAAACACCTTTCTTCCTCTAAAACTCTCAGCACTTCTTCCACAGTCATCTTCTTCGTCCCGCCCATTCTCTCCAGCCTTCTCTACGCATCTACTTGACTCAAGTGAAGAAGATGTCGTATCAAGAGGTCAAATCACTAGCCGAAAAAGAGAAGAATAGCGGTCACTCCACCGACAAGAAAGTCTCTTAAGTTATACGTATAGACGAGTAAGTACTTAACTATGATTTTAAAAATATTGCGTATTTCGAGTATGTACGTATTTCCGGGGGTCTAAGTGTAATTCTATACTTGCATCCTGAATCGCACCAGCCATGCGCGAAAATGGCATTACAATAAGCGGCACTTCAATTGAGTGGTAAGCTGTTCCGTAGTATCAGTCATTCGTTCGTTATCGATTTCCGTAGATTTTGCGGCAGTCCCTTAACAGACTGGTCAACGTCTCACCTGCTTTCACTCTTCATCTTTCCGGGCTAACACTCTTCACCCTAGGACCCATCGACGTTTTCCAACAGACGCGATAGTGTCCAAACGTAAGTCTGAGTGCAAAAAATTTAAAAAACTATTGAAATCATAAATTGAGAATACCTAGTGGCCCAGCTCTCAGCAAATTGATTTCCATCAGCCAATGGGGCGTGGCAGTGACAGCGAGTCGCCAGACTTGCCAGCTACTTACTGAAAATATGCTAAAACTGCTCTTTACTGAAATATGCTAAAAGGCTGCTCAACGCTACAACTTTCATTGGTTCAGGCGTATGGCACTCCAAGTAATTACGTGATGTTACGCGAAGAACAGTTTATAAAACTTCGATCATGTTACGCTTTGGTAGTCAAATGGACGAAGCTTTTTCGTGTTTCATAAGACGGTAAATATCTGTGTAGTTTTTACACAAAATACTCTCAAATGCTTAAATTGATTAATTTGATTTTAGAGGTAAAACGCGGGTCGATAAGTTTTCTCGCTTGTTATTTAAGATTGCTTTATATTTATGCTCGTATTGCTTGCATGTGCATGTTTTATGCGGAAGGGCGGGTAGTGCTTGAGTCTGCAATTTGAATAGCATGCTGAGAGTTTTTAGCGGAATGTTGCAAGTTATTTATATATCTATAACTTGATGATGGATTTCGGCAAAGTAACGCCTATATCAATCAATATTGAATTTGTCTTCAAATTAATATGTTTTTAATCATGCTATGGACATAATCGTACGAACAGGGTTGAAACTGCGATTTGGTTAGTTAACCCTTCTGAATAATGAAATAAACTGTCAGTCTATTTATCCTGCATGGGTGTAACCAGTGGGAGGTGTTGGGGGTTCAACCCAACCCCCCGAAAATTTTGAAATATTACAACCCTTTCCCTGCTTTGACGGTTACCGGGTCAAGTGCCACTAGGGAATGCAATCTTGCACCTAAATGTCAATCTCGGTATTTGCAAGATTTAAAAAAATCAATCTCGCAAGATCTCGGTATTAGCGAGATCTTGCACTAACGAAAATTCTTTCGAAAAAATATTGTTTCTACTACTGGTTAGTAAAAAAATTAAAACAAGATATCAATCCAATTAAAGGGATGTATTTAAACACACTTATAATAGTTAATTATATTATTCTACTGATCATACTCAAAAACTTTCCCAAAGAAACATACCAGCGCAAATTTTTTTTTTCCATAATTACTTTAAAACCAACTGTAAATGTTGTATGGGCATGTGTTTTTTTTTTCATTTGCTTTGGTATGTTTTTTGGTAAATTTGTTTAGTGTGAACAGTAGAGTAAATTATATGATTTTATTTAAAGATAACGTGTGTTTTTACTTTATATAGCCTATAGGCTAGCTCATCCGCGGACAAGATTCTAATTCCATGTTTGTAGTCATCAATTTCAACAAAATGATGTTGATTTTATGATGCAAAATGCATTTATTGTCTTCTCGACCCAGCAAATCCAAAGCTTTACCTTTTTTAAAGTAATTCAAGTTTCGTCAATGCCCTGCATCTGTAATATGCGCTGCCGCTTGATTTCGCAAATCTTGCGAGATCTCGCACTGATAAAGATGCGTGATTGATCTTGCAATATATGTGCGAGATCTCGGTATACCGAGATTGCATTCCCTAAGTGCCACCACTGCTAGCAGCTGCTAGAAGCGTTTTGCGTTTGCAAACAATTTTTCACAAACATAATTCAATTCAATTCATTTATTTATGTTAGGCTCTAGGCCAATATAATATTAACAAAATTACAAATTATGAACTAGTTATAATTAAGATTAAAATTAAAATTAAAATATGGTTAGTAATTGTTAGTAAGTCATCAATTTTACAGCAATAATAATTTCATTTAACTTTGATTGATTTCATTTTACAATTTTCACACATTAATATTTCAGTCCAATGTCGATCTATTACATTAAATACATTATTATATAAAACATTCATAATTTTATTATTACTTTTCAATAATGAATATTAATTTAATTTCAAGCACTTTTTTGGGGTTTTATTTTCTTGAAACCCCCCAATATTAAAATCTGGCTACGCCTATGCTGTCCTGCACAGCTACTATCCGAGGCTAGTAAAACCAGCCCTAGATAATAAAAAAGTAATTATGAAATTTTACACATCGAATCATCAAATATAATCATCTTCGTATTATTCTCCAAATAAAAAAGTCAGTGACCGTAAAGTCGTTACAAAAACGGATCAAAAGATTCAGCGAACCGAACCCCGAATTTCGAATTTGGAACAGGATCCAAAGTTTTCAACTTCTGCAATTAACCTGCTCACGCGCCTCGTATACAGAGAAGGGAGCATTGAATAAAATCCACGTATTGTCCGACACGCGTGAACAATGCCTATTCTCAGTTCATATACAGGGAAAAAGTATGGATATTTTGTATCAAATTGCTTTCCATAAAACGGAAAAAAATATAATAAAAGTTTTTTTTTGTCTGTTTTAAATAACAATACATTCGAAACACGTATATTTTTACTTTGTATAACATTATTCATCACATTAAATTCATCACGTATGCTTACATAATTTTATGGTTTATTTAATAAAATTCTTGTCTTATTTGTTTCCGACAAGTCTCCAGGATAAAATGAACTACATCATTGGTACATTAGGCCCACCGTACTCCAAAGCGATATAAGGCATTCCATGCACGTTTTTATAGCTGTGGAAGTTAATTGGTACAGAGGTGGCGTATCTTTACAGCCGATTGCGTGGTAGGGGGCCTTATCCCGGCCATGCCGGGGTACTTTTTGATAATCTTTACTTTCTTTGGGCGGGAACAGAAGCAATTCCGAGGGTGCTGCGAGGCATTGTGGATGTGATACTTGGTTTTATTGAGTCATATATTTGTAGGGTGTCGGAGAGATGTATGAGTTCAAAGAGTTTTCCTGAATGTTGTGTCATAATAAAGTGTTAATAAATAATTATCTAATATAAAAATAAAAACATTTATAATTGATTAATAAACAGTTTTTTATAAATAAACTATCAGGATGATTTTCACAATGAATTTATTCTCACATATTCACAATTTACGGGATCACTTTAGACATTCACGATTATTATTAGTACTGAACTAAAAAGTTCCCAATGATTGCAGCAGAATTAGGCAGAGTGACATTCTGCAATTGCGTTTAACTTAGTTCCTTTCAATAATTAAAACAAATAAATATAATTTTAAAATATACATATAATATATAACGTTTATAAATATATTATATTTAACCTTTATGAGCTTTTTATTAATACTGTTATTAAAACAATTAAAAAAATTTATTATTACTCGATATATTTCGGCCCTCGGTATGGGGCCGTCATCAGTCGAATATATATATATTTAGGTAAGTGTTTTGTTTTAGTTAAGTTTTATTTTGTAGGTAGATTTTTAAGTGTTTGATTGTTATTTAAGTATTATTTTATTCAATAGATATTTTTAATTAGTCTACAAAACATTTCAGATGGTAAATATCTATCTCTTAGGGATAACCCACAATAAAAAAAATTTATCCTTTACTTTTTACGAGAAATAATGGCATATTTCATTATTTAATTTTAAAATCAGTTATATACTTGAATTTATTAACGAATCACGACACAGTATTTAAAGTTTACATAAGACAATAATAACTTTAAGCGATGTCTGAGTGCCTTTTTTCCTTTCTGTCTGTTGTTTAGTTAACCGCGTTGTCAATTATGTTAAAAAATACTAAACTGAAATTTGAACTTCTCTAAGTATCATAGAAATTATAGTAAGTCGAAATCATAAATGTAAAGTGGAAATATAAACTCAGTTTAAAATCCATGTATAGGTATTTAATGCAAAAATGACAAATTTTCTATGAGATTATTTAGAACACATCATCATCAAGACTTGCTGGAAAAGTGGCGCGCGCAATACCTTTACTAACATACAATACATACATATACTCACGCCTGTCTCCCAGGGGGTGAGCTGAGGCTAAAGATTTATATCTGCTACGATCCTGATACACCCCTTTCACCCCTTCCACATCCATCAATGTATACAAGCTCTTCTATTCCGTATAATTTTGACTAAATCTCATCGATAATTCTCATCTTGTGCCCTAATTACACATATATTATTAGGCCTTTACATATGAAATTGCCGTTTTTTTATAGAGAGTTTCAAGGAAACTTAATTTTCAGTACTAACATTTTTGCATTTTTTTTAGAACTGACGTATCCAAATTATGTAATTTCTTATGTGTATGAATGAGACAACATTACGCTAACATTTAATTATTGAAATTTGGCACCAGTAAAAATTTATTACAAATCTTACCATGGAAATGGATGGTAGGTATTTAGGACGAACTATTTTTGAAGATTTAATTTGTATAATCAAACTGGAAATAAAAACAAAATTTAATACGTAGATGTAAAACTTTAAAATAAACTTTCAAACAAAAAACAAATAATTGTAACAGCTATATATTCCTAAACAGGAATTGTGAACTTATGAATCAAAAATATTGTATGAAAAATTAGGCAATTTCATATGTAAAGTCCTATTATTTTAAAATTAGTTTATTCATTTATGTACAATTTATTACAAAATAATCCATACGTAAAATGGTGACGTATAATAAGACGCGTCTAATGGACGCGTATTGACGTCTTAAATGACTGAAAACTTTTTTAAACATTTATAGGAGAGTACTAAGCTTATTAGTTAATTAAGTTAAGAAACATTCAACTGTAAATAATAATCGAGTAACAAGTAACTTGAAGTTATTTAGTGTATTATAGCTTTCCGCAGTTACCCAGTATTTCCTCCAGAGAATTTGGGCTGAAGTTCCTCGAATTTTAGTCCACAGGACAATTAATTGAAGGTAGATAACTCAATTGAGCTAGCCAATTAACTGCCAGTATTTATTACCTTTGAGGTTACCAGTACCAAGATTGTTTTCAAGTACTAGTTATAAACAAAGAACGGTTCATTCTGTGATTTCTGATACTCGGAATCAGAAAATCTCTATTGGATAACATGTGATCGTCTGCCAGCGGCCATTCTTGGTCGTTCAGTCCTAATGTACCACTGGAGAAAGTTCATTTGACTTTTGGCTCTTATTGTCATTGTGAAACGGGCGAAAAGTAGATCATAATAAATTTTCCCCATTAATGTACGGTCAACAGCAAAATTACAACAAATTCAAATTCAAATTCGAATAGTTTATTTTGCAAAGCAGGTATAGATATACAGGGTGGAAAAAATTTAAGGGCCCTGGAGGGGAGCTACCTTAAATCGTTTAGTTAGCTCATTTTAGTGAAAGGAAACATTCCTTTATTTTTTAAAAGAAACAAAACTGCATTCAAAGATATTCTGAAATTCGCTTGTCTCACCCGGGAATCGAACCAACTAAAAATTAAAAAAATAAACCCTCGCTATTTTATCATACGAATCGGTAGGATTATTGTTCAGAATAAAATTTGTCTAATAAACATTTGGTCTTACACTTATCTGTTGTACGAGATACTCATGAAATTAAATATTTATTACAAGTTCTTTGTTAACAATACCTAGTACTGTTCACTTGTAACAAGTAAATGAAACGTTCTAATTTTCTTATCTCTCTTACATCCAAAGACATCGTATGAAGTACAAGCTTGCTAATGTTATTTATCTTAAGTACCTTGTTGAAGATTTCAAAAAGAAAATCGTTAAATGGTAATAATAAATGTATGCAAAGCACAATTACTTCTTGAACTAGGCGTACTGACAAAAAGTTTAAAAAAGGAACGTTTTTTTTTGCAACGCGGAGCAACAAATTTGAAGTTCGAACCATAAATTTCGTTCGAAATTAAAATTTTGTTTTGTTTTGCTTTCATTCCGTGCTGTCATTGTGTAATAATGGCGTATAATTATTACTTTACAAGTAAACAGTAGGTATTGTTAACAAAGAACTTGTAATAAATATTCAATTTCATGGGTATCTCGTACAACAGATGAGTGTAAGACTTTAGTTTAGTAGACAAATTTTATCCTGAACAATAATCCTACCAATTCGTATAACAAAATAGCGAGGGTTTATTTTTAAAATTTTTAGTTGGTTCAGTTCCCGGGTGAGACAAGCAAATTTTAGAAGATCTTTGAATGCAGTTTTGTTTCTTTTAAAAAATAAAGGAATGTTTCCTTTCAGTAAAATGAGCTAACTAAAGGATTTAAGGTAGTTCCCCTCCAGGGCCCTTTCATTTTTTCCACCCTGTATACACTTTTTACACGTCAACCTTTACATCGTCAACACATTTACATCGTCAACATCACAATACAAGTAAGTATACAAATCCGTCATCGAACGGTTGAATTGGAAAGTCCAGACGTTCTCTATTTTCAAACATTTTTACTTTTGGATTTATTTTATAATATAATATAATTTATGATTTATATAAAAACGGCTCACCTCAATATGTGTTATGATCGGGAAAGCCGACCAGTTTTACTCGCCTTTACTCGCCCAGATGAAGGCAGTCTAATCTGCTGAAACTGGTCGGCTTTCCCGATCATAACACGTATTGAGGTGAGCCGTTTTTATATAAATCATGAATTATCCTCAAGTCTCATTTAATTCTATAATAATATAATTTGATTTATTAATTTTAAATATATCAATATGTCTTAACAAAAGTTTTACTCGGTGTTTATCTGTAGTCTTTATTTGCTCTTCTAGCAGATAGGTAGTATGATATTCTTTTATTTATTTATTTTATTTTTTATTTTATGTGTTTGTGTATATTATTGTGAAACTACTATTATTATGTAAGTAATTAATTTATGTACAGTTAATATTGCTTGCTCATTAATGTTTAGCATATTTTTAGTTTATTCCGTCTTGTTTAATTTTGTTCGAAATTTTTCAATAAGTGTTTCACTTTTATGGGACTTTAGGTCTGTTTGTTATTGTCTATTTATTTCTTATTATACGTAAATGACTGTTTGTTTTCTAAATAAAAAAAAAATAAAAAAAAATTATAAACTAAAAGTATGAATAAAAATTTGACTTGCGTATACCCAACAAAGCCGCGACGCCATGCTGTAAAAAGGTTACTAGTGCTCGTTAATACAATTATTGCGACGTTCAGAATCGTCCATATCGGCTTTTAGTCTATGAATATGTATATTCGCTGATTGTCGGCCCGCTGCAAAAATAATGCAATTTTACTGTACCTGTTAAAATAAGCGATAACTTCGCTAATTAACTGATTCATTGTTTCGGTATCGAGAATGGTAGTCAAAAAGGTTCAGTGCCGCAATATGAAACTAACAAGTTACTCTATTTCATTAACGAACGAGGCCAAGCCTACTAATTAGGTAGCACCTAACTTTGCTAAGTAAAGAGTTTCCCAAGTCCTGCATGAGTCAGTAAAAACTATAGAATCGTATAGCTTGCTAAGCTGTAGCAAAACAATAGAGTCGTATCGCTTGCTATGCCGTAGCAAAACTATATAGGAGCAGCGCTTGCTACGCCGTGGCAAAACTATAGTCGTACCACTTGCTACGCCGTAGCAAAACTATGTAGGAGCATCGCTTGCTACGCCGTGGCAAAACTATGTAGGAGCATCGCTTGCTACGCCGTGGCAAAACTATAGTCGTATCACTTGCTACGCCGTCACAAACAATAGTCGTATCGCTTGCTACGCCATGGCAACTTTATAGTCGTATCACTTGCTACGACGTAGCAAAACTCAACACTTTAAGAGTCGTATCGCCTGCTGCGCCGTAGAAAAAAAGGGACGCAAATGTTCTAACATTTGATTTCTGTGTTTTACAATAAAGCCTCCTTCCTCGTAATAAAATAGTTATTTGTGCAACAAGAGAGCAAAGTTTTTTTTTGTTGTGAGTTGTTAGTTTCCTGAGCGTGGTGAGGGATGCAAAGGCACAAGAAATAAAATCAATTTGCTCTCGTGTGACATATTATACAACTTTGCACCTCACAAACACTATCTATATTTTTGAACGAACTTATTAGAATTCAATTTTTTTTTTCTTTCAATAATACATCATATAAAATATTGCACATAAAATAAAATGTAGGGATTGTTGACTGAATCCCAAAGGCCGTCAAAAATCGGTGAGTCTCTGATAAACAGATCGAAAACACAAAACAAAACCATCACGCGGGCGTTTTACTTAGTCTATCCGTTTCCGGTAAAATTTAATTTAATTTGTTTATACCACTGAGCAATACAAGTACGCTGGACATGTTTTGCCATACAAAACAAAATTACAGTTCTTTTTTCTACCAATTAAAAGCGAGCGGACCGGGAACTAAAATTGACACTTGTTATAGTAGATAACGTCATTATCTCATCTTTATCATTATTTCCAAGTACGCTCACGTTACTCACTGCAACGATAAGCGCCAAAATGGCAATAATCAAATAGCTTCATTATCTGTTCGTCAATAGACAGCCCGGCTACTTGTATTCCTACTAGAGGTCAGTTGTTTATTATTTAAGGTGTCCATAGTCTATGGTCAGGATTCCATAAACATTAGGAGTCTATACACAGGATTTCGAGAAGTTTGCCTTGTCTACGGTATTAGACAAGCTGTATGGCCCAGATTTCATACACATTGGAAGGCTATGCATTCTTATCTAGCTTCATTATCTGTTCGTCAATAGACAGCCCGGCTACTTGTATTCCTACTAGAGGTCAGTTGTTTATTATTTAAGGTGTCCATAGTCTATGGTCAGGATTCCATAAACATTAGGAGTCTATACACAGGATTACGAGAAGTTTACCTTATTTACGGTATGGGACAAGTTGTAGCGCCAATGTGTATGGAAGCCATATAGAGTGAAAGAGATAGCCGCCATGCTGATGTTTGTTATCTCTTTTTATGATACTTTTTAGAGTTTTTGAACGTTTTGTGAACCAATGAAATACGAAATGCCAATTTGCAGCGTTCTTAATTCAAAACACTTTTCTTCACTAAGTGAGCCAAATTGACTTTTACTGACTGATTTTAAGCAACAAAAGCGCGCTTTTCTAGCTACTGAGGCGAAAATAATATTTATCTACTAGTATAATAAAATTTTATGGTCGTTTGATAAATAGAAGATAGATACAAATTAACATTTTGTTTATGAGTGGTGTATTAGCAAATATAACTGATAAAGCGCTTATATAAAGTGTTTTCGGTCTAGGACAATACGAGACCATTACCTCAGCCCTTATGTCACCATTGGACTATACTATATGATATCCTCCTCATCGTAGTCCGACGACGGCGACCTCATGGTTTGTTGGACTTCTACGGCGATGAATATACTATATACATATGTATACAGGATGTATTAATGACATGCTCAGAAGATTAAACCACGTGCTCTACTGATCATAAAGATAAACTTTTGTTTTAATGATGTTTGCAAATACCTAGTCTAATCCGAAGGCAGCTGGAAATTCGGCCAAAGACCTGTGCGCATTTTGTACTTGACCCCGTCCCACGAAACGGAGCAATTTGCGTCAAGTTGCGTACAGTTTTAACAGCTGCCCTCGGAATAGAATTTAGTAGGTACCTACTAATATTTATGACGGGAAAGTGAATTTTTCATTTGTTTTGTTTCAAATATTTTACATGAAAATGATTCAGCTGATTCATGCTGTGGTTTAATTTTCTGAGTACGTCATTACATTATACACTCAGTATAGATGGGCAGTGCAGCGAAATTCACCAAGCTATTAGCATCGCCAATCAAAGGCCAGCAAGTGGTATGCAAGTGAACAAAAAAAAAATGTTTATGTTTATGTTTATTCTTATTGCACACACAGAAAACTTAATTCTTAATTATATAATAAAAGTTATGTACAATGGCGTGCTTATCTCAATAATCAGATTTCTTCCAGCAAACCAAGGGTGATAAGGATATTTGAAATAAATAAGATATTCATATTGTGCACGGTAATACTTATACAGAAACAAGATTAAATTAATAGTCGATACCTAATTAGTTAAAAATAATAACAAACTACATAAAATTTACATGCCTACATAGTATAAATAAATATAACAATACATACTCAGTGAATAAATACACAATAAATTATATATATACATACACCTACACGAAAAATGCTTTCGGTCCATCACAAATAAGTTTCTTATTTGGTCTGCCTGAGTATTTTTTGTATTTTTCTTGGTGTATGAAATTCTTTGGGAAAATTGTTCAGTATAATCGATAGTACATGAGGTAATATTGAAACTACCTGTCTATCTACAACTAGTACATGATCATGATCTAAGCTTAATCCATCGGCTGCGTTTACAACGAAATCCTGCAAGCAATTACGGACAAGGTGGACTGCCCGCATACTGCCTGATACTGAAACATTAGGTAATATGAGTGAATGATTTTATTAAATAGGTAGTGAGATACTGCCTATTTTATCAAATGATTTTTTCTCTGTTTGCTCATACTTAATATTATTATTGTATTAAGTATTAAAATAATTAAGAATAGTTACGTTTTTGTTTATTTTCAATGCATGTGCTCGTAAAGGCCCACTTTTTATGCATCAAAACCGAACAGAAAGTCGATTATTTTGCCCTAGGGCTTTAATATATATATTTTTTTTAATTAATTTACAATGGTTGGCTAACCTGCAGCCTTTCCTGTGTACCATAGACGTTATACTTTTTTACACCGTTTAACGGCTATGGATACAGTCCTTTTGAGCCAATCATAATTTAAAGTTCACAAGATTATATTTGTTTTCATTTCCTCACACTATGCATTGAAAAACGTAGTATGATACACGGGCGTAAAAGCAATAAATTACTCGGTTACGTTTAAAACACTCGCTACGCTCGTATTTTAAATCGTCCTCGTAATTTATTCCTTTGCGCCCTTGTAGCATAAACTACTATTATTTGTATGTTATATTGTGTTAGCTTTCAATGAGTGGTTCCTAATTATCCGAAGATTTTTTTTATTATTAGCATTATAATAAAAAAATAACAACAGAATTTTCGATTTTTAGGTAAACAGAGGAGCTACCGAAGTAGAATATCACAAAAAGCTGTTTTTGCAAAGAGAACATTATTTGTATACCTACATTGTTTTGCGTTTTGGACGTTATTTCTTACGATTTCTTTACAAAACTGAAGAATCGACCCTTATTAATCCATTTATTCTCATCATTTCTAAAACAATATATCGCAATTTAGATCGTGGGTTGGATTCATCTAACAGAATAAGCGTTGTCCTACCATCGCCCTGTTCCTAGGACCAGCCACCGCATCCATACATCGCTAGTTTGCTGGAGTAGGTAGGACCCGTCACGGGACGAGCACAGAACCATCCATCAGCGGTAATGGTCCGCTGCATCTACCGCGGAACCCTGCTAATGTGCTCGCGATTGTGACCCACATCTGCATAATGTGACACTTACGATGCGGTACTTATGGCGGGAAATACTTACCTGCTGGGTAAACCACTACTATTTTTTTTTATATCTATGTGACCTATGCTGAAAAAAAAAAGAATTTTGAAAAAATAATATGTATTTTGTACTTACGTAATGTACTAATTATAATGCAAAATACTAATGATATTGGAATTTAGTGAGTATGTAGTGGTTAGTAGTAAATAGTTCTTTTACTGTTCGATCCATTAGGCTTTAGAACTCAGTACCGCATGCAATAAGGGATAGTCCTTCAATTGGTATTTAAAAAAATGAATTGAAGAGCATAATCTTTCTTTCTCTAATCTTTCTTTTTTATTGGTTATCAGTCATGATAAAGTAATTTCTATTTGATCGCAACAATAAAAGAATTGAAACGACTCCGTAAGATTAATGCGCGCGCTGCCATCAGGAAGTTTACATTTTTCTATGTGATTGACATCTAATGCCACAACATGCAGTGTCGAATAACTAAAAACAGTAAATTTAATATTGTTTCAAGCAGCAAGATCCTTATAGTAGCGAAATGAGAAAGTGTTTTGTATCATCGTACGTGATGCAGCAGTGTGGTGTAGATGGAAATAAGTTTTTTGCAAAAGTTACTGGTCTAAAACGCTCCATGTCAAGAAAACAACAGTGCTGTCCCAAAGCTGAACATGATGGCAAAATAAAGGTACCTCATGGCAAGAAGTATTCGCTTAAATAATATACGGTTGTATCTCCGACATGACCTGCTGCTTTTTTTATTAAGTAATTTGTTTTGTTTGTGCACATATATATACCCAAAATTTTAAAACAAATATTCGCTTTCCAGCTTGGTATGCTGGAAGAAATCTCAGTTTTGAGATAAGTTTGTCACTGTACATCATATTTAAGACACCCATACTAAATAATTTTATAACTTAGTAATAAATGTATCTGTGTAGAATAAATAATTAACAACAACAATACAACTTTATTTGTACACCATAAAAAAGGAAAGAAATATTTAAATTTAACTAACTTATTGGCCCGGAGGCGCAACGAATTTTCGAAGAAATCTCCCTGCGCCTTATCGACACGGCAAGGGACCCTAGGGCTGGCGCGTACCTCGGCCAAAGGCTAAGCCTGGCAATACAACGAGGTAATGTCGCCAGTATCTTGGGGACCCTCCCGCAGGGCAGCGATGTAGACCAAATTTTCAGTTTATGAATAATATTTCAGGTAAGTTTGTTATTATTATTATTAGTATTGTACAATTTTCTTAATTAGGTTTATTTTTTAGGCATTTTAATCTTATAGTAGTTTTAGTTTCAGTTATTTTTTAAGTTTTAAATTTTTAAGTTGTATTGTAATTAATTATGTTGATTGTTTATAAATAAATTAACGAATTATAACTAACTTATTATGTAAGCACAAACATATCTTAAAGAGATCTCTTCTAGACAACCTTTGTGTGGAAGAAACTGTTTAAAAGGATTGCTGAAATAGCAGTATACTAATTTTATTTAACAATAGTTTTAATTCTGATGTGATTGTCAATCTGTGTATTATCTTTCATCACAATACTGCATGGCTGCTGAAACCTTTTGTAGAGGTAAGCTCAGCTTGTTCACTCCTTCATTATGTTTAATATTTTCTTCCGTAAATAAAATAAATAAATATGTTCAGTAAATTATAGCTTTATTAAAATTATGTTTATTTAAAATAATGGCGATGTCTGCAATGTGCAAGTGATCCTTCAGTAGTCAAGGTTAAACATCACATCCACAAGTCCGCGAAAATGAACTGCATAAAATTTAAAATATTCATAACTCTCCTTCTAATAAAGTAAATTGTCTGAGGCGCCAGTCCTTGACAACATAAAAACTTGATAGTTATGTTGAAACATAAAGTTTACGCGTTTGCTGAAGTATGCATAAATCCGATTATGGGTGCTCTTGCAAAACGCCTTGAAAATTGGTCGACGAAATTACAGTTTGTAATTTTGGTTAAAGAGCTTTTCTGTCTCTTTTAAAATAAATTGTTTAATTTAAAAAAGGGGCAGTTAAATTTTGTGTATGACTTTTTATGAATTTTTTATTAATGAAATGTGTTTATGGGACAAGAAGAACATCATGTTTTTTTTTAATCTTATTATAAATTCTTGCACTCAAACTTTACTTCTACAAAAAGACAGATCATATTGAAACTATCAGAGAGGCATAGATTGCGGTCTGGCAATACCGAGGTTTCTTTTATTTCAGGAAATGCAATTCCAGTACGTGTACTAAGTCCACACACATAGAGCTGAAAGATAAAAGCTAAAATTAAAAGAAGCATAGATTGCGGTCTGACAATACCGAGGTTTCTTTTATTTCACGAAATGAGATCCCACTACGTGTACTAAGTCCACACACATAAAGCTGAAAGTAAAAAGCTAAAATTAAAGAAATATTTTCTTATTTATTACGCACTAAATTTATTTTGCAGGAGGTCGCGGGTGGCTGGTTGAACCTGAGCCTAGACATGAACAACGCCAGACTTTCGAGGGTTCTTTGGAAGAAATTAGGCCCCTCCTTATACTGAAAAAAAAATATTTGGTTTGTTGCTCTTTTATTAAGTGAACGTACTTTTAAAAAAATATCATAATATAAGTATACTTTTGCCTAAAAAAAAATATATTTCCAACCTATTTTTTTTTTGTTTTAAAACGTTCCTTAAAAAATGCGGTTAAAGATTAAACTTGTTTTTTTTTCGTGAGGAATATAAAGTGAATTGATTAAAATGCAATATTTTACTGAATACCAAATATTTCAGTATTAGCTAAAAATCCTCCAATTTGTTGTTTAGCTGCGTGATTACTAATAATTGTTACCCGTTAAAAAAATTATGGCTTAAATGAAACACGTTCACTAAGTGTTAATTTTTTTTAATATCTCGTCATTCTTTTATGTTTTGAGATCGCAGTTAGTTGTAAATACTCGTAGTATTAGAATGTATAGTAATTACATTTAAAAAAAAACCTTTCAAAGACGCTTACAGTCCAATATAGTAGTCAAAAGTTATGGTTTATATTTACTTCTAGTTATTAGTTGCAAATTGGTATTGTAAATTTATTTTCAATAAAGACTTCTAAAAATAAAATCAATCACCCGTCCAAGCAAAAGAACCCAATGAGCCAACATATAATTGCCTCTATCAAAAGTTTAGGCTGAGAATGCCCAATTCGCAAAATGGCAACCATTTCGATAAAGGACTAATTTGTAAAACATTTAATTCTTTAAAAGGCAAATTCTTTAAACGGCCAGTTCTAAAAATGCCTAATTCTTAACAACTTAACTCTTCTGAGTGTGTCTAAACACGGGTAGCTGGGATTAGGCTAGCGTAGCAAAATTACCTTTCCAAAAAGTAAAACACCTGGGTGTACGAGTGTGAATTGTGACTTGCATTTCACAGTTTATACTCTTTTTAACCGTTTTATTATATATATATATACAGATTCTTACGAATATTAAAGTAGAAATTGAATAAAAAAGAAAATTTTCGATATACTCGTATATTTCGACCCACTTGGGATCGTCGTCAGTCGAATATGGAATAATATCATAAATAAAATAGAGTTAACAGTAAATTGACAAACTTAACCTAATTTCTTATTTATTAACAGTTTATACTCGGATCTCATGTCATGGCGATCTTTTTTTTATTATTTATCTATAGCGCTTGACTGCGTGATACTTCAGACTTGTAACGTAAATATTCGAGTTGTTGTTTATTTTATACAAGCAGGTATATAAAATTTTATTAATAGTGTCATTATCACATTTTATCAGTCCACTAAATTATTAAAATATACTTTGGGAAGCGCCGACACGACCGATTAGCATATATTTCCGCTTCAATTTATTATGTAAATAAATGTGAATCACCTGCGAATATCGAAATTAATATCGATGATATTTAAATCGAGACTCCAAAATTTACGAGTATATTAATAAAAAAGGTTTTTATGAACCAGATAAGTTAAGATTATGTTTATTTTGCGAAATCCATCGCTATGAATACTCCAAACATTATTAGAGTGCATTACAAACTAGAAAATATCAATCAGAAACAAATCCAAAGACAAGAACTTGAAAAAATTTACCGGGTCATGATTCGAACCTGCGACCTCTTGTTATCAAGAAAAGCGCGCTACCAATGCGCCACCGAAGTTCCTACCCAGACCGGAGAATTTTTCCATCATACTTGACCACTGTTATTTTTGCATCGGCTTGATATAATAGCTTGTACTGCACATATAGAACGCTCACGAGGGCGTTATGTGATTTCACACCTTGTTCTTAAGAAACAGATGGCGCTGTCGTCGATAAGTTAAGTTTGAAAAAAAAAAACTGTTGAGAAAGGAATAAAATCACATTCCCTAAAAATGGAAAGACAAGACCGGAAGGTATACTTTCAAAAAGTTTCAGAGCTCACCTTACCGTAACTTGAAACTCAAAGCAAAGTAAAGAACAACTTCATCCCGAAATTTCGAACCCCTTTAATTAAAACACAATAATTGCACGAGAATCAAACGAGAGAACCGTTGAAGACTAAACGAATTTAAACTTTTAATGGTTAAAAGAACGGTACGTAGTACACGAGCGAAACAAATAAAGTTAGGCCCCTATGAGTAACGAGAAAAGTTGTAGCGTTCGCGTTCCAGCTGAGCTACGAACGAACTGTGAATAAGCGAACGAGTTTACTTATTTATTAAAATTTAAATTATATGTTTTGTAGTGAAATCCATCGGTTTGGGTCACAGAAATATTAATAGGAATAGAAAGGCCATGAAAGCCGTGACTGCGACGCACCGATATGATCAATACGTCAAGACATAAAAATGATGTATTGCAGCGTGGCAAATTGTTCTAACACTTCAAATAACGCAAATAATACATCCAAAGGAATTTCATTTCACGCGTAAGTAATTTAAACATGTATTTACTGTGATATTTACAGAATGTTTGGGTACTCTCAATATTATTAGAGTGCAGTATGTATAATCTAAAAGAAGTAAGATAAATATATTTAAAAAAAAACTTCGGGCCATTACTCACACGGGTAGGCCAGTGAAGAACAAGTAGTCCCTGTACACAATGGCGTTGGTCTCTCGTGGGCGAGCATGGCCTATTGTGAACTGGGACCTTAATATAAAATCCTCAAACAGTTTTCAAGATGTTGTGATGGCTCCCTCCAAGTCCAAGCCTCTTTGCTGCCAAAATACTAAGTTGAATTTAAATCGCTCCAATGAACCTCCCCCCTCCCTATGGTGAACCTCCCCCTCCCTATCGTGTGAAAGCTGTATATGAGTTTATTGCACTTTATATTAGGAGACTCTAAGGCGATATATCGTCCAGGCAAAGGTCCCCGTTACCCCAGGCGGAAAGACCCGCAGTGCGAGAGGGACGGAATCGGGAAAAATTTACAAAAAGTCGGTTTTTAATTAATTCAAAATTGACTAATATAGCTTTGAAAATTTCCATAACCAGTAATTTAAGCATTGTTAAAACCCATCTTAATAAATATTTTTGAAGTCTGAATGCTATCCCATTTTGTCAGAATATCAAAAAAAGTGTAAATTTAGATCTCATTTCAATAATTATTTCTACCGAGTGAAATTTCTCCAATCGCGTTTCTGATAGTCCAAAATCTAGAAAAAGGTCCCAATATTGTTATACTAATTTATTTGCCTTGGAACTTCTTTTACACAGCAGATAAATGACTTCAAAAAGTGTCGATTTTGACGGTGTAATTGATATTGCCAAATTCATAGTAGATGATCGCCAGGTGCAATGACTTTTTTTGCAAAATAAGAAAATATTATTTGTGCTCTATACTTGTCTAAGAATACCTCCAAGTCAATTTTTATTTTGCGTTTTTCACATAAAGGTTTATTGAACTTTGTTGATCACTTACAAAGTCTCCAGTATACATTTGGCTACATCAATCAAAGTCACCTTACATGCAGGGAGTTTAGTTATCGCTTTTGGAGCAGTAAAGGAAAACATTATGTATATATGAATAAAAGCCATTCCCAGACAACCTTTCACATCTAGAGAGTGATATTTTATACAATATTTTGTACCTCCTTGGTCCTAAAGTATTTGACGAAAATATCGCGCATAATTTGAAAGTACCCGTTCCATAATGAAAGGGCTGAAACGTCGCGACAAGCTGACGGTGCCAAGTCTCCTTCATTCTTCTAAATATTTAAATTTTAATTAGGAACACGAGTACCTAATAGTTTTAAAATGTTTAAGAAAAATTATTAAGAAAAATCTTTAGAATTTTTCGCTAGAAAATCCAGCAACTATTAAGGTACACAGTTAAATTACCATCGTTGACACGATTTACAGTAATGGAGCATTCACACTAATGTAAAATATAAATATACCTGATAATGAACAGCTCTGGTAGCATAGTGTTTAATCGCGCGCGACGCCACTAGTTGCAAGGAGCATGGTACACTGTTTAATCGCAAAAACATCGTGTCACGCTCCTCGCACTTGTGATTCAACTAAATCGCATCGCGCGCGATTTAATACTGTGCTACGGCTGCGGGTGAGGTTAAACGAAACCTCACAATCTACTGATTATACGTACTGAGTAACTTTTCCAAAGCAACAAAACTGCAAAAACGAAAAAAAAAAATTACGTTTTCCTACTCATTTTGAAAACCTAAGGTTTTGAAAGAAAGAAAATATACTTATTTGTCAATAAACAACTAATTACACAAAAACTTAACAGTAAACAGACAAAAAGACACAGCTCAGCAAAATGCTGTGAGTGCGTACATCCGCGCAGCACCGATTTTCAGCTGTCCCTGTTCTCACTAAACATTAATGTAGGGCGGGTAGTTTGGTTTTTTAATTAAAACTAAATATAAAAAAAAATATGGACGTGCATTATTAAAGAAATTGTCTTCATGACTATAGTTTTATTTGTCGAGTAAATTGTTCAGTATGATCAGTACATTTTACGGTTTCATTTAAAGATACTCGTCCATTTACACCTAGTACATTATTATCTATCGATAAATTGATATCTGTCAAGCAGTTGCTATGAACGACGCGATAAGAATATCCAACAAATTCTGCCTTATTCTAGAATCCTACAATAAAAACGTTCTTCAAACCTAGCCGGCGGCCTGAAGTACGGTCTTAATGATAGACCTTAAAAGAGCTGAACAAACACTGAGATATAAAAGACAGTTTCATTTGGTCACTAGTCCAATTGTCACCCTCTTGACACGGTTTAGCTGTCGGAGAGTTTCCCTATTCTGTTCGGCAAATTTCTCATGGAACACATAACACGTTTACAATCTATCACGTGACACTGGCAGAATTGAATACGCTGGGACTTTGTCATGTCGTGGGCAGATCGTAAAATTAAGCAGATCGAATAGTATGAAATCAAAAATCTTTCAACATAGAGCTAAAATTAGGTGCGACAACGAGCGGAGCGAGGAGGAACGTGTTATGTAAAGGGACGTATAGGTAGATAGTATTCATTCAACTATCGATTTATCGTGCATACGCTTTTGATGTTATTGTTCTAACCAGCCAGTATTTTTAGCCTCTTGGACGAATGTCTACGTGTTGGGCAGATCGTAGAATTGGGCAGATCGTAAAGTATGAAATTAAAAGCGAAGAGCCAAAAAAAGGTGCGACGACTTGCAGAAGGACTTGATTTTTTTTACATAAAATTAGTAATAGGATTATGAAGTCAATCTACTTAAATTCAATAGATATTATTTTGCCTACAAAATATTTCAGTATTAGCTAAAAACCCTACAATTTGTTAATTTCCGTTGAAGACAAATAGGCCAATGAGCCAACATATAATCGCTATCGCTTCTATCAAAAGCTAATAAAGTCTTTGCCATTGGACTTTTTGTGCTGGCTGGGTAATAAAAAAAGTTTCTAGGGTAGACCATACTCTTAAATACTCTTAATCTGTTTTTTTTCCAACTACACTAAGAATAAGTAAAGTTAAAATGTCATGTCGTATATGTCAGGTTACGAGCAATGTGTGAAATTGCAAAATTTCGCAATAATTATTGTACAAAGTTAGTGTTGCACACATGTACTAATCCGAGTGTCTATCAACTATGTTGCAATCTAAGTTTCAAGAATCAGGAGCTTTGTTCAGTACGTGACAGTCCGGAGGCTCGCAATTTGCGCGGAAACAAAAGGAGTGGTGTTTTTTATCACTTTGTTTTATTTTATAGTAAAGCAAAGAAAATCCTTCATTTATGATTTTCACAAAAGAATTAGTGATATCGTCTTCGCCTCTACTGTTACTTCTGTTTATGTGAATGTAACCTTACATCAACATAACTTTAAATCAATATAACCTTACATCAATATAACCTTACATCAATATAACCTTACATCGATGTAACTTTACATCGATAAATTACGTCATGAGTACTAGTTTTAAATCACATTTTAGGTTTACGCATGAAATCCAAATTTAAGTCAGCAGAGATCTATGAAGGATTAATGGTTTATCGTATTACAAAACAATACCTTGACGGACAAACTGATCTATTAATAAAGGTATTTCTCTAAAATGGTTAGTTTCAAAACTTTATTAAATATTGCTAGTAAAACTATATATTTAGAACAACTTGATAATAGAAAATTAAAAGCATAAAAATATTGTTAAAAGTCAAGCCGTTTTTAAACTAAAAATTAGTAAAATTGGTTATTTCTTTATTTTTTTCAAATTGCGTTTGTATGGTTCTTGCAATAAAAGGAAAAAAAAAATATTTAAGTTTTTTCCGTCCATGCGAAAAGTATTCTTTTCTCCTTTTTTGGGCTATCCAAAGACCCAGCGACCTCGCTATGCAGTGCGCACTGATATGAACGTTATTTCAATGTAGTTTCTGTCGATAAATGTACCGACACAGGTCGACTCAAGGTCACTGGCGATTAGGACCAAACGGCTGGACCTAGAAATATGAAATTTGGATTGTAGGCTCCTTATACGATGTAGACATCCGTACAGGTATTATAAGGCATTGAACCGGGCTAATGAGGATCGTTTCGTGACGGTGCAAAGGAGGAAGCGCCAACCTCGAGCGACCCAGAACCGCTGTGGCAAAGCTCCTATAGAGCCCAACCTTAAGTTGCGTACTGCTAAGCCGAACACTCCAGCCTGCACTACACCACTAAGGCGGATGACATCACGGAGTACGTGCGCCAAAAGACAGGGTACCCGCCGTGGATGCAGTTGCTGGAGTCGCACCGCAACGTCAACTTTTTGGCGTTTGTGGTCCGAGTACCGGACTGCTTTCTGCACCTCGTCATGGAGGAAAACTTTCGGCCGCAGGTGCCACAGGACAGTACAAAGTGAAGATTTAATTTTGTAATGTATTTGTATATATTTTAGTTTGTAAGGGTCATCTATGGGCCACAGATGCCTGATAATAAATGATTTGATTTGATAAGATATTCCCACGGGATCTGGACAAACAGGATTCATGCGAGCAACGCTAAGGGGCGTCTGCTAGTTTCTATATAGGTATATATGTATATATACACGTATCAACATATAGATAAGAGCTCGTATGTTATGTCAATCCAAAGGCTAATCCTCTAATAAATTACAAGGTAAATTACAATTAATTAATCCACTGAATAATCCTAGATGATACAGGGAATTCTATTTCACGTCTTATGCGTGAGCAGTTCTGATGGATGGTAGGGAAAAATTTAGTTATGAGACATTCCCTAAACCCATATAAAGTTGTCATTTAAGAGTATGACATAGCCAAAACAAAAACCAGTTCCGGGCGTGGCTTATTCTATTTTACGATAGCGCGCGGGGGGAAATTCGTCCCGGTCTCTAAGCTCGCGTCACCATAGCAAAAATACGAATAGAGTGGACGGGGCAGGGTCAAAAGTAATACGTATTTTATTTTATCTAATTTATTAGTTTATTTCGATCATCGTCACACGGCATTGATCCAACTTGCTATCACGTCGGGACGTAAATTTATTATGGTCGGCTAAAAGTGGTTTTTTGAGTGTTTGATTTATCAGTTGACCCTCGGAACATTTCAGACACTCCTTTAGAGATACATAATAATATTGTGACGGTTAATTGTCACCATTACCCATTCTTTAAATATTTTTCGCCCGTTGAGCTGGTTTTACAGTTGCGGGAAATTAAATTGGACCAAAAATTTCTTTACAAAAAATTTTTACTAAAGTTGTTATTACAAAAAGTAGAAACTAACAAATATTCTCAGAAGGAATGCACCACGTCACTATCTATCTCACTGTAGCCTATACCAATTATGCCTCTCTCATTCAACCAAGTTTAACTGCGTTACTATCTCATTCCAACTCATTTTAAATAGCGTCACTATTTATCTCACTCTAACGCGTGTTAAATGGCATTTCTAATGAACGTCAAATATTTTTACTGCCCGCCACTCTTTCATTCTAAATTCTAATTATTTTAAAAAATACGCAGCTCCTTTGGTAGTAAAATAGCAATAACTTTTTTTTCAAAAGTAATACACAGAAATTGCCAGATCATTTGAAAAACAATATTTGATGAGCCGTTATTTAAGACAATTTGCAAAACTAACAAAGGACATTTTTTTTCAGGGTGTGGTATCGAACTAACCTAATTACAAAAAATTGCTCATAAATTGGGATTTTATTTTTCTTCCTGATGTAACAGCATTTCAAGGTTTATTTTTGACTTTATCAATAGCATGACTATTCAGAGTTTCGCAACAAAAATTTTATTCTTAGAATTTAGAACTGGTTAGCTTTGACTCTCAAAAATCTATTCGAATTTATAAAAGTACCATCAACTCGAAGACTATCTACTTTTGCTGAGGTCATAATTTGATATTCTGGTCAGTCATGAGCTGGTCTACCAGCCTTCCAAGGGAAAGCGTTGACTTTTGGGACACCTGTTTACCCTTAGGATAAATCGCCAAGTGTTTAAAATATAGAAATTTATTTGTATCATAGTTTGAAATGTTCAGGTCCCTTTACGCAAAATGAAAAAACAAAACTCTTTTAGGATTAATTTGTTGTCCCTATGTTTGTCTGTTGGTCCGTTTGTCTAGGCAATTTTTCTGGGTAAAATCAATAAACGCTAATATTTACAGCCCTGTAAAATATACATATTATAACGTTTTTATGGCCTTTTGTTTAACTTTTTCATAAAAATTTTCTCCTTATGAAAATATAGAGATTAACACTTCACATAATATTTTGCATTTGAAAGAAAGCACAGAAAGGAACTGTAGAACAAATAATGTAAAAAATATAAAAACCATATCGTTCTATTCTAAAGGGATTAATAATTTACTGTTTGTTCAATGTGGCGATAGCTTTGTTAATTTTTTTTTTTCTTTGTTACAAAGATAACAAATATTTTCATACAAGGTTTTCCTTAAGGGCTATTTCTCCGAATTTGTAACAAAATATTAAGAAATAATTATAACGGTAAAGTACGTATACAACTTTTAGCTAAGACAATTTATTGTTAAAAGTTTGCTACTCGTATATGCATAAACATATTTTAATGATATTATGGTATCTTCAAAATAATTGGGTTTTCCATAAGCGTGATATCAGATTATTTAAGAAATTTACGGCTGGTATCACGACGACGGATAAGCCAATTATTTTATTACTATTGTAATATATTAATAATGCATACAGCAGACTTTTAACTATAAATTTTCTTAACTAAAGGTTGTATTTTTACTTATTGAAATTGTATTTCTCATCAAGAAGTGCAAGATGAAAAGATATTCAAAATAAGTTAATTGAATTTGTGAAATGGTTTCAGGTCAAAACCGTTTTCCATGAAACGGTAATTGTTTATACTTAGCAAAGTGTGTAAACTTAGTCATCTTAACATGAACGACGCCTGTATTTCTCTCTTTTTTATTTCCAGTATAGATAAAAATATACAAACTTGTTAAACTTTGCGTAAAAACGAGGCAATATTGACGATATCCTGACAGCTATTATGATGGTGTTTTATCAAATTTTGCTTTTTGGGCTGTATAGAGACGTAGTTAGATGTCACTAGAATATACTCATGAAAAAAGATATGAAGAAAATAAGCTGTAGACTTCACATTCGGTTTATACCTATTGTATGAATTTTAAGAAAAATACAGGGGTAAAGGGACCTCTTAAGGAAAACCTTGTATTAAACTATTTGTTACCTTAGTAAAAAATAATTCAAGGAAAAAAATAAACAAAGCTATCGCCACATTGAACAGTAGATAATTAATCCCTTTAGAATAGAACAACATGGTTTTCATATTTTTTACATTATTTGTTCAACAATTCCTTTCTGTGTTGACTTTTAAATGCAAAATATTATCTCAAGTGTTCATCCCTACATTTTCATAGTGAGAAAATTTGTATGAAAAACGTAAAAACCTAAAACATAATATAAATAAAAACGTCAAAAGTATGTTTTTACAGCTCTATATGGTATTATATATGGTATTTATTAATTTTACCCAGAAAAAATTGTCTAGACAAACGGACAGACAGACAAACATAGGGATAACAAATTAATCCTAAAAGAGTTTCATTGTTTTCATTTTGCGTAACAGAACCTTAACATGTACCGACAGGATTATCTACGATCTAATAATTTTGCCATGCACTGTAAATATTTCAAAATAAATTTCTATATTTTAAATGCTTGGCCATTTATCCCAAGTAAGTGTACCTATATAATTTGCAAAAAACTTCACTTATTGGACCTGAAATGGTTAGCCAATACTAGAGGGTAATTTCACGAAAAGGTCATTGACCTTTGTTACAGATCTCAGTAAGTATAAGTAAATTAATTTGGGTTTCAATAACGATCACAAAATTATTCTTTTAGAGTAACATATATTATTTTCCCGCATAAAAGTATGAATTCATTCCAAGTTCATTCAGTTTTGTTGTTATGACTATGGCACGATGTAGCTAAATCACTCATACGCATATTTTGTTGAGTTTTTAACGGCAGGAATATGATGCTCCTCGAAATATTACTTTATAAAATTAATTTCAATGTGTTTTGAAGTAGTTTTGGGAGATATTTATAGCTTGCAAAAAAGGGCACAGGTTCCACGTCTTACGAGCGCCAACGCTAGGCGTAGACTGACAATATCTTGCTGCCGCTGACTACATCAGGGGATTTACGTATTTTTGGAAACAGGGGGTGCTTTTTTTGACCCGAATAACGTGGTATTTGGAAAATGAATAGATATCATTCACACTAATTTTATTAAAAAAAAACCAACAAAATCGCGAAAGCGATACCTGAAACAAAATCGATAAGAAGTGTGCAATAGAGGGTTACAAAAAAATTCATTGACAGTACAAATATGAATCGATTAACGTGGTTTGTGGAAAATGAATACCTTAAAGTTCAACCAAAAACATGTATTTTTTTTATGGCTATACGTAACCTAATTATTGCAACAAAATCATCCGAAAGCTGACATTTTATTTCTGTTTGTAATTTCGTTAATGATATTGTTGATTGAACTTGGAACTTGCACTTGATAGAACTTGGAACAGATAATGAAATCACTTCTACTATCGTACAAATTTAATACTTCTATCACGTGTCACTGAGTATACATAAAGGTTAAATCGGTGATATGAGCGATTTTCTTTTGCAATGTATTAATTTATACGTGTGTAATGTTTTTCCCATTTATTGTTACAATAAATCAATTGCTATCTCTATTCCCTTGGTGAAAAAAGTTACAAATTTTGGAAGTTAAAAACCAAGGTGCACAAACTTGGCTCGTGATAGGCTCGCGATAGGTTCGAGCCTCGTTGATGATCTTCTTTTTTTTCGGAGTTTGTTTCTTGTCTTGTTTTGTTAACGAAACTTTGCAATTTAAAAATATTTCATTTCTGTTTCTATAATTGAGCAGACCTTTAATATTATTCTGGTAAGTAAGAAACGTTTATTTATTTAATTATTATTTATTATATTTATTTTTACATATTAAATATAATAATTATATACTATATTATATGTATTAGTTTATTATAGCGTAAGGAATTTCCCATTTAATCAGTCTATGTAGTACTCTCGTATTTTGTTTCGTAACATTTACACGCTCCCCTGTATAAGGTTAAATAATTTTAAGAATTTCGCTTAGCTCTCATACAAACAATTGTTCATATAGACTAGTACTAACTGTTTTGAGTTTCGCTAACTAATATAATTTCGCCAAATAATAGCAGATATTGCTATTATCAATAAGTGCTGCCTTTGTACACTGTAAAATATTATTAAATATTCTGTTTTATGTTTTTGTGTAAATGAGCTTTAAGCGTACTAAATAAATATAAATAAGTTTTTTTAAAGGGGCAGCACTTTAGCAGCTGTTAAGGCCTTAAATATTGTAAGAAGAAGATTAAAACATACAAATACTTATAAAGACGATATATTTACTTATTTATAATACTACCTACTTAATATTTGGTTCACTAAAATTATTAATGTATGGATTTTTAATAAATTAACTGAAACCTACAGTCACATATTGGTTTTTGAGTGGTTCTTTTCTCGTCAATGTTGCAAATAACGTAAGTAACAAAGCCTGAAAGGATCGCCTGATGTTTCGTTTTAAAACCGATATCCATCTATGATCTTTTTAAAGAATTCGAATAACAATCCTTACATAAACCTCCAGGGCTCTAAGGCATTTTACTGTATAAATGAAAATGTAGTGCCAGCAGGCAACTATTCGTAAAATCGTAGCAGCCAAACGAAAGGAGCTGTCATTGCTACCAAAATTAATGAAGGCGCTTTTTCTTCACGCGAAAAATCTTTCTTTCCGGTTTCGTATGTTAACTTTTCCTTTTTTATCGTATAAGATGGTTGTATAAAGGTCACGCCCCGACGTTATACTAAAATCTATTGTTGTAATTAAATTGAAAGAGGATCGTGTCTGTAATTGACTTTAATTTTTTGTCTGATGTATGTTTTGTTACCACTTCGAAACTAATTGACGGATTTTGATATGGTTTTCTAATATTTTATACCTATAAAATTTTACATCTGTGTAATGTGTTAATAAAATAACATCCAAGCTGAAAACTAACGATAGTAAGTACCCAAAGACTCGAACAAATTTCTCTACGAGATCTCTTCGAAATAACATGACTTCTATTTTACCTAAACGTCGCCGATGTTCATAGAGTTAATAACCTAATATCCAAGCCGAAAATTGTTTATTGGGCACTCTAAATAAAGTGATATTTTTGTTGTGTTAGTTACAAAGACAAATACTACGCGAGCGAAGCAAGCGTTAACTCTGGAATAAACGAATAACTTGCTATGTAAATCGCAACATACAACAAAGTTCCCCAATTCTAAGCCATGTCTGAACACTTAAATACAGCTAAAGCATGTATTTTTTTTTTAGCAAAATAATAGAGGTATTAGTAATAGGGTACAGCTTAATATCTTCGAGTAGAGCCATAAATGCTTATTTATAGAGTACCAAGTGAGGGTAGAGTGATATTGCTTTCCTCTTCCTTTATCGACACTTTTTACGCTTTTAGGTCCATAACGTAACTCTTGGGAGATTATACAGATAGCAGCTGCGTTATAGCAGGAACAGTAACGGGGTTCTTTGATTTATAGGTCTTGCTTTTAGTTGACAAAAAACTACTACAAGATTTAATGCTTCTATGGATTTGTTGTTCGACGGTCTCAACCAATGATCCAGCACTGGTTCAAACCCCGTAGTAGCACATTTTTGTTGGAAAGCACATTTGGCTGTGGGTTCATAATATTAGGTCTTTAAATATGAAATTGCCGTTTTCTATAGAGAATTTGAAGGAAACTCAATTTTCAGAACTAACATTTTTGCATTTGTTTTAGGAATGACAAATCCAATTGTTATTTCTTATGTGTATGAATGAGACAATAGTAAGCTAACAGCGATACGAGTATTAATAAAATTTTTGAAAAGTGTAAGCTGTAAAAAATATTACGAATCTTATCATGGAAATGGATGGCATTTAGGACGAACTGTTTTTGAAGATTTAATTTTTATAATTAAACTGAAAATAAAAACAAAATTGAATGCGTAGATGTAAAACCTTGAAATCAACTTTCAAACAAAAAACAAATCATTGAAATAGCTATTGAATTAAGGGAATTATGAACTCGAGAATCTGTAAGAAAATTTCAGCAATTTCAAAGGTAACCTATTATTATAATTAAGTAATACATAAACAGTAATGTTTTACTTAAATATATTTTATAGTTAAACATAATAATGTTTATGACGACCGTATAAATTTAAAATCTTATCTAACAGTATTATGTTCAAAAAATAATATCCTAGGTACAATTAGGGAAAATTTTGCAGGCCCACTTTTCGCTCCCACAGCAATCTTTATTAGATATAATAGACTTTTTAGAATAGCATTTGCTTTTTTAGAATACTTCGGTAGTAATTTACATCTGTAGTTCTGTAGTTCCTCTCCTGAAAAATATATTTACAGTCACAAGATGATGATAAAGAAACCTAGGATCTAAAAAGGCCGACTTGGGTGAATCATAAAAGGATTTGAAAGTAGGATAGAGTCAGTTTTTTCACGCGTGCAAAAGGGACGGCATTAGAACAGAATCATAACATGATTCATCCAAAGCGGCCTTTTTAGAGGACAAGGTGATTGAAATAATCTCGTCTTTTTTAGATTTCTAGAGGAATTTCAGTTGTAGATATTGCAGCAACGCAGTACCGGTTACCTTTTTACGTAGTCTTTTTGGTGTCCCATTGCAAATATTACTTGCCAATGAACTTTCTTATTGGCCAAAACTCTAGTCTAATCTGCGTCGTATGTATAATCTAATCATAAATAACATGAAACAAAAAAGATTTACCACCCTGTAAGTATAAAGATTAAACTAATAAACCAACTATATTTACTTGATAAAATTGTTTATAAAAGTCCCCAATTTTATTGAGTGACCATTAGTGAAACGTGATCTTGCGAAATGTTGGCAAAAGTGAAATGGTACTTGGTGGTATTGGTGGCAAATTTGGGATTTCTGACAGCGTTGCCACCGAAAGAGAGACTGAGTGATGGACCTTTGAATATTGTGAGTAACGTTACCGTTTTCATAAACTGGACGAATTTTGAACAAACCTTTATACAAACAGTTTAACAAGCCTGTTATTTTAAATATCCAATATTATTATAATTTTTGTATGTTCATTTATTATTTATATTTGTATGTGTATATTTTATAGCTATGTATTCATTTATTTCAGTATGTTCATGTATTTTTATATGTAAGTTTATGTCTTAGATATTTAAGTTTATGTTTTAATCTTGATCTCCCTATTATTTTCTGATTAGTATTTACACCTCCACATGTTATTTTGTTCATCTTTCTGTTAGCTACCAAGGCTTGCCTGGAAGATATTGCTATTTGCAATAATTGCCGCCCTTATACACCAAGTTTAATTGTTTTTTTGGCATTAAGTAATTTGTGTAAAAGTGCAAAAAGTGTTAAAAAAAAAGCCTGGTACAGCACGACAAGACTCAGAGTTTTCGTTCACACTCGGAACACCTGTGACAACCCCTCAGGAATTCATGCCTTAACGATATATATATATATATATATATAAATATATATGTGTAGGTATAGGTACTGTAACATATAGCTAGGCAATATGTTAGGTTTAGGTAAGGTTAGGTCTTATAGTTAGGTTAAAGGACTATTTGTTCGTGTTTAACTGGCAATCGATAACCTTTATGGTTCGACATACGTCGTATTGACTGATTTATTTCGTGTTTTCCAAAAATAAATACAGATCAAGTACCTATAAAAGATCTTTCAAACAAAACACGAGCAAGATTCCTTCTAGAGTCCTTCTAGAGAAATAAAGTACCTCCAACACGACAAGCGAGTATTCTACGAAGCTCAGAGCTCCTCTACCTTAATTCATGCATATGTTAATCAGTGAGAAAAAGTGATATAAGAATAAAACAATGACTCAAAATATAACACTTCGTCTTATTCAAGAAGAATCCCGCTAGATCCCGCAACGAGCAAGCTGCTCGTTGCGGTACATACAGAGCAAATATGTATGTCGCAGGCAAAAAGTAAAATTCGTCAGTTTACAAAAGGCGTCGTCCTAGTAATATTGTAGAATTCTGTATTCTAAAATTTGCCCAGGTACTCGTATATCATAACTGTTAGAACTATTGAGGATTGCCTTGCTTCGCTCGGCTACCATTGCAATATGTATTTACATGTAAGCCTAACACGCTCCGCTCCGCTCCGCTTGTCGTCGCACCTATTTCGACTTTTCGGTGATTGACATTTTCGGCATGTTAGAAAATGACAAACCATTTTACAATTTGCCTTTGGCAAATCACAAAACAGCAAGCGTTTTACAAATAGTAAATTGCAAAATAGCGAGCGTTTAGAAACTGACGACGCCGTTTGTAAACTGCCCCATGCATACATACATAAATATATACAGCTAGGAAGACTAAAGTAATAATTATACGAACAAATCAATCCATCCATCAGCCTAGTTCGTCCACTGCTGGACATAAGCCTTTCCAGGACTTTGCCACTCCCAGCGGTCATCCTGGAAGAATTACCTATACTCACACACGCTGGGCGGGCGGGTTGGTGAGCGCGGTGCCGGAACCCTCGCACCAGTGACGCCGCTGCCCGTCACCAGTCTGTTCCATATAAGGCCCGACTATTAGGGATTGATATACCGCCATCCATCGGTCCCAGGCATGGTGGGCCTCCTGGTTTTTTGCCTGTGAGCTGTCCTCTTACTCTCCCCCGAATTACTTCGAGGGGGTCTCCAAGTAAGATGGTGGTACCTCCACAGTCGAGCCCGGCATCAGCTCTACCAGCTTGTAACAAACCGAACAAATAATTTACTACTAAAAGATTCGTGGTTTAGACTGATAAATTAATGGTTACGTATATTATTTTTGTTCATTATTTTATTATTAATTATATTACTTGTTGAAAGAAAGAAAGAAAGAAAAGAAAGAAAGACATTTATTCGGTGAAGAGTGAAAAACACAAGACAGTAACACAGATAATTATACATTAACGCTTATAACTAACGTGAAGACACAAAAAAAAAGAAAATTACAAATAAGAGCATATATACATTATCGTGCATTCATCTCCACCGAAAAGGCCGCAACTCAGCATGTTGCTGTGCCGAGATAATACATATCCACAGAAATATATATACCCCGACACAGCGCTGGTATTCTGTTACGGCCAGTGCGAGTGACTTGCGGTAGCAAATGTACAGTTTCTTGCCACTAATAAAGTATATACAAGTATCTCTATACAGCTTCTAATGTTAATAACATAACAATGACAACCTACTAATCAATATACAAAACTATATACACAAAAAGTATAACTATAACTTTTTTTAAATTAAAAATAATGCGCAAACATTTTGTTGAAGGAAATTCCAAAAAACATAATAGCATGAGAGCACACTGGGATTAATATACAACATGAAAAAGTGAAAGCAAGTTAATTTGACTACAGGTAGAATAAGGACTGATTCCTTTGCCCATCTAGCAGATATTTTTTGTATTTGAATTTGAACGTGGTAACTAATTTCAGATCACGTAACGGTGGAGGAAGGTTGTTGCCTTACTTGTCATTTGTAAAAATGGGTGTTATATATTTCAAGAAACGTTAACAAAACCACGTGGTTTTTAAGTGAAGCGTACATAGTTCAAATAGCCATTCAAGTCTTTAACTATCTAGTCCTCTCGACTTAGTTAAAGTTTGTACTGGTAGACCTAAATATGGAATATGTTGACAGGATCAACAAATCGAGTTAGAAGGTTACACTGTGGAGACCCACCACGTGATCACAGAAGATGGATACATACTGGAAATGCATAGGATCCCGTATGGCAAAGGGCAGGGGGCATCTAGTGTGTCCAGGACGCCGGTCCTCTTGATGCATGGTTTGGCTAGTCGATCGACCGCTTACGTCAATCTTGGTTCGGAACTTGCTATTGGTAAGTGATTGTAACTGCTACCAAGAAATTAATATTTTTACATCAGCAACGATTAAGTTCATTTCTATGTTATACTTTTTATTCATTTTTATGGCATGAAAGTTCATTAAAACATGAAAATAAGTTTTATTCACACAAATAATTGCAAACACCGCGACAACGCGCCATTTTTAGGGTACTACCTAAAAGGTACAAAAGGAACCTTTATGTCATAAATTTAGCACCGTTAAAGATAAAAACATTAAATTTGGCACAAAAATAGCATTAATTTGTCCACATATCAGAGTATAAAAAAAATATGAAAAATTTGAAATTGTTCAAAGTATTTCCTAAACAAAAGTGAGAAAAATAAAAAAATATTATCCTAATAGCACAATATGTAGAAAATTGAAAAATAAAGTGAAAAAAAAAATAATCTTGAAAATATACTCCACCTGGGTATCTTTGTATGGGACGCGAGCGCAGTGCCTTTGATTAACCACTCGTAGAAAATATTGTATTTACGATAGAACGTTGTATTTTTTTTTTTGTTAGAAAGATAATGGAATAGGCAATGATAAATAGGAATAAAAGTATAGTAAAACGGAGACATTATTTTGAAAAAAATATGATTACTGAAAAAAAAAGACGGAAAAATTAAAGAAATAATCTTTTAGGATATTATTTTTATGGTAATGGTAGTTGATTATGTTTTGTTTTTGATTTAGTATGGAACGTCTATTCTTAAGGATTAAAACAGTTTTATTTCATTGCATTACTCGCGATAGATCAAAAGTTATGATATAATTTATACATAGTCTCCATGGTAGGCAAAAAAAAATTTAAAACGAAAATTTATAAAACAAAGATTTTCAAAAAAAAAAAACATTTTTTTGTCGATAAAATAATGTCTAGTTTCACCCCTTTTCGGATGTACACTTGTACGAGGGACACACTGTATAAAAAAAGTAAAATAAATAAAAAATATATTTTATAAAAATACAATATGGGTATCAAATTGTAGGCATTAAAAAGTTAATTGTAAAAATATATACTTTGGCTATATTTAATTGCATCTATTTCTAGAAATCCTTGAAAAACCATAAAAAATTGTATGTCCCCCCGTTATCTCCAAAACTGGTGGACCAATAAATATGAAAAAAATCATGGTAATATGTGTTTACGTAAAGGTTACAGGAAAAATAAAGCGGTTGAGAAATTCACGAAAAACTGACAAAATTAAATTTATCATCCACAATACGGAACCCTGTACGCGAGGCTGACTCGCACTTGGCCAGTTTTATTTCACAAAGTTTTGGACATTTAAGAGTCTTTTGTTAGGCGTCAGAACAATTTTACATCTGATTTAATAAAAAACGAGCTCCATGATTAACAATTGGTAAAATTCAAAAACAAACAGAACATCGTAGTAAAAGCAACTATTTGAGAAAACGAAATACTACATGATTATTTAAAAGGAGGTTAGCAAAAATAGAATTATATTCAAGTAAAAATGTCTATTAGACTCCAATTTACTAAACGTTTTATTTATCGGAGAGGCCTCTTAGTTTCTTCAATATTTTTTGAGATTGATTACAAATTAAGCGCACTAATCGCCTTAACTTGCAGCTTGCGCCGCCGCTATCGAATCAAATCCAGTGTTCCTATCATTGATCGATGAGTTTTAGAATAGATTTTCGCAAATATTCGCTTTCAAATAATGTATTTAATAATGAATAAAAAACAAATAAGTTCTCTTTAATATTAATTTCAGTAAAAACGTGACGCATAAACCACGTCACTGCGTGTTCGGTCCGTCAACGTATTTTGAGCAGCGATCTGGCCGCACCTTTACCAGCCACAACTGTTGTAAAACATGTACAATGTCATTCAAAGGGACAATTTGAGAAAGGGACGTTTTGAGAAGGGGACAATCTGAGAAAGGGACATTTTGAGAAAGGGACAATTTGAGAAAGGGACGTTTTGAGAAAGGGACAATTTTTGTCGAAGGGACATTTTGCGAACGGGACATTGTCCGCCTAAATGAAAATAACAAAGGGTTACCAAACTCAACGATAAGATTGACAGAGTAAATTGAAATGAATTTTGTATGGATATTGTCAACACTATTTCCATGCCTAAAAAATATATCAGTTTTATAACGAACCAGTAACTCCAATCAAAAGGAGCAAAATGAACTACAGCTTGTGACATTTTCTGCAAATTGAGCTATATTCAAACGCGGCAATTTATTTCTGTCGACCTCACTTTCAACTGTAAAATCAGCTGAAAATAATTGTGAATTTCGCTTTTCACACACACAGGATACAATTTGGCTGATGCTGGATATGACGTCTGGATGGGAAACGCTCGAGGAAATAAAAACTCTCGTTTCCACGTCACCCTGGACCCGGATCACAGCACGGAAACGCTCGAGTTCTTCGACTTCACGTGGGAGCAAATAGGAATGATTGACATGCCAACAATGATAGACTATATCCTGGAGGTGACTGGTCAAGAGAAGCTTCACTACATTGGTCATTCGCAAGGAGGGACAGTGTTCTTGGTGTTGAACTCAATGCGTCCAGAGTACAACGAGAAGTTCCTCTCGGCTCATTTGCTAGCTGGTGTGGGATACATGCAGCATTTCCCTGATGAACTTTTGAGTGATATAGCCCAGCAGACTGATATTATTTATGTAAGTTTCCATGTATAAGTTTCCAGACGTAACAGGCTTTGTTTATTTGTAAAACTTGGTGAGTTTTAGTATTGGCGTCCAATCCAATAAAAATGTGTTAAATTTGTTTGATTAAATCTTTGTTTTTAAGACACAAATCAAGATTTCGATGATATTATAATGATGCATCATAATTTATAACGCATCATTACCAGGACTCGCTGGAAGATCGGCGCACGCGACACACGAATGATGAGTCATAATCGCATCTAAAAAGCTCCACAGAGAATTTTAATTGACATAATTCACATTCTGGAAAATCCCATGACCTAGTCCATTAATATTTTTGTGTTTTTATTCATATTTTCAGGCTTTGGCATTAGAAATGGAATTTGTCGAGTTATTCCCTCCAAACTTCACGCTACCTGACTGGCTTGATGATGGTGAATTACCTGAGGGGTTCCCATTCCCCAGAAGTGCTTACGATTGCTTCAGAACCACAAGTTATGATGCAATGTGTGACGTCATAGGTCTACGAAACAATACAGGAATAGATTTAGGGGATTTCGATGTAAGTAGTATATTATTGTCTCTTTTGACTTTAAGCAAAGTGCTGAACTAAATAGTCAATAGTACTTAGGTATAAGTTATATTTTTTGGGGTCCGAACAAAAGGGCCAAAAATCACTTCTTCACTTCAAATTCACTTCAAATCCGTCCATCCCTATTTATTTATTTTCAATGCAAGTACTCGTAAAGGCCCACTTTTTATGCATCAGAACCGAACAGATAGTCGATTATTTTGCCCTAGGGCTTTATTATCATATTTTTTTTATTTATTTGCAACGGTTGGCTAACTTGCAGCCTTTTCTGTGTACCACAGATGTTATACTTTTTTTTCCACTGTTTAACGGCTCTGGATACAGTCCTTTTGAGCCAATCATAATTTAAAGTTCACAAGATTATATTTGTTTTCATTTCCTCACACTATGCATTGAAAATCGTAGTATGATACACAGGCGTAAAAGCAATAAATTACTCGATTACGTTTAAAACACTCGCTACGCTCGTGTTTTAAATCTTCCTCGTAATTTATTCTTTTTCGCCCTTGTAGCATAAACTATTATTATTTAATTTATTTAGCGTACACAACAGGTTACAATAAAAAATATGACAATAGATAATTACAAAGGTTAGGAGCTAGACTGTCACACAAAAACGCGCACGCACAGCGTGCTGACTATTATTAAAAAGAAGAAAATTATACAGAATAGCCGTTCTCGAGACCAAAAAAATTTTTGTTTCTCCTCAGATTTTTTCTTCTTTCCTACTTTTCTTAAAGCTGGAATGCAAAATAAAAGTAACATGTTTGTTAATAGTACAACACAGCTTTAGGAAAAATAAGAAAAAAATAAAATCAGAAGAGAAAAAAGAACAATTTTTTCGGAGGGCTCTTAGGCAAACTTTATCAGGACAACCTAATCCGAGCCCCTAAGGTACCTCATACCAAATTTGGTGCTTTTGTCCGCCCGGTAACGATCACTTTCAAATACAGCTCTAAGCCAATTGACTAAGTATTAATTTACAACACTGATCTGATAACAGTTTATCGTTTGACATTCTACACGCCTCATAAACAATAGTAGATTATTAACCAAGGGCTGTATGACATCAATTGCATACGAGGTTTTTGGCGCCTGAGCGAAGCGAAGGCGCTAATTAACCCGAGTATGCAATTGATGCTTACGCCCGAGATAAATACTCTGCTTTACATATCGATTGTGAGGTAAGTAAACAACAAGACAGCAGGTTTCAATGAACATTTATTGAGAAGAAAAAAATGTGTATTTAATTAAAATTAATAGTAAAATTATTACAATTTGTAAGAGATATGGTCACGTTCTTTTTAGGAATATTTATAGTTTGAGTATGAGTTTCTGATGATAAGACTTGAGTTTGAGTGACTTGAGGTTCTTGCATCGTAAATGGCGGCAGTTGACTGGTACTATTTTCTTCATTAAAAAATGGCTCAGATGATGTGCTTTGACGTGGTGATTTCAAGTTTATATTTTCTGTTATTTTAGAAGTAATTTTGCTTTTGTTTGCCACCGAATCTTCGATATAACCTTCGGCCACTTTGCTGGACTTCCAGCCGCCGTGCCTTTTTAACAGAGTGAGGTTGGCTCCCGAATCAGCCAATAGAGTCGCTGATGTTCTGCGAAAGCAATGCCCGGTGTATAACTCTACGTTACTCAGTTTTAAATATGTGGCTATTTGCTTTGGCATGCCTGTAAATTTATTTTTTCCTATTACTTGTCTGTGGCATTTTCCTTTACTGTAATTAAGAAAAAAACGATTTGTATCCACGTTTTCAGGCCGAAGAGCTTGATATTTTTCAACATAATTTGCAAATTCTAATTTGCAAAAGACCGGTCAATTTTAGTTTTCGTGTTAGGCAGTTTTATGAGTAGTAATTTGTTATGTTTTTCTACATTTTCTATTGTCAAGTTTGTCAATTCCACGGTTCTGCAGGCTCCCGATATCCCAAAAATTAGAACAACCTGTAAAAAAGACATAAGTTGTATTAAAGGCACCAAATTCGCATAGTATTTTTGTGAAATATTTTGGTAACTTATTAAAAAGGGCAAGTAAATACGTAGGTACCTTTATTGCTAAATAAATTTCATCCGGAGCTTCATTTAAGACTTTCTGTACTTCTTCTGCAGTAAATACCTTCGATTTCTTGCTTTTAAAGCCGTCAGACTGCCTTTTCAAGAAAGCAGTAAGTTTAGAAAAATCTTTCAAATTCACGTCATGTTTTGTCATCATTGTAGATTTTAGCATGGAATAAAAGCACCATAAACTGGAAGGTTGTAGCCTCTTAGATAATTCATCAAAATATGATATAAAAACACTTTCAGAAAGAGATTTCACTTTTTTTTCTGACCGCCATTTCATAAATTCGTCGTATGCCTTTACATATCTTTCTTTCGAGTTCGGCGGTAATATATTTTCGACAACTGTTTTTGCCCTTTCTTTAATAAAATCGGGCGTTAGATCTATGTCTTCGTCACTAGACATGTTTAAAACTTTTGAAAAAGAACTCAAACAAGAAAATTAATTACTTTCGCGATGCTTTCGCGCCTACTAGTAGACTGCCTTTTTTTTTTCACGCACGCAAGCGCGTCAAATCTTGCTGGCCAGTTTGATTTTTAAATCGATTCCATCTAACATACGATGTGGAAACAAATAGTTCCATATTTAAAATAAAATCTTTATAAAATCAATTGTCTAGATTCCGATTCGAGTAATTAATCGATACCGAGAAAAAAAATATTAACTTTTTAAAAATATTCTTCGTGCAGTATGAGTATGACAGTTCTTTTTTCAAATTCCAAAACCTATGCTGTAATGATAGTCATACACCCCGGCATTCAGGGGTGTAAGGGTGTACTTACAGAGCAAGAGATATGTAAAATAATAAAAAACGTATGTATATAATAAATAGTTACTTATATTTTGTAAATAAAACATTTAGTATCTATCAGATTGAAAAAAATATTAATACCTAATTAAGAATGATAGAAAACATTAGTTTACATGTCAAATTAATACTTAATCAGCAATTTAATTTTGAAATCATTAAAGGTTTTTTTTTTTCGTCATTTTAACTCAATTAACCCACCGTTTTTTGGTAAATACTTTGCGCAAAAAAATCGAGAATTCGCTCTCAAAGTTTCTAGTTTTCGTCTGGACCTTAAGAGCCCTCTAGCAGGTGAATTGTACAAAACCCGCCTTTTTGTAATTCATTAAAACTGAACACTTAAATTCAAAATTTGCTGTATTATTATCCAACAAAACCTTCATAACTATGTATTGTGTATACTGTCATCGCAAAGTTTCTATTGGTTGCTGTGAATTAGAATTGTAATAAATAATAATAGTAATAATAATAATAACAAACACTTTATTGCACACAAAAATTTGGCAAAGGTGGACTTATTTCTGAAAGAAATAAATTAAGTTAAACTTTAAAATTCTAATTCACAGAAGCCAATGGAAACTTTGTGATGACAATATACACAATATAAGGTATTAAGGTTTTGTAAGATAATAAAAGAGCAATTTTGAATTCAAGTGTTCAGTTTTGATTAAAAAGGCGGGTTGTTTATAATCCACCTGCTAGAAGGCTCTTAAAACTTAAGACCACCTGTGCAGTCTAGAGGTTAAAACGTTTCGACCATTTATCCATAATGTCGCGGATTTCAATTCCATAGGGCACATTTGACTTGCATTATTGACTGTTAGTCAATACTCGGTAACATCTCTGATATCTCTTGGGGACTAATATCATGGTGATATATTTTTATTATTTTTAAAAGTAAATTCTTGTCACTTCAGATTGAGGAACTCGTCGCAAGTGCGGGAGGAGCGGCAGTGAAGCAGTTTGCTCACTACGGCCAAAACATCAGGGATAAGCAATTCAGAAGGTGGAACTTTGGCACTGCTGGCAATCTAGAAGCATACGGCACCGAAGAACCTCCACTATACGACATCAGCCTCATTACTGTGAATGTGACGATGCATTACACTGTAGCCGATAACCTTCTTGATGAACAGGACGTGCTAGATATGGCCAGGGATATGCCAAACACTTTAGTCAGGAGAGTGGCCCGAGATAATTTTGGTCACAGTGATTTTGTATCGGCCAACGATGCTAAGGCACTAGTCACAAACTTCATCATCAGTCAGATGGATTTAGTTGAGGCAGCGTAAGTATTTATCCCACTTTTTAGGCATTACAACGCAGTTGCTTATTGATAAGTGATATTGTACAATTAATGATTATTTAAATGCTAATTCTTTCCTTTAACATGTGTAATATAATCATCTAGAATTGTAAATATGATTTTCATAATGTTTTATAAATGTCTAATGTTTGTTTAATGAGCATGTTTAATATTTGTATGCTATACTTTAAGGCGTATGACCACGCTAAATAAGCAACACGATGTGTGTCGGTACAAATATCAACGGCAACGACATTGAAATAATGTTCGTTTCAGCGTGCCTTGAAAAGTGGCTGTTACAACAACCACTGCGTCTCCGGCTAGCGCAAAATAGGAGAAAATAATACTTTTCACATGGACGCCATGAACGGAAAAAGAAATTTGTATATTCTAAGTTCAATTAAATTCAATCCAATTGTCTAAATAAATAAAAAATTCTTTTTTTTTTACAGGCGACTGGAAGTTCAAACAGACTCATCGAGCATTGCATCTCTTAGTATATTTTTACAGTTATTTATTGTTATTTCTAGTTTACATTTATTAAATTAATCTAACTTTACCTTTATTTGTCCCTTTATTACATTAAATGCAGCAGCTTCACCCACTTAGAAATTATTTTATGCCAATTCCCAAAGGAACTTTATAAGTTGAAAACGTTAAATCAAAATGCATAATTTTAAAAATTATTTTGCGAAAAAACATATAATTTAAATTATGTAAATGGATAGGTATATTTAATTGAAACCACATAGTCTAGTGATCAAATCAGAGGTCGGAATTAGGTAGTGTGTTTTATTTACTTGTGCTATGTTGATTTTAGTATGGATATTCACGGGATCAGAAATCTAACCGGGTTTTGTAATATTATATTGTTATATTCATCGGCTGATCCATATTAATTAATTATCGTACCTTATTTATAATAGTAGTTTATGCTACAAGGGCGCAAAGGAATAAATTAATTTATTAATTTATTAATTTATTAATTTGTTGCTCTAACGCCCGTTCAATGCATAGTGTGAGGAAATATAACAAATATAATCTTGTGAACTTTAAATTATAATTGGCTCAAAAGGACTAGGTATCCAGAGCCGTTAAACAGTGGAAAAAAAGTATGACATTTATGGTACACAGGAAAGGCTGCAGGTTAGCCAACCATTATAAATAAATTAAAAAAAGTAATAATAATAAAGCCCTAGGGCAAAATAATCGACTTTCTGTTCGGTTTTGATGCATAAAAAGTGGGCCTTTACGAGCACATGCATTGAAAAATGTATTTTCACACCACCTGCTCGACAATGTCTAATTACATATCATGGAACCTCAACGTAAAGTAACGCATTATATCTCAAGGGATATAAAGTTATATGAAAATCCCTAGGGATTAAAGTGATTTAAATTTGGAACGTCAAATTCGTGTGGAAACTCGTGGAAAACAAATGCCCATATGGGATTGTAAAGAGGTTTGTTCGAAAATCGAACTGGCCACCATAAGCAGAATTCAACAAAAAGAAAAAAAGCGTTTACAAAGAATGTGAAACAAAAGACGGTGTTTGGTGCTGTGATTGTCAGTGAATTTTAATGAATTATTAATGTTGATAAAAAATGTCGAGCTTTTTTTTGTCTCGCAGAAGGTGTGAAAAGTAGAGTATGCTCCTCTGGAATAAAGCCTGTCTTTGTCTTGGGCAGCTTGAACCCCTCGCTTTACTCAGGACTCTATATAACTCCCTCGCTACGCTCAGGAGTTAACTCTAGAGTCCCTCGTTACGCTCAGGGTTCAATATGCCGCCCGTGACGTAAGACACTACTTTATTCCCTTAGTGCATAATCTACTATAATGTTATTATCGATGGTGTCTGCTACTACATACAAAGAAGGAAATAGTGACTATTTTTTTATGTATTTGCCCATATTATTATTTTATTATATAAAACTATTATTTATACATTATTTAGTTATATTGTTTTTTATTTTACATTAAAACCGACCTGTAATAAGTGTACCTGATGTATACCTACATTACATAAATAAATATATTTCATTTAATTTAATTTCTCTTGAACCTATTTTTTTTATTTTCCCATTTATGTTTATTTGGGAACGTTGTTCAGTATGATCAGTAGATAAATTCAAAGATAACTGTCCATTTATACCCTGTATAACGTACTACGTTAAGGGGGTATGTCGTCAAAATCGACACTTTTTGAAGTTATTTATCTGCTGTTCAAACCAAGTTCTAAGTTAAATAAATTAGTACAACAATTTTAGGACTTGTTTCTAGATTCTGGACTATGAGAAACGCGATTGGAGGAATTTCACTCGATAGAAATAATTAATGAAATGAGGTCTAAATTAACACTTTTTTTGATATTCTGACAAATCGTGATAGCATACAGACTTCAAAAATATTTATTTAGATGGGTTTAAACAATACCTAAATTACTGTTTATGGAAATTTCCATAGCTATTTTAGTTGATTTTGTATTAATTTAAAACCAACTTTTTGTCAGTTTTCCCCGATTCCGTCCCTCTCGCACTGCGTGTCTTTCCGCTTGGAGTAACGGGGACCTTTGCACGGACGATATATCACCTTCTGCGGTGAACGTGAACAATGTAAGGAGACATAACACTGAGCAATAGGTTAGTGTTAATGGCATTATCACGACTTCATCAAGAGCTGTCGTAAACAGAACTAGTGTACCTTGAGAATGTAAACTTGTTCACCAATAACGATAAAGATTTGACTAAGTTAATAGGGGCGTAACAGACCCATTCAAGGATCATCGATGTTTTTTGGTGAAAGTTTTTGAGTTATACGAGAATCAAAGAAATTGTGAGCATAATAGTAGATTGTATCACAAGGGAGCAAAATAATATTTTTAATACAGTTGCTCAAAAAGTGGCGTATTGCAGGGACGTATAGCGTTCGGGATGTGGGCTATTACATACTCGAGCTTTTTCTTTACCTTTGCCGAACTCGTGCGTTCTTTTTCCCAACTGTCAAAATAATGTCTATTAAAAAGAAAAAACCAACCACGAAGTTTTTACAAAAAAAAATTCATAGAAGTTTTTATAATTCATGCAAATATTTCTAAAAAGAAGGTACTAATTTGTTTCAATATCAAATTTAATGATTTGATTCAATGAGTTAGGTTAGGTTTCATTTCATTTCATCTCATTAAATTTCATTTTCATTTCATATCAATAAAAAAATTCTACTGAAGACTTGGCTGTATGGGCAAAGTTCCCTTTGCCTACTCAGAATGGGTGAAGAAAACAAAAAAAATCTCTGCTTATATTCTTTTGCGGTTGGCGCCATTTTCCAAAAATTTTCTTTGCGGGTTTAGTTGTTTGTTGCACAAAATGAGAAATTTCGATGATATTTTATTTGAATTAACACCACCGGAACTCAGTATAATTGCACAAAATGCTTCGGAGAACATTTTACCGGAAAAGTCAAAAATAGTATATTTCATTACGAGTGCGGAAAGCCTGTCATTGCAAAGAGTTCCGACAAATGTCTACCCGAGCCGAGGCGCAGCCGAAGGTGAGGGTTGACAGTCGGAACAAGTTGCAATGACGGTTCCGCACGTGGACTGAACAACTATTTTTAATACAGTTGCGAAAAAATGAAGCAATTTAATAAAATAATAAAAACACAACAAACTCAACTAACTAATACTCCACGCAATAATATACTATTTCATTACGAGTGCGGAAAGCCTGTCATTGCAAAGAGTTCCGACAAATGTCTACCCGAGCCGAGGCGCAGCCGAAGGTGAGGGTTGACAGTCGGAACAAGTTGCAATGACGGTTCCGCACGTGTACTGAACAACTATTTTTAATACAGTTGCGAAAAAATGAAGCAATTTAATAAAATAATAAAAACACAACAAACTCAACTAACTAATACTCCACGCAATAAATTCTTCGTATGTAGATATGTAGCGACTTTTTGACTTTTCCGGTAAAATGTTCTCCGAAGCATTTTGTGCAATTATACTGAGTTCCGGTGGTGTTAATTCAAATAAAATATCGTTGAAATTACTCATTTTGTGCAACAGACAACTAAACCCGCAAAGAAATTTTTTGGAAAATGGCGCCAAGCCAACCGTAAAAGAATATAAGCAGAGTTTTTTTTTGTTTTCTTCACCCATTCTGGGTAGGCAAAGGGAACTATGCCCATACAGCCAAGTCTTCAGCAGAATTTTTTTATTGATATGAAATGAAAAAGAAATTTAATGAGATGAAATGAAATGATACCTAACCTAACTCGTTGAATCAAATCATTAAATCTGATATTGAAACAAATTAGTAGCTTCTTTTTAGAAATATTTGCATGAATCATAAAAACTTCTATGAATTTTTTTTAGTAAAAACTTCGTGGTTGTTTTTTTCTTTTTAATAGACATTATTTTGACAGTTGGGAAAGAGAACGCACGAGTTCGGAAAAGGTAAAGAAAAAGTATGTAATAGCCCACATCCCGAACGCTATACGTCCCTGCAATACGCCACTTGTTCACGCTATACCAGCGTGACGTCAGAATGATATGTGCATGACTAATATCGCGGCGCTACGCTGGCGCCACCTGGCGACACAATGGACTCGCGTGCTGCCAACCCGCGGTTCACTCGCTCTGTTCGGATCGACGAGCCTCTCTAGGCGCACGCGCGCGCGCCCGCGCAGCCGACAGCTCTTAACAATAGACATTCGCGTCAGCACAAACAATATCGCGTACCTAAAGTGTAGTGTTAATACAAGTGCTGTGTACATCACTCAAACCAGGACATTCAATACATCCCTGCACAGACGCCAGCTCAACTAGCCAACAAGAAGGCTCAGCACGTCACCGCATCTCCTGTCGGCCCATCGAGAACAACATTCCAACAAAGGTCAGTTTACCCACAATCTTTTTCTTATCCTGTCTGCTCTCCCACTCAAATTCCATCAGCCCTGCATCCTGTAGCCAGCGGCTACATTTTTGGTCCTTCGAGCCGGATCGAATTCTGGTCCTTACAGTCCATTTTCACATTTTTGGCCCCCGTCGATTTATTACAGTCCATTTTCAATCCAGGAAAATTTTTGGTTTATATCACCCCCCGACTATTCCCCGCCGGCCCATAACTTTGTTTTGAACCAGCCCCCGTCGATTTACTACAGTCCATTTTCACCCGGTTACATATTTTGCCCCCTTTCCCGGCAAAAAATATTTTGTGGTTTCGAATACCTATCGCGGGTAGATAATTAGAACCGCCGCCTGGAACATTCCATTTATCGGTTAGAACCGACCCCCCCACGCCCCTTTACAGAATAACTCATTTTCATCGCGGTTGTAATTATTATTCGGCTCAGATAACATAAGTATATTCATTCAGCCCAATTGTTTATTACAGTCCACTATACTTCTTTATTAAACCCAAATTTTACGAGATTTTGCGAGATATTTTTTCGGTGCGAGTATTTGCTTTATTTCGTGCACATACGTAAAACCCACGTATACATAAGTTATTACGTAACGAACGTTTACGTTTACGAATTATTACGTTACCAAAGCTTGATCTGCATCATATGATTGTCCGCTCATTTAGATCCGATTTCTGCCAGGTAAACACATTCTTTGTTTGTTTTCGCTCTCAAAGCAGTAGGTAGATATTTTATTCTATAAATAGAATTTTCGACGACTGATGTTGTTGTTGTAAAGGTACATTCGTGTAAACAAGAGCCAACGCGTATTGTCGGCACGTGATTTCAAGGCAAATAACATAAAAGTGAACAGGTTCATCAGCCCTTTTCGATATTTTTGTGTTGCGGTAATCTCACGTCGCAGTAATATATTGCCGGACCGTTTATTTGTGTTATTGTCTGCTTTTTTTACCCGGGTATAGCACAAATATAGTAAACAATTTTTTTTTTTTTTCTCTTCTCATCTCTGATCTTATTGTTAATGGTACACATATAGGGTGTTCCACGTTGGTACAGCTCATATACAGGTTGTTTTTTAAAAAAAAAATATTTTTTCTCTCTCTTTCGTGTTTATTTTCCGTGTTCCGTTTGAACATGGCTTTTGTTATTTCGGCCCGCGCAAGTTACAAGCTATCCGCACGTTGGAGTTGGTAGCGCTCAAGTTTTTAATAACTCATTTTCACATATAGTCACACTCATCACACATTCAATCAGCACATACACACTCAACTCATTTTCACTCACACATTCAATCAGCATATACACACTCAACTCATTTTCACTCACACATTCAATCAGCACATACACACTCAGCTCATTTTCACTCACACATTCAATCAGCACATATAGACACACTCAGCTCATTTTCACTCACACATTCACTCATCAGATACACATTCAGCTCATTTTCACTCAATGAAACCAGCACTCAACGCACTCAGCACACTTATCACACACACACTCATCACATACACACTCATTTCATTTTCACTCAATGACTTCAACTCCAACAGAGAATTCTTGTAACCCCGCACAACGTGTAGTGAACGCCACTAACACACCAATTTTGTTGCCAACCGTATCACTTGAAATAGCAGACGTACATTCACTCAATCACACTCAATTTCACTCAGCACGAGCCCTGTTAGGTTTTATCTCACGTCGCGGTACTCCAGTTCTCATTCGCTCAGACTGCGGCACAAACAATGATGCAATCACTCACAAGCTCGCGAATCAGCACATAACTTGGTTCGGCGCTCTGCACGAAATAATACTCAACTCAAGACCCCTCTGCCCGATTTCATCCGACCCTACGGACTTTGAACCTCTCACGGCCGGACATTTCATTATTGGTCGTCCGCTCACCGCTCTACCTGAGCAGTCTTTTGACGACAGACCCATATCTGCTCTTAAACGGTTTCAACTCATTCAAGCGCTCTCTCAGCGCTTTTGGACTCTCTGGTCCAGATCCTACCTCCATACCCTGCAAACCCGCTCCAAATGGCTCTCCCCTTCTTCCCCTCCTCAAGTGGGTGAACTGGTCCTCATCAAAGAGGATGACCTGCCTCCGCTCCAATGGAAGTTGGGGAGAATTCTCCGCACAATGCCTGGCAAGGATGGAGTGATCCAAGTTGTGGATCTGGACACAGCTCATGGAAATCTGCGACGACCTGTGTTCAAGATAGCCAGGCTGCCGCTGGATTCAGCTCAAGAGGAGCCGCAGCCCCGGCCCCCCCAGGATGTTCACGCTATACCAGCGTGACGTCAGAATGATATGTGCATGACTAATATCGCGGCGCTACGCTGGCGCCACCTGGCGACACAATGGACTCGCGTGCTGCCAACCCGCGGTTCACTCGCTCTGTTCGGATCGACGAGCCTCTCTAGGCGCACGCGCGCGCGCCCGCGCAGCCGACAGCTCTTAACAATAGACATTCGCGTCAGCACAAACAATATCGCGTACCTAAAGTGTAGTGTTAATACAAGTGCTGTGTACATCACTCAAACCAGGACATTCAATACATCCCTGCACAGACGCCAGCTCAACTAGCCAACAAGAAGGCTCAGCACGTCACCGCATCTCCTGTCGGCCCATCGAGAACAACATTCCAACAAAGGTCAGTTTACCCACAATCTTTTTCTTATCCTGTCTGCTCTCCCACTCAAATTCCATCAGCCCTGCATCCTGTAGCCAGCGGCTACACCACTTTTTGAGCAACTGTATTAAAAAATACTATTTTACGTCAAGGGCGCTGCGCTCAGGATTCAAAATACATCGCCCGAGGAAAAATAATTTTGCGGCCGTGTGTGACACTTTACTTTTCATCCCATCTATGAGGAAAAGAAATAAAAGGCGGTATTAGATACAAATCTAGAACTTATTTATTAACACAATGATATTCGGAAAAGAATTATTTCTTTGAAATAGGCAAATTTTTGGAAATAGGCCAAGTAAACAGATTCCGAAAAAGTCTTCGCTCCGTTTGCATTTTGCCATATGAGGAAATTATCATACGCTTTCAAATATTTTTCTCGTGTTTTACATGGTACTCGTAATAGGTTCTCTATCACATTAAATGCGTCTCTTCTTATATTTTCGGGTGTTAATGTAACACTTTCACTATCTGACCACCCCATTTTTGTTTAATTATATTAAAATTTAAATTATGCTATGAATGTTATTCGTACCGAGCACGTAGTTCGCGCGTTAACGTTAATCATATCATTTTTTTTTAATACAGCCGGCCGCGCTGCCCAGATAACCGGCCAGTAACTTTTTTATACAATATTTTCGTTCGAACTCTTTGGTCACGAAACACTATAAGGAACAACATTCATGTTCCAAATTCAAAACTCATTATTGCCCTTTGAAAGTCTCTTGCAGAAAAGACCTACTTTGTTCGCACTTATTGAAGATCCAATCATCGTTTTTCGAATAGATGGGATGAAAAAGTTATTCGTATGCCACGTACGTGGGATCCATGAAGGTAGATATTTAATTTACTTGTGATAATACGTTTTATTTTTCTTCATAATACATTTTTTCTTTCATGATAAATAGCTTAATCAGCCGAGCCGTTTTCAAGCTCGTAGACAATCGAAGGAATAGCTATATAACTAGGATTCGCTATAGTTAGTTTGTGGAATTTTTTAAGTTTGCTTTTTGTAAAATTTCAGTTCAATCAGCCTATTAGCTATTGAACTTTGTTACAAACAGGGTTTTATGGTCAACGGGTGTCCATTTTGCCAGCACCTTAAAAATTAATAAAGTGCGAGGTTGTAGATTCCTTTACCAGGCAACCATAGAATTCGTTGAGCCAAAACTCATGCTGACGGGCTGCGGTCGGCCATCATTAATTAGACCTGACAGGGGTCCATTAGACCCCGTACATGTGATTTGTTTGCCCCTCCGACTGACCTAGCCTTCGGAATTCATTATACATATTTGCCGAAAACCTAATTTGAAATGATTTGGACAGTTTCTGATGGATTGGATTTTGATTGATCGTATTACTGGTTACCCTGTAGGAGGTAACCAGCGCTGGTTTTCAGCACCCTCCGGCTCTTTTGGTGTAGAGCAGAGCACAATTATGCGAAAAAAACAGGTATTTACACAAAACAAATATATAACACTAAAAACAACAGGGAAAAAATGCATGCAATTCGAGAAAAATGAAAATAAATTAGAGATGTGTTTGTTAGTGTTTGTGTGTGAGAAGGTGTGTTTATGTGGTAAGGAAAAGAGTATACGAATACCTACATAGCTTTTAAGAGAGGTAAATAATATAAACTATAATTTATAAAACACCACGTCGTCGCAGGATAATCGAATAAATAGCGAACGTGATGTGACAGTTCTAGATAAATAATATCGGAAGCTATATTGAAAAGGCCAAGAAAATTAAAACAACTGTAAGTAATGAGCGACCATTGGCCTCTAGAAGGTATCTGGAAAAATTTTTATTCCATTCGAAAAACGATGATTGATTCTTCAATAAGTGCGAGCAAAGTAGGTCTTCTCTTCAAGAGACTTTCATAGAGGGCAGTAACCTGAGTGTTCCGTGAACAAAGAGTGCAAACGAAAATATTGTATAAAAAAGTTACTGGCTGGTTATCTAGGCAGCGTGCCCTGCTGTATTATAAAAAACTTTAATTCAAACTTTAAATTATCTATAAAAACGGCAAAAAAACATGTCTGTTGTATGGGAGCCTCCTTAAATATTTATTTTATTCTGTTTTTTAGTGTTTGTTGATATAGCGGCAACAGAAATACATCACTTGTGAAAATTTCAACTGTCTAACTATCACGCTTCATGAGACACTGCCTGGTGACAGACGGACAGACAGACGGACAGCGGTGTCTTAGTAATAGGGTCCCGTTGGTTATCCTTTGGGTACGGAACCCTAAAACAGCAAATAAAAAACGCGCGAATGCTATCATTCACAGTGTAATTTAAATTGTAAATAATTGTGAAAAATAATTTCGTTAAAGTACAGTGCTACAAGCATCTTATGGCGCGTGGATTGGTTGTGTCCAAAATCTGAACTAACGCCGCTACCATAGTACTTGTTTCACAGCTGCGCCCCCCTGTCACTGTTATCCACGCGCCAAAATATCCTTGTAGCACTGTAGTGAAGTATTATAAGAACAGACGCATCAAATGTGATACAGAATCTATTATCCTCTAAATCCTGAAAAAAGGAACGAAATTCTACAGTTAAGAGGCTATGCGAATTTTATTTTTGTCACTGTCACTCCAAGCGAAAAATCGCGCAGTGCAAGGGGGGGCGGATTCAGGGCAAAAGGGAATAAAGTTGGTTTTATGTTTTTATTAAAAAAACTAAAATAGCTAGCAAAATTTGAAATATCAAATCTCTAGATATTAGTGAAACACACCTAATAAAATGTGTTTGAGTTCGTTCCAAAAAAGAAAAAAACACAGAAAATCTTCTGACGTGGTTTCGAACCCTAAAACCTGGTTACCAAAACCTAGTGACTTAACACTTCACCAACGATTCGATAACATCCCAAGAGATCGCATTCAAAACTTAGTTGGTAGACATTGCTTATACGCGTCCAGTACCCGTAGCACAGTGTTTAATCACAAGTGCGAGGAGCGTGACGTATTGTTTAAGCATGTAATGTTTTTAAAACAACGTGTCAGGCTCCTCGCACTTGTGATTCAACTAAGTGGTATTACGCGTGATTAAACACTGTGCTACGGGTGCAGGGTACGCCAGACGTAGTCGGAGAGGCAACATTCATGCACCCCAAATAAGTAGGGTACTAGGTCTTTAGCTAGACTATATAATACTCTACTACAATAGGTATAGATTTGTTTATTTTATTAAGGAAAACATACAGCATTAACTTACATATAAAAAATTTAAACATAAAGTAAATACATATGCCAGTGAAGTTTAAACTAATAAAAAAATAACACATATAACACATTAAAAAGAGACAAACAATTAAAAAGAAAGAAAGAGACATAAGAGCTTTAAACATTAATCTATACTGAGAAGCTAAAACACTGATATGAACATAATATATGTTATTTCTTTTATTTGGGAATGGAACGTAACATCTATCTATGCATCTGGATTATATCTTTATACTAAAATATTTGATCTCGGTGCTCACGACGTTTAGTAAGTGATGTGAATGTACAATTAAGTCTCTTAAATCAATAAAAATTTTAAAAATTATTCTGGATGCGTTTAATCAGTTCTACATAAGTACTTAGAGTAAATAGGAATCCAGACGGTTGACGCATACTCAATATAAGATCGGACAAATGCATTGTATAATAAAACAAGAGTATTAAGATCTTTAAAATCATTACGTTGTTTGAATATGAACGCAAGAAAGCTTTAGCTGTAATTTTATTTATTTGCTTAGTAAATTGTAGTTCATAGTCTAGATGGACTCCCAAGTCTTTGACTTCGGTAACCCGATGTAGGTTTCTATTAAATAATGAGTAGTTAAATGTTATTTGTTTCCGTTTCTTTGTAAGTGAGATCGTACAACATTTATCAACGTTTAGGTGAAGCTTATTTAACGAACAAAATTCGGTTAAGATTGCCTTGTAATCTTTCATAGTCTTCAATAGTTTTAACTTTAAAGAATATTTTTTATGGTCAGCGTATAATAATAAATTACTAGATCATTTAAATTCTGACATATCATTGATAAATATATTAAATAGCAACGGGCCTAAATGAGATCCCTGGGGAACACCGGAAGACTCAGATACGAAGTAGGTTAACACTCGACACGTGAGAAGGCACGGTATGCAATAAGTTGCTTCTAAACGACTTACTGAAGGCATGAGAGCCCATGAGCTGGCATCGTAAAGGGGGTGCACAATGTGTGTAGTAACTATAACCGTAAACAGTTAACGAGAAACAAGTAAACAAGGTAATAAACAATATTGTATTGTTTGAGTTCTTTGAAACAGCTATCGTGGTTCAAAAGTTATTTGTGATGTAAGGCCAAGGTTGCTAAGCATAACTTTTTTTTATCGCCTGTTTGGCTTTTTGGGAGATAAAAAAACAAGGTTACAAGTTCAAAGATAAGTTGTGTTTAAAAGTATGTACGGGATACAGATTTTTGGCAAAATAAATAATGGTAATTATGGTAAGGTACATTCTCACGTCACGAATCCCATACTCGTATACCCATGTTTCACCGACGATTATTACGACCCAGCGCAATAGGTGGTGAGCCCTATCGCCGTACTTCGGGTGCACAGCTCAGCGTGCCACCCGAAGCACGCGGACGGAAGACAAATGTGCCCCTACAAGATTTTAACCCACAACCTCCAGTTTAGTGGTCGAGATGTCACAGCCACTAGACCACACAGAGTGTTAAGGGGCTACCATAACTGAAATCAACAAAAAAAAAAATTAAGCAGTGTATTTATCCAACGGTTGCCACCGTATTTATACGTAGTATGAAAAAATATTTGACATTTTCAAGACTTGACAAGACATACTTGCTTCGGTGCATGAAAAAACTTCAATTATACCTGTTAAATCACCTTTCAAAGCAATATTTTTACGTAATGACATTTAAAATTCACACGAAAAAAATACCATGAAATTAAAAATTATAAACCACATACATTATCGGATTACTATTTATTGAATAACACATAATGAATTTTATGTTCAAATAAAACTGCAAAAAAAACGTTCAAATAAAACCAAACACCACACTATTTTCAACCTTATTTCTTCGTGGAATATATCAGCTTCCCATCGCGCGCCTAAAAGTTAAAAGTCAGTCGCTTAGCGCCAAGTGCATAACTTAACTTTGTATTTAATGTTAAAAAAAAATAATTAAAAGCATTTTGGTATGGCAAATAACGCCAATAGTTCAATATTAGTGAGGTTTATTAAGTAAGAGTTTGAAATTGTATACACAATTAGTCATGATTTTATCAAAACCAACTTAGAATGCCGTTTTAACTTTGTTTGGAAAGATCATGACTTAAATTAAACATGCATTAAATTTTCAAACTCATGCTTTATAAATCTCACTAATACTTAACTATTGGTGTCAGTTGCCACATACCTAATGGTTTTTAAATTTTTAGATTCTAAAGAAGAAAAACAAAAGTTATGCACTTTACACAAAAAGCGACTGACCTTAAAGTCATATAGTGGAAGTTCATGATAGCGATAATACTCTTTTAACTCTTGAGGTGTATAAGCCATTTCACATGGCAACTATTGCAATTGCAACATTCAAAAGTTCGCGACAGTGGGAAATGGCTCATGCTCCAAGGAGATAAAAACGCATTTTCCACTAACACGAACTGACAGTTTACTCAAAATCTTTAGTAAAATTGTGGTAAGATGTTTTATTTACTCCCATACTTAGAATAATAACGCCTCCCATACTACAAAAAGGTAATTACATCGAAATAGTACCTTTTTTATGGTTGTATACAAAACACTATTTGGAAATCGTTTCAATACAAGAAAGCGTATTTACTTTGTGCAGAGATATTTATTATTACAGCACTGTTCACTTTTCCGTATTTGTGACAAAATATTAAGAAATAATTATAATGGCCAAAATATAAGTTTTAGATAAGAGCAATGTATATATATATAGTTTACTTCAAATTTTTTTAATATACCGTTATGAGAAAATTTATTTATTTATTTATCATCAACAATATAACACTATCCTTACAGCTAGGCCAATGTGATAGTGAACATTCATCAAGCTTATTATCTATACTATATATAAATAACTTTATAAATAGAGTAATTTTCGGAGGGCGCTGGGAAAAAGCGTATTAACACTTGAAACTCGTCTCACACCAGAGCTGTCATATGGACCAAATAAAAAGTCCGTAAAAGACCGAAAACGTATAAAAAGTCCTAAATCATCAAATAGGACTTTTTCAACCGTGAGCAGGTCCGCGGACCACGGACCGATCGGACTTTTTCGGGCTTCGAGTTAGTCCGTTCAGTCCGTTGGTCCGTTGCTGGTCCGTTGTGTGTAACGAAATGATTATGGATGGTTTTATGCAAGTATAGCATGACAAAATAATGTTATTCGAAGGATGTGATGACGAGTTGACGACTAAGAATCGAAATATATGTTTTGCAGGTATGTATTCATTCATATTTTCTTCATATTGTCCATACTTAATTGTTTTTGACTATATATAAAGCTACTACAAAACGGTAACTCACTGACTGACTGACTGACATGGTTGTTTAGTTTGAAGGAGTCTTTTGACATGGTAGTAATGTATGAAAACAATGTCAGGTGTCTAATACTGAGTGGGGAAAAACCTTGACATTTGACATTTTTTGACATTTGACATGGTTTTTTGACATTTTAGTGAGACGTGTCGTTGTATGGGAGTTTTGAAAAATTTTTCGAGTGAGTAGGCGAGCCCGAAGGGCGAGCCTTCGAACGAGCACGAACGAGCGAGCAAGCGAAGTTCGTAGTGATGTACCTGGGTACTAGGGATGGGAAAAATTGTCATTTTCTGACGTTATTGACAGAACGAGCCCGCGAGCGCGAAGCGCGAGCGGGCGCAGTTCGTAGTGATGTACCTGGGTACCAGTGGCGTGCACAGAACTTTTTGCTGGAAAAGCAAACAATTGGTCAAGAACAACAATAAAAAAAATATGAAAAAATTTTAATATCACTTTGAAAAAAAAAATTTTGTATGAAGCCAGGGTAGACAATGTCTACCCTAGAGTGAAAATTTCCTATACAAACTTTTTTTTTTCAAAGTGATATTTAAATTTTTTCTTATTTTTTTTATTGTTATTCTTGACCAATTGCTTGCTTTTCCAGCAAAAAGTTCTGTGCACGCCACTGCTGGGTACTAGGGATGGGAAAGATTGATATTTTTGACAGAACGAGCCCGCGAGCGCGAAGCGCGAGCGGGCGAAGTTCTCCGGGATAAGTACGCGAGCGCGAAGCGCGAGCGTGCGTAGTTCCTAGGGATGTCCTCGATCACTAGGGATGGGAAAAATTGGCTTTTTTTTTTAAGGGATGTACCGAAAAAAAAATTGTTTTGGCCATATCTTCGGAACGGAAGGTGGTACATCCCTAGGGGTCGGACCATAGGGTGCCAAAAAAGTTTTTTTTTTTTTTTTAATGTCAAAACTTTAACCGCCCGTATCTCCTAGACGGCTTGAGTAAGACCCATGTTGATGGGTGTCTAAGAAAAGGTCTCGCCGAGATCTAGCCCCCCCCAGTGTCAAAACTTTAACGGCCCGTATCTCCCAAACGGCTGAAGCTAGACCCATGTTCATGGTACTCTAAGAAAAGGGCCCGACGAGCTCTAACTGAAAATGAAAAAAAAAAAAAAAACGAAAAAAAAAATTTTTTGTTAAAACTTTGATCGGCTGTATCTCCCGAACCGTAAGTCCTAGCGAGTTGCGGTTTCGACTTAAGTGATCGGTTTGCCGAGGGCTTCCCGACCGCATAAAAAAATTTGACATTTGACAGGTTTTGACATTTTTTTGACAGGTCCAAAAAAGTGCTCCGATTCGCTTGAAACTTGGTATCAAGGGGCAAGTGGGGTCGGTGATTACGAATTCATTGTTAAATTTGACACTTTTTGACAACCAACAAGGATTTTGACACTTTTTTGAAAAAAATTTGATCGGACATTTCTTCGGATCTAATGGCGAGGCCGAAGAATTTTTTTTCAAAAAAGTGTTAAAATCCTTGTCGGTTGTCAAAAAGTGTCAAATTTAACAATGAATTCGTAATCACCGACCCCACTTGCCCCTTGATACCGAGATTCAAGCGAATCGGAGCACTTTTTTGGACCTGTCAAAAAAATGTCAAAACCTGTCAAATGTCAAATTTTTTATGCGGTCGGGAAGCCCTCGGCAAACCCATCACTTAAGTCTAAACCGCAACTCGCTAGGACTTACGGTTCGGGAGATACAGCCGATCAAAGTTTTAACAAAAAAAAATTTTTTCTCGTTTTTTTTTTTTTTCATTTTCAGTTAGAGCTCGTCGGGCCCTTTTCTTAGAGTACCATGAACATGGGTCTAGCTTCAGCCGTTTGGGAGATAAGGGCCGTTAAAGTTTTGACACTGGGGGGGGGGCTAGATCTCGGCGAGACCTTTTCTTAGACACCCATCAACATGGGTCTAACTCAAGCCGTCTAGGAGATACGGGCGGTTAAAGTTTTGACATTTATAAAAAAAAAAAACTTTTTTGGCACCCTATGGTCCGACCCCTAGGGATGTACCACCTTCCGTTCCGAAGATATGGCCAAAACAATTTTTTTTCCAACATATAATCGCTTCTATGAAAAGCAAATAAGGTCTTTGCCATTAGACTTATTGTGCTGGACGGAAATTAAAAAAAAGTTGCTAGCGTATGCCATCATCTTAATCGAAGTTTTCAGGTATTTCAATATTATTCAATAAAATACACGAAATTGTTTCGACTATTTATCAAATTGTAGCACAGCATTTATTGCATAACTCTATTGAAGTAATCTAACGGACTGTTTCGGACCAACTCGGACCGGACCGGATTTTTACCGAAATAGGGCTAGTCCGTTCGGTCCGCTGGAGTTTAGGGCTCACCATAAAAGTCCATCGGACCAGGTCCGAGTCCTATTTGAACGGACCAACTTAGGGCTTATATTTGGTCCATGTGACAGCTCTGTCTCACACCCCTTCTGGATAAGTATTATGACAAAATATTTTTATTTTTCAGTAAAACGGTAGGTACTCTTTTCCAGATATTTTCCATAATACGCAGTCGTTACTCTCAAAAGTTTATTCGCGACTTGATAAACTTTTAAGCGATCTATTGATATTTACGCGGCGTTTCACACCGGGTGACTCCCAAAGGACAATATTGTGTCAATTCTCGCCTTTTCAGAGCCATATATCTCTTTCAGGACAAGGTCTACTCGGATGGAAATTTCACAGAAAATATTCCAAGTTTTATCACGCCGCAATAAACTTTAATATTAAATTGATAAAGGTCATATTTGTTTGTGAAAGGTTGAAGAAAAGTTTGTCAAAGAATAAAGGAAGGTGAATTTAAAGAGCCTTTTTTAAAGCGTGTTCATTGGGGCGTTACGGGAAACTTAAGGAAGGTTCGAAATGAAAGGGGGCATTCTTTATTTTTTATTTGAGAGCGCTTTCTTTTATCTGTTTAAACCGAGTTTTGATCTGGATCTCTGTAAAGTTTTAATTGTTTTTCTGGGTATAAATTTACAACTTTGAATTTTATGGATACGAGAGAAAAAAAATTTACTGACTATGGCGAAACGCAAAGAAAAAAACCTTTCCCGGATAATAAAATACTTCTGTTGTTGCACATATAATATAATTTTTTAGTTAATTTGGCAGAGCAGAAACGAATTGACCGATTGAAAAAAACTGGTGTATTGTGAGTCGACATTACGGCCGAGGATTCCATACAAATATTAAACATGGTCTAGCAACTATTCTTTAGGTAAAATGAACAGTTTTATATTATTAAACGAACGATTTCACTTGTTACCGTAGCTAAAACAGTTGTTTTAATTTCAGGACTTCGTCGTCGAGCCAAAATTTCTAGATAGCACGAAAAAAATTGCGTCTGGTTTGACAAAATCAAATTATTTACGTTTTAATAATGTGAAAATTTGCCAAGATTTCTCAACTGAAACTTAATTTAAGTTTATCGAAAATTTTATAGAAGATAGAAGTTCTCGAACAAAGTGAGTAAGAAAACAGCACGTCTCGCGACAATCGAATAAATTCGGGACGTGCTTCAGAGAGCGGTATCCGACAAACGGATATCCGAACCTTTATTCTTATTGGTGCCATTTCGGACTAACTGGTGATATTACGGATTGCGCGTTGAGTGTCATTGCTGGAAGTTTTCTTTTGAAGGAATTATTTACCTGAAACAATAAAAATAAATGTTATTTTCATGTCAGAAATAAAATGTTACAGTTAAACGTAAAACGGGATACCTAAGTTTACCCAAAGACGCATCGTGTACTCGTATCTAAGTTTATAACTTTAATCTTAATCCCATTCGTCGCAATTGGCCTCAGAAAACCTATCAATTACGTAACTGTTTGATAACAATAACGAAATTAAAGCGTAAAATTATGAATATATAAATTTATGAATATCCCCGAGGGGGTGTCAGAGGTGTTCAAGGGTTTGAACTGTGAAATGCAAGTCACAGTCCACGCTCGGTGGGTGGGACTTATCGCCGTGCTTCGCTTACAAATACACGCTTTTTAGGGCAGGCAGGTTTCCCCTCGGTGTTTTCCTTCATCATTCAGAAAGTGATAAGTATTACATATAATATACATTACATTACAGTGAGTATTACAGTGGCTAGTTAATAGCATTTTAAGAACTGTACAAGGTCGAATCCCAGCCTAGGATTCAGTTCTTTTAATGCTCTTATACAGCCCACGGATGTTTTGGGGCCTGACAACAGCATTTGGAAAGTAGTAAATAAATAACCAAAAAATATTAATAAATTTTTTCTTCTCCATTTTCATTCATATTGTTCCGAAGATTAATGGAGAGCTGTTTATAAATGTCAGATGGACATTCATTTATAGTACGATAATATTTTTTACGTTTCTTTTGTGTTTCTGTAGGTATATTGTGTTGCGGGGCTACCTTACTGTGAATGTGCATCAAATATTTTATGCCCCATCAAAATAATATCTTTTTATTGAAAAAAATATCACAAAATAAATATGGGGTAATAATACTTCTATGAATTGTGACTCATTTTATTGTATTCAAACTTATTTTTGTCTCAAATGAAACAAGTGGTAAATATAATTTTACATTTCTAGGTATCAAATATCATGAAAATCAATAAAAAAACATTTGTTTTTTTCATAACAAATCTGTTGTCTTTTGATAAATGGCGTCCATTTCTTATCCAGCACTAATTCTTGGTTAATTCCCTTTGAATGCTCCTTGCTGTACAGTGGCCAAACTTAAGCCTTTGTACCAACCCATTGCATTATGCTGTCCGTAAAATTGATTGATACGAAATCCCCCCTAAAACAGCTTTAAGGCTCGCCCTATCCTCTATTACATCTGCAACAAAGATTTCGGCTGTCATGTAGCTTGTTAATGGTCATAATTTTTGCTAATGTGTTCTGTAACATATAGATTCCTACTTATCATTTCTGCATTTTGAGCAACATATGTATCCGTGCAGTAGTTTGACACCCACCACTTTGTAAACAAAACCTAGTAGCTCAGTTGGTAGGACGATTCTCTATCATGAGCCCCAAGTTCGAATTCTGCGTCTCTAGTGGAGCGTGCACTCATGAGTTTTCCGGAACTTATTGGCATAGCATTTTGTCAGTCGGAGAGTTAGTACTCGTAGCAAAACTTTGTGACGTAGCTAGACAGTTATCAGACTGGTTTTATGTGAACGGCCTTGCTCTGAACGCAAAAAAAACATTGTCATGCACTATATTTTATTAATACGGATTTATTCTACTACATTTTTTTTCTCGGAATTTGTTTCGAAGTTGTAAGCTGAAACTTTAAAACCTTCAACGTAAATATTAATAATGAAATTAATAAATAAAATAAAATTAAATAAAAGATAATATTAATCACCGTTAAGTGGGGAGAGTACCCCACAGTCTGGTAGCATTGCTTTACTATATTGTGAGGCTTATTCTCTGACCAAAATTAGCCACAGATTCTTGAAAATGTCAATTAGAATGTCAAAATCTGTCTATCAGCATCTAAACCAAAAACACACCAGACATATAGGTATTTCAGATGGGAGAGTACCCCACAGGCTGGTAGCATTGCTTCACTATATTGTGAGGCTTATTCTCTGACCAATATAAGCCACAGATTCTTGAAAGTTTCAATCAAAGTGTCAAAATCTGTCTGTCAGCATCTAAACCAAACACACACCTGACATATAGGTATTTACGTTAGAGTATGTGATTTGAGCGATACACATTGACTGCTATTGATTTTAAAGCTATCTGTGTTTCCCTGTGCGAGCGGAGATAGTGTAGCCGATTCTGAAGGCTTTAATTTTAGTTTTAGTGCTGTCAAAACAAAATTTTCATCGTTGCAAAATAGTTCATAAGTGTGAAGAACAGAAGCTAAATTACATTGGAAAGATTTAAGTCTTCAGAATCGGCTTTAGTGTGTAATCTTTATATTCTCTGGTGTAAGTAAGATGGATACCTCCTGTTGCCATCAGGTTCTTTTGATTCGGGTTCAACATCATCATCCATCCATTTATATTTACACTGTCATTATAAACATTATTAGTAGTACGGGACTCACCGTGTTTGGTTTTTATATTTTCCCGAATTTTCAGCAGAGTTTCATCTGTCATCCCGCGACTATGCATGGCAGATGAAACTCTGCCAAAAATTCGGGAAAGTATAAAGACCTAACACGGTAAGTCCTTACTGCTTATAATATTAATGATGATTTTCTTAATTGTGTGGGTGCTTTTCTTTCATTAGAGTGATGTCTGTATCTCGCCAAACATTTATAAGAGGTACCAAACCTACGAGTGAAATTAAGAACACAAAATCCCGAACTTTGTATCACTTTTCTTATAAAAGTCAGCAGAGTGGGCAACTTGTACTGAAAAGTTTTTTTATGAATCCAAGCATATTTTGGTCGAAAATAAATCAGCTTTTTATTAAATTCAAAATTTAATGTAGCAATTCCGTGTAATTGCGAATCTACAAAACATAATACAGGGTATATACAGAGTGTTAAGATGAAGTTGCGAAAGCCGGAAACTGGCGATAGTACTCGTCCATACGAATAAATTTTACTATCTTGAATCAAGAAAAAAAAACAGCTGTTCCATAGAAAAGTTACTTACATAACTACTGGAACAAAATGTATGAAACAACTGTATTTTTTTCTCGAATTCGCAATTTTATTTTTTCGAAATGTTGTTAGTATCAACGTATACTATCGCCAGTTTCCAGCTTCCGCAACTTCATCTTAACATCCTATATATTTATCATTATTGTATCAGGTCAGTTTTAATGTAATATAATTAATTAAATAATGTATGTGTATAGGTACTAGTTTTATGTCATAAATAATAATATGGGCAAATACGCAGAGGAATAATAAAGGTTGAGTTTACTTAAATTTAATTTATAAATACACTTGAATAAAATAAAAATATAGGATAATCAGTACAACAACATGCTTCCACGGCAGGCAACATTTATCGTCATACACCGAATAGAAAACGTGCGCTGCGAGCGAATAGATAATACCATATTCTTAGGGAACTGTTGATATTGTTTTTACCTAATCCCTAATATGTGGTGAATAACAATATACTGGAATTAAAAGGAGCTATGAGATAGTGACAGTTCGAGTAAACCAAGTTAGGTAAAACATGGGGTCTCCAAGTCTCTGCATGAATTTGGTTGCATATTGCAATTTCATATGGATAAAAATGTGTCATGATCGCAGCAGATGAAGATCTCTGGTTTCTGTCTATCCTTCTAGGAGACAACGTATTTCAATAGAAACCCCTTTGGTACCATTATAGTATATTATAATATTAGGTCATCAATCAAATGAAAATCGAAGAAGTATTTTCTAAGATCAAAACCCTGCACCTATTAAAACAATAGATGCTATACATTACTCCCAAAGTAATAATGCGCATACAAATCTATAGCCGAGCGACCGGACGTACCACGTGACCTTATTGATTGTATAGAAAGTGTAAGGAAATACGAACTTTGCCGAACAGTGGCGAAGATTTGTATATGCATTATCACTTTGGGAGCACTGTACTACCATAGTAATCCCTCTCAGAATTGCCGTCTAGTCTGTAAAGAATCTTTACCCTGGGAAAGATGGATGCGAGCCACGATCTAGACTGCGATTTGTTGTATTACCATTAGCAATAATGAAAATTATAGCCATAATGTACGTAAGTATAGCAAGAAAATGCGACCAATCATTCCATACGAATAACAGGGTGCAAATACCAGATATCTTATTACGCCGCTTTGGACCCCTCAAATGAGATGCATTCAATTCTGCCGCCCACCTTTTGTGGGGTCTGAGACGGTTTCCTCCAATTCCGCAGATTTCATCCTACGTGCACGTCCTACTGATGCATGTAGGCTCCTCAACCCAACGGCCGCCAGTGGTACACTCTATAAGGGTACGTATAAAGTCAGATTGAGAGCACCTCAGTTTACATCAATCAGAACTAAACGTTTCCTCCACTGAGTGATGGCACTTATGATAGCTGCATTTAGTGAGGAGGTACATTTCAAATTTCGGTTAAAAATAAAAATCAAGTGTGAGTTTACTCAACATTAGACACGTCATTCAACATTCAACAAAATGAAACAAAAGGAAAATGTGCCAAAACCAGTGGCGTAGCTATCGGAGGGCTATGCGGTGTAGTGCCCCGGGGCCCCCAAGAGATGTTTAAATATCTAAGTCGAAAAAAGTATTTTACTATCATTTATTTTCGTTTAGTTTAACTTCGTCATTGTTTTGTTTTTAATTAAATATTATTGCGTAACTTGGCGACCTCAAACACGACCTATACAAAATAAGAAATAAAAAAAAATAATCTTTGTTTCTATACGAATTCTATTGCACAATAAAGCAACATTCAAATCGAAAAATAATAACCGAAACAAGTAGTAGATCATACTTGCTTATAAATAATTACGATACTTTGTAGGCATTTAAACGTCATAGGCGCCATCACTCAGTGGCTCTAATAGCGCGCTCTGAGCCAAGGCTGTTACGACCACCAAGAACACGCACGCACGAAAAAAGAAATTTTGTTTTAATAACCCGGCTTCTAGATGAAATCATTAAAATATTCTAAGATGAATAAACGGGGTCATTAGTGTCGATTCGGTGTAGCACATCTTAACTTATTTGACAGGACTAAACTTAATGTAAGCGTTCTGCCCTTTTCTCTTCGATAAAGAATGAAAAAGACACTTAAAATAAGGTTAGTCTTGTCAAATAAGTTGAGACGTGTTACTCCGAATCGACACAATTAATAAATAATAGAAATAATAATTTTAATACAATTTTCAAGGCTGTATTATTAAGGAAGGCCTTAATTAAAAATATTACGCAATCTTATATATTATAATAAATTGCAAATTGAAGATGTATTTTAATTAAATACAACAATACCAGTGCAACATAACATAAGTGTACCTATGTAGGTACCTATATTATAAACATTAGGTCAATTAAAAATCACGTCACTGATAATTACTTAATTTAAAAGTAACAAGGCAGGAAATAGTAAAGTAGATAAAGACCACGACGAGACTCCCTTGCTTTCTATGTTCGCAACTCCAGCAAATTAATTTTTTACGCCGAGATCGATCGCGCCAGTGCGTACAGACGCGGTACGGGAGACGGGATATGTAAGCGGGGTGAACTAAGAAATATTTTTGGAAGGCCTGGTCTTAACACTCGAAATGCATGAAATTTAGAGGTACCTTCGTAATTTTTTCTATCGAGCAAACACAAAGCTTTTGCTTTTTTTTCTAATTATATATTATATATTTCGATATTATTTTTATTAAACAGATTGACCAAGTTACACAATGTGAAATGCTCATTTGAGGTTGTGCATTTGACTTTATACGGACCCTTAAGGGACCAAGCTATACAGGTGTAAGACCGTAACATTTTTCCTTAAAACGGGATTTACTACAAATTAATATAAACAACTTTTACTAAGACCCCGAAATCATGAAAATAAAAACTGCAGTTTCATTTTGGTCGATTGTGTATTATACTTTTCTATGGAGCAGTTGATTTATTTTTGGCGAATTGAAGGTTGGCCCCGTAGCAATAATTGTCAATTTTCATGAATAGTACACCCTATTTGAAAGGTTATCAAATTAAAACCCAATTAACAACCAGTACGAATTTCTTTTATTGATCGCGTTTAGTTAACGCCCAGGCAGGTTCAAATTTAAGTAGAACAATCTCAGTAGATCAGTTGGGAGAGCACTTGTCTTGTAAGCAAAAGATCGCAGGTTCAAATCTTGGCTCGAGGAAGTTTATCACAAAATATTCAAAATGTATACTACGTTCAAGCAAGTGCCAACAATCAACAGTATAACGAAAAAGTACAAAGCTATCATTACGTACAAAATATATAAAAAAAAGGTAAAATGAGGTTTGCCAAGTATTATCAGATTTGGAATTAAATGATTTTCGGACTTATTTCTTCACATGTCCCAAAAGACCTTCCTTCGTACCAAAATCTAAGATTGTCGGTCAGGCCTAAAGACATTTGTATTCGTTTAAGTTAATTTTTAAACCTCAAACTTTTCTGAAAAAAGAGCCTTGACACTCGAAAAACAGAAATACAAACAACAAAGCGATCCTATAAGGGTTCCTTGATAAGTAACGGAACCCTAAAATGTTGGAATATGCGTTCAAATACAATAAAAAGCAATTTTACCGCAAAAGGTTTATGACCGAGATAAAAATATGAAAATAGGCTCTTAAATGTCATTTTCTTCCAAGAAAAGCTCAAAACACTAAAAGCTGTCCATTACAGTGTAATACCCCAAATAACAAAGAGTTTAAGCCCTGGCTACTGGAAAATAACTTCCTTAAAAGCCCGTCCTATATAAAGGACACTGCAAAGAAGAGTCGGTATTTAGCACTTTAATGTTCATGATAGCAACACGCTAGCTGTTTAGCCCGACCAGACAATAGGACCTCCAGAGAGCCTCTCTTAGCTCCCGGCTTATTTAGAAGATAATAAGGGTTCGGGAGAAGCGGGAGGCCTTCGTGAAATGGTTGGTGGAATCCTTCTGTTGACAAACTGCTCTATTATGACGCTTGTAAGAGCTAATGGGTGGGATGGGACTTGGGACGAAAGCCCAATATTTGCTCTGCGAAAGAACTCGCTCAGCGGTTTATTCAATGGTGAATGAAGACGGTTCTCTTAAGAAAGTTTGATCATATAATTATGTAAATACAAGATGTTTTTTTAGTACTGAAACAGTCCAAAAAGTCGCCCTTTCACGCTAATTGCGAAAAAGAAATTTTTTATTCCACTTGCATCTCAAGAGAAAAATATTCTTTTGTTTTTAGGACAAATCTTTTCCAAAATTCACAATTGAAAGCCATCACACGCATTGCAATATTACAGGGTTCGATCGGTTCAGGTTGAAATACTGCATCCCTCAGAGGGTTCAGTATACGTGACGTGAATGCATTGAAGCCTATAAGGAAAAATGCGTAGAAGGAAAGGAACTTAAGTTATGTAGTCCATCGCAGAAACATCCGTTCACCCAATTTCCGATCCTAATACAGGTTCAAAAGGTTCAAAAGAAATCGTACGCATATTTCTTCGGGTACAGGATCGTATGTAAGGGAGTGAAAAAATCATTCATGTAGCTTGTTATGTTTCCTTTGATCAATTTGAGAGTTTCGGGGTACAGTGGTTATTATTCTGAGTACAGTCTGTGCTAAAGTGGATGCTTTGAATTGGGGACCATAGTTGTTGAAAACTGACTCCCTTTTAATGTTATTGTCAATGCTTTCAAAGTATTTCCTAACAAAAGGGAGTAGAATATGATTTTATTTTACAGTAGATAATCTATTCAAATGTTTCACATTGATTTTTCGCGAGGTTTATGCTTTATGAGTTGTTTCTCAAGTGTTTGTATCTCAATCCGTAGATAATATTAGATCCTTATGTTCTTACTCTTAGATCCTTACCTATGAAAATGTCGTTTTTTATAATGCTGGGTAGTTTGAAGTTACATATCTTGCATTCGACTTAGAAATACGATTTCAAATTAATAATATATTGAAACAATGACAATACAATCACCACGGATTGAGAACAGGGGCTCTACCGCGTAATTCTCATTTGTATCAACTTCAAGCAAATGCATGCAAAATTCAACGCGTGCAAAAGAGATGGCATGTTAGGCGGGCGTCGTCGCACGCACGACATATTTCAATCTCAAGTTGATGTTGATGAAAATGAGAATTACGCGGTAGACCCACAGATTTGCACACATCAGATAAATCACTTTATCTGAGTTATACACCACAGAAAAGGAAACAAAAATAAAAAAATAAAAAGTAAAACCAGGCAGCCTTATTGCTTATAGCAATCTCTTTCAGGCAACTTTTGGGTAGAAGAAGCTGGTTTCAGAATCTATTGATGAAAGGGCATTTAATTTTAAACAATGGTTTAGTAATTAATATGTACATACATACATACATACATATACTCACATCTGTCTCCTAGAGGCGTAGACAGAGACTACAGATTTTCATCTGCTACGATCCTGACACACCTCTTTCACCTCTTCTACATCCATCAATCTATATAGTCATACAATCTCTACTATTCTACTTTTGACATTGGCCCTTCTTGAATATGTCGCCAATTTGGTCATTATTATGTATCGGGAGCGGTAAATAATAACACCGTGGCTAATTGCGGACTGGTTTATTTGTACTCTCTTGTATAGTTAGGTAATGGTAAATTTATAACTATAGAACAACGATATTTTACAGTCAGCATATGTCCTTCTAGGGCGAATTGGTCGAGCTCTACCTTCGACTTGCGCACCATAAATTTCTTTCGTCACTCTACTTTCATTTATCCTCTTTACATGTCCAAACCACAGAAAAATACGTTTTATATCGAAAAATATCAATATACGGGGTCGTTGCGGCCTGAACGAAGATGTAGTGACTAGAATATAATTAAAATGTATATAAATTATACGTAATAAATATATTAAAAGTAAACATGTCCCAAACGCAAATGACCGTCTAGGGACCTGTATCTGCATTATTCACTACGGCGTCTCTTGATATCTCGCACAGTAATAACTGCGAAAGTATACTGTCAAGAATTACAAACAATGATAGACGAGTTTACTATCAAACGACCAAGACTTGTCAATTTCTTTAGTCCACAACTTTTCCACGACAACGCGTCTCCACAGATACGAGTATATCACAACGGACCCTCACAACATGACAGGAAATTCACAGTCACTTAACTTTCTCGCCAGGTTCATTTTGTTCAGTTTAAATAACTTTTAATAAAGTAAAAATTTGGTGATGAATATCGCCTTTAAAAAATTCATCGATTTTCGTCCTCAGGGTAAAATTGTAAAAGTTGCCTCGACCAACAAAATGGCCAATACTTCGATTCATAAAATATATTATTTCAATATAGGTACTATATTTTTTTTTCTCTATAAAAGGTTTCCTAGTCCCTGATAAAAGGGCACTTTCATAGATATTATACATATATATATCGTCACGATATGAATCCTCGAGAGGGTGTCAGAGGTGTTCCGGGTGTGAACTGTGAGCTTTGCAAAAAAGGTGGAAATAAATATTTTGATCATAGTATAGTTTTGGTCGTAGTGTAATCATAGAGACCCTCTATGGTATTGTGTGACCACATGTGTGGTATAACGTCCTCATTTTTTCCAAATTCTTTTTTTCAAGCTGTAAGAAGGAACTTATTTTAATCGAAAAAGGTCAGTAACATTCTTTTTATATGCGCTGTCTTTACTCCTGTCAAATAAAAAAGAAAAAATACATGTTTCGTTTCCGAAGTAGTTATATTGTCTTTGGTTTCTTCCATTGGACTATTTTGACTCTCTCGGTAGAAGACACAAATTATAGAGGGATAAGAAGAATACTATTTTCTTTGAGCAGACTGGCATCCCCAGAATTTATCAAAAAATCTTCGATTTCAAGATGAAGTTGCTTTATTTACTAGTTTCACTTGCAATTCTTAGAGATAGTACATGTGAGAAAAACTTCAGAAATACACCATTCCTTATAATTGATCAAGAAGGATGCTGCAATAGCTTGCACAGTTTGGACTCAAATCCTTTACATCGGATGGATCGTATCGCGTTAACTGACATCATCCAACACCTGAAGACACAAAGCAAAATTGTGATAATATTTGTTGAAGAAACCTTCAGCGTCGAGGATATTTCAGCCAAAGACGTGTTGGGAACATCCTACAAACATTTAAGTAGAGGCTTTAAAGAAAAACGTGTGAAATATTTTCCTTCCGTGTTAGATTCCTATCTTCTTTTAACCCAGAAATTTCCGATTCACGGCTCTACCATAATGCATTTGACCAACGAACCGATGCTGCCCGATGAACGTATCAAGTATTTTTACGTATTCTTCGTAGATGGCGCTAATGAAACACGAATTCAAGCGTTGCGGCGCCATGATACCTTGATTAAAGATCTGTACTATGCCCTTCGCGAAAAGAATACAGGATGTGTAACAGGAATATACACGGGTAAAATAAATCATATTTTGAGGGATTCAACACCATTTGAGCCTGTTCCTTCAACACCTAAAGACGAAGAAGAACCGTCTATGAGGGTGGAGTCAGAAGGGGCTCTGTTTAGTTTTACAGGGTTGAGTTTCGTTTCCCCATTAAGAACTGCTAGACTCGTTCAAGACCCTTTAATCGGAGAAGAAACATGGTCTAAGAGAAAAATGGTCAGGACGTTATCGACTAAAATGTCGTATACAGATTTTGAGCTGCAATTCGATTTTAGTTTTAATGTAGGCGGCTGGAAGCTAGGTTAGTTCTCTACTATACTACAGCGCCTTTTATTATTTTGTATGCTTGTTATTTTAAGGTGGACTAGTAAATTATCAGATAAGCGATAAGCATTTAATCAGTAATAAGAAACTCATCCAAAATTTACAACAACAACGGTTTTACTACTCTAATGATCTTTCTCTTTGGTCGTGCTTGGACATGCTGCTGACACCATGCTTTACTATACTAACAAGTTGTTTAAAAACCCATTAATCCCACTAATATTATCCCATCCCACTAATATTATAAATGCGAAAGTTTGGATGGATGTTTGTTACTCCTTCACGCCGTAATTACTGAACCGATTGGCCTGAAACTTTGCACAAATGTAGTTCGAGACCTGGAATAGGACATAGGCTACTTTTTATCCCATAAATCAGTTCCCATGGGAACAAGAAATAGTGTCGTTCATAGACGCGGCCATGGCCTTCATCCTCGCCAAACATAATATACTATACTAGGGGATTAAATAAATGATCAAGGACCGCTAAAGAGACATTAGCAGAGGATTAATTCAGAGAACAAAAAATAGTGTCGATCAGAAAAGCGGCTCGGCCTTCGGCCTCGTCAAAGACACTTTACATGGGGATGAAATTAGAGATGATGAGGCTCCAAAACACTCCATATCTCGAAACCAGTCAGGTCAACTACGCACTAAAAAAATAATGAGCTGAAAAATATTTACAGATTCGATACGACTATACAAAAACTTAATCAACGCGGGCGAAGCCGTGGGCAAAAGCTAGTGTTATAATAATATACATCAGAGACTGTCCTACACTTGGTATTTTTAAAAAAATAGTGAAAAAGTACTACCTCTCAACTCCATGAGTATCTGTAGATAGCACAATATTTATTTTAACTATTGTTATGTATTTTTGTCTTATTTATTGTAAATATCATGTATATAAGTAAATATGTTTATTGTTTAAATAAATACTTCATTATTATTATATTGTTGTTATTTATAATCATAGGGTGTAAGTATATTAACATATTTAGTGTACACGTATGTATGTCTACTTTTTATTATGACTTATCTTTTTCAATCCGGGTTTGCTGGAAGAAATCTCTTTTTAGAGATAAGCACGCCTATGTACATGATATATCTAAGAATTTTGTAAAAATAACATGTTTCTTTTGTGTACAATAAAGAATATGAATGGATAACAAAGGTAATTAAATCACTTCATTTCAAATCAGTGATATCTTTTCCAGAGAAAGTGGTCCTTCTGGAAGGTGGTGAGCAGGTTGGGGAGACGATCATGGGTGTCGGCGCACCGTGGGGCTGTTCCTACGTCTGCAGCGACCCTCTGATCATCAATAACAACAGAGACAAAAGTTCTATAGTCATTGAAAGCTACAAAGTAAGTTACATCACTATGTATGTAAGTAGAAGTCACATGTATGTGGTGCGAGGTCACGCAGGTTTTTGTATGTTTTTACGTGGTATTTTGGATCTATCTTGTTATAGCCTCGTTTCAAACTTTAAATTTATAACCTCATCAGGAAATGAACCCTTTAGAGTCATGCTTACAAACTGCCCGGCTGTTTCAGTTGATAGCTTGTGTAATTTGTTTTGGAAGTTACTTATTGAAATTACTTCATATTTCTGCAAAGTTAGCACTCAAGAATCTCCATCAATTATTCTTTTTAAAAATAGCATTTAACTAATTCATCTGCACATTTTTCAAACGCAAAATTGTTGTATGCTTATAATTTAATAGCGTTTCTTGTTTTGTATGAGTATGTCTCGTCTTAATTGTGTATGTATAAATATGTATTAATATACAAGGTGAATTTGTGAACATCGTCCAAATTCATACTTGAGCCTTGGTAAGTGATCAGCATCATGAACCAATAACGATTTTTGTAAAATTCATAAAATGAAATTTCGACACCCCATAGTGATTCACTCAGGACTGGGAGTGAATTACTATGGGAAGTCGAAATTTCATTATACGAATTTCACAAAAATTGTCGTCGATTCATGATGCTGATCACTTACCAAGCCTCCACAGTATGAATTTGGACGATGATCAAAAAGTCACCTGGTATATTATGTATATTGTATATATTTTAGTATAGGTATTAATTACATAAAACATATTATATTTTATAAATTTATTGTTTCGTAAGTAATGTTATATTTTATTGTATAGATTATATATTCTGTTTGAATATTTAAATAAAAGCATCTACACATATTTTTTCGGCACTACCCAAAAATATACACATCACCAAAGGTTAACTGCAAGATAATGTTAACTAGCATTAAGTTCACCTTATGTACAAGTTGTATGTGCAATAAAGATTTTTTTTATTATTATTATTATTATTAAAAGGAATATGCTAACTTACTGTGAACAACATAAATACACTCGTTAAATAATAAATAAAGCTATGTCTGTACCAGCAACATTTCCTTCGGCGACATCGGCAAACAGTGGGTCGAAATTTTTATTAAACGGAAATAACTATTTAGCGAGAAAATGTTAATATTCATTAGTGTAGAACCGTTCTACACTAATGAATATTAACATTTTCTCGCCAAATAGTTATTTCCGTTTGTTATTTATTAGAATTTGTAGGACTTTATTTCGTTCTACTAGAACGAAACCATAAAGTCCTACAAATTCTAGTTCCACTCCAAGCTAGCATTATCTGAGCGGAATTATGTACTACGCTTTTTATTATATCGAGAAACCGTCATTATAAAATTTAAGCGGCCAGCGCTAGAGGGGCCTCTCTTTTCCAGACACAATCGATTTTGATCGTTTTTTTTTTTTTTTGAATTGATCTTTTTTGCTGTCGGCCTTTTGGCCTTTTCAGCTTTACCTTGAAGAGGGGGACAGAGAGTACCCAACCTCTTTGATCGATTATGAAACGCGCAGCTTTTATCGCAAGTTTACTTTGTAAAACAGAGTGTTAAAGCTAGGGTACGAAGTGGTCACAATATCGAGAATGAAAGTGAGCTTTTGAACTCGTTCGAAAAAAACAGAGAAACCAAGGAAAGTTTTTTTTTTTATTTTTTATTTTTATTTTCAATGTTTATTTTTTTTATTTTTTCAATATTCTGCTTCTAAAACATTAACATTGTATCATTTTTCTACAGATGCAAGCGTTTGAGAAAATTCCTGTCGAAATTGAAATCGTAGGTGAAGGTGATGACGCTGAAATCAATATTAAAATTGGTGATGATGTTTCTAATGTAGACACTGATAGTACTGATATTATTATTAACGGCCCTGATGTTCTTATTAATGGTACTAATATTGTTCTATTAAATCGTACTTCGTGTTGTATCAATAAAGATAAGGAATTCGGGGAGCCAGTACACTGCACCCCGTATTTTAGTTCTAGCATTTTGGTTGGTATTTTAGTAGCTTTATTGTGTATAAGTGCTCTGTCTTGTGGTGTTATTGCAATGTTTGAGTGTAAATCAAATGATAGATATGGTGATTCGCGTGAAAAGCTACTCTATCCTAGGGATTGAAAATTAATATGTATATCAGTGGGGGTTAAACATGCAGGATAGACAAGGGTTATTGATCATGATCAGTCTGTATGCACACTCAGGGACCAGTGGCGTGCACAGAACTTTTTGCCGGAAAAGCAAGCAATTGGCTAAGAACAACAATTAAAAAAATATGAAAAAATTTAAATACCACTTTGAAAAATAAACATTTGTATGACGCCAGGGTGAAAAATTTTCTATACAAACTTTTTTTTCAAAGTGATATTTAAATTTTTTTATATTTTTTTATTGTTATTCTTGACCAATGAGGGCTACTATCGACGTCAGGTGGCGCCACTGAGGCGACAGGTATAGAGAAACGTCAAATGCCCGCGAAACGGCGAAAGCTATGGATTTTTATTAGTTATTTGTGTATTAGTCGAGATAAATTCATAGTTTCAGGTTTATTATTCAAGGTACGGTGCAATGAAAGTAAATGAATTAAGATTAGAGCTAAAGAAAAGAGGGGCTAAAACAAAACTTATCTCCTCCTTTTGTTTTCAAACATAACGGAACTGCACATAATTGCGGCATTGTTTATTCGCATTTAAGAAAGAAAAAAATATTAATATTATATGGATAGGCAAAACAAAAAATCGAACTTCTATGTAAATCTAACCTAACAAACCTTTGACATATACCTTACGTGCCAGTGGCGCCAACTGGTGGCCTTTATAAAAGTAGACCCCATTTCTTGCTTTTCCAGCAAAAAGTTCTGTGCACGCCACTGTCAGGGACATATAAAGGGTAAAGCAAAAAAGGTTCGTTTCATGGTTTTAGTGACTTGGGTTTTTTCTTATTGGGTGCTACCGTTTTGTGATTTATTTATCTAAAAGCAGTTCTTTTGCTATCTTCTTTCAAGATTTGGGTCGAATTAGTGCATCAGGTAAAAAAAAAAGAAATAACATAGTGAAAACATACACTAACGAGTGACAACTCGGTTTCAAAATTGCACCAGCGGGCCTATTATGTATCTCTAGTTGCCTTCTGTACGGGGTGCCTATCATCAAAAACATAGATATACCATCGAATTCCGATTTCCCAAGGATATGTTCGCACTTGAAGTGACGACACAGTTCGTTAATAGTCACCTAGTATAGTTGGCAACTAAAGATACAGAATAGGGGGACAGGACTACTTCTAGATAGGACAAAAAAGGGAAGTCCTCAGTTAAAACTTACGGTAAGAAAATTGTATACAAATTAAAAGTTGAATTTCTCAACTAAAACTTTGGGTCATCCCATGAGAGAATTGAAACTTCAGATTGAAGAAATGATGCTCGAAGTAAGTTAATTATGAGTCTAACCCCCGGTTTCTGAAAGGCCAATCAAAGTTAAAAGTAGATTAAAAAAACTTTAACCGCAAATAACGGTGAAAATAAAGTGAAATATCTTGGACTATATTATGTTATTCTACAATAATTGTGTTTCTTTTATGTGTATTTACCTATATAATTATATATAAAAAAGGTGAAAATAAAGCATATATGAAGTCTGAATAGTGATGAATCAATAATTAACTTAGTTAATTTTTGATTTCAATGTAAAATTCCCATTTTTTCTGGCTTAATCCGCAGATAATTATTTTTTAATCTACTGTTAACATTGATTGGCCTTTCAGAAACCGGGGGTAAATCTTTCAAAAATTATAAAATAATAAATCCAAAAATTAAAATAATAAAGATTATTTTCGAAAAACGTAAAACAAAACATCTACCTACCTATTTATTAAAGAAAAAAAAATACACGATAAATTCGAGTAACTTCACAATTTTCTTGCGTTTCTCTAAATATGTCCCTGGGTGTATTTCACCGATTTTATTTTTTTGCGTGATAAAATTTGTAATTAATTATTAATGCCACGGGGCTGTTTAGTTTTCATGTTAGCTTATATAAGTTTGAACAAATAAATATATACCTGAACGTTTCTTTTATTTCTTAGTTTTAGCAGGCACGGCGCAACAGAGCAGGCGTTATTATTTTGGTTAGAAAGAAGGCTGGCTCTTTGTTTGTTTATTAATTTTGTGCATTAGTTGAATCTCTTCTAGAAGAAATAAAAAACAGATAGTGGCATCTTGGAAAAGGGTAAGCTAGGTGTAATTATTTCTGGCCTCTGGGTGAAAGAATATTTAGTTTGTTTTTAAATATCTTAGCACGTTTAGCAAAAATAAAACAAAAAAAAAGTTGTCCAGACAAAATTATAGTAGGTATTTAACGTTAGTATTGGAACGGAGAACTATTCTTATCATTTCCGCAGGTATGTTTCTTCAGAAAATTTGTTCAGTATCCTCAGGTAGAGTATGTAATTAAATTAATCTACCGATTTATGATGATGAAAGCTCGACCTGTGCCTCCTTGCAAAAGTTATAATAAAAAAGTGACTTAAATCCGTTTTTAGAAATATATAAGATTTAATTACTGCCCACTTACACACAGTATTTCAATGTATTTCAGATACAAGCCTTTGAAATTGTGCCACCCATGGAGCAAGGGGATGCCGAAGAAAATTGTACGTCAACGAAAAAAACCAACACTACTCTCAATGACAACAAAAATAATAAAAAGGTGAAGAAGGTATTCGGGAAGGCATATCGTTGCGCTCTTCACTTTAACTGCGCTGTTATGTCATGCCTTTTTGTTCTGTTTTTGTTTTTATGTATATTATTTTATGGCGTTATCATGCTTATGAACTGTCACACGAATGATAGGTACGATGATCAGCATGGGAAATACTCGAGCAAACTGCAAATCCCAAGCAAGGCTCAACATTAGCTGTTTTTTCTCTGTTTCATAATTTTTTGGTTATTTATATCGTTTTGTTTATATGAAAAACTTAATTTTAAGTCTAAGCATAATTCTTTAAGTATATTCTTTAGACTTTTTTTTGTTTGTTTCCACGCTAGCAGCAGAAGTTACTGCATAAAACGTGAAAATATTGAGGCGAGAAAATTAAAATTATTTAAATGAAAATTTAAATAAAAATAATTATTTTTTTACGAAGGATGCCTGGACAATCTTGAATGTCCGTCTTATAATTATATAGTTAGTCCGGATTATAAGCATAAATCAATAAAATTAAAATAAACTCATTTAAAGAAAATAAGAGTAGTTTCGATGTTTCTTTTTTTACAATTAAGAAAGTTGTAAATTAGTAAGGGAAGTAGGTCGCTTGTGTTGCGAGATTGAGAAAAATAAATAATTACTTTTTTAATGATATTTTTTGTTTCTTAACTGCCTTCCTATGGACACACGCGTCTGTCGCATCTTAAATATATGGTCACAGCATAGCTATAACTTCATTCTAGATTGGATTAAAAAGAAAAAAAAATAGGTTCTTTATAGTGCACACTTCGATGAAATTCAATATTATAAATTTTAAATAATAATTTGAATTTGAAATATTTAAATTTTGTGTCATTATATTTGTAAATACAAAATCTGTCTGGCACAACTATCTTAACTATTATTAAGGGGCTTAGGTAACGCCAAATGGATACTTTCTAAAGCCTACTCGTCGTTTATGGCCCAACCAAAATTATTGAAAAAATGTATTATGAATTATCAACTCTAAGACAACATATGCAACATTTTTCTTTTTTACACCACCAAAACTTCTAAATAAAAATCATTTCAGCCAAATGGTGTTTTTGTCTTGAATTCCCTACTGCTCCTAAGCGGCTTGGTCGGTTAATTCATTTTTTATACTTTGCTATACAGATAAACTTGATAGCTATAAACATAACATAGGATTAGGTATGCAATCGAACAATCACGTCCATGTGAAAAGTATTAATTTCTCCTATTATTCTCTCCATATATCAAGGACGCAGCGAGCATCGTAACAGTCACTATGCATTGCGCGCTGATATGAACATTATTTCAATGTCGTTTCCGTCGATATTCGTACCGACAAACTTCGAGCTGCTAATTTAGCGACGGTAATCGCCTTAAATACCTTACATACAACAATTATTATTTACTTACCATATTATAATGAAAAGGACCTTCCGAGCTATGAAATATTCTTTCAATAAAACAAAATTACAAAATGTCCCTGTTGAAAAACCTAAAGAAGCAGGGGTCTATCATCTTAATTAGATAGGTAAAATGCATCTCATTAAAAATTCGACAAGAAAAACTTCAAATTAGAGTAAATGCAGTGAAAATGAGTTCCTTCCCTACGTAACATCAGTGGCGTGCACAGAACTTTTTGCTGGAAAGGCAAACAATTGGTCAAGAACAACAATAAAAAAAATATAAAAAAATTTAAATATCACTTTGAAAAAAAAATTTTTGTATGACGCCAGGGTAGACAATGTCTACCCTAGAGTGAAAATTTTCTATACAAACTTTTTTTTTTCAAAGTGATATTTAAATTTTTTTATATTTTTTTTATTGTTGTTCTTGACCAATTGTTTGCTTTTCCAGCAAAAAGTTCTGTGCACGCCACTGCGTAACATAGAATGATAGAGTGAAAAATATCGACATACGGGATCGTTGCGGCCTGAAAGAAGATGTAGTGACTAGAATAGAAAAAGATTCAAAATTCAAAAAGTTTATTTTGCAAAGTAGGTATATAAAATACACGTTTCTCAAGTCAAAATTTAATCGTATAAAAAATATATATGTAATAAAATAATAAATGTACATGAACTAGATTAAAGGTTTATTTAATTTATGTAGCAATATATATACGATTAAAATTATAGGTAAAATATATATTATACAAGGTGAAATCCAATCAACCGCCCGAACCCACACCGGAGACCCGGCCAGGGACCAGGAACAAGGTTCAATGATCACCAACCAAGGAACGCTTCGGTGGTTTGGACATTCAGAGAGGATGAATGAAAGTAGAGTGAAGAAAGAAATTTATGGTGCGCAAGTGAAAGGTACAGCTCGACCAGGCTGCCCTAGAAGGACGTATGCTGACCAAATTGGTGGCATACTGAAGAAGGGTCATGACAAAAGTACCCGGAATAGAAGAGCTTGTATGACTAGGTTGATGGATGTGGAAGAGGCGAAAGAGGTGTGTCTGAATCGTAGCAGATGGAAATCTGTAGTCTCTGCCTACCCCTCTGGGAGACAGGCGTGCGTATATGTATGTATGTAAAATAAAATTAATACATTTAAAAAATTATATTAACAAGGGAACCCGAAATAAACTCAGTGAATCGTATCTTTTTGCTTCTGAAAACACAGTTGCGAGGCGAATTTAATAAGTTCATTTATTTTTTGTCCCTTTTTAAATGGTTTTTTTTTCACAGCTGCAGGGTAGCACGTTTCATATTTTTCAGCTAGGTTACCAACATATTGTTATGTGTAGCTAGATGTAAATAATAAACTGGATGATACATGTGCTGTGGCATTTTTCAAGATGGGAGACATAGGTATAACTTGATATTACTAAATAACTTTACAGTATATTTCCATTTAGTATATGAAGATAATTTACGAACCAATCATAGCTATCCAGTAATTATCAGGCCACGTATTCCTTTAGGAAAAAGCACACGTAATATTCAAAAACATGTATTAGAAACATGTAGTAGAACATATACGTTATGTTGTTGGTAAATTTTTAAAAATTACGTTATGTTAGGTTTCTTATGAACTAACCTAACCTAATCCTAAAACTAATTATAATTTCACGACTTTGACAATTTTCCTGTCAGATATACTGGGTGTTAAGATGAAGTTGCGCAAGCCGGAAACTGGTGATAGTACTCACCCATACGACCTATATATCGAGAATTATCTTGAGAAATCGAAAAAAAAAAAACAGTTGTCTAATAGGTACATTTTGGTCGGGTAGCTGTGTAACTTTTTTATAGAACAGCTAATTTTTTTTCCTGATTCGAGGGTTGGCTCAGTAGTTAAAGTTGTTCGTATCGAGTAATATCATCAGTTTCCGGCTTCCGCAACTTCCTCCTAACACCTTTTCACAACTTCCTTTTCACATCATAGCATTGCAGGAGTACAATCAATTTATGAAATAAAAAACGATATATATTTTTTTAAATTATTCTCTCTCATTTGTTACCGCGCGCACCGCCCCACGCGCCGCTTGGCCACCCCCTCATCACCCTCTCCTTCACCCGCCAACGCATTGAACGTAAGGGTGACTGAACGCGCCTGGAAATTTAGGAAAAAAGGACACTTTGTTATTTTTTTTTACCAAATATTTTTTCATTTCTTTCTCTTTCATTTTTCTCTCGATATCACAATTTTTTTTTTCAATGTTAGATGTTTGTATGGTAGAATACTATCGCCAGTTTTCGGCTTGCGCAACTTCATCTTAACACTCTGTATATTGCGTTCAGACGACAACGTAGAGCGTCGTAGTACTTATGCTACGACGTAGTAAAAATGAGGCAGTGACGACAATAAGTCCACCCTCATAACTTTGGGACGGGGATAAAGAAGAAAGAAAGAAAAAAGTTTATTTGTAAATAAACTTTTATATATACAGGTTGACTTTTAACCGATCCCCGATAATTTTAGAGGTTATTAAGAAACGTTAGTGGAACACATTTTAAATGTAAAAACAATAAAAAAATTAAGTAATAAAAAAAAAAAAAAAACATAACCTCGAAATATAATTTACGGTTATCCTAGTTATTCCAACACGGAACAAATTCAAAATAGGTCAAAATAGTGAGATCACCAATAAAAATAACTTCTCGTGATCTATGTCTTTTCCCTTCAGGTGATTATGATTTCTTTGGATTTTATGGAAATCATTAAGTGGTTCCATCGAAAAGTGGTTCTAACTTTCTTTTAAATTAATGAAATGAATTTTAGATTTTTATTATGAAATCAGTTTATAGTCTTCTGCAATCTATTAAATTATCGGGGTTACATTAAAAGTCATCCTGTATATTATATATATAAATTAATAAGATAAATGTTAAAAGAATACAGTAGTGCTTAAAGATGGCTATTGTATCTAAAGTATCTTTTAAACACAGCATATTGGCAGAACAGTTACATATTCGATTTGTTCGAAGATATCGTTGTGGCAACCTGATTCACATAAAACTGTTTATGATCGAATTTCAGTAACATTCAGTACGGTACACACGGCGGACGAGATAAGAATTTATATTTGTAAGACACTTGCAGTTTCATAACCCAGCTTTCGCTTTACAGCAAGGGCTTTGTTTATTTTTTTTTTGGATTGACTTTATTTGTAAGAATATATTTTTATTGTTATATTTTTATCTCGTATTATGCAGGTTAATGGGTTGTTACAGAGATTCTTACCACGGTTTTATTTCCTTATAATTGCAACGAACCCGTTAACCACGACAGATTTCTTATTGTCAAATTTACAGTGTGTCGCTCGTACAAGTGCACATCCGAAAGTGGGTGAAACTAGATCTAAATAATATCTACAAAAACAAAGAAAAAGAAATGTTTTTGAATTTTTTTTTAATCTTGAAAAAATACTCCATCTGGGTATCTTTGTATGGAACGCGAGCGCAGTGCCTTTGGTTAACCGCTCGTAGAAAATATTGTATTTACGAGTATGATAGAACGTTGTATTTTTTTTTTGTTAGAAAGGTCATGGAATAGGCAAAGATAAATAGGAATAAAAGTATAGTAAAACGGTAACATTATTTTGAAAAAAATGACTATTACTAAAATAAAAGACGGAAAAATTAAAGAAATAATCTTTTAGGATATTATTTTTACGGTAATGGTAGTAGATTATGTTTTGTTTTTGATTTGGTATGCAACGTCTATTCTTAAGGATTATAACAGGTTTATTTCATTGCATTACTCGTGATAGATCAAAAGTTATGACATATTTTATAAATAGTCTCCATGGTAAACAAAAAAAATAATTAATCGTACATTAATAAAACAAAGATTTTAAAAAATTTTTTTTAAATTATAAATATATATTAATAAATATTATTAAAAGATTTTTTTTAAATAAGCATATTGTAATTGACTGTTGGGTTTCCGAATAAAAATTATTAAAATTATTATTAAAATTATTTTCTAAAAAAAAAAAACTTTTTTTTTGTCGATAAAATAAGGTATAGTTTCACCCCTTTTCGGATGTGCACTTGTACGAGGGACGCACTGTATATTCAGATATGTCAAACTTTTGATTTTGAAATTTTGAAATACGTACTAAGGCGCCGACTACACACAGCGCGTTCTGCGTTCTGCGGTCCGAATATTAGAAAGCGCGTTCTCGCGTTCCGTGAGTAACGCGTCGCATACACAGAGTAATAGTAGTTTATGCTACAAGGGCGCAAAGGAATAAATTACGAGGACGTAACCGAGTAATTTATTGCTTTTACGCCCGTGTATCATACTACGTTTTTCAATGCATAGTGTGAGGAAATGAAAACAAATATAATCTTGTGAACTTTAAATTATGACTGGATCAAAAGGATTGTATCCAGAGCCGTTAAACAGTGGAAAAAAAAAGTATAACATCTATGGTACACAGGAAAGGCTGCAGGTTAGCCAACCATTGCAAACAAATTTAAAAAAAAAAAATAATAAAGCCCTAGGGCAAAATAATCGACTTTCTGTTCGGTTTTGATGCATAAAAAGTGAGCCTTTACGAGCACATGCATTGAAAATATATTTATAGAGTAGTGAATCTTAGTAAAACGCTCTGATTCACTGCACTCACATTCTGATTCGTCTCTATACAAATCTTCGCGCGGCGGCTTGTAGAGCATGCATCTGCGTGTGTGAGTTCGAATCTAAGCCTTTGTATTAAGATTCAATACTCTATAAATCTTTTTACTCTGACGTGGACCTGGGCGCCATACTGGTTAAATATTAGGTCTTTACATATGAAATTACTGTTTTCTATAGAGAATTTGAATTTTTGGGAATGAAAATATATACATATAATTTCACATGTGTATGAATGAGACGACATTAAGCTAACAGCAACATTAATTAAATTTTTGAAAAGTGTCAGCTGTAAAAAATTATTACGGATCTTATCATGGAACCGGATGGTATTTAGGAGGAACTGTTTTTGAAAATTTAATTTTCATAATTAAACTGAAAGTAAAAACAAAATGTAAAACGTAGATGTAAAAACTTGAAATCGACTATAAAACAATAAACAAACAATTGAAATAGCTATTGAATTACAGGAACTATGAACTCATGAATCTGTAAGAAAATTTCGGCAATTTCATAGGTAAAGTTATAGTAAGTATTGATATATTTTTTTATTTTGTTATTAAACTTGTATAATATCTTTGTATATTCTTCTTCTCTGTGTACACGTGTATGATTACTCCGTTTATGTTCCTTTTTCCTATTGTGATGGTTTTGCTGTCAGAAATCTCTGTTTAGAGATAAGCTCGCCAATGTGCATCTTTTTACTGTAATTTTGTTTATGTTTATATTTCCGTGTGTGTACAATAAAGAAAGAATAAAGACCTATTATTTGTAAAATACCACTACGTAAAGACGATGATTAGTAATTTAAACTCTGTCTGAAGTCCTAAACTATAGTTGATGGTAATTCAGAGTCCATCTACTTCATTAAACTATCCGCTAGCGCAACACGAGCTCTCCATTGTTGTAGTGGAATAGCTACATTCCTGTGGACACCACATCCAGAACCAACCTGCGCTGCGGTCAAACTGATACACTACTGTATCATTTTAGATTTAGATTTTTTAGATTTTTTTTTATTAGGAACACTAACATCTAGTACATAAGTAAATACATTGTAAAATTAAATATACATTTTTAGTTATATGCCTAGACAATTAAATGTGAACACAGCATGCAATACAATCAGGATACATTGTAAAAAATTGTTATAACATGTGTATACCGCAAATTACTTAAAATTTGCGTTACAAATTATTGGTTGAATTTATAAGAAAATATTTATAATGTTTACATCAAATTAATCAAAATTTATGAAACAAAATAATTTACAATAATAATATATATTAAGATTAACAGAAACTTATTCTAACAATTGAAGTAAAATTATTTACAATAGATATTTACAAAGTGAAGGTCATTCAATTAAAATAATATTATTTAATTAAAACGAAAATTTAAAATTAAAATTAAATTAAAACGAAAATATAAATAAGATGAACATTAAAGCTAAATTTTATGTGACACCTGGTCCGCTAAGACATGATCAAAGACACATGTTTTAATAGTAGTTTATGCTACAAGGGCGCAAAGGAATAAATTACGAGGACGATTTAAAACACGAGCGTAGCGAGTGTTTTAAACGTAACCGAGTAATTTATTGCTTTTACGCCCGTGTATCATACTACATTTTTCAATGCATAGTGTGAGGAAATGAAAACAAACATAATCTTGTGAACTTTAAATTATAATTGGCTCAAAAGGACTGTATCCATAGCCGTTAAACGGTGTAAAAAAAGTATAACGTCTATGGTACACAGGAAAGGCTGCAGGTTAGCCAACCATTGTAAATAAATAAAAAATAAAAAAAATTTAAAGCCCTAGGGCAAAATAATCGACTTTCTGTTCGGTTTTGATGCATAAAAATTGGGCCTTTACGAGCACATGCATTGAAAACATATTTACGTTACCGTGAAATAAATCAAGATAGGCACTATGTTTGTTTAACAACGCTGAAAATCTATTTAATGGTGAGTTGTGTTGACCTAGATTTGTTTTTGATGATGTTGGCCGCAGCATCATAGTAAAAACAGAATAGTATAATAACTGCCGCGCCGCGCGAGACTTAAATGCCTAATGTTTCAGGGTCGTCAGGGTGTTCAGCCAGCGTTTGCAATGTAAGCGCAAAAAAATGCGTTTATTTACGAAATCACATTAGAAACCTCTAAAATTATCAGCGTTTCTCTAATTATATTATGCATGTATTATACATACAAACCTTCCTTTTGAATCACTATATCTATTAAAAAAAAACGCATCAAAATCCGTTGCGTAGTTTTAAAGATCTAAGCATACGTAAGGACAGACAGACAGCGGGAAGCAACTTTGTTTTATAGTATGTAGTGATGATACATATTGATATACAGTAGAGCCACTGAGTGATGGCGCCTATGACGTTTAAATGCCTAGAAAGTATCGTAATCTAAATATATAAAACAAAGTCGTGTTAGTTACACCACTTATAACTCAAGATCGGCTGGATCGATGTTAGTTATCTCTTTTTTGGTGTATTCTTATCCGCTCCGAATAGCAGAATAAGTAATAAAGTATCGGATAAGTTATCGAATAACAATAAATAAATTAATTAATTTTACGAATGCAAACAGCATGTGGTGCCATCTGTTGACAAAACTACACATATAAAAGAAACCTATTTATCTAGCGTTCTGGTATCATAAAATAACATCTAAACCCCAAGTTTTAAAAATCGCTTCGTTATTCCAAGAACTATTATTTCTGCATATATTCAATACCCTACGCTAAGCCTAACAACGGTACTGAAACTACTACATGGGTCCCTGCCATTCTTCTTTCGCAATGGCAAGCAATAAAACATTTCTGTATTTGCAAAAAAGTTGTATTAATATTATTACCTTAATGAAATCGTAAATTAAGTTTAACTAAAGTTAACACGATATTATTAGACTGTTAGGCGGGACGAAGTTCGCCGGGTCAGCTAGTTACTTATAAGCAAGTGTGAATTAAAAAATGTAATACTTCATTGTTGATAGTGATGTACTACTTGTTTCGGTTATTATTTTTCGATTTGAATGTTGCTTTATTGTGCAATAGAATTCATATAGAAACAAAGATTTTTTTTTTTTAAGTTTCTCATTTTTTATAGGTCGTGTTTGAGGTCGCCAAGTTACGCAATAATATTTAATTAAAAACAAAACAATGACGAAGTTAAACTAAACGAAAATAAATAATAGTAAAATACTTTTTTCGATTTAGATGTGGGAGCCCCGGGGCACTACACCGCATAGCCCTCCGATAGCTACGCCACTGATTTTGGGACATTTTCCTTTTGTATCATTATGTTGAATGTTGAATGACGTGTCTAATGTTGAGTAAACTCACACTTGATTTTTATTTTTAACCGAAATTTGAAATGTACCTCATCACTAAATGCAGCTGTCATAAGTGCCATCACTCAGTGGCTCTACTTTAGTGCATGTATATATTTTTTAAACATAAACAGTGTTACTACAGAACGGTGTTTAACTTTAGACAGTGTTTAAATCTGTTGCTGTCACCTTTTTTTTCATATTGTAGAAGAGTGACAGCAACACATTTAAACACTGTCTAAAGTTAAACACCGTTTTGTAGTTACACCGAAAGTATTTAAACGAAATCAATTATATATCTAAATAAATACAAAAACTTTGTATTTTATAACGTTCAACACGTCATCCACAGTAAAGTTAATTTGTAACGTTATGTCAAGTATGTGTAACAGCGACTGATATGTATAACCATACTGAAAGTAACGTAACGCCAACTGTAATTGTCGTTCCCTCGCCTGCAATGCTACACGACCACTCCATTGTTGCTGCAAAATAGCTAAATTCCTAGGAGACAGACGGACTGGCATGCGGTTCTAAACCGATAGTGGGACGGACATTTGAACCCACATGCAGATACATTGTAGGTAGATTATACGGTCACAAAATGAGATAAGTGACCAGACCCAGCTCAAACATTTTGATCCTAAGACTGACTCACGAGTGATAAATGAAATTTGTGGACAGTGCTCTCAAAGTAATAATGCGCATACAAATCTATAGCCGAGCGACCGGACGTACCACGTGACCTTATTGATTGTATAGAAAGTGTAAGGAAATACGAACTTTGCCGAACAGTGGCGAAGATTTGTATGCGCATTATTACTTTGGGAGTACTGTACTGCATGCACACGCCTGTCTCACAGAGGGTAGGCCGAGACTACAGATTTCCATCTGCTACGATCCCGATACACCTCTTTCGCATCTTCCACATCCATCAATCTATGATGTAATAATGCATGTATGTATCAATTATGCAAATTTATAATTTAAATGACTATTTACAATTAAAAATTACTTTATTATTGCTGCAGATAGAGTTTGTTTCTCGAACGCCTTATTTGAAAAGTTAGCTTGCGACATTTAGACATTTATTTATTATTCGAAATATTATAACATTACAGTAATTACAGACCAAATCGTTACAATATTGTATGTATACATAATTTTATTTTAAGCACTAACTAACATACTTTCTTCTAGCATTCTCTTACACACACTCATCACACATCCTATCCCATCTACAAACACATCACACTCTGGTGCTTTAGCGAGCAGGGAGCAGAGCTCGTGCGACGGGCGAGTACCGGTACAGGTTGGTACGAGATCTTGTTTCCGCGAATAGCTGAGGTACCTATCAGGTACAAACAGTTTTACCACATAGCTTTACATCCTAACTACTTTACGTTTATTAACTATAGGTATCCGCTTTATAACTTTATCTAAGTCATACAAGATATTATGTGAAATGGCTATATTTGATTAATTCTGCCCAAATAATCATTTTGTCTAAATTGGGTAGATATGATATTATATAATCGCTGGATAGTATAAATAATATCAAAATTAATTTATTTGTCTGTAAGATATATATTCGTATATATTGTTTTGACCCTAATGACGAACAATTCAATGACGCCTATACTTAGGCAACACCGCATTTTGGGCGGATCCGCCGGAAATAAACCCATAATATCTTCTACACTAATAGGTAATAAAGTAGTAAAAATTGCGCAATTTTACATTAAATGGGTTATTAATATTATATTAGTATTGTACTGTATTCAAAACTAAAATTTTTACAATTTTTGTCTGTCTCTCTGTCTTTCCATTTATCTGTCTGTCTGTCTGTCTGTCCGTCTGTCTGTCTGTCTGTGTGTCTGTGTGTCTGTGTGTCTGTCTGTTTTTCTGTCTGTATGTTCCGTTTTAACTCGAGAACCACTCAACGGATTTGGATGCGGTTTTCTTTACAATCATTGTTTTGAACCTGGTCAGCATATAGGCTATATGTGGTGGTGTCCATATAATAACTGCTAAGTCGAAAACGGGGCTAAGATTGAATAAACGCGGGCGGAGCCAAGGGCGAAAGGATAGTATAAAGAAAATAGATAAACTACTTAAGCTATTTAACACGTGACTGGTCCCGCATGCTAAGGTATTTTTTTTATTTGTGCCAAAATCGATAGGAAACAGCTGAAGGAGAATATTAAAATTCCTGAAACCAAAATCATTTAAATAAGTATGCCGTTAATTACGAGGACGTCACGAATACGCGCACTTCGAGGTATCGGCGTGTTAAAATTTTGACACATTTCAAATTAATCTGTTCAATATATATTTACATTTAATTATTCACAATGATAATAAATTTACGAAAAGCGGAAATTTCAGCAGGACAGCGGTTTACAAAAGGATGATTTATTGTTACAGATACGTTAATATAATTCAAATGAGAATTATTGATTGTTTTCAAAGTACTGTTTTATCGATTATTTGTTAATTGAGTTTTTATAAACTTAATTAATGTAATAAGTATAACTAAAGATAAATAAATCTACCATCGGCTCATATGAGGTGTAATTAATTTACAAAGCCAAATTTGTGCTGGAGATTAGGTAAGTGATCAGTACCACGAATCGATGAAACTTTTCGCAAAATAAAATGTTGACTTAGCTCCTATAGTAATTGACTCGAGGCTGGCTTGTGTTTGTAGGAAAAATAAAAATAGTTATTTGTTATGCAAGGCTGCAAAGTTGGTATTTGGAGTAAGTACTGGTATTGATCCTGAACGTAGCGAAGGTTTCAAAAGTACGGGACGCAAAATAACTTTGCTGTCGAGTGAAACACACATATTTTCACCTCACTACAGCGAGGAAAATGCTAGGTGCATATGTAGTAACACAAGTACGCTGGACATATTGTGCCACACAAAATGACAGTTCTTTTTTGTGCCGGTTCAAAGCGCCCCCACCGAGCGTACCGGGAACTACCATTGACACTGTTATATACAGGGTGGAAAAAATTCAAAGGCCCTGGAGGGGAACTACCTTAAATCCTTTAGTTAGCTCATTTTACTAAAAGGAAACATTCCTTTATTTTTTAAAAGAAACCAAACTGCATTCAAAGATATTCTGAAATTCGCTTGTCTCACCCGGGAAGCGAACCAACTAAAAATAAAAAAAATAAACCCTCGCTATTTTACTATACAAATCGGTAGGATTATAGTTCAGGATAAAATTTGTCTAATAAACATTTAGTCTTACACTCATCTGTTGTACAGTGAAGACCGCATCAAGTAAGACACATTGGACTTTATACCTATCTTATATTCTTCTCTGTAGGGGCTAATTTCGTACTGCAAGTGTATAGCTTGATGTGGTCTCCACTGTACGAGATACCCATGAAATTGAATATTTATTACAAATTCTTTATTAACAATACCTAGTACTGTTCACTTGTAAAGTAATAATGATACGCCATTATTACACAATGACAGCACGGAATGAAAGCAAAACAATACAAAATTTAAAATTCGAACGAATACTTTTATCGATTTTAAAAATGTTGAAAGTTATCGTTCGAACTTCAAATTGTTGCTCCGCGTTGCAAAAAAAAAAAAATACGTTCGCTTTTTAAACTTTTCGTCAGTACGCCTCGTGCAAGAAGGAACTGTGCTGTGCATAGATTTATTATTACCATTTAACGATTTTCTAATTGAAATCTTCCACAAGGTACTTAAGATAAATAACATTAGCAAGCTTGTACTTCATACGATGTCTTTGGATGTTAGAGAGATAAGAAAATTATACCGTGTCATTTACTTGTTACAAGTGAACAGTATTAGGTATTGTTAATAAAGAACTTGTAATAAATATCTAATTTCATGGGTATCTCGTACAACAGATGAGTGTAAGACCAAATGTTTATTAAACAAATTTTATCCTGAACAATAATCCTACCGATTCGTATGATAAAATAGCGAGGGTTTATTTTTTTTATTTTTAGTTAGTTCGATTCCCGGGTGAGACAAGCGAATTTCAGAATATCTTTGAATGCAGTTTTGTTTCTTTTAAAAAATAAAGGAATGTTTCCTTTCAGTAAAATGAGCTAACTAAAGGATTTAAGGTAGTTCCCCTCAAGGGCCCTTACATTTTTTTCCACCCTGTATAATAGTCGTTATAAAGACCTGAGCCTTGTCGGACTGTACTTATGTAGATTGAAATTTAGTCTTGAACCCGGGGAAAATAAGGATTATCGTTTTTGACGTCACATTTTGAAAATATATTAGTTTTTACAAAAAAATAAAACGAGACAACATGAATCGTTGAGGGGTGTCAGAGGTATCTCCGTGTAAGGATTGTGAAATGCAAGTCACATTCCAAGCTAGTACAGTCGCCTGCAGTTCAAGATCCCTATTTGTAAACGATTTTAGTGGTTATGACGCATTAAGAACTGCCAATAGGTAGCCTGTCATTCTGGCGACAATACACCCACCTTTCACTGATGATTGTTACGTCCCTGCTTAATGATTCCTATCGGCATATTTCAGGCATAGCTTAACGTGTCTTGCAACTGAAATCAACCGCGACCGAACACAAACCTACGGGATTTGAACCAGCGACCTACGAATTAGTGGCCCAGACGGCTGAAATTTTAGTAGGCGTGATTCTCCAAACAGAATATAAAAGGAATTGGCGTTTTGTATGGATAGTTTGAAGAACAATAAATTTTCAGTACTAACATTTTTGCATTTTTTTAGAAATTACAAATAGAAATTTTGTTATTTATTTTGTGTACGAATGAGACAACGTTAAGCTAACAGCAACATTAATTTAATTTTTGAAAAGTGTCAGCTGTAAAAAATTATTACGAATCTTATCATCGAAATGGATGGCATTTAGGACGAACTGTTTTTGAAATTTAAATTTTGGTTATTAAACTGAAAATAAAAACAAAATTTAATACGTAGATGTAAAAAATTGAAATCAACTTTCAAACAAAAAACAAATAATAGAAATAGCTATTGAATAACAGGAATTATGAGCTCGTGAATCTGTAAGAAAATTTCACCAATTTCATAGGTAAGCACCTAATGTACTTTGACGGAAGCCGTAACCTTAAAAACGTCTTGTAAAGAAACGTAACAAATATTTTGTTAAGAAAAATGAAAATAACCGCTTAATGGTTTGTAATAGTTTCATAACTAAAAATAATTGAACACATAGATCTATTCCAAATCCTCTGAATGACATTTTCTTTATTGATCAGTAAGTTAAACGAAATGTATCGGAAAACACAATGTTATTTTGCTGTCGAGCGGTCGGGTGGACAACACATCCCAAGGATGCCTCGTTTAGAGGCGAAACACGTGTCGATAAGTTTTCTTGCTTGTTATTTAAGATTGCTTTATTTTGTGCTCGTACTGCTTGCTTTGCTTGTGCATGTTTTATGCGGGAGGGCGGGCGGTGCTTGAGTCTGCATTTTGAATAGCATGGTAAGAGTGTTTAGCGGAATATTGCAAATTATTAATATATCCACAAATTTAAACACAACAGAGCCACAGTATACTGTGACAGGGCTATGCAAGGAGAAAACATTCATTGATACTGAAATTAAATGAAAATTAATACCACGAGTATGTTTTAGGTTTGTTAATAAATTTGTATAGTTTAGCAATAACTACTATAACTGTTATTAATTTTTACCAACCTAACCAGTAATTTTTACAAGATTAACTTGTCTACACCTATCATAAAATGTTGTACTTATTTGAAAAATGTTTCAAAAGATGTTATACATAGACGGTCAGTCAGCAAATTGGTCTATAAGAGCATTATTCAAGATGTAATCGCATAGTTTTCATGATGTTTGATGTGATTTGTTTTTGAATGTAATATTAAACATAGCTTTAAAATAATAATATAAAAATAAATTGGTATTCTAATAAAATGAGAATCAATTGGTATTCTATAAGTTGGCATTGTTTTAAGTGATTCAATATGATGCGTACCTTTGCTGGGTACCTAAAACCACTGCACCAATATTTGAATAATTATGTCTAGATCAAGTGATTAAACATGGACTTCCTTTTAAAAAGTAGGGTAAGAAGAGACCTAGCCCTATCCCAGTTGCACCTGCACGGAAGCCGTGCGTTGTTTTGACGTTTGTTTACATTTGACAGTAGTTTTAGTTGTCACTTTTACTAGGTAACCCTGGCGGCGAGGCAGTTATCCCGCTCCACCGAGCGGAAGTGTGATAGAACGACGACTACCGCGTGAACCCCCCGCTTCCCCCCGCCCCTTTACACCTCAAGCACCGGCAACAAAGAATGAATTTGACATAAAATTATTTGCTCAACACACTATAAATAGGAAAGAAACGAATTTCTTTTCCTTCATTGAAGATCAAAACCGAACAGAAAGTCGATTATTTTGCCCTAGGGCTTTATTATTATTATTATTTTTATTTATTTACGAGAAGTTGGCTAACCTGCAACCTTTCCTGTGTACTATAAATATTATACTTTTTTTCCACTGTTTAACGGCTCTGGATATAGGTATAGTCCTTTTGAGCCAATCATAATTTTAAAGTTCACAAGATTATATTTGTTTTATTTCCTCACACTATGCATTTAAAAACGTAGTATGATAGACGGGCGTAAAAGCAATAAATTACGAGGAGTAGCGCCCTTGTAACATAAACTACTATTATTTTGTTTTTTTTTAAATAAGCATCATGTATACTAATATTCATGTGACACAAGTTGTGGATCAAATCTACACCCTGTTTATTTGGTTGATGTTCCGTAAAACTTAATAGAAGTATTGCATATATAACAGAGTAATCAGGAAATAGTGTTTATTACTGAACTTATAAAGTAAAATTGGATTTACCGTTTAGAGATAAATTTATTTATTGAACTGGAAAATTGTTTCATTTTAAAATAACAGAACGTAATTACACTGTCCAACACCGTTTTCGCTGAATGAGGAATAAATTAACTAATATTAAATTAACTTTTCTACCTAACAGTGATCGCACTGTACCGACTGTGTAATAGTATGACGGATTTGATCAAAAATCAGCTACCACTTCAAGATCTTGAAATATTTTGCTTAAGGCGATACGTAAAAGTTTTAGCGTCCCTGTTACTCCATACGCGAAAAAACCCTCAGTGCGAGTGGGATGGATTCGTGGAAAAGTAGGAAAAAGTCGGTTTTCTTTAAATATAAAATGTACTAAGCTATTTTATCAAAAAGATTTTCAAGGAGACTTATCCACATTTTGAATGCAATTTCACAATGAAATTAGTTAAGATTTCAGAATTACAGGAAAAAATAAAACAATTTAGACGTCTTTTCGGAATTAAATTCTATCGAGAAAATTTCATCCAGTCGCGTTTCCTTTCAGTAAGAATCTTAATCAAATTCTCAATAAACATTTTACCCAAAAATGAAATACGTAGATGACGTTATAGTGGAGTAAATTGATTCGAAAAAACCCCTTTTTTTGGTATCGCCTTAAAAACCACTTTTTGTCGCAATAAGTTCGTCTCCTACATGAAGATTTTTGTGAAATCAATTACGTTTAAAAAGTAAAATGATATTTTCGATACCACAAAAAATTACGAAGTTATTGGCAATCAAAGTAAGTTTAACTTAACGCCATGTATCGTGACGTCATCCTACACGATTTCATACTAAAATTGAAAAATGTTAAAAAATGTATTATATTTTGCTTTGATAAGCTTTATTAGTATTAAAACAGCAAAAAAAATATTACTCGATGTATTTCGGCCCTCGGTATGGGGCCATCATCAGTCGAATGATGAAGACGGGCCTATAAAATTGAAAAATATTGTTATCGCTAACTTCGGTAATTACAGGATTTTTTTTCAAGTTTTGTACTTTGCAATAACTAATTAATCAGTTCAATCCAATCCATCCATCCATCAGCCTAGTTCGTCCACTGCTGGACATAAGCCTTTCCAGGACTTTGCCACTCCCGGCGGTCATACTGGAAGAATTGCCCATACTCACACACGCTGGGCAGGCGGGTTGGTGAGCGCGGTGCCGGAACCCTCGCACCAGTGACGCCGCTGCCCGTCACCTGTCTGTTCCATATAAGGCCCGGCTATTAGGGATGGATATACCGCCATCCATCGGTCCCAGGCATGGTGGGCCTCCAGGTTTTTTGCCTGTGAGCTGTCCTCTTACTCTCCCCCGAATTACTTCGAGGGGGTCTCCAAGTAAGATGGTGGTACCTCCACAGTCGAGCCCGGCATCAGCTCTACCACTTGTTAAATAATCAGTTACCATAAAAATATATTCTGATATTTCACTTCAGGAGATGACCTTATTGCAACATTGCTAATAACATGCGTTAATAGCACTTAGAACGCTATAACAACCTTTTTAGGGTTCCGTTTACCCGAAGGGTGCCAAACGGTACCCTATTACTAGTCTAGTCTGTCTGTCCGTTGGTCACAAGGGTCTACAGCTTCAGCCGTTTTAGGTAGCCAGTTGAAACTTTTACAGAATACGTGTTACTATGGCAATTAATAAAAATAAATTTAAACTACCATTTTTAGCGGCTTGTTTTTGTCGCCTTAATGTTGATATGGCATCTACATTGTTATTATTACCATATTATTTTTAGGGTTCCGTACCCGTATTGTGTGTTGGTACGGAACCCTTAGTGCACGAGTGGGACTCGCTCTTGCCCAAATTATTATACACTGTTTTTATGAGCATATTTACCCTGATAATGTATCGTATTATTGTGTTTTCGTAAGTAAATAAGAAATAAATATATATGTTGTTACTTTCCAATGATTTAAATTATTTAGAGATAGGATAAAATATACATTAAACAATTATTTTCCATACATATAGTTTCATACATATACCTATATATGTTTTCTCCTATCTCTGAATAATTTAAATAAATGTAAATAAATTATTTTTATTATTATTTTTTCGATTAATACTCTGGATGTGGAAATACCGATGGTTTTAGTTTTTACGGAACCCCCAAATCTAATCAATTCATAAACATAAATAATACGTATATTTTTGTCCAGTCATTTTCCTTATAACTGATTCACCCTCGGGCCCTCGTAAAGCTCTGATAGCTGTTTATTTGCTTCTATGCGGTTTCGGCTAATTAATTGTGTTATGATAGTGGGGAGTAGGGTTGCCAGATGGGAAAACCAAAATATCTGGGCTAAATTTCAAAAAGTCGGTATTTTGGGATTTTGTTCGGGACAAATAAATACTACGAATCAAAAAAATATTTTTTATTATTAAAATGAAAGTAATTACGACAAAATACTTTTTTGCCCGCCGACCATTGTTATTTGTTATTTGTCGGGACAGTTTGTATTTTGTCGGGACAATCCCGACGAATCCCGACCATCTGGCAACCCTATGGGGAGCCAATAATTATTTCATTTACACGCAGCTATGGAAATGTCTGAGTTTGAGTTTAGATGGTTCTTTGTTCTCATCTCGTGTAAGGGGCATGAGAACTTGTACGTAATTTCCGGAACAATTTTTTTTTACAAAGCATAATTTGATTTCTGATAGATTATTACGTTTTTATCATTCATTATTTGCTATGATGACTATGGGTTATTATTATTCATTATAAGTTAATGCTTATTTGATTGAATTAGTAAAGAAATTTAAATGACCTTGCTATCGAATGCGCCGCCATTGATTCCTTCCTCTGTGTTTCAGTAAAAAGGTGGCACAAGAAGTATCCACTTAAAGAAAAACTTTTGTAATTACTCAGATTACTTTTCATTGGCCACTTGTATGCAAAGTTATTACTTTTTATTTTTAACTTGTTAAGGGGTAAAGAAATATGAACTCACCATAACCTGTTTGCAACTACTAACTACACGCAAGTGTAAAATTTGTCATATAATAGTTCCATAAACGGTTCCCTGCCTGCAGGGACTTCGTCCGCTAACGACAAACCCTCTTTCGCTTGACAACGAATTCGGAAGGAATTTGAAACATGTCGCGTATCGCGAGATAAATTCATGAAAGTCGATCCGCCTTTATACTTAATTATGAATTCAGCTTACAATATTTACGAATCTAAAATATAACCGTTCCTTTTAAAAATATACTAGCGTCAAGCATAAAAAGAAACCGAAAAGTTGTTTTTAATCTTCTTTTACGGTCATTTTACTGCCATTTGTTTCGGGTAATTAATTGTATGGTGACAGGAGGGCGACTATGTTTGCGTCGTGTCAAAGGAAGTTTTCTCATTTTTGCGGCCATTTTCCTCGAGGCAAGTTTCTTTTACCTTTTGTCTTTTCCCTTCCAGTTATTCTTGTGATTGTGATGTTTATATTTTGTAAAGAATACCTGATGATAGCGTCCAAGATTTATTTATCTTTTTATTAGGGAAACAAACAGTTACATACAACATATAAAAACGCACACACATAAAATCAGCATAAACCAGCAAAGTTTCCACATATAGATATACATAAGAACAAGAAAAAAAAGCAGTACAGTTGACAATCACAAAAAATAAAGTAGTTTAATAATATCTTAATTCTAACGCAATAAAAATAATAGTTCAAACAAAAGTTTTTTTTTTTACAGTTAATAGGAAACTATGGATTAATTTTAGATTCAAGAAAGCACTAAGAATATATTTTTATAGAAGACGGGCCTTTTGTGAGCGGTTTTACCAGACGAAAGTAACTAATGACTAACTCCCCAAGGAACTGCCCGATAGCCCATGTACAAGTGAATAGTCTAACCATTACAACAGAGAATGAATTTTCAAAATCAGTTCAGTAGTACTAGAGATTACCCGCGCGAATGTAATTAATGGCTATATCCCTAGGGAATTTCCCGTCCCCAGGGAACAAACTATGGTCTATTTTTAAGTCAAGACTGTAACCATTACAATAGTGAAATAATTTACAAAATCGGTTCGGTAGTTTACATTCGAAATTACAAGCGCGAATGTAATCAATTGCTATGTCTCTAGAAAACTGTTCGCCCCCAGAGAACAAACTATGTTTCTTTTTTTTATTTTTATTTATTTATCTTATTATCATGTTTCGTACATATTTTTGTCTTATAAATAAGAAAATCAATTCTAACCATTACAAAAGTGAAATAATTTTAAAAATACGAAAAACCATATCGTTACGACACAAATCCTCAAGTGATGTCAGAGTCAGCGAAATATCCGTGTGTGGTCTATCACTAAAACAGTTATTTTTTTACTGACAAGTTTTACATTTAACTTGAAAATAATGGTTAATATTTCGTCATGAGTGTGAAATGCAAGTCACTCGGTACACCCACGTTTCACCGACGATAATTACGTCCCAACGTGATGAGTGGTGAGCCCTATCGCCGTACTTCGGGCACAAATACACGCTTTTTAGGGCATGCAGGTTTCCTTAGGATGTTTTCATTCACCGTTCCGCAAGTGGTAAGTAAGAACAAATACTATGCACATAAATTCCGAAAAATTTATTGGTGCATGCCCGACCGGGAATCGAACCTGGATCTCAAGATTGAGAGGCCAGCGTTCTACCCCTGAGTTGCCACCGTTTCCATAAACTCGTTTAAGGTGGCTCCGTCGGAATAATTAGCAACTCGATTCGTGGTGGTTGAAATTTCGAACAAAATCATATTAAAATAAAGTCCTTATCAGCTCGCACTGCAACATGGCTGTTACGTCAGTCGCTGCGGCTGACAAGTGCGAAAATAGTGTGTTTTTAATTTATTTTATCCAAAATAAAATTCATTTAGAATAACTGAGAAAACCAAATCATTTTACATTATTTTGTCTAGAAGTTTATAAATTTTCATACTGTTTCGATAAAAACTGCAGCAGTTATGTTGTTACAAGTGAACAAAAAATCGAGAAATAAGGGTAAACTTAGAATTTTCTTGTTTCACTTCTGTATGTTTTAATGAGATTCAGGAAAAACCACATCACTATTTGTATCATGCAGATTACTATGTATTTTTCTTCTGTTAAAAAATGCTATAGTTACCGTATGAAATGGTTACAAAATTACTTAGTTCAAGGTCGTTGGCGTTGGTAGAAACCTTAAATGCAATGTTATCGAGAATCGCAATAGAACCACAATAATAATAAATGATTTTCTAGACATTAGTAACTAACAAATTTATCTTTCAGTTTAATTGGTTCAACTAAATCACTAACCTTTGGCATGAATTTATGATACTCGTGTTTTCCTAGAATATTCAATTTACTGATAAATGGAAATTATTATATTTAATTACAAAGTTCAAAGCAGGGACTAGTCATGACTAGTGTAATCGGTTAACAGGAAAATATTAAATAATTTTAATTAATTGTTTTGCAAATGAAATTCTTGAAAATAAAACTATGGGTAAATTATTAGGTCCTTAGGTAAATTATTACTAGATTAGTATGCTAAGTTATTGATGTTGTCAGCGCTCCCTTTATCTGGGTGTTGAATGATACCTGTAACAAAAACAAATCAATTACAATACAAGTTTTATAGTTATTTCATTTATGTAATAAGAAAATCATTTTGAAGTTGAATATTTTGTATATATATAAATTATTAGCTTTTATCCGCGGCTTCCCCCACGCTGATTTCGTTTGCATTTTCGCGGGATAAAAAGTAGCCTATCTCACTCTTCGGCCTATAAAACATCTCTATGCAAAAAAAAACACTTCGATCGGTTGCTCCATCGCTGCGTGAAAGAAGGACAAACCAACAAACACACTTGCGCATTTATGATACGAGAATGATTACATTCTATTCGGACATTGATTCTCTGTGATTGAGTAAAGAGGTAGCGTAAGAAGTATACACTTAAATAACTTACTGCTGTATCTCTGATATAACCCGTTGCTATTAATAATAATGATATAACCCGGGTCTTCGCTCGACAATTATAAAACCGAATTGAATCTCTAAATGCTTATATTTCCGAATTTAATAATTCCGTAAAGCGTCTGCTTCGACACATCAAAATCCAAAGAGAAAACTCCACATTCCGCCTCTTTATGGCTCAACCATATTGGGTACATTCACAGATCATACACTATCTGTAAATAGTATAAAACAAAGTCACATCATTGAGATGTATTAAATCGTTAATAATAAATAGTTTGTCTGTGTGTTCGCTTATAACTTCTGAACTTCTAACTGGATTTCAAGGTAGTTTTCACCATCATCTAGATAATATCACAAGGAAGGTTTATACTTTTATAACACTTTCACATTTAGTATATAGAAAAATAGATGTTTCGTAATCAAGTCGCTTTTAGGGCGCTTACATGGTTTACTCAGACTAAACAATAACAACTGGTATTGATGTTCATCTAATTAAATCATTTAGTTTCGAAAAATATACCTTTTTTTGACCACGTGCAAATTGGGGGGTGGGTCGCTAGTTTTGAATAATGATAAGAGCTTTTTATTACAAAAAATATGAAACAAGAATTTTCCAAGTGGCCTTTATGTGTCGTTATTTATCCGGGGCGGAAGCAGAGCGGTGAAATATTCAAAAATTCATCGCGACGCGGCGTCAGGTGTTACAAATAAATATTCGTCGTTATCAACGAGCTCTTTGTTACTTTATGTTAAGTATGCGGGTATTTGTGAACGGAGCTTTCAGTTCATAAGGAAGGAATAGACATACAAGTTTTACACCAGGTACCTTACATGTACTGTTAGCTTTTGCCCGCGGCTTCACCCACGGTGATTTCGTTTGCATTCCGGGATAAAGTGTAGCCTATATCACTTTCCGGCCTATAAACTATCTCTATGCAAAAAAAACACGTCGATCGGTTGCTCCATCGCTGCGTAAAAGAAGGACAAACCAACAAACGATGTTATCAACAAACACACTTTAGCATTTTATAATACGGGTACGGATTTAAAAAAAAAGTCCTCGTTACGATATGAGTCCCCAAGGGGGTGTCAGAGGTGTTCCCTAGTATGGAATTTGAAATACAAGTCAGAGTCCACACTCGTAGACCCACGTTTCAGCGACGATTATTACGTCCTAACGTGATGGGTGTTTCGCCGTACTTCGTAAATATTGTATGTAACTACCTTATATCCTTTACTATAGACACTAATTTAGTACTGCAAGTATATAGGTTGATATAACTATAAAATCACTATAAAACGAGCGAAAATAACAAAAAGTCCAGCAATAATCTGTAACATGGCTCCAGCCACTGGACTTGTCTATCAGGACTGCGATTGTTTTACTCGATAATGAGAATTAATCGTGTTAACAGTCATACCGGCAGCAACGGCGCCGATTCGCTTCGTAGAGCCATCTCGCTCGCACGCTAACATTACACATCCCGATTAAAGAGAAGGAAAGTATAAGCGAATAGCGGAATATTGAGAAAAATTTACAAGTAAGCAATAAAAATATATATTCTATTATTATGTTAACATTATGTAAGTTTTGTTAAAATAGCCCTCAGATCATTTATTACCATTTACAATACCTCTTTTTATGTTGGTTTTTAATTTATTATCTTTTCTTTCTACCCAAAGGTTGCCTGCGAGATATTGCTATAAGCAATAAGTGACGCCTTTGTGCACAATGTCTGTGCTATGTGTAAAAATGTGTTCCAAATATGTAAATGTAAATATGTAAATGTAGAAAATCTTAATAAATAAATAAAAAAAAAAAAAGTAAATATTATTTTTAGATAAAATTTTGAGTTCTTTTTATGCCATCGTGGTCACATATCTCAACGGCGATCGTGCTAAACGTAAATTACTGTGAATTTAGCACGTTTAATGTTTGGTAAGTACACAAGATTAAAAAAACCGGCCAAGTGATGTATGTGAAAATTTCAACTGTCTAAATATCACGGTTCATGAGATACAGCTTGGTGACAGACGGACAGACGGACAGACAGACGTTGGTTAGCCTTTGTGTACGGAACCCTAAAAACAACTGAAGTAGCCAATTACGAGTATAATACTTATATACATATAATGTATAAATAAATACACAAACACAAAACAATCAATAATTATATCTAAATATTATTAGAGTACAATACAAACTAGAAAATATCAATCAGAAACAAATCCAAAGACAAGAATTTGAAAAAAATCCCCGGGCCAGGATTCAAACCTGCGACCTCTTGTTATCAAGACAAGCGCGCTACCAATTGCGCCACCGAGGTTCCTACCTAGACCGGCGAATTCTTCCATCATACTTGTCCACTGTTATTTTTGCATCTGCTTGATATACTAGCTTGTACTGCACATACAGAACGCTCACGAGGGTGCTAATAATATTAAGAATATTAATAGCGATGGATTTCGCAAAATAAACATAATCTTAATAATTATATCGTTATATTTTATGTATTATTTGCAGAAGAGCACCTACTCGTAGAACAACCGTGCGGCGCCATAATGGTTATACCAGTTTAAAAATCATTGTGCTAATACGGTCACGGTCACGCCAACTGCTTACCAACACTTTGCATAATAATAATAGAGAATATTTACTATTACCGTCAGTTTCACGTAGCCCGTAAATTAAACGTACGACTGGGTAGGGGATGCAAGTTAAGTAGTACCTACCTATTAAAGCCGATTCTGAAGGTTTTAATATTAGTTTTAGTGCTGTCAAAACTTAAAAATTTTCAAAGTAATTTAACTTCTAACCCTAACAGTTATGGACTATTTTGCAATGAAGAAAATTTAGTTTTGACAGCACTAAAACTAAAATTAAAGCCTTCAGAATCGGCTATATTGTTTCGTAAATATCGATTCTCGGTAATATCACAGACGCCACAAAGGCGTAGCATTGTGTGCTGTCGCTACGCAACATACTACGACGTAGCACCTTGGCGTAGCGCTCCCTACGAGAGTTATCTACTACGAGTTACCTCGGCTCTCGCTACTGAACTAATAGTTCAGGGTTGCCGTAAAAAAAATGTAAATCTTCATGAATTAGCCTTAGCCTCTGTCCGCGTATGATTTTACACAAATTCAATTGAGCTGTTATTGTAAGGGGATAATTACGAGACCCTGGGGAAAAATAAGGACTTTGTGACGTCACTTGTGCGACATACCCTTTCTTTGGACGACTTTATGTTTCGCAGGAATTCGTTTGGTTGTTAAAACGCCCTATAATGTGAAATTTAATCGACCGCCCAAATTCATACTGGAGACTCGGAACAATGTTTCATGACACTTCATGTACTAGGAATTGTATAAATCATCAAACGCGTCTCCAGTATGAATTCAGGCGGTTGATTAAATTTCACCTTGTATATATCACAGCCATATCTTATAACACGCCGTATTACATATAGGCGCACCGGATTGAAAAATGTCGCTGTTTTGGAATGCAGCTACCCCACGTTCAGTTGGATTGTCATACGATAAAATAAGGAGCCTAGCAAAGCGGAGCGGAGCGCGGCGACATACCTAGTTTTTTAACAAAATTTACAATCCAACGTTTAATTTGACGCTGTTTTACAAAACCGTTGCGCCCATTTGTATAAGCCGCTTTGACGAACGCGAAGTTCTCATACAATGCAGCTTACTTTATTTCAGCCGAATTCAAATCCGGCTGAAATAAAAAAGCCGCATTAAAATACAGCGACGTTTTTCAATAAAACGCGCCTACTTGTAATACGGCGTGCTTTACGATATGGCTGAGACATTTATACATAATACAGTGTATTTTACAAATATACAAACATATACTCACATCTGTCTCCCAGAAGGGTGGGCAGAGCCTACAGATTTCCATCTCTTACGATCCGGACAAACCTTTTTCGCTTCTTTCACATCCATAAATCTACTCATACAGCTATTCTTTTCAGAGTACTTTGGACTTTGCCTTTCTGCAGTACGTCAACAATTAGGTCGGTATCGAATGCCTTTTACGGCGGCCCGGTCGAGCTTTACCTTCCACTTGCACATCATAATTTTTTTGTCTCTTAATTTGTAATTACAAAATTTCGAGGAGGCTTGTAGATCTCTATGTATAAACTGGATAAGTCGCTAGCCCGCGTTGGCCTATACGGGTTCCATCCGAGGTTTAATTTTCTTTGATTCAAAATTATTTTATCTACCATAATACTCCAATAAGATAAGTACAACATCAAAAGCGGTTTTATAAGTACCTATATTTAACACCGTAATTCTGCGCTGATCTTAATTTCTTAAGCCACGCCCTCTTTACTCCTCTCGCTTCTGATTGGTCTCAGGTGTTTACATACAAATGGAGGTTTTGGTATCATGACGAGTATCACTACAATATCATGACGAGTGTTCTTTATCTCATTTTTCGTGAAATTGATTTTGATGGTCGTAGATAAAGTATTGTGTGTAAATGGATATAATTAGAATTGGAACACTCGTGCAAGTCTATTACGAAACGAACGAATAAGCACTCACTCGTGTGCCAATGTCTCACTTTATGTCACAGTTGCACAAAATACTATTACTATCTTTTAATGCACTCTAATAATAAAATATTTAGAGTTTCCAGAGCGACGGATTTCGCTATTAGTCATACTCGTATAATTTATATAAAAAAACGGCTCACCTCAATACATGTTATGATCTAGCCGACTAGTTTCAGCAGATTTACACTGCCTTCATCTGGGCGATTGAAGACGTTTACGCGACGACGTTACGCCTCACACTGGCGTCATATAATCTCATTTTTCGGCCTTGCTTTAGACGTATGTGAATATCTCTTTAACCTTATGCCTTGCACCAAGCACTAACTGCCTAATGCTTCACTAATGGCATTGGTTATACACGTCGGGATTTGGGCTCCACTCATAAATATGCATTAAAGATGAAACCACCGACTTTAATGTAAGTACAATTTAAATTTTTAACCTTCGTAGAGGAAAGATGAAGAGGTTTTATGTAAATTGTGATGATGTTTTATGTATTAATTGAGATGTGGTTACGCAGGAAGGTGGTATGTAGCACTTTAAATATTTATAGCTTACGGATCAAAGCCAGCTTATAAGCGTAGCTAAATATGCATATTTCCATGCAAATATGAAATTTAAACGTGTCAAATATGTACCTACAGAAAATATGTAATCTTCGCGTTTCGAACACTTTTTAAAGGGTAACAGGTTATTACTAGTACACAAACTCATATGATTTGGTCAAATTAGTACAAAACATCATTAGGTCTCCTATTAATTACTGTTTATGTTTATCAGTATGTAGTATAATATAATTTACTAAGTATTTCAGTAATATATATATATATATTTAAATCGGTACCCTAGAATATTTTAACATCATGGCACTACCCTCAACAACTTCCCCATTACCAAAGATTAGCTGGTGGAGAATACTAAATAGTATTAAGCTCGCCTTTGTATGAAATTTTTATCTTGTGCAATAAAGCAGGTTTCCATACGATGTTTTTCTTCACCGTTGAGCAAGTAAGAACAAATTATGCTCGTAAATTCCAAAAAACTCATTGGTGCATGCCCGGCCGGGGATCGAACCTGGATTTCAAGATTGAGAGGCCAGCGTTCTACCCCTGAGTTACCACCGCTTACCGTCTAGTATTTAAATTGAATAATTTGTACCAATGATTGTGTTTTATAAAATTCAAATGTACGAATTTTGGTACAAATTCATTTACAAATATTACACGACGCTAGCATGTAATATATAATATTCTAATATACGGTGTACAAAATATATATGTTATTTAAATAGGTATTTTGGCAGTGATTGTATTAAGGGCATGGTCGGATTAAAATTACCCAACGTTTTAATATTCACGGTGTGATTATTCGGAACCCTAACTTTTAATAAGTTACGATAAAACCCTAATTTAAACCTCGAACACGTCGTCAGTAAAAATAATTAATCGTTACGAAAAACAAGGGTTAAAACCGGGTCATGTTAGTGGAATTTCAGTTAATATTTTAAACTAATTTGTTTTGCTTTGCGTATCGCAAAGAAGTTTGTACTGTATGTTTATAAGATATAAGAAGTTCAAGTTGTACACTACACAATACTATTAATGTACAATACTAATAGTGTTAAAATAAATCTGTCTGTATTTACCGACGGAAAAACGAATAAACCAATAGATCTTAAATTTGTACGTACTCATACGATGTAGGAACCAAATTTCGTTAGGGGCTGTCCTGTTATGTCATCGATTTTTGCCAATTTTCAACCCCCCCCCCTACAATAATCCTAAACGTCATTATCCAATAACCCCACCCTCTCACAAAACTGATGTAATTTTCGTTATCTATATTACAAAATCAGTATTGTTGTTTAAACAATAGTTATTTTCCTTTGGCAAGACCCCCCTATTATCGTCGTCTACGTGATATTACTGTCATCCATAGAACCACAGAACAATTAATAAGGAATATAAATGCCATAAAAGCCGTGACTGCGACGCACCGATTTGATCGATACGTCAAGACATAACCCGCGGGCCTCTCATTTCTCAGCCGAACGCGTTAGAACAAACATATTGTAAAAGTGGTGTATTGCAGCGTGGCAAATTGTTCTAACTCTTCAAATAACGCAAATAAGACACCCAAAGGAATTTTATTTCACTCGTAAGTAAATTAAACATGTATTTACTGTGATATTTGCGGAATAAACCTTGCGGTAAATAAAATAAACCTTACCATGAAATATTTATCGTTGTAGCGAGTAGCGTTGAAATTAGACAATATTTTTTCCATTGCAGGTCATAAAGAGTGTCACACATTGAGTTAGAATATTAACGCCGCAATGTATATTTTTTTAAACATTATCAACACGGAGCTAACTGTGTCATAGTACGGCCGCTGGTCATGGCTTTTTCACATATGTATAATAGCTTGGCACAGTGCCATGATGTGTTTGGTATTTTACATCTAAGCTTAAGACGGGTGAATCTATGTGTGCGCCGCGTATATTTATTAACTACTAACTATTTACTAACTAGGTAATACTATGTTTTTCCAAAAAGCGGCGACAGGTGTGCTCGTATAAAATTTGTGTCACGCCATCCCCGTGCATAGAACAGATCCTCCCCCCCTAATTTCAAATGGCGTAATATATGGACGGCCCCTTAGGGCTAAGGGTTATAAATTTATCAAAAAATGTGTTTTGCGAAAATAATACGGTTATTTTGTAGAGGTTTTCATTACAGCGCGCATTTTTACGAACTGAAGAAATTCTTAATTTTCAGAATTAAAATAACCATGTCGAAATTTTTTTGACATCAAAAAATTAAACAACTGGACACTAACGATTCGCAAAAAGATACTAATCGACAACTATGACGAAAAAAAGATGTCAAATCATAAATGCGAAAAGTAAAAGCCTGGTTCCAATTCCTGGTACCGAAATTCATAAATTGGGAATAAATTTAAATGCTAAAAAAGTCGAAAAATCTTGTCATTTATGAATTCATGCTAGGGTCCAGAATTGGACTTACATTTACGATGTAAATATCACAATTAAATTAAGCTACAAAACTGAGAAGACCAGCAAGAAGCTCATTGGGCTTGTATAAGTACTAAAGCGAATAATATCACTCAAAACATAGCCATGTCTACAATCTCCACGTTTTAATGTTGTTGGTTCCGTGGTTGTGTAGAGTTTGTTTGCTAAATAGTTTGCAATACACCCGCTCTCTATTTTGGAAACTATGTTAAAATAAATAAGTACGTTATTTAATATTAATGAAATCCTTCACATACGTAGCGGTCAAGCTTTTTCCTTGTAAACCATTTTTACCGGTTTTGACGCTGAAACAAGCACTGCCAATAGGTAGCTTGTAGTTTTTGCAGCCGTTAAGAGTACGGCATACTCTAATAACATTTTTTACTACCCATCCAGCACAATAAGTCCAATGGCAGACTTTATTAGCTTTTGATAGAGGCGATTATATGTTGGCTCATTTAACGAAGCGAAACAACAAATTGGAGGGTTTTTAGCTAATACTGATATATTATGTAGGGAAAAAAGATATAATTTTAGTAGATTCACTTCGTAACGAATTCACTTCTATCAACAATTTTGTGAAAAAAAAAAAACAGGGCGATCCCTTAACCGCGTATTTTAAAGGAACGCATAAAACTAAAAAAAATAATAAGTTGGAAATATTAATTTTTTTGACAAAAGTTACTTAATTCATTTTTTAATAGTACGTTTACTTAATAAAAGACCAACAAACTAAATGTATTATTTTTTTTTCAATATGAGGAAAGAATTTAATTCTTCCAAAGAACCTTCGAAAGTCTGGCGTTGTTCATGTTCTAGGCTCAGGTCAGCGCGGTGTATCAAAGCGTGCAAACTATTTAAACAAACGATCTTAACTTTAAGTATGTATTTTACTACGGACGTACAGATCTTCCACGGATGTAATGCGCAGCTGATGGACCAGATATGCACTATCTGTCATGGACGACCTTTAACGAAGAGTAGCGAACATTTCCATGCATAACATTTAAATGGTACTACTGTACACCCGGTCAATAAATACAAATACAAATACGAAATACAAAATGATTTATTTCTCAAGTTACTCTTAAATGATTAATACTTGCGATTGTCGGCACTTGGTGAAACATCATCATAATTTTGATAAAAACACTTGTACTGTTTCACAATATCAATGTTTTATTAGTCCAACCGGTTTCGCCTTACGGCATTATCAAGGAGCTGTTAAAATAATAAATAAACAAAGGAATGCGTAGTTGTTGTTTACATTGCAGATTGTGAATTGGTGAATTTTATTAGTCCAACCGGTTTCACCGTAAGGTGAAACTAAGGCGAAACCGGTTGGACTAATAAAACAGTGATATTTTGAAACAGTACAAGTGTTTTTATCAAAATTAATCTTACTGTTTTTTACAGGTTGTAAATAAAATAATCATTATGCGTGAACAAACAACATATTTCCTTAATGATGTCACAGAAACGTGGACTGTATTGTGAAACCCTAGAAATCTTTGAGCAAGGTTAAAACAAATCTCATTTGTACGTTCTAGACCACAAAGAAAAAACTACACCCAATAAATGGAGTAGAAAAATCACTCGATTGAATCCTTTGTTTACGAATTTGGAGAATAGAATAAAAGTAAAAGGTGCTCTTGCAATGAATTGGTTTCACGTTAATTCTAAGCAAGTAAAATATCCTTCGCCTACGAATGGCTTCAAATAGACATCACATATTTACAGGTTAGGTACTGGAACCGCATGTATTAATTACTAGAGAGATCATCCCATCCCTTGATAATGCCAACAAGGCGAAACTAGTTGGGAAATATTAGGTCTTTACCTATGAAATTGCCGTTTTCTATAGAGAATTTGAAGGAAACTCAATTTTCAGTACTAATATTTTTGCAGTTTTGTTTTAGGAATGACGAGACAACATTAAGCTAACAGCAACATTAATTTAATTTTTGAAAAGTGTCAGCTGTAAAAAATTATTACGAATCTTATCATGGAAACGGATGGTATTTAGGACGAACTGTTTTTGAAAATTTAATTTTTGTTATCAAATTGATAATAAAAACAAAATTTACGAACCTTGGTAGCGCAGTCGTTAGCACGCCTGTCATGTAAGCAGGAGGTCGCAGGTTCAAATCCTGGCCCGAGGGATTTTTTCAAAAATATTTGTGCTTTTATATTTGTTACTGATTGATTTCTAGTTTGTAATGCATTCTAATAATAATTAGAGTATTCAAAGCGATGGATTTCACAATAAAAACATATAAACTTATTGTACAATATTACAAAATAACTTTTGTAATGAAGAAATTGCAAATTGAAATTAAATTAAACTTTCATGTTAGCTGCGAAATTTCTAACAATACGAAAACTTCACTTGATTTTTGTTTGATGGTAGCGCGCCGTTGTTTCCTCATCCCTGTTTTTACCTCAAATAATATGTTTCTTCAAGCAACTACAACGTAGGTAGACTAGATGTATACGTACAATGTGGTATTGTAAAGGGGCCTCTCAGGGCCCACTTGACTTCCCTGCTTTTATATCTGTCTACGGTTGAAAAAAGTGTTTTGTTGGCGCGAGACGGATGTTAGTCTGAGTACGTCTCTGTGTAAAAATATGTTGGTACTGTTACTCGTAAGTCTTTTTGCATGTGAAATGAAACTAGTCATATTCGAGTTATATTCGCGCGCTATTTACAAAGGATTACATTTAAATATAATAGTAGTTTATGCTACAAGGGTGAAAAGGAATAAATTACTCGCTACGCTCGTGTTTTAAACGTAACCGAGTAATTTATTGCTCTTACGCCCGTGTATCATACTACGTTTTTCTATGCATAGTGTGAGAAAATAAATCAAATATAATCTTGTGAACTTTAAATTATGATTGGCTCAAAAGGACTGTATCCAGAGAAAAAAGTATAATATTCATGGTACACAGGAAAGATTACAGGTTGGCCAACTTATTCAAAAAAATAATGATAATAAAGCCCTAGAGCAAAATAATCGACTTTCTGTTCGGTTTTGATGCATAAAAAGTGGGCCTTTACGAGCACTTGCATTGAAATATATTTAACAGCTGGCTCCATCTATGTTGCAATGAAATTGATAAACATTTATGTTTTCTTTGCTTATGATTATGTGTAAATAAATATTTTGTAACAGTACTAAACAATCCAATTATTATGTCTAATTTGAATTATCATGTTCAAACAGAGGTTCAATAATTCATGACATGTTAAGACTTAATTAATTTTAATGTAATATAACATTATTATCACACCTTGTTTGACAATTACGATTAATGGTATTATATTAAATTAGTTGCTAACTACCGCCGTGCCATGACTTACTAACTTAGCATAACTCAATAATTATCATTACGATTGGTTCTATGTTATCGAGGGCATCAAACTGAAAAGGCATTGTAAATAAAACAAATTCTTGGTACCTATTCCACTTTTTTATATTTATTACACTAGCGACCGGTTTCGTTATAATAACATCGTCAGGCTTTTTAGATATAGCTACGAATCATGAAATGGAATATTTCGTCTTTGTTTACATTTGTGATGTGATAAAAATCTCATGTTTCGTAGCCATATCTAAAAAGCCTGACGATGTTATTATAACGAAACCGGTCGCTAGTGTAATATACAAGGTGAATTTGTGAACATCGTCCAAATTCATCCCTGAGCCTTAGTAAGTGATCAGCATCATGAACCAATAACGATTTTTGTAAAATTCATAAAATGAAATTTCGACTCCCCATAGTGATTCACTCAGGACTGGGAGTGAATTACTATGGGAAGTCGAAATTTCATTACACGAATTTCACAAAGATTGTTATCGATTCATGATGCTGATCACTTACCAAGCCTCCTGTATGAATTTGGACGATGATGAAAAAGTCACCTTGTATAAAAAAGTGGAACAGGTACCAAGAATTTGTTTTATTTACAATATGTTCCAAATGTTCCATCAAGAACCAACAACGACAAGTATCTACTTCAAACTAAAAAGGCGTATCTACAAATTTTCTGAATTCCGAAAATTCCGCCCTTTTTGTGCGAATCTCCGCATTTATTAGCTCTGTGATGTACTGAAAAAGTAACGATTGCTTTTGATGACAAATTTAACATTGAAATAATAATTTTAACAATAAATGGTATACGCGCGGAGCGTTTTCAACCTCTTGCTTGGTGTTCTGTTGTTGAAAGAGATTTTATCCAAAAGCACATCAAAGAAAGCTGTGCAAATTGTGCTAGCAACTCATTGAGATGTCTTTCTGTTTCAGAACCCAACTCAAAGTATCTTTGTTTGTACACTCAGCAACAAACTTGAATAAATTTTAAATCTAACCAACCTACAAAACGTAACGTAAAATCATTTATGTATTTTTATAATCTTTACACTTGTATGTGATGGTTAATAAACAAATTCGTATTTATTCTTACGGCATTTTAACTTCTAGCTTAGAAGTTAAAATGTCGTGATTTTGTTCCTATTTTTACCCTAGAGGGTGTTTTAGTGTAAATACACCTAAAATGCTACCCAAAAACATCTAATAAATTAGTAAAAATCGTCAATAAAATTTAAGACGTTTAATTCGTCTGACAATATTTTTCATTTATGAAATCAAAAACATCAAAAATAAATAAATATCATAAACTCTTCAAAAAATAAAGCCCTCAGTGCAAAGTTACATGTGATTCTATCTATTAATAATATTATTTTAAGCTATCGCCAGACACAGCAAATGTTGAAAACGAAAGCTTTAGACTTAATATTTAACCAGCCTACTTTACTCCACATTGCAACACATCAGCAAATCTGTTTGCGGGCGTAATTTTTTCGCCACTTCCAAGAAGCTGTGGAGGAATAAGTTTTATCTACTTCGAAAGTAACAGACGAAGAAAACATAACCTATTGACAAGAGAAAAAACTTCGTGTAAATGTGAGAGAGAACTCTGTGACTTGCGGAGCAAATTACTTTTGGGAATTCAAAGAGATTAGTTTACTGCCTGAATGTGATAATCTTGGAAGTTTTCGTGTTTGGTGAAGTCTTCTTGTTGACGAATGTTTAGAGTTCTGCTAAAAACAGAACCCTCTTTTATTCTGATGTCTAAAGCATACATTTATACATAGGTATAAAGTATGTTAATATATAATTATATGTATAATGTTATATCAAAAACAACATGATGTATAGATGCACTTGCACTCGTTAAACTACTGAGTAGTTTAAATAAACCCTTGATGATGGTGTAAAACCGAAACCGGTTGGGTTAAATTAGTTTTTTAAACTGTGAAACCAGTGCAAGTGCATCTATACATCATGTTGTTATCCAAGTTTCACCAAGTGCTGACAATCGCAAGTATTAATCATATTATATCAAAAACATAATCAAAGATTCAAGGAAAAATTTTTAATGCTTGAGTCGTGACTGTTTATGAAATATTTTTGAATTAATTATACACAAATTGTTGTACATGTTATTCCACAAATATTTATTTTTATTTTATGATTAACTTTGGCCACTGTTTACACGTCATAAAGCCAACAAATTATAAATGTTTGAACAGTGACGATGATTAGCTCCGAGCGTTTTCAGTAATGGCGACTACTTAAGACTCCTAGTCGATACAGCGGCGCTACGCTGGTGTGCCCGAAGATGGCAGAATGTTGCCAATCTTTCGGCTAATTTTAACCCGTGAGAAGGCGCGCTATTAGCAATTTGCTCACACAAAAATTTAATGCAACGTTTTTTGGTGATTTCGACGCCATAACGTCTCAGTCGCCTAGGTACCTTCCTACCTATTCATCTCCTCCCCCCTCACGCAACTCTCTTGCCAGTCTGCTCCGTTGCGACTGCGCAGTGAAGTTCTTGTGATGGCTGTGTACCATCGTGCGGTAATTTGCTCATCACGCGCCCATCCGTGTAACTATTTATTTCTCTAATAATCTGCACCAAATATATCACAAATATGTGTACGATGTGTTTCGAGAGGCACATTCGTCCAGATCTCATGGAATAGTAATTTTTTCAAGTTTTTGGATTTTTTCTGGTGATTTATATGAAGACTGCTAAATTTTGAAAATAAAAATAATTTGTCTTGTTATTTGCTTTAGAAGTTGCATTTATGTTTCATAGCTATAATTTAAAAAAAAATCTTACGTAATTGACCTTGTTATTTTCATATAGATCCATTATAAGCCAATAAGTACTACTACAGTAGAAATATGAGCATTTAAAGTACAGTGAGCAATTTGCTCGCGCGCGCCTCTCCGTGTAACAAAATTAGGCGCGCCTTCTCACGGGTTAATAACTAAAACCATTCTAACAAGCATCTGAAGCAAACTTAAGTTTTTTAGTATTTTTTATTTATTTTACAATTTAAAATTACAATTAATAATTTTTATATTTTTTATATTTTTTTATTATGATACCTAAATTATATGTCACAAATTTTTTTACATTCGACTGATGACGGCCCCATACCGAGGGCCGAAATATATCGAGTAATAATTTTTTTAATTGTTTTAATAACACTATACCAATTAATAATAGCAATTTTATAAATGCCTATCTTTGCAATTCTCTTTTGAACACACGTCTCGTTAAAATATAACTGTATCAGTTTTTACTTTTATTTTATTTTCAGTAGAGAGTTATAAATTATCATGCTACATAATAATTATGTAGAATTAATAAGCAAAGTAATTGTTTGGACTACAGTATCATAGAAACCCAAACTGGACAAAGGTTACGAAGTTACCTTGGCGGGCTTGTTCGAACGAAGCCGCCCATTAAACGAAAATCATTATAAAGAGTTGAACTTCGTTTAGTGTAAGCCCTAGAGCGCTTTTGATAAAAAAACTTATGAAAATTACATTATTTTGCAGTTTATTCGTACTTTTATGGAAAACTAAGGCTTATTAAGAAAAGTGCTTGATTATGAATTTAAAACAATTGTATAGATACGGTAGATTTCGCCCAAAATTCAGAGACCTGTGCTACGAAAGCTTGTTTTCAAGGGGTAGTTTGCAATTTATTTCTACTAATACTAAAAGACTTATTTTTCTCAGCAATGAACAGCATTTTTTTTTGAGGCTTTAAGTCTATTTAGCAACCTTACAATAGACGTCAAAAATTTATATTTTTAGTTCAATTAGGAACAACTCCGCCTTAAGTCACGAGCAAAATTTAAATTGTTACGTATCTCAAGTTCAGTGAACCTTCAACTCTGTTCCAGAAATAAAGGGCGTTTCGCTGAAATTCTAAAGGTTATATCTAACGTGGCTTCAGGCATGTCTGGAGATGTCGTCTCTGATTTCAAAGCAAAAACATATAAAATAAATGTATTCTAATATAAGAGAAATTTATTCTTGTACCTTTTGTACTAAATAACGTTTATATTTGGGTGTTTGCATATTAAATGAAAGATATTAAAAATTAAATGAAAAGAGAGATTTAAATTGGCAAAACTCGTAAATAATATATTAAGCTGCGAAAATATGTTTCGCTCTATAATTTACTGAAGGCGTAGGAAAACCCTGTGTGTTAATCTTAAAGGTGCATATAAGGTCAGATTGAGCACCTCATTTTGAATAAATCAGAACTGAACTCTATACAGTGTACCGTTTACCGTTTTCTTTTACTTTAAAATAGCGCGTCCTCAGCCGTGGCTGTCCAAGAATGACGTGCTCACGCAAATTAAATTATTAAAATATTCCAAAATGTTTAGACGGGGTTAGGTTACTTATTTTTAATACAAATTTTAAGGCTGTATAATTAAAGGAAGGCCTTGGAACACTCGAAAAACACGAAATTTATAGGTAATTTCGTATTTATTTTTCTATCGAGCGAACTAAAGCTTTTGCTTTTTTTTAAATGTTTAGATCAGCCCTAGCGTCTACAATCCATATCATTTTTATTAAACCGATGCACCAAGTTACACAATATGAAATGGTCATTCGAAGTTGTGCATCTGACCTTATACGGACCCTTAAAGCCCTAAAAATACATTTATCACGTTCAGACAGTTCAGACAGAAAAATCGGCGGTTTCAAGTGGGCGTACGAATCTTTAAATATTTAGTTGATACTACGTATAGGAGCACCTTTGACCCTCTACACGTTATGAAAATATTATTTTGTAATTATTTTAATGCTGGAATTATGTTAAAGAGTTGCACTCAAAAGTCTTTATTAATTATAGGTACAGTTATATCACACTTATAAACGTCAAATCGACAATATTGAAATATAACTTACTAAAACGAAAAAAAAAAATTATTGAAAAATTATTTTCAGTAACATTTTTATAAAAATTACACACAAACATAAACTTATATGTCTTCACCTATGAAATTGCCGAAATTTTCTAACAGATTCATGAGTTTATAATTCTTGTAACTCAATTTATTGTTTGAAAGTAGATTTCAAGGTTTTACATCTACGTATTAAATTTTGTTTTTATTTTTGTTTGATTATAAAAATGAAATCTTCAAAAACAGTTCGTCCTAAATGCCATCCATTTCCATGATATGATTCGAAATAACTTTTTACAGGTGTAACTTTTCAAAATTTTTATTAATGTTGCTGTTAGCTTAATGTTGTCTCATTCATACACAAAATAAATTACATAATTTAGAATTGTCATTCCCAAAAAAAATGCAAAAATGTTAGAACTGAAAGTTGAGTTTCCTTTATTCTCTATAGAAAATTCTCTATAGAAAACATTAATTTCATATGTAAAGACCTAATAATATATTATAGGGTTGTGGAACTAAGTAATTGAAGCGAAAGAGATAAGTGAGTAACCAACTAACATAACTTTGGTCCTTAGACATACTGAGTGATAGGTGATATGAGGAATACTTGATCAACAATACGTATATATTCACCAAGTATTATCTCCTAAATCACTCGTGGTTGGGTATTAAAATCAAAGTGTTTGCGCTGGGCCTTATCTGCTACTTATCTCTACAAACCGAATGATTAGAGGTAAAAAGTGTTGAAAGTTCGATGGCTTTGTTTGTATCCAAAAACTTTACCCACCAATAAGCTGACGTCATAAAACCGAATTGATACGAGAGATGACTGTCCACGAACGGTGGAGACGGAGATTCCTAACCTGACATGGCTACGGACGTCAAAATAAATTAAAGCTCGTAGACTTGCTACGGACGTCAAAATAAAGTAAAGCTCGTAGACCTGCTACGGACGTTAAAATAAATTAAAACTCGTAGACCTGCTACGAAAGTCAAAATAAATTAAAGCTCGTAGACCTGCTACGTACGTCAAAATAAATAAAGCTCGTAGACCTGCTACGATCTTCAAAATAAATTAAAGCTCGTAGACTTGCTACGACCGTCAAAATAAATAAAGCTCGTAGACCTGCTATGGACGTCAAAATAAATTAAAGCTCGTAGACCTGCTACGCCGTAGCACCAACCGGTACGTCTAATTGTTTTCTTCTGAATATCTTGAATAAATTTCTAAAAGAATATAAATATTAGGTCTTTACATATGAAATTGTCGTTTTCTACATAGAATTTGAAGGAAACTCAATTTTCAGTACTAACATTTTTGCATTTTTTTAGGAATGACAAATTCAAATTATGTAAATTATTTTGTGTATGAATGAGACAACATTAAGCAAACAGCAACATTAATTAAACTTTAAAGTTTTTAAAAGTGTCAGCTGTAAAAAAATATTATGAATCTTATCATGAAAATGGATGGCATATAAGACAAACTGTTTTTGTAGGTATATGTATAGAACTATTATTAGAAAATCAGTATTCAAGTTTTTAACTAACATTTAAAATATAAGAGATGATACTACTTTTTAAAGAAGTATTAAATACAAAAAAATGGGTAGTTAACGGGACTGCCGAGAGAAGTGAACACTTTCATATGACAAAATAGCATGTCGGTGACGGCGACGTAAACCATGACGCGAACCTATAAGATGTCCCCTACCAAAAATCGCTCTACGCGCCTAAAGAATTTTTCCCGTCAAAAATTTGTGCACAGCAATATAACTTATTTTCGTGCGCTTGACACTTTACGATAAAGTTTGTTTGGGAAGTTTGTTGAAAAAAATGATAATTTTTAAATAAGTTAATTTTAATTGCATCCGTATTAAATAAAAATGGGGAACACAACGCTTATATATCTTATGAAATGTGTATCTGCACTCATATAACTTGTTACTTTATTCAGCAAAATTTTACCCTTTATTTAATTCATGATATGCATCATAGATGGCAGTGAACGCGTTTTATGTGTCCAAAAAGAAAGTGGTACAAGTTCCGCATCGAATATCGCTCAAACAAGCGTGACGTCAGCTGCAATCGTGTCACGTGATTGATATACGACAGAGGAAATTCATATCGGCCACAGATGTGCTGAGCCGAGCGACGACGGGTTGATTTGCCATACAACTTTGATCCTTATATCAACGCAGTAAGGAATATAAAGATCAGAACACAAGTTTTGATGAAAGTATGGTTCGAGTGGAGGAGATGGCGAAGCTCGATACAGGATGATTATTTAAAGTTTGTCGTACGTCGTCGTAAGTAGTGAAATTGTAATATATTTAAATAGGGCTATCATTTACGTACTTTTTATTAGGGTTCCGTAGTCATCAAGGAACCCTTATAGTTTCGCCATGTCCGTGTCTGTCTGTCCGCGGCTTAGCTCAGAGACTCTCAGTACTAGATAGCTGTAATTTGGCATGGATATACATATTAATGACGCACGCTGAGAAAGTGATAAAATAAAAACTTGAAAAAAAAACATTTTTCTATTCAGATATCCGTTTGTGAAATATTAAGCTTTTAAGTTTTTGTTTAGATTGTCTCTGCCGGGTAAACGGGTTGTTTTGAATATGTGAAAAAATGCACGGAAGTAGTCTATAAAACCAAGTTAAAAAGAAAACTATCACAGTAATAGTCGATTAAATTAAAAAATGTACTTGACGGGCAAATACGGAACCCTACAGTACGCGTGACCCGACACGCACTTGACCGGTTTTACCCTACGGGCTTACTCGTGGCCACTACAGAGTTAGATGGAAAGCGTTGGTGAAACCTTGGATGAAACGCTCGCCAGGATAGTGGAAGAGCGATGTTTCTTTCGCAAAATCTACGGAAGTCGGTAATGTACGAATGTCTGATACTGCGAAACGGCCTGTAACCAGTCTCTTGGTAGCGTGTTCTCAAATGCTTCTTCATCTCAGTACTTGTATGGCGTTGTGCTAAAGAAGCTCTCGGACAGACAAATTTACTAAACGAGTCGCGTATGCTTCTTTAAGGCGATATACGAAAAAAATACGGGTATTTCTTTTCTGTGTATTTCATGAAATACGAAAAAATTTTAATAAATTTCTGGTATATGCATTTTGACTATATAATCTTGGGTTTTGAAATTGGAAAACATGTTTGTATAAATTTTCCTCGATAGAAATAATTGTTGAAATGAGGTCTTCAAACACACTTGTTCTCCTCGTTTGACGAATAGGAACCAAATACAGAACTCAAACATATTTTATTAGGTGTGTTTCAACAATATCTAGAGATTTAATATTTGAAATTTTGCTAGCTGTTTTAGTTTTTTTATAAAAATTATAAAACTAACATTTTCGCCCTGAATCCGCCCCTCTCGCACTGAGCGTGTTTTCGCTTGGAGTGACAGTGATAAAAATAAAATTCGCATAGCCTCTTAACACAAGACTTATACCATGTTGACGCTTAGAAGGGTATGTGTAGCGTATGCGCTCTGTTAGCTACCGATCGCTTCTTTGACTGGACACACTAAAGGAAACTTATTGTTATTAATTTCTTACAAATAATTGTCAGAGATGTAGGTAGGTAGATATAAGTAAAACATGATTTATATAAGATTATGTTTATTTTGCGAAATCCATCGCTATGAATACTCTAAATATTATTAGTCTAAGTCTTGTCTTGATAACAAGAGGTCGCAGGTTCGAATCCTGGCCCGGGGAATTTTTTCAAATTCTTGTCTTTGGATTTGTTTCTGATTGATATTTTCTAGTCTGTATTGCACTCTAATAATATTTATGATTCATATATTTTGGTTTATTAAATAAACTCACAATGTTTCTTTGGCCATAGACTTATATATAGGTATTATTCAATATTCTTCAATCATGATTTCGCTTTGATCGTTTTTTTTATTTTTCATTATTTGTAGGACGACCGGATTGTATCCTGTGACCGCCCTTAACCAAGCCTCTCTCTTTTCTTCTGGAAATAGACGTTGTTTGTGCCTTAATGGTTTTGGAGCTCCTGTGCATATTCTTGTGGAAAATAATGGGTTGCCTTGGGTTCTAATCGCGATCTTCACAATGCTACTGTCTACTTTTCTAAACTTAATTTACCTACTGAAATGCAGTTGTTCCTTGATTCACTCTCACCAATAGTAGATTAACATCCTGATGATTATTTTATAATCGCAGGTGATTTTAATTGATACTGTATTAAATGGACAAAAGAAGGAGCACTATTATTGAAAAAAGGAACAACTGAATTGCAAAATACTGCATCTAACTTAGTAACTATAACATCATCTACAGGTTTGCAACAACATAATTTATTGACGAACACATGCAAAAATACCCTTGATTCAATTTTTACGAACTTCAACATAGGAATTGAACTTGCTGATCCAATCTCCAAGGAAGATGTATTTCATCCCCGGGTTCAATTAAATGCCATAGATGTCACGACCCTTTCTTTGAAATCTAAACTTCTAACAAGTATGCATACGACATAACGCAACCCAATACATTGAAGCCCGTCTATACCAACACGAACGCACGCACACTACCACTTGCAGGACGATACAAAACCGCCTGCGCATCTGCACGAGAAGAGATCACAGAGTTCAATCGTTAGCTAGCTGGCGACGAGTAAGATAGCTCCGCAGTCTACTCTAAGTCAGGTCTCGACATCTGTTCGATAGCCCCGCTGTCTTCAGATGTTAGACAGCTAGGAGGAACAACAGGGTAGGATAGATACCCAGTCCACCCTAGGTTCCCTAATAGGCTACCTCATACTTATATGTTACTTAAGAGGGTTACCATATCAAATAAATCCACCAATAAGCGTTTTTCTAGTTGTTTTTTTTTCTTAGTTCATAGCTTTCTTCCAGATGGTGCTGTCCATGTCGCCATAGATAAATATTATTCGTAGCAATCAATGTCAAAGTGGTTTTTAGTTTGTTTGCAATCTGTGCAAATTTTGTCTTTGATTATGTTGCTAAAGTATACGACAGTGCCATCTAGGAACCTTATTTAGCACTAAATTTGACACAAGGAAAAACGCTCATTTGAAGTAATCGTGGGTTTCATTTCTGGCCACCCTACAAACCCCATAAAATGAAATTATTTAGAAATTATTGAAAAAAAGAAGAAAAAAAACATAATTGTATTTTAGGGAATATGCACATTCGTCAAAGATCCCATATCAAATAAATCCACCAATAAGCGTTTTTCTAGTTGTTTTTTTTTCTTAGTTCATAGCTTTCTTCCAGATGGTGCTGTCCATGTCGCCATAGATAAATATTATTCGTAGCAATCAATGTCAAAGTGGTTTTTAGTTTGTTTGCAATCTGTGCAAATTTTGTCTTTGATTATGTTGCTAAAGTATACGACAGTGCCATCTAGGAACCTTATTTAGCACTAAATTTGACACAAGGAAAAACGCTCATTTGAAGTAATCGTGGGTTTCATTTCTGGCCACCCTACAAACCCCATAAAATGAAATTATTTAGAAATTATTGAAAAAAAGAAGAAAAAAAACATAATTGTATTTTAGGGAATATGCACATTCGTCAAAGATCAATGAAGTTTCCTGCTTGCTTATTTGTTTGAACCGACCTAACTTTTATCTCAATTTCGTACAATCGGTTATCAACCCACCCGAGTACCTAAAGTTAAGTTATTTTATCCTAATATGTGTAGTAATGAAGAGTTCGAGCGCGTAATATGTATGTATCTGTCTGATTAATAAACTAGTTCGGAAACTTCCCCAGCCGGTAGACCTTCTCAGAAATCACACAAATTTCATCACCAGACTACATTACTTTGATATATTTATTGGGTGTTGTAGTATACTTAAACAAATGTGAAAGCACTTCCTTTTTGAAGAATTTCCGACCGACTTCCGGCAATTCGAGTTAAAAGCAGACCAATTTCTTAACTAGCTTTTGTAGTTCATGAGGACTTCAAACGGAGTTCGATCATATTCTGGACAATAACTAGTCAAACTCGGTAATATTTTGTAGACAGAATATAATAAAATAAACTTTTAACAAAAAAATAGCAACCGACTTCAATAGTAACAGCAGTCATTCACTAAAAAGTTAATAATAATTCTATAAAGACCGATGGTACCGAAGCAACACTTTTGCCGACTTCTTTCTTCCTGAAACGTTATGTTATCTAGAAGTCGGCGTGCTTATATTGGTTTCTATGTTGCTATATCGTAGGAAATACGCCGACTTCTAGATAACATAATGTTTCAGGAAGAAAGAAGTCGGCAAAAGTGTTGCTTCGGTACCATCGGTCTTTATAGAATTATTATTAACTTTTTAGTGAATGACTGCTGTTACTATTGAAGTCGGTTGCTATTTTTTTGTTAAAAGTTTATTTTATTTCACATTTTTTAGTGTTGCTAGGTTAAACTGTGAGGTATAGGTAGTTCTTGCAAACGTGGTGTTAATATGAAACGAAGTTCAAGTGAGTATAAGTAGCCATGTTTGAGTAGCTTCCTGCTATCAGCACCCTAACACAACATGATTACCGCAATCTCGAGTTATGTGCTGTCATCCGTTGAAGAGTTCTACGGTGATGAAGCCAAGATCGAAATTCAGGTGTGTACACTGGCAATTTTCAGCAATGCCCTGCAATGAGCACCCTAACACAAACTGGTTGCCGCAATCTAAAGTTATGTGCTGTCATCCGTTGAGGAGTTCTATGGTGATGAAGCCAGGATCGAAGGTCAGGTGGGTATTCTGATAATCTCCAAGTAATACCCTTGAATCAGCACCCTAACGCAGTGATTGCCGCAATCTCGAGTTATGTGCTCTGATCCGTTGAAGAGTTCTATGGTGAATATGTTGATGAAGCCAGGATCGAAGGTCAGGTGGAAGAATGTCGATTTTCAAGTAATACCTTGTAATCAGCACCCAAGTACATAGCGATTGCCTCAATTTCGAGAGATATGCTGTCATTTTCTGAGGAGTTCCACTGCCTATCTCTGAAGACCTTCATCAGATCATGACCAAACCCAAAATGGGACCTACCTGAAAGTACACTCTTTCAAACAAAAAAAGAATTGTTCAAATCGGTTGGGAAATGACGGAGTTATGGAGTAACAACGCCAAAAAAAAAAATAAAAAAAAAAAAAAAAAAAAACATACAGTCGAATTGAGAACCGCCTCCTTTTTGAAGTCGGTTAAAAACTAATTTCTCTTGTGCTTGATCACTTTCCGGTCGAACAATTTAATTTATAAATTTAAAAATGATACGCGTCTCGAATACCTTTTCATACAAAAGGACTCAAAATTTTCAAGACAATCCGATACAGATAAAAAAAAATAACTGCACAGTAGTAGTGTATAAGCGAGCGCGGCCTTTGTGAAAAACCAACCTTTTTCTAACTAATCGAAACAGAAAATGTTTCTAATTCAACATTTTTGAAATTCTCATTTACAGAAACCAATGGAAACTTTGCGATGGCAACATACACAATACATAGGTAATAAGGTTTTGTTGAATAACTATTGAGTGAATTTTGAATTTAAGTTTTTTGTTTCGAAACATTGTTATGGATTGTTAGTGGGCGGGTTTTTCACAATCCGGCTAGGAAACCGCTCTCAAGCCGTTAACTCTGACTATAATATAGAACAACACCGGTTAACTACGATGTCTAGTCTAAGAGAAAATATAAGGCTTTTTGAAATATTTTTTTATAATTCAAAGAAGTTAACTAACAAGCTCACTAAGATTTGAAAAAATAAAGTGAAATAAAAGGGAACCAGACAATAAAAATGTATAATTTAATATCTTTGCCAGACCGACTAATCACACTCGTCATAAAACACTCTAAGGCTTTATCATAAAAAAAAAACAAAGTAAGGTAAATACCACTTTTTACGACTAAGTAGGTTAGTAGAGTCCGCAGAAAGCCGAAGAAAGATTTAATTTTTCAAGGCAAAACCTACTTTTAAATTGGTAAAGTTCTTATACCAGTTATTAGGTAGGTGGTAGAGCTGATACCGGGCTCGACTGTGGAGGTACCACCATCTTACTTGGAGACCCCCTCGAAGTAATTCGGGGGAGAGTAAGAGGACAGCTCACAGGCAAAAAACCAGGAGGCCCACCATGCCTGGTACCGATGGATGGCGGTATATCCATCCCTAATAGCCGGGCCTTATATGGAACAAACTGGTGACGGGCAGCGGCGTCACTGGTGTGAGGGTTCCGGCACGGCGCTCAACAATCCGCCTGCCCAGCGTGTGTGAGTATGGGCAATTCTTCCAGGATGACCGCCGGGAGTGGCATAGTCCTGGAAAGGCTTATGTCCAGCAATGGACGAACTAGGCTGATGGGTGGATGTATGGATGACTAGTTATTTATTTATGTACAATAAACATCAGCGATATATATTTTTATTTTATTTAACAGTTTATAAGAGAAGGGGACTAAATTCGCTCAGTTGTCAATCCGGGGGAGTATTTTGGGAAAAAAAGAGAGAAATTATGTATGATTACACTCAAATTAGACTAGGGTTACATGTAGATTAAAAATAATTACAGATTTATAATTTTATAAAAACTTAAAAGAAAGCAATGGACAATAGATATAACCTAACTATAACATAGACAGATTTTGGACTTGAATGTTGTTTTAGAGCAACAAAAGGGGTCAATGTGGGGGAAAAGTTTGTTATATATACTTTAGGTATTCTACACGACTCGGAATTTGCCGCATAATTAGTGCGCAATGAGGGTGTATGAATCCTTTTAGTGTGTCGGGTTTTGTAGTCGTACTACTTCTCTGGTTGATTGATTGATTGACTTCTCTGGTATACCCCAAAGAATTTAATCACGACCAACAACCAAAGCTTCTTTTAAAAACTATAACAAAATGTATTTAAGTAAACTACAAAAATCATAGAAACAAAGTGTTGACATGTTGACATACATAAATCTACTCCATATAAAATTTTCACAAAGAGATAAACTGAATAACTTTTCGCGACGTAATGCAGATAAAAGTCTAAACCTGACAACTTAATTTACAATTACTATTCAATTACATCACACCATAATACCCACAAATACATATAATATAGGTATATATATATAATATATATATATATATATATATTTATATATATATATATTTATATATATTTCATCAAGTTTCTACTCTGATACACAAGCATACACTCTAGAAACTAATATTGGTGATTGTGCTCGTCCATACGATCAACTTTTACGACTTTTAAAAACTTTTAATTAAATATCGTTATTTTTAGTTTGAAGCACTTCAGACATTCTAGCGACTTTAAATTACTGTCGATGCAATTTGAGCCGAAAAGCCGAAGCCAGAGATCTCTAGGAAACATATTTCAGGCTTTTATTTTCCGAGACTGCACTCGCTGTATTTTATATCTCGGAGGCCACAAAGAAAATTGCAATAAGGAAAACGTCTTAAGAAATGTAAACGTAATCCTGGTGCTATATTGCTTCGAGCCACGTTATTGCGTGCTTCGGCTTCAGCTCTCTCTTTCTTGCTCTCCTTTCTCCCTTTCTGCAATATAGTATAAGGAGTAAGGACACACACTCTCCCATTGTCGTTTTTCAAATAGGTGTCTATTCTAAACGGGAGAGTTTCCGGAAGTTATCAGTCCACACTCTAGATGGCGCTGTAACCACGAAAGGATAATTTTTCTTAAGAGTATTATATAGTTCAGCCTAAGTAACGATGAAAAAACCAAAGAGTATAGTTACTGTCATATGCAGGACAAAAAAATATAGTTATGAGGTTATTTGTGCAACAAGAGAGCAAATTTTTTTTTGCGAGTGCCGAGTTTGAATCCCGAGTAGGCGAAGGATTCTATTTAATTGAATCACGAGCGTAGCGAGTGATTCTAAGTTAGAATCCTGAGCGTGGTGAGGGATTCAAAGGCACAAGAAATAATAAATTTTCTCTCGTGTGACACATACAACTTTTGACCTCACTAGCGAGAAAACACAGATGTAAAGACACCATCTTTTCGAACGAACTTATAAGAATTCAATGGTTTTTTTCTTTAAGCAATACATCATACAAAAATATTGTACGTAAAATAAAATGTAAGGAGTGTTAATTGAATCCCAAAAGCCGCGAAAAATCGGAAAATCTTTAATAAACAGATCGAAAACGCAAAACATAACCATCACGCGGGAATTTTAACTCTATCTATCCGTTTCCGGATTCCATACACATTGGGAGGCCATACATAGGATTTCGAGAAGTTTACCTTGTCTATGGTATCCGACAAGCTGTGGGGCTGTGTCTGTGTATAGCCTCCCAAAGTGTATGGAATACATATAGAGTGAAAGAGATAGCCGCCATACTGATGTTTGCTGTCTCTCTTTCTCTTGAGCAAAGGATATGGAGTTTTTGAACAATTCGCAGTGTTCTTAATTTGAAACACTTTTCTTCACTGTTTAAAACCATTGAGCAAAAATCGATTTTGCTCACTGTTTTTAAGCAACAAAGGCGCGCCTTTCGAGCTAATGAGGTAAAAAGAAATAATATTAGACGTTTATTTTTATTTGTTCCAAATTCAAAGTTTGGTACATTGTTTTTGAGAGTTTACTGTTTTATTAGCCAATAGCTTAACGTTTTGAACTGACACTGAATACTGGATAGTTTTTTCACGGTCCGGCACGGCACATCTTAACAATCGTTTGAGCAAAAATTTATCTCAAAGTGAATGGTGTTTAATTTAAGATACTATGTTATTTGGAAGAAATTGATCCTTATGAAACAGATGTTTCAGTCAGTATCGTTAAAATAGAGGTTTTTTTTTTCATATTTCACCTGTTCTAATCTCAGCTCAAACAGGTGATTTATCAAAAATCTTTTGAATGCCGTTTTACTTATTTTTGAAAATAAAGGAATGTCTCTTTTTAGTAAAATGTGCTATCATCAATATTAAGACTACTTGACCTTCAACCACGGCTTTATTATCTAACTTCTACGAAAGTAATATTTTATAATAAAATGGATGTAAATATAGCTATTTTTACTAAAAATATTTTGCAATGTTGTTCTTACTATTCTTATTAAAAAATACCAAAATAAACGATAGGAGATCTCTGCGAGGCTAGCTTATTCTCAAGGGGTAGTTCGCAACTTATTTTTACTGATACTATGAAGATGTTAAGATTTCGGTTCGATTAGTGATTTGACTTGGTCTCAGCAATGTATTTTTAAGACTTTGCGTCAGTAACCTAACATCAAAAAAATTAAATTTTAAGCATTATCATCTATAATATATTGCCACATCATGATTGCGCCTTAAAGAAAACTAATAGGTATCAATATTAACATTTACAAATCAAACCCACATCATATTTGAATATTGGAGTTTACGCAAAGATATGTACGACCCAACTACTTCCATCAAAACTATATGTACACGTGTGTTCTTCTCGTAAACTTCGATATAGTATCCTTCGCACCCATACCACAATATCTCGCTTCCATTCCAGCAAACATTTCCTGGCTTGGATAAAGCTCCATCTTTTGTTTAGGTTTCAGATAAACTTTCTGTTGTGTTGTATCGTATATCAATCTTGGTGACATCGTGGATACAACACTTTATAACACGATACGCTTTTTACGACACGATATTTTGCATTTATTTTAGCGATAAAGTAGTTGAAGTAAAGTTTATCTATCGTTTTAGCCAAAAGGATTGTTGCAAACTAAATCGTTATTTTTGTATACAGGGTGGAAAAAATTCAAGGGCCCTGGAGGGGAGCTACCTTAAATCCTTTAGTTAGCTTATTTTACTGAAAGGAAACATTCCTTTATTTTTTAAAAGAAACAAAACTGCATTCAAAGATCTTCTAAAATTCGCTTGTCTCACCCAAAAATCGAACCAAATAAAAATTAAAAAAATAAACCCTCGCTACTTTATTAGACGAATCGGTAGGATTATTGTTCAGGATAAAATTTGTCTAATAAACATTTGATTTTACACTCATCTGTTGTACGAGATACCCATGAAATTGAATATTTATTACAAGTTCTTTATTAACAATACCTAGTACTGTTCAATTGTAACAAGTAAATGACACGTTAACATTTTCTTATCTCTCTAACATCCAAAGACATCATATGAAGTACAAGCTTGCTAATTTGAAATTCGAACGATAACTTTCAAAATTTTTAGAATCGATAAAAGTATTCGTTCCAAATTAAAATTTTGTTTTGTTTTGCTTTAACTTATCAGGATTCTTTTCTCTTCTTAATATCCGTCTTCGTTAAAAAATGTTTCATGTTTATGTGTTCTCCGTATTGACGATAAAATAATATTAATATTAGTTTTTACTTTTATTTTATTTCAAAGACCAAAAGTTTATTAGACAAATTTTATTCTGAACAATAATCCTACCGATTTGTTTATTAAAATAGCGAAGGTGTATTTTTTTAATTTTAAGTTGGTTCGATTCCAGGGTGAGACAAGCAAATTTTAGAAGATTTTTGAATGCAGTTTTGTTTCTTTTAAAAAATAAAGGAATGTTTCATTTCAGTAAAATGAGCTAACATAAGGATTTAAGGTAGTTCCCATCCAGGGCCCTTAAATTTTTTCCACTCTGTATATAGGTAGAATACTCGTAATGGTACCGTTTGGTTTATAAGAATAATTTACTTTACATGTTTAACCCGCCAATGGTGACGTGTATTTGACTTACATTGCTGGTGACCCCGGCGGTCTCAAGCACCGGGGTTTTTGACTACGAGTTTTTCTATAATTTTTCATTGGAAAAGTAAATTAAAATCTCTTTTATTAACATTAGACAATATTTTTGGATGCATTATAACTATAAGGTATTTTAACAATACTTTGTGAACTAAAAGATGTCGCAACAATCTTAAATGTAACGATGAAATCAGCCTCAGTCATTCTTATGACATTGGAAACATAAAATAAAGAAACATAAATGGTAACACTACTACCAAAAAAAAAATATAATACTAAAATCACTCATCTTCAACAGCCAAACAACTCGAGCAAGTAGGTACTACCTGCTCAAGGCATTCATATTTTTTTAATTTATGGCAAGAGAACGGTAAGGGGCGTGAAATAAGGCAGCTATTCGAAATCGCAATGTAATTCGATGAACAGTGAAATAAATATTAGATTTTTTCACTCCCCGGTCTCACAGACATATAACGTCACCAGTGGCGGGTTAAAGAACAATATAAGCTCTTCTATTCCAGGTACTTCTGTTCTGACATTGCCTTTCTTATTATTTTCATGTTTAGTAGCATCGTATGTACAAAACATTCTTTTGTTGGTCTAGTAAAGTGTAAACTTGTAGTAAATAGCTCAAGTATAAGGTATAAAATGTTTGAATGGAGGTGAAGGCCTAGCCCATTTCTGGCACAGTCTTTTGGAAAAATAAGTAAATTGTGCGATGGCAAATGCTATCTTGCATAGCCAAACTTTTTGCTAAAGTAAGCCAATTATTTTAAGCCTACTAAATATTAATTTTTAAGCATGCGATCAATTAAGTAAATTTTAAGGTGTGTTTTATTTTGCGTTTATTTTACTTGAGTGTCTACTTTTTTGGCAATCACGGCAAATTCCATTTGAATGAAAGTTCCGAAATATCAAAGTTTAGAACTTCGAATTCACAGATGGTAAATGTAGATTTATTGTTTGTTTATAAACTAGGAATTAATCGCAACAACTTGCAATTTATCCGACCAACTCAAACTATTCGATTTCAAGTATTTACATAGAGATGTGTCATCTCTATATGTAGAGCACACACCCGAAAGTTTACTCAAGAGATATCCGAAGACAAACTAAGACTCTAGAATTCTCACAAGTTTGTAGCTGGAGCCGGGGCACGAATAATCGAATTTCCCTACATTATCCTCTGAGGGCAAATGGAAATAATAGGATTCGTATAACAAGGTTTTTTTTTTAACTTTATACATGTTATGTTATTATAATTGAAATTATAAAAGATCGTTTGTGGAAACATTAATATAATTGAACTTTGTTTTTCTACTAGTTGTTTTTAATCTTTATGTAGAATAACAACATTCCAGTGAATATTTGGTCGTTTGATCTTTTAAATATGCCTATTTTTATTGTGACTCTGCGCACACAAACAATAATTCGTTCGTTCTTTTATTTCACTATATAACAAAGATTTCAAAAGTAAAGATAAGGCCTTACCGTAGTATGACTTCACCAAAATGTTTCCACCTTTAAATGGGCGACGTTCACACGTTTGGAAACAGTGCTCATCTAAACACAGTGATATTTGGACGCCTTAAGTGCACTTAAAGTTTTGAATTTTTACGACTTTAGTAGTCTGATCAGTTTGCTGACCGTAAGTAGACAGATTGCGCACTCATACTGTGCGCGCGTCGGCATTATGTTACGCACACATTCAAAAACAATGCAATAGATTTTAGGTGCCAGGGCTCATCTAAACTTTTGAAATCTTTGCTATATAATAGTTTGATCAGACAATAATTATGGTCCTGGCGGGCGCCACTACGCCCTAATACAGGGGTGGCCAAACTTTTGTCCAGTGAGTTCTTATGTTCAAGAATATTTCATGCGGTCGACTGCAAGGTAGGTTTTAAAAGGGGGAAAAACACAACTTTTGTGATTAGCTAATAAAGGAAGTAAAGGAAGTATTTATTAATTGAAAGTACAAAACTTGCATTTTTCACTCTGCCTTGCTTTTTGGGTGGATATTTGACAATTATATCATACCGAGCAGTATAAAAACTAACTGCGATGCGTAAACAGGAAGTTAAGTGGGCCTCTGTAAAGTGAGAAAGATGTTTGGTTTTTATTGCCTTCATAGTGGAAAATGTTAATAATAATAATTTTAATAATTTAATAATTTTTATTCGGAAACCCAACAGTCAATTACAATATGCTTATTTAAAAAAAACATCGTCATTTTAAATAATAGTGGTAAACTTATAAGTATACAAACAAAGACCAATTATAAGGTTTCACAAAAGTTTTTAACTGTCAAATAATATTTGAAAGTAGTCTAATCTAGAAAAAAATTAATAATTACATCTTGAAAAATGAAATTTTTTATGTAAAGCATGGGTTAAAAAGTAAAATTTTTCGTCTTTATTAATTAATTGACTTAAATTGCCATCGCTGTCGACCTCTTTGTCACCACTGCCCTAATAGATGTAAGCGAAACAAACAGACAATAGATCGTATCGTAAAATTAAAAGCACTGTGAACTAACTCACATACCCATCCGCCTTTCATGAGGATATAAAGTGTTGCCATTAACTGGAAATATTACCTGTAATAAAAAAGAAAACGAGAAATGAATATAAGTCTACACATACATGAATTATTCACGAGTCTTCTTTACATGTCAAGTCAAGGTGGGAAGAGATTTGTGGGTATTGCCATAACTCCTTAAAATTATATAGAACGACAGTTTGCGTACTTTTAATGTTAGGGCGCAAAATAAAAACTTTGCTACATAGCCAATACCGATTATGCATGAAATTACGCGAAAAATTATTTTACTATCCCTTAGAAAAAATTAAGTAACAAACAAAATTTACTATGGGAAAGTATTGACCCGATTGCTGCAGAGCGGTCGGGCGAGCAAGAGATCCCGAAGATGCCTTGATTAGAGGCGAAACCCGTGTCGATAAGTTTTGTTGCTTGATATTAAACTCAAACTCAAACTCAATTTATTGATAAATAAAAGTATTTACACGTCAATTAATTTACATTAATAGTCACACCACATCTTATATTATGTTATGATTATATATGTGTTAAAGGTTAGGTTTACAGTAAAAATATTTTACTTAACATTAAAACATTCAACTTAATATTAAAATATTTTTATGAATAACATTCATAAAAATGAATGATAAGATATATAATATCATATTTACGATAACATATTTAAGATAACTTTATTTTATGCTCGCACTACCTGCTTGTGCATGTTTTATGCGGGAGGGCGGGTGAAGCTTGAGTCTGCATTTTGAAAAGCATGACAAGGGTGTTTAGCGGAATATTGCAAATTAATAATGTATCCATAGGTTCATATATGTATATATTTATATATATAATACACAACTATTTTAGTGAATTGCCACACATCAAAATCTTTTTCACTTTTCACTTCTAAAAAAGAAAAACACAGTTAATTTGAGCAGCGGCTGATGTTCAACCTTAAAATACAACAATTACTCGCCTGGAGGGGGCAACACAATACGAGTTGGACAAAACGCAAGAGTCTATCTCCTTTACTCAGCTTTACTCCTATAGCTTTGTCCCCTTCATGGCGAAATGGAGAGTCAGAGCAATTATTAACCGAGACGTTGCAAAGCGGCCCATTCGCCTCTCAGTATTAAGATACTTGGTTTTTGAAAACGATATAGGACTTCTATTATAAAATGCAACTATAATGGTATGAGGGCAGGTTACGAGCGGTCAGAGGCCGGCGGCGTCTTTTGTGTCGAGAGTCGAGACGGCGGCATTTCCTTTGACTCGGCGGCAGGTGTCAGGCGGGGGAATGACCCACTTTGCAACTTCTCGGTAAACGTAGTAGGATAATGGCGAATATTCAGCAATTTCAGCTTTGCAGCTGACTTTGCAAACCGTTGAACCATAAACTAAAATCAAACGTGCTCAGCCCACACGTGTACACACCCCTTTACGTATAAAAGTATATTTACTGACTTTACGACTGCGATACGAATTTCACGTCCCTGAGAAGGCTTTGGGCTCTTTTGGTGCTATGTTTGGACCCGATACCGGGTGTATCAGTGACCTGCTCTGAAACTCAAAACTGTTCTTCAACTGTTGTTCTGTAAGTATTGATATTAATAACGCAAACGAAATCTCTACTCCACAAAAAGTTCTATCTTCTTTGTTCTATTTTATTTTAGATTGTTTTTTTTTGTTTTTGTTATTCAAATTGTGTTTGTTTTAAACAAAATACTCGAATTTAAATGCATGCTGTATTTAAATTGGAAGGTTGATCCTCTTTTTGCGTAACTCGAAACTCAAATAGCAAACACAGTTCAGTGTACATATGGTAAAAGTGTCAAAGCGTGTCGTTGCTTACATTTAGCGTGATGCAGTAGTTACTTCAAAACTCCGCAGAATTTTGCTTCTATTCTAAATTCGTAGCGAGGGCGATAAGTCCTGCACAGACTCCCCGCCATCGTGATCTTACCCCGGCCAGTCACAGACAGCTCCTTGAAGTAGATCCGAACAGCTTCAGCATGCCAGCTTCAACTGGTCCAGTGAAGGGAAGGTAGAGCTCGTCGCAATCCCTACCTTCGTCATGTCTTCGGTTGCAGAGCAGTGGAGTAGAACATGCTGAACTGTTTCGTTCTCTAGAAACCACTCTCTGCATTTTGAGCTTCGTAGCCATGCTACGCCGTAGCACATACTACATATTGTGCTACGGAACTTACGAACGTTAACACGAATCAGTTACAGCACAAGCTAATAATATATAGTCACTTTTTAGTCTGCCATGACATACCAGGAGATTGGTTGGAGGCAGTTGCTTTGTCAGTCATTCATCCGTTAAGGTGGGCCATCCGCTCAGCTGCCATATTTGATAAATGGTTTAGGTGTCTGTGACAAGGCTTGACGACCATTATATTTTGATATCAACCGGGACCAACAGCTTAACGTGCTTTCCGAGGCACTGAGCGATTCAGATGTCAACTGCTACTAATGATCACCCATCCAAAGACTGACAATGCCAAGCGTTGCTTAACCGCAAATCGTAACTGATCACACAGCCGCCACGCTGCTAACAGAGTTGCCAACTCGATACCACGGCTGGGTAATACTTTATATTCTCTGGTTGGGTGCTAAATGACATCTCTAATAGTGCTAGGTAAATGACATCTCTAATAGTGCTAGGTAAAAGACAAATATTTTGATGTAGATTATGTATATTGTTTCACTATTTTTTAAGAATATATTAGGGAATTTCGTACGTGAGGTAGAGGTGCTAAATAGTGCTAGATTTGGTCCTAGGTGCTGTACATAATTTTTCAGTGCTAAATATATGCACATATTGTTTATTCTTTAATGTACACAGAAAAGCAGTTAAGACATAATATAATACATTAAAAGATATGTACACAGGCGAGCTTATCTCTAAGAAGAGGTTTCTTCCAGCAAACCTAAGCGGGAAAGGGAAATTGTATTAAAATAAGTAATCATACATACGTGTGCTACAAAATATATATCCTAAATATATATATATATATATATATATATATATTACGATACCTTAACAAAATATACATACATGATTATAATTAGATCTAGCACCGAAAGTTCTAAGTTGGCAACACTGGCTCCTACAGGTAACACCTACTGTCAGTGTACATTCTCGATGACGTGGATCGATACATTTTTCCAATGTGGGTTCTATTCCGTGGCGTACACACTTTTTTTTTCGTAAATAAGCTATTGACACAAAGATGAAAGACATTTCTGAAATGGTGAGATTTGTTTATAATGTTACAAAAAAAATATTACAAAGTAGATTCCAATTTTGAGACTTGTTTTTTTTTTATTGTATCATTTCAATAATGTTTGATTAATTATTGTTGAATTGAAAACTTCATTAGGTGCGTTGAGCGATTTTTGGTAGGCGATAATCTTATCGGTTCGCGTCACCGTCACCAACATGCTATTTTGACAGTAAAGTTTTCACTTCTGTCGGCAGTTTCCATGACGTGTATTTTTTTCTTGTTTTTCTTCACTTTTTTATGTTTTTTTTTGACAAGTTACCGTTGGGCCCAAATAGGCAGTCATAACTAAACATTTCCTAAAACAGAGGTACTGTGACGAGATACCTATTGGAAACATGTTGTTCGCTAAAAAGAAGGTTCATAAATCAGTAATGTAGAAATCTGGGGTAAGAAAATCTTTCATATGTGTGTTTTTTGCGAATATTTAACTTTTTATTACGGAAATGATACCGCTCGCGCTGTACCGAACTTCCAAGCCAGAGTTTTTTTACTTTTGTTTACTTAACAAATATGTCGTTTGAAATACCAATGAGTACCAACGATGTTATATATGAAACGTAATGTTTTTTTTTGGCTAAAATGAGGTCAAGATTTCTATTAATAGGCTAAATAATGTATAGCTAATAATTTATAGTTGCGATTGTTGGCACTTGGTGACACTTGGAAAACATAATGATTAAATCAAGGTTCGAAAAAATAATTATCCGTGATCATTATCTTGATCACTATCATGATGATTATCTTGATAAAATAGCTCGAAAATTATCAATTGATAATAACAAAAATGGCGTTCATGAAAATGAACTGTGGGGATTCCCCGAACCATAAAAATTCAGTTCGGATTTAGAGTGCTTTCGCGCGTTTTAAAATATAGTACTAAAAATGATTTTTACCTGAATTAATGTTAATTTGTATTGGATTTTTAATAAAAATCATAAAATTTATTTCTTTTTGTTAGAATTGCCCAAATTATAATGCATTTGTTATGTATTTGTTGAAACAATATAACAAATTAATTTCTTACACTGGTGATAATGATCCGATAGATATCGGATTATCATCAAGCAGCGTCACTTGATAATTTCGAACCCTGGATTAAATACACTTGTACTTGTTTCACAGGTTTCATTTATTACACCATTTTTGAGAGTTTCTGGGATGTTCTTAGAGTGTTAATACGACAAGCTATAGCCGATGAACACAATGACTATGGACATGACTGACCATAGTAGCGTGTATTTGTACCCGAAGTACATTGGGAAGGTGAAAAGTGGGTGTATGATATCTTCTTCTTCTGAGTCGGTACACTCTTGACAGAGTGGTCGTGGCCGTCAGTTTGTTGCTGAATGACCCGCCTCGTCATGCACGCCGCCACTCGTCTCTAACAGTCTTTCTTCTTGAGTATATACCGGGTGTATATGGACTGCTATCTTAAATAAAACCACTTATTCTACTGATCATACTGTACGACTTTCCTAAAAAAACAAACCCGAGAAAATTTTAATAAAAGTTTCCATATCCTTACTAACTTTAATAACCTAGTGAGACTTTTTTTGTCACTTGCGCGATCTAATGTTTCTTTGGGAAAGTTGTTCATTATGACGTCACTTATTTTACCGCATCCTTATGAAATATTTTTATAAACCCTTGTCAAGGGGGGTTGGTATAGACATAATAAATCGCCATCTTGCCGCGTCCTCACCATATTGGATTTAGAATGACTCACTTAGCTTAGTCACGAAAACCAAACGTGTGTGCAAATTTTTTTTAAGAACCTACAGAACATGTTGTAACGGTAAGTGAACGTTTTTTCCATTTGTGCGGGAGTGTTTCTTTAGGAAAGTTGTACTACGTCATTTAGCTTATCGTATTCTCCTCGGCAAATACTTTTTTATACATATGTCAAGTGGGTTGGCATAGAAATAATAAATCACCATCTTTTCGCGTCCGTCATATTGGATTTAGAATGACACACTTAGCTTAAAGAGCATTGTCACCAAAACCAAACAAGTGTACAAAATTTCAGCGCAATCGTTTGGGCGCAACTGGTTTAAAACAAAATTGTAAGATTTGACCCAGACATACTAACATACTACTAACAGGTGAAGTTAAATAAAAGCATGTAATAAAAAAAAAGAGCAGATGATGATAACCTATTTTTATTTACTATCGGAACAACGCTCAAAATAACTGGGGATAATTAATTGAGTTACTTAATCGCTTGGGAAAGTTCGATACTTTGTCATGTTCCTTCGAAACTTGTTTGACAATAATTGACGAGGCTGTAATAAATAAAAGTCAGTTCAGAAGTTTTGTAAACGAACTGAAAGCTAAATAAACTCGAAGGTATTTGTTTTATAGTAAGTTTTGTGCTTTTGTACACAATTCGGCATATTCCCTTGGCCTTTGGTACAGCCAACATTTTTACATTTGTAAACTTGTGGTATTGATGCCAGATCAGTATATAGTTACACTAGCGACCCACCCCGGCTTCACACGAATGTCTTTATATAATGCACAATGTATTTAAGGCACTTAATTGGATAAGGATTATGCTGTATAATATAATGCTGTATTGCTTAAAATCGCTTCGTAATTAGAAGTAAAGGATGAAAAATGTTCATTGTGGGAGATAGACAGAGATAGACATATACCATCGCAGATTTTTTGGTAGACCTTTTTAAGGTGTACAATACTGTACTACATTAATTTGATCTATCTCGTAGGGTTCAGCCAGTGTTTGCAATGTAAGCGCAAAAAAATGTGTTTATTTACGACATCACATTAGAAACCTCTAAAATTATCAGTGTTTCTCTACTATATTATGCATGTAATATACATATAAACCTTCCTCTTGAATTATTCTATCTATTAAAAAAAACGCATCAAAATCCGTAGTGTAGTTTTAAATATCTAAGCATACATACGGACAGACAGACAGCGGGAAGCGACTTTGTTTTATTTTTTAGTAATTATTGTAGTATTTAATTTGAAACAAATGGCATGTAAACAAATATGGATCTTTGTTATCCGAAATAAATGAAATTTATTTATTTATACTATGTAGTGATAAGCCAGACCAATGTGAAGTTGTCAGAGGGTGGAACTCAATCAAGTGACAATGACGAGGCTGATTATTTTATATGTTGCTGTCATCATCATCATCATCATCAAGTGCCATCTACGTCCCGGAGGTCAGCGACCATTTTTCTAAATGTCTCCCTATCTTCTGTCATGCGAATTAGTTCCTCTGTACTTTCCACTGCGAGCCAGTCTCTTATATTTCTAGTCCATGATGTTCGCCTTCTACCGCAACCTCTTTTTCCTTCAATTTTTTCTTCAACAATCAGTTGTATTAATTTATATTTTTCATGTCTATAAATATGTCCGAAATACGCCGTTTTGCGTTTCTTGGTTGTTGTAACTACTTCTAAATTTTCATCTTACTTGGAGACCCCTTCGAAGTAATTCGGGGGAGAGTAATAAGACAGCTCACAGGCAAAAAACCAGGAGGCCCACCATGCCTGGGACCGATGGATGGCGGTATATCCATCCCTAATAGCCGGGCCTTGTATGAAACAGACTGTTGACGGCCAGCGGCGCCACTGGTGCGAAGGTTCCGGCACCGCGCTCACCAACCCGCCTGCCCAGCGTGTGTTAGTATGGGCAATTCTTCCAGGATGACCGCCGGGAGTGGCGAAGTCCTGTAAAGGCTTATGTCCAGCAGTGGATAAACTAGGATGATGGATGGATGGATGATTCTACGGTAAATCCACAATTCAAAGGCTCTAAGTTTATTTATCTAGTTCTGTTTCAAGGTCCAGTGGCTACCGCGTAATTCTCATTTTCATCAACATCAACTTGAGATTGAAATTTGACGTGCGTGCGACGACGCCCGCCTAACATGCCATCTCTTTTGCACGCGTTGTATTTCGCATGCATTTGCTTGAAGTTGATACAAATGAGAATTACGCGGTAGAGCCCCAGCTTTCGGATCCGTACATAAGGACGGGGAGAATATAAAATTTCACCAATCTCATCTCAGTTTTAGATAGATTTTTCTGTTTGTTAGAAGTTTCTTCATTTTCAAAAAATTGCTTCTAGCTATTTCAATTCTGGTTGCTGTACACTCGCGAAATATACTGAATTTGAAATGACAAACTGTTATTACATTGCTATCATGCAGCCAGATGACTTCAAAGTTGAGACTTGATCCGCTCTAGGTAAAGGCAACAGCTGTAGCTAGCCAGATGTTTACATAAGTTTCTGAAACTAGATTTAATTAACGTAGAAGTACACAATTTTCATTACAAAATGGCGCGATATTTTTGTTCTGCGCCTCCTGTACCAAAACCTAAGGCAAGTGATATAATATATCTTCACACATGAAATTGCCGTTTTCTATACAGAATTTGAAGGAAACTTAATTTTCAGTACTAACATTATTGCATTTTTTTTTTTAGGAATGACAAATCTAGTTAATTTTTGAAAAGTGTCAGCTGTAAAAAGTTATTACGAATCTTATTATGGAAATGGATGGCATTTAGGACGAACTGTTTTTGAAGATTTAATTTTAGTTATCAAATTGAAAACCAAAACGAAATTTAATACGTAGATGCAGAACCATGAAATCAATTTTCAAAAAAAAAAATTATGGAATTAGCTGAATTACAGGAATTATGAACTCATGAATCTGTAAAAAAAAATCGGCAATTTCATATGTAAAGACCTACTATGAGACGAGGAATACTACCTGTAGGTCAATATACATACGTGCACTGTTTATCAAGTACTTAGAATGAAAGTAATTGCCTTGGCGCAGGCTACTTATCTCTTTTATTGACCATACAGGTTATCTTCGGACTCAGGAACTTTAGGTTTGCTCTAAGATTATCTTGTAGTATTATTTTATCGTTGTTTGGAAATATTCCAAACACAGCAATAAAATGTTTACGAGTACTTAATAGTATATTTGAACATCTGAACAATTCACGAACGAGCGTACAAAATGTAAAACAGCTCCCAAGAGCTCTTAAATTGTTAAAAATACCGTTGGTATGTGCATCGAGCATGCACTACATGGGTTTTCAACTTACATGAAACGGTTCTTTAAAAAGCAGTTCCTAATATTTTTGTGACTCTACTATAATGTATAGAGTCACGGCATCTATGTATAATGTGTGTATAGAGTCACGGCAGAAATCTTTTTATTGTAAATGTATGTGAACTTAATCGGCAGGACATGAATCCCCGAGGGGTTTCCAGAGGTATGAATTGCAAGTCTCAGTCGACACTCGTAAACCCACGTTTCACCAACGATTATTTATGACATCCCAGCGCGATGGTTGGTGAGCCCTATCTTTATTTTTTAATTAAATTTAAGTAAACCCAACCTTTATTATTTCCTCATATTATTATTATTACATAAAACTATTACATATACACATGGATTATTTAATGACTTATATTACTTAAAACCGACCTGTAATAAGTGTATGTTATACCTGCATTACATAAATAAATATATTTCATTTCATTTCGTTGTACTCGGACACAAATACATAGCTCAACGTGACTTTTGAAGCTCGCAGACCGAATACAACGCGCCTGTAAGGGATCAAACTTTTTAAGGCATTGAATAATAAAAACTACCGAAAATTTTAGTTAAACAAAGACTAAGGTGCTCATCGAACAAGCTCCCATCGAAGCCTACGAGTATCTCAAAACTAAACTACCGTCTACCGGCCAATATTATTATAAAAGTAAATTCGTTGTGCACCCGCGAATTGTCGCCTTTAATTATTAAAACAAAATGATAGATGGCAGCACTTGTATATAAACCAAAAATTATATAAGTATATCTAGACCAAAATAATATATATCTATAAAATACACATCTAAATATGCGTCGCCTACAGCGCCCCTACGGGATTTGAATACTGTCAGATTAGTGGATTAGTGGATCTATTCAGATTAGTGGTCGATACCACAGAAACGGTCAAGTTTTGTAGAAAATAAATTATTATTTACTGTCTATAAAAGTTTGTCACGTCCATCATTCAGATTATCGGACTTGCCCTTGGGTAATTGTTTTGTTTTAGAATAACGCTACATGTCGTGGAAACAAATACTGCGGGACGCACTTGGGAACTTTGGCACACTTGTGGGTTTATTAATCAATAGATAAACTGACACGTTGTCTATTCTTTATTTTCACATGCGTGGCTTAGTTACGGCGTGACACTCTGGGGAAACAGTACTGACGCAACAGACCTCTTTACTTCACAAAAAAAACTTATTCGAATATTGGCAAACATAGAACAGACCGTCAGTTGTAAACAATACTTTCAAAAATACAAAATTCTCACGCTACCATGCATTTACATCTTAGAAATATGCAAATTAGTCCGAAACAACCAGGAATCCTACAAAACAAGGAAAAATTTAGATACTAAATATTTATTGCGTCCAAATAATAAACTGATACTACCTTCAATGCGTCTCAAATTACAATCATCAAATACATATGCGATGTCAATTTATGTATTCAATAAATTACCTAAAAGTTTAAAAAATACTATAACTACTGCCCAGTTTGTACAACATTTAAAAGATCTATTAATTGCTAAATGTTACTACACCGTCCAAGAATATTTGGACGATAATAGTCTGTCATAAAATAGTTATACCTATATTAAACTTAACTAAGCATACAAAACTCATAAAATATATTTGTACAATTTCGAAATAATTTTCTCACAATATTGCTGTGCCCAACAGGGCGCATAATGATCTAAAATTTTATATAACATCTTTAATGTACATTATGCTTGCAATAAACATATTGAGTATTGAGTATTGAGTATTATTTTATAACTTTATATTATTCGTTCTAAATGCTGTAAGGATAAGATCTTTTGGAACTGTATTACGCGGTACTTACGCACACACTTTTTAGACACAGTCTTTACATATGAAATTGCCGAAAGAAAAAAGAAAATTAAGAAAATTTTCTTACAGATTCATGAGTTCATAATTCCTGTAATTCAATAGCTATTTCAATTATTTGTGTTTTGTTTGAAATTTGATTTCATGGTTCAACGTCTGCGTATTAAATTTCATTTTTATTTTCAGTTTGATAACTAAAATTAAATATTCAACATTCCATGATAAGATTCGTGATAATTTTTTAGAGCTGACATTTTTGAAAAATTTAATTAATGTTGATGTTAGCTGTAGGGTGTATCCCTTGGGGTTGATATATAAATGATAAGTCTAGATGTCCACTATTGATTATATTGATAAGGTATTGATATTGATAACTGATATGAGAGGTGAGAGCGCGTCCGCCGTGATGTACATAGGCTCAAACGTGAACTGAACTGTGGTAATTAGGTAAATCGCCGGTTGACGCGCTGTTTGATGAGTTAGCGATATTGTGCGGTGTACGTACCGTACATTAGCTTAATGTTATCTCATTCATACACATAAGAAATTTGGATTTGTCATTCCTAAAAAAAAATGCAAAAATGTTATTACTGAAAATTGAATATCTTAAAATTCTCTATAAAAAACGGCAATTTCAAATCTAAAGACCTAATATAACATAGAGCAGGGGTGGCCAACCAGTCGATCGCAATCGACCGGTTGATCGCGGCTATTAGTCCAGTTGATCGTGGCAAAGCAAAAAAAATGTTTTGCCTCATAATAAAATGAAAAATACTACATAACAAAAACCGATTGTGAAGGCTTTAATTTTAGTTTTAGTGCTGTCAAAACTAAATTTTCTTCATTGCAAAATCTTCCTTATGTGTTAAGTATAGAAAGTAAATTAATTTGGAAAATTTTAGGTTTCGGCAGCACTAAAACTAAAATTAAAGCCTTCAGAATCGGCTTTATTTGTCTACTGTTTCATTTAAAACTTCAAGAAGTATGTAATTGGTAGATCGCACAGGGTTTCATCTGTAAACAGTAGATCTTGGGTCTAATCAAATTGGGCACCCCTGACATAGAGCATGTACCAATGTACACATTGTACACAGTATTATAAGCATATTATTATAAGCCCCTATATTCCAAAAGTCCTATCCCAATAGCATTTGAAACGGATAATACAAATGTTCAAAGAGTCACGGTAATTAGTAATTTTAGAAATTATGGTTAAACAATTATGGTTACACAATTTGATTAACCGACATAGATCTTTTTAAGGCATGGTACTGGCAGAATATCAGTGTCACAGATTCATCTGTGGCGTATGCTGAGCCAGCGTCCTTTCAGCCTCTGTGTCAAAGATATTTCTTATTTTAAGGATTATAATGTATTGTATTTGTTTAATTTTTAAGCTCTAAATGTGTACTTTTTGTGTTCTTTTTGTAAGAGCCATTGAATAAAGTTTTTATCTATCTATCTATCTATCTAAATTGTGATCTAGCTGACAATGGTTTCCCGTATAAAGATTTTATTGTTCCTTTGTTTTATGACATCATTAGGGAAATCAATCATTACTTGCTCGCCGAAAAAACACTTATGTATAAACACTTATGTTATGTATTTTGTACAAGCCGTTAGCCAACTTCTTTTCAGAAACCATAGCGGCCATCTTTGATCGTATCAAGTTTTTACTTCATAAATATTTTATTTATAATGAAACTGTACAGTCTTACCAATGACGTTATGATGGCGAAATCAAATATGAAACTTAAATTCATGAATAAAAATATTTTTCCAAAAATTTAACAAAATATGGCTAGAAATGGGTTTAGCTCGAAACTATTTTTGAATAAGCATAACTTTGTGCTACTCAAGTACTGATCCTCGAAGAAATTTAGTGCAGGGATAATTATCCGGCGAGGATATTATATCACGTCTTGTAAACTTAACCCAGCGAGGATGAGGACGGGTCAATATTACCCTGCTCATTTTCAAAAGTATGCAGTTTTTGTCACGTGGTCGTATGTTATTGGTTGTCTCAATAGCTGACGCCCTCTGCCTGCCGCACACCGTCTTCAGTTGGCCGGCGACTGAGAAAAGAGCTACATGCGTGCAGGTAAATATTACCCCATATTATACATGATTTAGTTTAAAACGTTCAGTTCTGCCAAAGTTGATTATGTTGTAGACATTTAGTAAAACAAATAAAACTTTAAGATCTGTACCCTAAAATGTGTTTTTTTTATGGTCAACCCTAAAATAGTATATTATTAAAATGTTCAAGCATAAATCTTTACTGAAAAACATGTAATAATTGAAAATTAAATATAGGGTCATAAAGACTCTCCTCATCCTCAGGGTGCGATTCTGCACCACATCCTCGCCGGGTTAACGTCATGAACCATCAGTTTCACTAACTACATACAATTTTTTTCATAACTAAGTATGAGTGAACCAATCTTTAAATTTCGTTTGAAGCATAATCATTACGAAGAAAATGGGTTTAAAAATACAGCACAGCTCAGCGAAACGTAGGCAGCATAACTTAAAATTATTACCCCAAACTCGAGGCTCCGAAATTTACTGAACACCATTTGGGTAAATCTTAGGATGAGTTATATAAGGAACCCTCCGCCGCCCACCTCATTATAGATCCCCTATCCACTTTCATAAAACGCAGGGAACAAAATGGTATGCAACACGACGCGTACCATTACGTCACAGATCGATGACGCGTAGAATTACATCATACCAATACATACCAATAAATATATAGTTGAAGTAAATAGCCATAGTACCCAGATCATAAGATACCTAAACAGCATGGGCTCATTATTATAATAGTAGTTTATGCTACAAGGGCGCAAAGGAATAAATTACGAGGACGATTTAAAACACGAGCGTAGCGAGTTTATTGCTCTTACGCCCATGTATCATACTACGTTTTTCAATGCATAGTGTGAGGAAATAAAACAAATGTAATTTTGTGAACTTTAAATTGTAGTTGGCTCAAAAGGACTAGGTATCCAGAGCCGTTAAACAGTGGAAAAAAAAGTATAACATCTATGGTACACAGGAAAGTCTACAGGTTAGCCAACCATTGTAAATAAATTTAAAAAATTATAATAATAAAGCCCTAGGGCAAAATAATCGACTTTTTGTTCGGTTTTGATGCATAAAAAGTGGGCCTTTACGAGCACATGCATTGAAATATATATAATCGGGTCTACCGCGATTAATTATTACCTTTTTTACGAAAAGGGGACACCCGACGTTTCGAGGCAGTTGCATGTCTCGTGGTCTACGGGAAACTGGCAAGTATGGCGAGGCGCAGTGATGAGATGCAGGTGACGACCGAAGTATTTTCCTTGTACCCGCATAAACACTTTAGTCTTTAAAATTAATTGTTATCTAATTCACGCACGGCACACAACACTCACAGTATCCGGAGATGCACTAAGAGAAGAAACCCGCGATTTAAGCGAGCATGGGCTCAACACGAGAGCTGCTGCTCAAGGTGTATATGAAACTGTAAAAGTGAATAACTATTTTGGCGGCAGAATGTTAAAGCGCAAAATTCCAATGTTATATAATGAAATGCTTATTAATATAAGATCTGAACAAAATCAAAATAAATTCGCGAAGATAACTTACCTTTTACAAAACATGTAAACAGTGACAGATTAAAATAGCATTTTATTATTTACTATTAATGTACCTACCTACTTATAATTGAGTAACTACCTAATTATAGAAAAAGAAGTGCGACTCCCTCCCCACAGACAAACCAAATTTCTACTTGATTTTGTGGGATGTATTTAGATTAAGTTATCTTTGAAATAAATACACATAATCATTCATTCATTCTACATATTACATACTCACGCCTGTCTCTCAGAGGGGTAGGCAAAGGCTACAGATTTCCATCTGCTATGATCTAAGGCTGGTATAAATATAAATGTGCTGGTGTAAAGAGAAAACTGCCGGAATAATAAAAGATTAGTATTCTTTTGGATCATTTACTTGTTTTATTGTGCCTTTGGCATCTCACTTATTTAATAATGTATTTGTTTAATATTTTACATTAATTGCTCGTAAGATTTAGATAAATACATAAGATTGAATAGTTGAATTAACTACAGATAGGTTCGATTCCTATTTCATCGTATGGCGTAGCTGCCGTAATAAAAGGTTGATAATCTAGCTTGTTTCATAAATTAATCTCAAACCTGGATTATTTACAAAAGTTGTGGATAAAGAGTAGTAAACGGATATTCTATATTAAGGCGATATTTAAAAGTTTTAGCGTCCCTGTTACTCCATATGCGAAACAACCCTCAGTGCGAGAGGGACGGATTCGTGGAAAAGTAGCAAAAAGTCCGTTTTTTATTGATATAAAATGTACTAAAGTTGCGATCAAAATTTCGTTTAACCAGGTCCTAGATATCGTTAAACCCATCTACTCGTAATAAAATATAATTGCAGTCCATATGTCATTTTAAATTGTCAAACCAGGAGAATTGGTGCCAAAAAAGATCTCACTTCAATAAATATTTCTATCGAGCCGAATTTCTCCAATCGCGTTTCTGTTTTAACAGATCCCTAGAAAAAGAATCCAAAAATGATATAATTTTTTTTTAAATAATACATTATTTACTGAAGTAGATATGCACGTTCTTGAAGTGTCGATTTTTTTATTCGTACCGCCTTAAAGGTTCGACTCCTGATGTGATATCAAATGATAAACAGTGAATAAACGTTATATTAAATAATAAATATGTAACACAATTTCATATTAAATCCAGCACGCTAAAGTTTATGTAGCAAGAATTATGAGAGAGCCTATTCAAACAGTGGATGTTTGCTAAGAAATATTTAGATCCATGTACGTGTATACACTACTCCGCTATGAAGGTGCGAGATCATTCTAAAGTCAACTTTGTTACAACGGTGCAGGGCCAAAAGGTCTACACACTTTATTGGAGAGTACAGTACGCCATGTCAGACGAACGTGCCAATATTTATTTTACAGATATTGTTGCAAATGAAAGCGTGCATTTCTTAGCAGTATCTTATAATTTGTTAATACTGTAATCTATTTTTATCTATTTCTGAAATATCTTTAAGTTCAAGTTTTTTGTATCTATGTTATCTATCGAATACAATGTTTTCGTAATGCCACCTCTTTCTTTGTTGGTGATTGAAAAACTGATTGATAGAATGTTACTATTTGGTATTATGGCGTTCTCTAACTGCGTACGGATTATTGACAATTTATGTTTCATGGAAAAATGGTAATTTTTTGTGTTAAAACTGTTGTTTTTATTGTGCCTAGCCGCACACAACATACTGCTTAACAAATTCAGAATATCATCCGTAAATACATTCGTGAATATATTGACAACTAGCTGTGGTCCGCGACTTCGTCCGCGTGGAAGAAGATAATGCGACCACAGTGTATCCCAGAGTTTAAGTTGATAATAAGTTATTGAACAGTGATCTCCCTTCCTTCTTTCTTTGTAATCCATGTCTCACTGCTCAGAATCGTACAGTTTTAACCGCATCAAAACCCGTTCAGTAGTTTTTGCGTAATGCATAAAATACCGATGAAAATTCCGAATGTTTTTTGTATCAGTATCCTACACCGCTATTATGTTTATGTTAGAATATCATCAATGTTAAGACAGACACACCTCTTTCTTTTACAGTTTTATTACCATCTGCTATACAACTGCTGCAACTAATTTCGCATTTAAACTTTTTATTTACCAAATAGATGACGCTATTAAAACGATATAATTAAATATTTATTTATGCGCGTTCTAATAATGAACAGCGCCACCTGTTGATTTTTTATATACTAAAATTTTATACGCTATATAATTCTAACCAAAGTTTTCTTGTTTTTTTCTTTTTTATACAATCGTTCGTGACGTTTATAGACCTTATTCGCCAAGAATTATTATTTGCCATGTAACTCCTAACAGTAGAAAAATAAATTCCAAAAATATAAAATTGAGGATAACTTTTTTCCGACAACTGATTTTAATGAAACAAAGCCTTTATTCTAATCCAAATTAAGTTCTTTACACCTGTGTAAATTATGTGAAAATTCGTTCAGTAGATTCGGAGATGTGCGCGAACAAACAGACAGACAGGCGGATAGAAAATAATTCTAAAATAGCTGATTGTAGTCACCCCCTTTTTATTTTTATTACTTTACTTCAATGTACAGACATACCGGGTTCTACTTTTTTATTATATGTAATAATAATTTATGTAGATTGTGCGTGCGCAGCTAGCCAATTATGCATTATCATGAAAGTTTAAAATTTAAAATTGAGCTAATGTCTTAAGGCGCTACGGAACAAAAATTGACACTTTTAGAACTTACATATATACTTCAGTAAAGAAAGTATTATTTTGATTAAATTGTATATTATTTTTAGATTTTTTTTCTAGGGATCTGTTAAACAGAAACGCGATAAGAGAAATTCGGCTCAATAAAAATATTTATGGAAATGAGGTCTTTTTCGATACCATTTCTCCTGGTTTGACAATTTTGAATGACGTATGGACTGCAATTATATTTTATTAGATGGGTTTTAACAGTATCTAAGACCTGCCCCTGTATTCTGTATCTTTAGTTGCCAACTGGACTAGGTGCCTATCATCAAAAACATAGCTAAAAACGGAACTTTCAAAATTGCCTTTAGTGGGTATTGAACTATTAACGAAACTAAAGATACATAATAGGCCCACTGGTTAAACAAAATTTTGATAGCAACTTTAGTACATTTTATATTAATAAAAAACCGACATTTTGCTCCTTTTCCATGAATCCGTCCCTCTCGCACTGAGGGTTTTTTCACATATGGAGTAACAGGGACGCTAAAATTTATACATATCGCCTTAACAGTGCAAAAACTACATGTATGGACGTCGGAATGATAGGCTACCTATTGGTAGTTCTTATTGCGGCGTGTTAAACGTTAAAATCGTTTAGAAATAGGAAACTTGAACCGCGACTGTTGAACCGCAGACTCAGCAAGCTTCCTACCGATTGTGTTTGTTTTCTCGAAGTACATTCTTGCTTTACACGACTTTATTTCTAGAAACATGCATATTCGATATTTAATAGATCTTCAAAAACTATTTCAGGTAAGTTTGTTATTATGTTTGTGTTTAAACACACTGCTGTCAGCAAATCCAACGTGTGATCTGTTTGCTGATAGTTTGATGAACGTATTTCGTGAATGTCTGAGGTTATGTGAGAAAGATGCAAAAAAGAGTAGTATAGTGTAATTATTTGTTATTTGTATTTGTAAATAAATGTTATTTGTAAATTATTTTAGTAGGTATAGCGTATTAGATTTAAGTTTCTGTAAAGCTGTACTTTAAATGTATTAAATAAATTAAAAAAATATATTTATTATTATTGTACAATTTTCTGACTTAGGTTTATTTTTTAGGCATTTTAATCTTATAGTAGTTTTAGTTTCACTTATTAATATTTTTAAGTTGTTTAGAATTTTAGATGAATAATGTCATTTAAGTATGAAATAATAATAAATGTTAATTTAAAATAAAAACTATTTACATATTGATTCAATAATTCGAACGTTTTTATAACATCAATGTGCTATTTTTGTCTCAAATAGTAAGATCAATTTAAATACGTAATTTCAATAGTACACTTTTTGTGGTTTTAAATTGATCATATAAGTGTTTTAGTATTTACAAGAAGTGACCTCATCATATAAGGTTGAATGGTCGGAGCCTTGTCAGACTTTAAGACGCGCAAAAAAAATTTTTTTTTCTTATTAAAATGTGTGGTTACAGACTTCACTGAATATCAAGTGAAAGATATTCCGATATTTTTCATTTCAGGGGAAACAACTCGTGTTTTAAGTTTGTGTGTTTACAACGTAATGCATAAAATAACAACATTTTGCCGGAAAAGGCTAACTGACACTAAACTATGTTCGCGAAATGTCATAAATCACATTTATTTAATAATAATAATTTAAATAAAATAAATAAATAAATAAATAAAATAAAATAAACAAATAAAAATAAGAAGAACCATCTTAAGTTGTGCGTTTTGTAGAGGATACAAATCGTTCCCCCTTAATAGAGGATATGCATGTTTATTTCAAAATATGTCTACTACGAGTAGAAACAGTTAAGGAAAGCTATTCCTAGACACGGTTTTCGAATCGTAAATATTGGCAAAAAAAAAGGAATGGCCAATTGTACGTAATTATTATATTCATAGTCTAAAGGTTTTCGGTAGCTACTATTTCGTTGATTATTTAACTATATAGATAGACATTACAAAACCAACAAATAGGTACTTACATACGTAATCATTTTTATAAATGTTTCCCTTCCCCCCCCCCCCCAAATCGCACTCCCAACCATCTCTCATCAAGGGGTGCAAGATGGCGAGGTATTCAAAAAGCGCCGAATTTATGAAATGATTTCAGGTTAAAACTGTTTTCCATGAAACGATAACTGTTTATTTATATAAAAGTCTATAAACTTAGTCTTCTTTACATGAACGACGTCTGTATTTCTTTCTTTTTTTATTTCCGGTATAGATGAAAAATTATACAACTTGCTAAACTTTGTGTAAAAACGAGGTAATATTCACGATATCCTGACAGCTATTATGATAGTGTTTCATCATACTTTGCTTTTTGGCGTGTATAGAGACGTCGTTAGACGCCGCTAGATAATACTTATGGTAAAAATATGAAGAAAATAAGCTGTTTACTTTACAATCAGTTTTTACCTTTTCTATGAATCTTGAGAAAAATCCAGGCGTAAAGGGGTTCAATAAAGTTCAATAAAGGATTCAATATATAAGTATACAGCTTATCTTTCAACTGACGCACAATCGCATAAAAAAACTATAAAGCCCAATTACCCAGTAACGAATATGCAATCATTCAAATTGCTCAATTAAAACAGAATTGCTTTAACGGCTGTCGATCCAATCACAATTATACGAATAAATGGATTGATCGCCATTTTTCAGACTGAAAGATAGCAGACGAGTGGGTACTGCGATGTTAAATTTCTGAAATGAACAGTGTTTGCTTCTCGATATTGTTTGAACAACTTTGCATTAGAACCCTGAATAATGTTGAAAAATATCAGTTTTACATATCCATCCGTCCGTATGTCACAGCCTCATAACTTTAGCATCATTAAAGATAAGGACTTGAAATTTCGCACCACATATTGCGATGTGAATAAACATACGAAAAATTTGAAATTGTTCAAATATTTCCAAAATCAAAGTGAGAAAAATAAAAAATATTATTCTAAAAATACAATTTAGATATAAAATTGTAGATATTGAAAAGCTAATTAGATTATAGCTGGCCAATTACAGGAAAACTATAGCGATTGAAAAAATTTGAGTACAAATGAGAAATGTAAAAAAGGAAAAACTATTTTTTTTTTATAATAGTATAATATGAGCATCAAATTGTAGGTATTAAAGAGCTGATCGTAAAAATGTATAGTTTGGCTATATTTAGTTGCACCTATTTCGAGAAATCCTCGAAATACCACAAAAAAATGATGTCCCCCCCTTATCTCCAAAACTGGTAGACCGAAAAATATGAAAAAAACCATGGTACTATGTGTTTACGTAAAGATTACAGGAAGAATATAGTGGTTGAGAAATTCACGAAAGAAATTTACAAAATCATCTTCCACGATACGGAAACCTAGGTACGGGAGTCTGAGTCGCACTTGGCCGGTTTTTTTTGGAGATTTTAGTATCCAGTTTCAAAATTTTATATCGTCTTAGTTATTTGAGTATATTTAAGTAAAGATTATAATATGTATACAACGAATGGGCTTACAATATACATATTACAATATATATATATATATACAATATGTATATTGTAAGCCCATTCGTTATTGGCCTACAATTTGTGGGTTTTGTAAAAATAAATTAATTAAATTAACATAATACCGGAGCTTTCTATATTAGTTTAGGGTTCATACCAGAAAAATGCTACTTCCGAAAACAAAACCGAGGTATTATTATTTTATTGTTTTTATATCTTGTAATAGAGAATACTCAGCTTAGCAGTAAAATGCTTAGACCATATAACTAGACTCCGCAATCTTGTCGCACTGATGTCACAATAGAGTAGATGGGGGAACTTAATGGAACACTCTGATTTAAATAACAAAAAACCGGCCAAGTGCGAGGCGAACTTGCGCACGAAGGGTTCCGTACCATTATCTATAATAATACAGATCGCGCCAAACTTCTAGCACGGTCGGAAGTTGCTCTTCCCAAGAACGGCCCATACATTTTGTTCCTGCTGATGCGAATCGCCCCGTGTTTAGAGGGGACTAAAAGTTTGGCGCGATCTGTACTCGTTAACTTGTAAAGCCTACTTTACTGTGATAGTTTTCCTTTTAATTGCGTTATGTATGCTACTGGCGTGATTTTTTTTTCGTCTCCCAATACAACCGTTTCGCTGGCACGGGGGGGGACACTTGACTCTAACAAAAATTAACACTTTTAAGCTTAATATTTCGCAAACGGAACCCTGGATCGAAAAATGGTCTTCTCGTACACCCAATATTTTTAAATTACCTATCCAACGACACCCCAAACTAGGCGATAGACGAGAAAAAAAAAATCATCCCCACTTTACGTGTAGGGGAGGTACCCTAAAAAAAAATCCTATTCAAAATTTTACTATACTACTTTATTGGCGTAATAAATATGTATACCCATGCCAAATTACAGCTTTCTAGTACTAATAGTCTCTAAGCTAAGCCGCGGACAGACAGACAGACAGACGGACATGGCGAAACTATAAGGGTTCCTTGTTGTTGACTACGGAACCCTAAAAACTGTGCTTATAATAAGTTGAAACTATTATGAAACTGAAATACTTATTCTATTCTCGATAATGTGTTAAGAACATACTTTCACATTTTATACAAATTGTATACAAAACTGTCGCATCAATTCAAAATAGTTGCGATTATATTGATAGATATCAAACTTAATTTTCTTCACCTGCTATATTTTAACTAATTAGAATTATCGGAAATTAAATATGTAACTCCATTATGTTTAGACCAAAGAGAAATTTAAGTTTTTTTTTTCATAAAACTACACTTCACATTGCTATAGTGCCTAGTGTCAGTATATGTTATCCCCATAAACGCTTTATGTTAAAAAACGTTAGGTTCCGTTGAAAGTTGTTACAATGGTATCAATTCCCCTATTAAATATCTTAGTCCATATGATTTTTGGTAAATAATTGACAATAAACTATTTTGTAAATGGTGAAACAGAAAAGTTGTCAAAGACAACATATTCGGGAACATCACGTTAAAAAAAACACGGGCAAAAAAAGCAAAGTGATTCTAACTAAATCTGACAAAATTTATGAATTGTAATTCAATTAACAAATGTATAATTTAATATTAATATCATAACACTTTTCGTTTTATTATTAGACTGTTCCATTAACTCCCCCAACTACCCTATTGCGGACTCTGCATGTATATTTATGTAGATATAACCATGATTAATACTTGAAAGTAAAACGCACACTGAGTGGTATTTTTATGTCATATTTCGCAGAAATGTTGCCCTCATTCTGGAATGATGGCAGAGTAAATTAAATTTAACGATGCAATAAATGTCGACAAAGATTCAATGATCAAAAATAAATTGTCGTTTTTGGGTACATTTATCGGGTGATTTCAATATTACGAGAGAACAATGAAACAGTAGAAAATTATCTGTTCATTTCTGTGAAACCAGTCGGCCAGTAGCATAATAATAACAGAGTTAACTTCAAACGCTAGATTTGAGATGAAATTTAGAAAATCGTTACAATAACTGTATTAATTTGTATATACTAAGGCGTTACTACTTGATGGAACTTCATTCTGAAACTAAAAAAATTGTTCTTGTACAAATTCCACTATATTTATTAATAATAATCGCGATTAGTTTCGTCTATTTAAGAGCGATTTCGCAGCCGGAATGTGAAAAACCCGCCTTTTTCTATGAATTTTTGAAATTCTAATTAACAGAAACCAATGAAAACCTTTCGATGGCAACGTACACAATACGTAGGGTTTGTTGAATAACTATTGAGTGAATTTTGGATTTAAGTGTTTTGTTTCGATTAATTAGAAAAAGGCGGGTTTTTCACAATCCGGCTGCGAAATCACTCTTTAATAGACGAAACTAATCGCGAGTATTATTAATAAATATAGTGGAACTTGTACAAGAACACTTTTTTTAGTCAAAAATGAAAAAAAAAAAACCAAGACGATATAATTATATAGATTATAAACATCACAAATATAATTCAACTTTTACACACACTTTTATCAGTCTTACTTACAGTACTAACAAAAAAAAAAGTTTAGGCTCACATATTTTGGTTTTTACGTTGAAAATGCAAACAAAAACAATAACAAAAATGTACATGGCGTCAGTGGACATGTTCCGAGTGCAGACGTATTGGAACAGTTATTCGTACATCCTCTTTTCACCGACGATTGGACGTCTCTACGTGATAGGGGTTGAGCCTTGTCGCCGTAATTCGGGCACAAATACACGCTTTTTAGGGTAGCAGGTTTACCTCACATTTTCCTTTACCGTTCAGAAAGGATATACAAATACGAAATATTCCGAAAAACCTATGGGGCAGCGTCGTATTTGAACGTGGGTCTCAAGTCTGAGCTACTGCTGCACCAGTAATTACCGCACAGAAATCCTTTTTAACATTGTAATATAAGAAAATGCCTAAAGTTCAGATGTCTAAACAAAGAGAAGCACTGAAACCTGCTACACGATAAATATAATATTGTCAATATTTCTAACAACGCAACGCGACAAGAATTATCAAAAGTTTATATCAATAAAAACCCGGTCAAATGCGAATTTTACTCGGCAAACTTGATATATATTGATAAAAGATTTTTTTTTCCTTATAGGCCAAAAAAGATATTGGTTTATATGGTACAAAAACTGATAAGAAAACCCAGGTAATGTGTAGTTTAAGTAGTAGATAAGGGATTTGGGTGTTCTTAACCAGCAAAGGCAATGAAACTATTGTCAGGGACACTGTCTGACGCGGGCGCAGACTAAGATGTTAGGGGGTCATCTTGGCTCAAGGACAATCCAACTATAAGCATGTAGCTTTAAATGAAAAAAATACAGAGACTTTAATCACAAACTACTTAAAAGAATTTTTTTATTCGTTTTAGGAAATCGAGTGATTATTTTCGAGACGTCAAAGTTTTTCTGGGGATGTGTATTTAAAAGGGCTAAGTCCGTCTTCCTTCCCACATACTTGCTTTTAGCCAAGTTTTTACTCACCTTGAGGGACAGATAGTCGCCAACGACCTTAAGTCGACTTGGGTCAGTACAAATATCGACAGAAACTATATTGAAATAACGTTCATATCAGCGTGCACTGAACAATTATCAAGTAAGTGAAAACTTAAATGTCCAGCATTTACCGTGCAACTGGGAATATCACCACAGCACTCGTATTTTGTGGGCTTTTAATTTAATTATTGACACCGCCAGCCAAGTGTGCGGGTGGCCTAATCGAAGGCGAAACGTAGAAGACGTCAAGGGGTAAGAAGGGGTGAGGAGGGGTCAGGAGGGACTTATCGTCACTAAGGGGTCGAATCTTCTTATCACTCGGTAACCGACACCCGAATTTTGTAATTGAATATCGAATGCCGGTAGAATGGATTGACAGTTTTGTCCATTAAGAATCGGTTCTCCGGATTTGTAACAAAGTATTAAGGCTGCGCCGAGCGTAAAACGATTAGACACCTCGCTTGTTCTCTCGTGGTCGTTTTTTATCGTGGTCGTATTTATTGAATTTAACAGAAAAAGTCATATTTAATTTACCAGACAAAATTTTAAAAATGTGAAACGGCCCAATTGTATTTTATAACGTTTGTGATTGTCTTGAATTGTGGTTGAGACAAAATTCGACAGTTAAGTTATTGAAATGACTAAAACCCCAATACCTTTTTTAGATTTTGGGCCTACTTTAGATATATTTGTTTCTTACACCATAAGTTATTTTTAATATTCGCTGCGGCGGAAGTGTAGATACATTCTCTGTGATAATGAATAATTATTTCATTTATTTATCATTGAAATATTTTTCAATAAATAAATTTAACAGTGACTGTCGTTTTAGATTATTTTGCTCGGCGCCCTCTTAAGAAATAATGATAACGGCCAAAATACAGCTTTTAGCTAAGAGCAATGTATTCCAATAGTTTACTATATGTATGAACATATTTTTAATGATATTATAGTAGCTTCAAAATAAATGGATTTTCCATACCAGTGAAGTTAGAAATTTTTAATTAAATTTTTATAACTTAAATTATTTGGTATACATTGCTCTTAGCTATAAGTTGTATTTTGTTGGGCCATTACAATTATTTCTTAATATTTTGTTACGAATTTGGAGAATCGAACTTAATGTGGGACATTCCGCTCAGCTGAAAAGGAAAAAGCCTTAAGCGTTTGTATCGTCTTGATGGGTTTCATCTCAATGAAACTTTGCAGGTAGTACTCTTCAGTTAGGATACATGTATGTCCAACTTGAATTTTACAATAATACAACACAGTCAAAATAAGAACTCTTTTTATGATTTAGTGAATATTCCACGCGACGCTTTTCTGGAGATGCTGAGAAAGACTCCACTAGTACTTCGAAGTTATACGTTGGTTCGAAACACGTTCGAAAGTAGAGATAAACTACGCTAACATGGCCCGCCCCTCCAAATTCCTGTTTCAATGTGTGAAGTCACATACTTACGAAGGAGTTTGTATGTACTTGTAAGTATTCATCTTCAGTAACAGTCCGGCAGCCGCCGCGTTGTGAACTTTGGTGGCGCTTTATAAATACTTTCACAAATACATTCAACCTCTTTGAATTTTGGAGGGGCGGGCCATGTTAGCGTAGTTTATCTCTACGGGAGTTCGATGTACGTAAGTTCGAAACTGGGTTGTCATAAAAAAAATAACCACGACGGTTATGTATAGCGGTCGTAGCGTGACTCGCCATGCTTTCGAACTAACGTAGGTACATCGACATTTCGAACTTCGAAGTACTGTAGTTTCAAGAAAAGAAAAATGGTCAACAAATTTCTTAAGTTTCAATTCTCTTTGTTGAACAACTTTGCTTATTCCTATTTCGACATAGAGAAAATTTGTTTTCCTCGATGTATTTCGAATAGCTTACTTTGCTATTTTTTCTATCGAGCGAATTTAACTCAATTACATCCAAAGTACATATATACCTATATATTCTATTGTTACATATATTTTATTTGTATTTGAATTCAATAAATTTACATTGACCTTGATTGCCTTTTTTTAAATATTTTTTATTATAAATATACACAAATAACACACAATATTAAAATACATAATTTATACTTGCTATTGTCGGCACTTGATGAAACAAAGACGGCATCTTGATTTTCAATACAAACTTGTACGATATGTTTCATAAATTTATATATTTTTTTATACACTTTCTAACCGGTTTCAGAATAGGGATAACATAAATTAGTTAATATTATTCTACGAGCAATAAATGACAATCGCATCTTAAAATGCACTTTCAAAATCAAGATATATTTCGGTCTCCACTTTCTATTTGAAATGTGATAATGAACTGGAAATATGAATTAAATAAGACGCTCATAATATAGTAGAAGGGCTTTAAAACAAAGGAGTAAATCACCACCCAGCTATGGTTGTGAGATGCTTACCTATTGCTACTATAATTTAATATAATTACCGAACTCCGCAATCACTGATAAACCCTATGGGTTTTTGTTGATTGTGCATTTATGTAACTAGATTAAGATTTTTATCATATGAATGGGCGCAACCACCTCACCACTAGACAGCCGAAGAAAGAAAACTTTAAATGCGAAATATGTACATACATTTCAATGCGGACATAAAAATGTGAAATTTTAAATTTTAAAAGCTTTTTATACATTCAAACAAGCTTGGAAACATGTGCTGCCGAATAATAAAGTAAAATTTATTTATTTATTGCAAGGATAAGATTTATTGAAGATAAAGAACTTGTACATTTTGTAAAATTAAATTAAATACCAGTTTTATTTCTAGAAAATTTGGCCAAGTGCGAGTTGGTCTCGCGCTCAAAGGGATCTATACAACCACACAACACGGGTACATAACCCTAAACCATTATGGTAAATAACAATAATATACTCGTACATAGAAACCGTAGCAACATCAAACAGCGACAAAAAACAAGGTGCTAAAATGGTAGCGCCTGACAAAAAATTCGGCATCCTCTGAGTACGGAACCCTAATACAATTTAATCTTTGAAACTTGTATGTATCACCGTCTTTATGATAGAGCTGAAATAATAACCGTAAAAAAATGCAACTGTTTTCATTTTTCGACGTTTTTTTGTATGGGGACCCCCTTGGATAAATTACAGCTTTACCCGTTATGAATAATTATGCACAGCCAATAAAAACAACAATATTTTACTTTACAAAACTACCCAAACGTAAGCAAAACATTTTAAAACAGCAGTGAAAAATGTAAACAATTCTCCTAACAGAATATTATATTCAAAGCTAGTCAATACCACAATAATGGGCGAACTGCACATTTTGGAAGTACAGTCTGACCGCAGAAACAAAAACAAATACAGAAAGACACAGTTCGGGTCCGCGACATGGATTTTTCGTGAAAACGTTCTTTTCGAGGCTGTCGTAGCTCTCGCATTTGTTCGGCTCTGGACTTTTTATGTTTCTTGGATTCCTTGTGACGCGAGTATTCTTTTGATTTGCGTTTTCTATAATTCCATGCATAAGACTCGTATGGGACTCCATCTTTTTTTTTTCAGTTTCCGACGAATATTTTTAGTATCTCCCTTTGGTCCTAGTAGATCTTCGCAAGGTCTTTAAATTGACACTGAATCAACGTCCTAGCTTAACATATTTTCAGGCTACAATCATTTATAACTTTACACTAGTCATAGCATAGACAGATGTTTTCACTTTAAAAAACTTGCGCCACGAAAGAAATATTCAGTCAATAGAATAAGAAAATTGCTCTGTGATCCAGTCGACGTTCTTATCTGTCAAACAATTGTGGCTGGTTTTTCGTCCAAAATACTCGTCTACATAAGCAACTTTTACTATCAGCCAACACTGATATCGCGAAAAATAAAACACTGTTTATACATTTTGTTTAGGTATGTAGGTATTTTACCTTTATTAAAGCTGTTTTTATTTTGTGATTTCAGGGCTAGCCCCGCAGCAAAAGTTGTTACTATCAGTTACCTAACAGCTAAAAATAATCATATACATATTCAATAACAGTTTTTTTTTTAGGAATACTTAACTACATTTCTTTTAAAGAAGCAACTATAATATAATAAAAAAAATAACCCTAGGCTTTATTGTCTAACCTCAACATCTATCGCTTTCAAAGGTACGCGTGGTTGGCTACATATCATTTCAAGCTAATCACGTTACCTTTAAAAGCGTTAGCGATAGATGTTGAAGTTAGACAATAAGGCCGCCGGACTTTCTTTGTGACGCGGGCTTTATAAATAAACCTGAAACCGATTCTGTCTGCAGTTATTCTCCATTTAAAAGTTCCCGGCAAAGAGCTGAGAGCGTGCACATGTGACATTAATCATGCATCGCGCTGTGTGCACGACACCTGGTTACTTGCGCTTCATCATCTACTTGCTACGTTTTTCACTACTCCGCCATTGTTGTACTGCAGTTTTTATTATTCGGAAGAATGAGTTTAAATAAGTTAAATTATAGAAGTAATTAAAATATTTAAAAAATACTTAAGTTTGTTAAGTAAGCTATAAAAATATTCCTGAAAACGTTTCTACAGTTATTCTCCATTTTAAAGTTGCCGGCGAAAAGCTGAAAGCGTGCACATGTGACATTAATCATGCATCGCGCTGTGTGCACGACACCTGGTTACTTGCGCTTCATCATCTACTTGCTGCGTTTTTCACTACTCCGCCAATGTTGTACTGCGGTTTTTATTATTCGAAAAGAATGAGTTTAAATAAGTACAATTATAGAAGTAATTAAAATATTTAAAAAATACTTAAGTTTGTTAAGTAAGCTTTAAAAATAATCCTGAAAACGTTTCTACAGTTATTCTCTAATTTTAAAGTTGCCGGCAAAAAGCTGAGAGCGTGCACATGTGACATTAATCATGCATAGCGCTGTGTGCATGACACCTGGTTACTGCGCTTCATCATTTACTTGCTGCGTTTTTCACTACTCTACCATTGCTGTAATGTGGTTATTATAATTCGGAAGAATGGGTTACAATTATACAAATTATAGAAGTAACTATAATATTTAAAAAGCTTTAAAAATATTCCTGAAAACGTTTCTGCAGTTATTCTCCATTTAAAAGTTCCCAGCAAAGAGCTGAGAGCGTACACATGTGACATTAATCATGCAATCGACACCTGGTTACTTGCGCTATGCTATGTCATCTACTTGCTGCGTTTTTCCCTACTCCGTCATTGTTGTACCGCGGTCTTTATTATTCGAAAGAAAAAGTATACAACGAATATATTGAAAAATGGAGGATTGTATTTAAAAGGCCCCTTCACACCTGGATTTTTCTCAAGATTCATACAAAAGGAAAAACTGAATGTGAAGTCAACAGCTTATCTCCTTCAAATTTTTTTTTCATAAGTATTTTTTAGCAACATCTAACTACGTCTCTATACAGCGCAAAAAGCAAAATTTTATGGAACACCATCATTATAGCTGTCAGGATATCGTGAATATTGCCTCGTTTTTACCCAAAGTGTAGCAAGTTGTATAATTTTTATCTATACTGGAAATTAAAAAGAGAGAAATACAGCACTCATTCCTCAAAGAAGACTAAGTTTATACACTTGTCTATAAATAAACAGTTACCGTTTCATGGAAAATAGACTTTACCTGAAGCCATTTCACAAATTCGGCTCTTTTTGAATATCTCGCCATCTTGCACCTCTTGATGAGAGACGGATCGGAGTGTGATGTAGGGAGGAAGGAAAACATACATAAAAATGAGTGCAAAGTTTCATTGAGATCAAAGCACTTAAAGCATTTATACGGCAGTGGAGCGGGATGGCTCACCTTAAGAAGCACACTCAAATTTTACTTGTGGCTTCGACCGATTTAAGTCTTGATGTTTTTAACAGACATCGTAACGACATGAGCCCCCAAGGGAGTGTCAGAGGTATTCCGACTATAGAAATGCAAGTCACAGTCTATACTCGTTCACCCACGTTTCACAGACGACTATTACTTGCCAGTGCACGTAGATTATACATAAATAGGTATGCTTCTACGGTAAATGAATCTATGCCCTCCAGATTTGTGGTCAAGCCGTTCAAATCACGACACCACAAAAGCGGTCAATGCTTTTATTTACTTTGTATTAGTTTTAATTTTGTATTATATCTATTTTATTTTGTTTTTATTGTCAATGCTATTATAATGTATAATATACAATGCATTGGATATAATCATAGCATTGACCAGATTTTTAATATATATTTTCTATCAAAAACATAATTGTGAAATAAGGGCAGAGTTCAGTACTAAGGCAGTGCAGGATTGTCGGCTTCATCGAAAAAAGAATTTACACCAAATTGGGTGCCGAGTTTTATTGAGGTTCGTTCAGTAACGTCATAACTACAATATTGTACAACGTTCTTCACTTGTTTTAAAAGTTTGTTAGAGTCCTTGAACATGTCTTTATGAACATATTATTTATTATGAAAAAAAAAATGTAGAATTTGGTAAGTTTTCAAAGCTAAAGTTGAAACGGTTACATCATAATGCAAAATAATTGACTATGAAAACTTGCCGAGTTCTATGACTGCTAGTTTTGTTTACGAAATTTAGGGTGTTAGGAATTGCAATTTCGTAGGTCAAATTGAAAGTAAGTTTTGGGGAGGTTAAAAGTAGCTCGCAATGTAATATGAAACTCGGCTGGTGCGAAGCCTTATTGAGTGCCTTATTGCAGCGATTGCTCTTTGTTCGCGTATCAGATAGATAGGGGGTCTAATTCAGAACGTGTACGTCACTTCCGTGATCGACTTCAGGAAAGAATTCCGCAGATTAAGCTGTTTTCGTTTTTAGTGCTTGTCAATAAGAGCATTTATGCAGGGGACTTGTTTCGTGAAAAAAGTTTATGATTACCTTTTATTTTTGACGAAGGATTAATTAATTTAATTAGTACTATTTTTAATCGTTCATTATTTGTTATTATTGTTACAAAATATATTCACTTTGGAAAAGCTTTACTTGTTTTATGTATATATAGGAATAAATAATTAAATAAAATACTTTACATTGCAAAATTAAACTGCTCAAGATATATTTCAGGTCCGATCTGGACCCGGCATCAGTTGAGTATTCTAATAACATAAATTTAATTTTGCAGTGTAAAGTATTTTATTTAATTATTTATTCCTATATATACATAAAAATATTATTTGTTATTAGTCATTCATGATTATTCATGATAAATTAATATTTATTTGATCGCAATAATAAAAAAAAAATGTAATGACTCCGTAAGCTTAATGCGTGCGCTGCCATCAGGTAGTTCACATAATTCTTTATGCTTTTCTATGTGATTGACATCTAACGCCACAACATGCAGTGTCGAATAACTCAAATAGTACCTTTTAGCGAATTATATTTAGCGAAATGAGAAAATGTATTGTATCATCGTATGTGGTGCAACGGACGTAGATGGAAATAAGTTTATGCAAAAGTAACTGGTCCAAAACGGTAAATATCAAGAAAATATTAATGCTTTCCCAAAGCTGAACATGATGGCAAAAGAAACCATATGGCAAGAAGTATTCGCTTTAATAATATACGGTTGTATGTCCGACACAACTTATTGGTTTTTTTTTTTAACTCGGCCCTGGACGCTCTGCCGCGTGTCTAGATTGTCACAAACGTTGAATAAGAATCTACTAAGTGCTGTTTTCGGATTCGAATAACTGCACAAAAATGGCGCACATTTAAACAAAGAGCACATAAAAGTTATTCCGTGCTTCGCGGATAAACGGAAAATGGTTTACATACGCCTGAGATGCCGCGCGTATGCAGCGGTAGGGTAACCACGCTTTGCATTACTTAGAGGTACAACACTCTTAAGGCCCTTAATACCGCCAAATGGGTACTTTCTAAAGCCTACTCCTCTTTTATGGCCAAATAAAAAATATTGAAAAAATATATTATGGATTATCAACTCTAGGACAACATATGCAACAGTTTTCTTTTTGTTACCACCAAAACTTCTATATGAAAAATTGTTTCTACTGAATGTTGTTTTTTTGGCTTGAATTTCCTACTGCTCCTAAGCAGCTTAGGTGATTTAATTCATTTATGCTTTGATAAATAGATAAACTTGATAGCTATAAATATAACATAGAATTATTCAATCGAACAATGACGCCCATGTGAAAAGTATTATTTTCTCCTATTTTGCCCTTTCAAGGACGCAGCGAGCGTTGTAACAGCCACCACGCGTTGTGCACTGATTTGAACGCTATTTCAATGTCGTTTCCGTCGATATTCATACAGACAAACATCGAGCTGCTAATTTGGCGAAGGTAATCGCCTTAAGTGAAGATTTACGCTTTACTTTACGTGAAGCAACCCCTTGCTTTACTTTACGTTGAGTTATACGACTTTATAGGGTACGTAAGGATTTACGTTTTATTTTGCGTGAAGCAACCCCTAAATTGTAACGTCATCGAATCTTTTCTTTGTTTTATTGCCTTAGTATATAGCAACTATGATAGAAATAATATTTCTATGTTTGAACACTTGGCGATTTATCCATCGCAAGGAGATATAAATTAACATTATATCCGGGTTTGAATCCCGGTTCAGAGTTCCTCACATCCAGATTGACTTTTCTTTCTGCGTTTCTATACTGCAATAATATAATGTTAATTACTATATAGCCTTAGTAATTCCGTACCGTACCGGGAGAATAGTTACAGGCAGTCAGTGAATTGTCCGTCACCGACTTCCATAGATTTTGCGGGACTCCTCGGACAAGCTAATTCGCGTATAACCTGCTTTCACTCTCCCACTTTCTGGACGAGCGTGACTTATCCTGCGTATATTCATATTCTGGGTATATCCATATTCCCTACAAGCCAAATTTCAGCACATTTTGAATTACGCCCAGCGCCCGTAGCACAGTGTTTAATACGCATACTGTTTGTTTAATCGCAAAAACATCGTGTCACGCTCCTCGCACTTGTGGTTCAACTAAGTTGTATCGTGCTATTAAACACTGTACTACGGGGGCTGGACAGATACCTAGACACTAAAGCTTCACTAAAGGTGTCTGATTACTTGATTAGGCAGAACAGTAAAAATTATCTGAGAAATCCAACTTTATATGTGCAATAATTTTTTTACAACTAGTATGCAAAACTAAAATACTATTATGTTGTACTGTCACCCTATTGTCAACGGAGGTGACGTGTCCTGTCAAGCAAAGAGCGTGCTCTGTGATCTGATACCAAAATACCACTACTTTTATTTAGTTAACTTATCAAAATTCGTCTCTAATACAACTCAATAAGAGTTACGCCGAAGATCTACGAATGGTGGTGGAACAACCAGACCTGCTAGCGGGAAAACAGTCTCGGCGATAGATCCTTTGCATCCAGTCTAGTTTTCCAGGCTTTTAAGGTAATGTGAGGCTTAGCTTAAGCTTAAGTAATAGCTTCTTAGTGTTTTGGTTTTTACTTTTGAATTTGTTTTTTTGGCAGTGGAGATGCATTGTTTGAGAACAGGTTACTTGATTGTGGTGGCAAATGAGGAGAATTTGAAATGGTAGACATTTATATCCATATTCAACGAAATAAGTTCATATTCTTTGTAACTTTTTTCTTGACATTTTTCATTATTATTTTTGACATTGTAAATATCAATTAAAATGTTTAATATGACAACGATGCATGCAAGGTACTAAATATTTGTACACCTTCATTGGCAGATTTTTGAGCACTCATGATCAACCCCAATGTAACACCCAATTAATTTACCAAAAATTTAACAAATAAACGCTGATTTGATTTGATTTGAAATAAAGTATCATCGCTATCAGACTGAAATAAAAAAAGGACGAACAAGAAGTGTGTCATCGTGCTATTTTTTTCTGTAATATTTCATTTGTAATATTTATTTTTTGTAATATAAATTGGTATACAACTGTAACCGACTCAACTTTTACCTAGTTGCAGTTCTTTTTGAAAAAACAATTTTTCACTAACCATAAGGTCCTTTTGAAAATACTAATCTTAAGTTCTCTTTACGCAAATAAACATTATTATTATTTATTATTATTATTACACCTGTTCCACTTGTTCAGATGATATTTAATTTTTTTAACTGAGTCGATGATCAGTAAAAATATATCATAATAGTAGTTTATGCTACAAGGGCGCAAAGGAATAAATTACGATGACGATTTAAAAGACGAGCGTAGCGAGTGTTTTAAACGTAACCGAGTAATTTATTGCTTTTACGCCCGTGTATCATACTACATTTTTCAATGCATAGTGTGAGGAAATGAAAACAAATATAATCTAGTGAACTTTAAATTATTATTGGCTCAAAAGGACTGTATCCAGAGCCGTTAAACGGTGGAAAAAAAGTATAACGTCTATGGTACACAGGAAAGGCTGCAGGTTAGCCAACCATTGTAAATAAATTAAAAAATAAATAATAATAAAGCCCTAGAGCAAAATAATCGACTTTCTGTTCGGTTTTGATGCATAAAAAGTGGGCCTTTACGAGCACATGCATTGAAATAGTAGTTTATACTACAAGGGCGCAAAGGAATAAATTACGAGGACGATTTAAAACACGAGCGTAGCGAGTGTTTTAAACGTAACCGAGTAATTTATTGCTTTTACGCCCGTGTATCATACTACATTTTTCAATGCATAGTGTGAGGAAATGAAAACAAATATAATCTTGTGAACTTTAAATTATAATTGGCTCAAAAGGACTGTATCCAGAGCCGTTAAACAGTGGAAAAAAAAGTATAACGTTTATGGTACACAGGAAAGGCTGCAGGTTAGCCAACCATTGTAAACAAATTAAAAAAAATAAAAATAATAAAGCCCTAGGGCAAAATAATCGACTTTTTGTTCGGTTTTGATGCATAAAAAGTGGGCCTTTACGAGCACATGCATTGAAAAAGTCATTATAACTGTCACAAGTATATTGGCAAAGTCGTTAGAACATAAAAAATAAACAGCTTTATTTTTTATCAAGCAATGTATAACATTAGGCTGGGTCGAAATTCCACTTTCTTCGAATGTCATATTGTAATGATGAAAATACTTTGAAGGCATCTATTAAAAATTCAAACAAAATATATAAAAAGTATTAGACTTCATCTGCCGCCCTCTACCTTGGTTTAAAGTTTTACAAAATGTATGAAAGGAAACAAACATTTGCGTCTTTAATATTTTTAATATTTTCTGTAAGTTAAAGTATGTCATAAACAAATATTATAAAAATATTCGTCACTTAATTATATAATAGTCTTAATAGTAGTTTACGCTACAAGGACTAAAAGGAATAAATTACGAGGACGATTTAAAACACGAGCGTAGCGAGTGTTTTAAACGTAACCGAGTTATTTATTGCTCTTACGCCCGTGTATCATACTACGTTTTTCAATGCAAAGTTTGAGGAAATAAAACAAATATAATCTTGTGAACTTTAAATTATGATTGGCTCAAAGGGACTGTATCCCCAGAGCCGTTAAACAGTGGAGAAAAAAAATTATAACATTTATGGTACACAGGAAAGGTTGCAGGTTAGACAACCATTGTAAATAAAAAAATATAATAATAAAGCCCTAGGGCAAAATAATCGACTTTCTGTTCGGTTTTGATGCAAAAAAGTGGGCATTTACGAGCACTTGCATTGAAAATTAATATAAAATATGTAAGGTCACAGAATTTCCTATTTGAGGCAATTTTACCAGATTATTATTTCGTACGACTTATTTTCATGACTTATTCTTGGTGCATTGGTTAAAGCTATAACAAAAAAAAAAATGCAAAAAATATTTAAGACGAAAAATTGTTTTTTTCCTTCCATACATTTTGTAAAACTTCGAATGAAAAGTAGAGGAAAGAAGAATTTCTTAATTTTTTTTTTATTTGAGCTTTTTCTAGATCGCTTCAAAGTAATTTCACTATTTCAATATGAAATTCGAAAAAAGTGGAATTTCAACCCAGCCTATTTAAAATGAGACTAGAAAACAAAAAATATTAAAAACGAAAAATGATTTTTTTCCTTCCATACATTTTGTAAAACTTTGAATTAAAAGTAGAGGACAGAAGAATTTGTTCAATATATATATTTTTTTTTGAGTTTGTACTAGATCCATAGACCCAGCCTATTTAAAATGAGAAGGGCAAGGGCGGATCCAGCCTGCGAGCCAGGGAGGGGTCATAGTCTCCGAATTAGACCAAATATATAATGAAGTTTTGTGCAATTTTAGGTAAATTTAGCGTGTCTGTATAGAAGAAAAAAGTTTATCTAGGCCCTGGATCCGCCGTTGGAAGGGCAGTAACTGTACAGTATTTTAGACCGCCTTTGTGGCCTGGTGGTTTGAGCCCTCGGCTACTAATTCAGAGGTTCAAATCCCGTAGGGTTACACATGTGTTCAGTCCGCATGCCTCACAAGGCGCACTGTGGGTCCATATTTGTGCCGGAAGTACGACGATAGGGCTAATAATCGTCGGTGAAACGTGGGTGTAGGTGACTGTGACATGCAATTTACTGTTCATACTCGAAAACATGTCAGACACCCCCTCAGGGATTCATGTCGTGACGATGAATTTAATTTTTATATTTTTTATTTTATACAAGCAATTGCTGACCTTACAACTTGTTTACGGATTCACTGACGCAAGATCTGCAGCATTTATTTTTCCTGCTGCAACCGCATCTGTTGCCAGCAGGCTGTGGCCGGAGAGGGGGGAGGAAGGTCACCAGGGGTGTGCAAACACAGATGCAATTTATTTTTGTAAGTGTACATTTAGCTTGGTAAATGCTGTCTGTGATAGTAGTGTTTTTATTCCTATGTGAATACACTCACTACAGTAGAGCCACTGAGTGATGGCGCCTATGACGTTTAAATGCCTACATAGTATCGTTATTACTTACAAGCAAGTGTGAATTAAAAAATGTAATACTTCATTGTTGATAGTGATGTACTACTTGTTTCGGTTATTATTTTTCGATTTTAATGTTGCTTTATTGTGCAATAGAATTCGTATAGAAACAAAGACAATTTTTTTAAGTTACTAATTTTTTGTAGGTCGTGTTTGAGGTCGCCAAGTTACGCAATAATATTTAATTAAAAACAAAACAATTTTAATGTGACACACTGACACTGACGGCGAATAGTCTGAAAATTTTATTCTGAACTGAAAATTTATCAAAAATCGTGGAATTAACGTCGAAATCTAAAGTAAAACATCTTCAGGAAGCACAGTGTTCTATTTTCCATTCCCTCCACTAAATTATTACCTCCACCTCCACCACCAAACCCACGTGGCAGTGACGGCAAGAAAAATATACATGAATCACAAAAAAGCAGAATAAAGGTAATAAATCTGGTGCCAACAGATTCTAAAAGCCTTACAAACACCTCGCGGCTGAGAAATACACATAAGATTTTATCAAGAAGATATGATTTTGAAGATTGCTGCTTTTCTTGATGCCTTATAAGCTGGCCTTTTGATTTCAATTCTTCGTGTATGTGAACAAACGACTTTAATGTTGTAAATGTGTGAAATTCCTTTGTTATTTATTTTTACTTTTTAATGCATATTATGATTAAGTAATTTACATTTATATTTAAGATTCAAACACAAATTTGTTACAGTAGGTCATCAATAGGTAAATATTATGAATGTCGCAGACCGCTGGTCCATCTCACGTCGCAAGTCAAAGGAGGGGAGCCGAAGTCCAGAATGATAAGTCATCGCAAAACGATCTGCTTGAATGTTCACTGTGTTCCCAGTCATCACGCTTATATAGAGGGCAGAAGGGACTAAGAATACATATTACAAGACAGCACACAAAAAAACAACTATCCCAACTAACTGATTATCTTTTGGTTGATTTAGCGACTGGACATCAACAAACTGAACCGTTTCACGAGACTTTAGTAAAATTAAAAGAATGTCGTCCCATTGTGAAGCGAATTCCGCGTGGTGCTCGTATCAGCGTCGCAGAAAGGTTGTCAGAGCTGATAAGCAATGTTGTGAAAGATAACACAGAGCATGCTTGGGAGTTGCTGTTCAGATTCTCATTTGAGACTCTATATGTCGACGAGAGAGATAGAAAGCGCAGCTCCCTTACACAAGGCATTAAAAACAATTGTAAGACTCCAGCTACATTACAAAACAATAATAACAATATTTTTTTTAAATACCACCAAAGCAATAAGTATAAACAAGTGGAGAATAAAATAAGCGATGGAGATCTTAGGGGAGCTGCGAAACTTTTGTTTTCTAGCGATGGTGTCGCTCCTGACACACCGGATACCCTGCTTGCTCTCCAAGAAAAACACCCATTCCCCCCGGATTCACTTTCCCTTCCTCAAGCTCCACAACCCGATGACCCCACTATTCAGGTGCTAGGTAAGGATGTCCTAGCAGCCGTGATGTCCTTCCGGAATGGATCTACCGGCGGCCTCGACGGCCTTAGCCCGCAGCACTTAAAAGATTTGCTGTGTAGTACGACCGGTGAAGCTGGTAATAAACTTCTGAGTAACATCACGGCCCTTGTTAATCTTATGCTTGCTGGGAAGGTTCATCCTGAGATAGCATCCTTGTTGTACGGGGCAAAGCTATGTGCTTTAATTAAAAAAGATGGCGGTATTAGACCGATAGCTGTTGGCGCAACACTCCGTCGTCTTGTATCAAAGATATGCTGTCGTCACATCCTCCCAAAACTCACTGATTATTTGCAACCAATACAACTGGGTTTCGGTTCTAGAGGGGGATGTGAAGCTGCAGTCCACGCTTTGCGTACGTATATAGAAGGTGATGGGGGTGAGGTGGTCCTTAAAGTCGATATTAAAAATGCGTTTAATTCCGTTGATAGAGGCGCTTTATTGTCGGAAGTGAAGGAAATCATCCCTGAAATATTTCCCTTTGTGTGGCAATGTTACAGCAATCCAACTAAACTATTTTACAAGAACCACCTTTTATTATCCGCAGCAGGTTGCCAACAAGGGGATCCACTAGGGCCAGCCATTTTTAGCCTCGCCATACATAAGATTATAACATCATTGAAATCTAAACTAAACATCTGGTACCTAGATGATGGAACTCTGGGGGGTGACTCGGACACCGTCCTGCATGATCTCGGGGTTATAAAGGAGGAGTTTAAAAGTATTGGTTTGGCTTTGAATAGCGCCAAATGCGAGCTATTTATCTCTGAAAAGGTATGTGACTCTGGAAGAACCACAATTATTAACAAATTTAATTCTTTGGCCCCAAACGTTTCAATTATTGATAAATTTTCACTCCGCCTTTTAGGAGTGCCAGTCCTAGAAGACGCGATGCCACAATATTTAGATGACGAAAAAGCAATCTTTTTTGAAACAATTCCTCACCTCTCTAAAATCAGTGTCCATATGGCTTTCCAAATAATTCGATTTTGTTTGTTTGTACCTAGTTTCACATACACTCTCAGAAGTACCCCAATGTTTAAACTAAAAACACTCCTCTTAAGCATCGATTCCATGGTGCAATCGACTTTGACCCAGATCCTGAACTTGCCTATATCTCACCGAAATTGGCTCCAAGCCTCACTTCCCATTCGTTTTGGAGGTTTAGGTATCAGAAACGTTTCGGATGTGGCTCTACCTGCATTTTTGTCTTCCTGCCACAGCACAGAGACCTTGTATAAGAAACTTATTCATCCTTCCTTGGGTGAAATTGAGGTCTCGTGCTGTGGCGAAGCCAAACAGGCGTGGTTGATTACCTGCCCAGGCGAGGACCTTCCAGAGAATTTGGCAGTTCAAAGACAATGGGATGAGCCCCTTTGCCAACTGCGACAAAAAGAGTTACTTGATTCGAGCACCAGTGACAGGGATCGTGCCAGACTTCTTGCTGTGGCAGAGCGAGAGTCGGGCTACTGGCTGCAGGCTCTCCCATCACCCAACCTTGGGACTCTGCTGGACAATTTATCCTTTTCCACGGCCATCGGTTTGCGACTAGGGACTTATTTGACACAGCCTCATCGCTGCCCTTGCGGAGCGGATGTCGATCAGTTTGGGCACCACGGGCTCTCGTGCCAACGCAGTGCTGGCCGTTTTTCGCGACATGCAGCCCTTAATGATATCATCAGAAGAGCTCTTGCCACCGTCAACGTGCCAGCGGTACCTGAACCGTCTGGAATGTCACGTGACGACGGCAGGAGACCTGATGGTATGACTCTGGTTGCTTGGAAGAATGGTAAGCCGCTGGTGTGGGATGCTACATGCGTGGACACACTAGCGGCTTCCCACGTAATCCGAACCAGTAGGGCTGCTGGTGCGGCAGCGGACAGCGCTGAGGACAACAAGCGGCGCAGGTATGCTTTCCTCGGAAACAATTATATATTTGCGCCGTTTGGAGTCGAGACCTTGGGCCCGTGGGGCCCGGAGGCGCAACGAATTTTCAAAGAAATCTCGCTGCGCCTTATCGACACGTCAAGGGACCCTAGGGCTGGCGCGTACCTCGGCCAAAGGCTAAGCCTGGCAATACAACGAGGTAATGTCGCCAGTATCTTGGGGACCCTCCCGCAGGGCAGCGATTTAGACCAAATTTTCAGTTTATGAATAAAATGTCAGGTAAGTTTGGTACTATTATTATTATTATTGTACATTTTTCTTAATTAGATTTATTTTTTAGACATTTTAATGTTATAGTAGTTTTAGTTATTTTTTAAGTTTAAAATTTTTAAGTTGTATTATAATATTTAAGATTTTATAAAATAATAATTACTTTTTTAAACTTGTAAACCCATAAGACATTAAAAACAAAAGAATGACGAAGTTAAACTAAACGAAAATAAATGATAGTAAAATACCTTTTTCGATTTAGATAATTAAACATCTCTTGGGAGCCCCGGGGCACTACACCGCATAGCCCTCCGATAGCTACGCCACTGGTTTTGGCACATTTTCCTTTTGTATAATTATGTTGAATGACGTGTCTAATGTTGAGTAAACTCACACTTGATTTTTATTTTTAACCGAAATTTGAAATGTGCCTCATCACTAAATGCAGCTGTCATAAGTGCCATCTCTCAGTGGCCCTACTTTACCAGTTTTGAGACGTCAAATTACCTGAAACAAAAACCATCATAAATCATACAATTTTGGTAGATAAAAAATATGTGTGGAATAAGGTCGTATTATAATTGAGACATATTGCAATGGGTCAAATTTAAACTTTGTAGAGTATTTTGTGTATTTGTATCGGTTGCCAATTGTTTAAAAACATAGGTAGAACTGAACTTTTAAATAGTCCCTATTGAACTATTTACGAACTGTGATGTAACTTCGTGCGAACGTATCCTTGGAGAATCGGAATCCGACAGTTAAGCCGATTCTGAAGGCTTTAATTTTAGTTTTAGTACTGTCAAGACTTTGAATTTTCCAAAGTAATTTAGCTTCTGTCCCTAACAGTTAAGGAATATTTTGCAAAGAAGAAAATTTAGCTTTGACAGCACTAAAACTAAAATTAAAGCCTCCAGAATCGGCTTTAGTATATCTATGTTTTTGACGGTTGGCAATCACTTGGCATCCGATTTAAAGATACGCGTGGATTGGTTGTCTCCAAAATCGGAACTAACGCCGCTACCTTATTTCTTGTTTTACAGCTGCGCCCCCCTGTCACTGTCATCCACGCGCCATCAGATCCATGTAGCACTGTACAGTGCTATAAGGCGCCTTTAGCGCGTGGATTAGTTGTATCTAAAACTGGAACTAACGCCGCTGACCCCCGTTCATTAATTAACACTTTCGTCAGGTTCCAACCCTGACAGCAGGATAGCGTATACAATTTTCAACGCGTGCGACAAAGATGGCAATAGAACCCGTGTCGCGACCCCTAGTTTATGAACGCGCCGCTGCGCCCCAATGTCACTGTCATTCACACGCAAAAACATCCTTGTAGCACTGTAATCTAAGCGCAAATCTCGGACAGTAATTTGACTTTTAAACAAGACGCATAATTTATAAGGTACTCTGTACATCACTTTGTATGCTTGAAAAGATCTGACACAAAGCTATTTGTCTCATTTAAAAGTCATATTAATCAACCAATCACACATGTTCGAATTATGGAAAACCCTTGAATGTAACTTGTTGTTATGTTCCTTATCGTCATTGGATAACGTTACATTTGACTTACTTTGGCGTTGATATGACAGTTAAACTGATACACGTGTCAGGGGGTATCAATGTCAGACATAATAAAATGAATTTAGTATACCTAAAAGCAGTGACAGTTCAGTTCGTAGGTTGGGCATACAATCTTCAGACACGGTATCAAAACCTGCCACTCGATCATGCAACGGAATTTCGTTGCATACATAGTATATGTAACAGAATGTTCTTATGTTATTTTATTTTTATTTTTTGTATAATTAAAACAGTGTATAAAAACTTATTTTCGAAATATATTTCGGCCCACTTTGGGGGCGGCATCAGTCGAATTATAAACAGTAAGTAAATGACATACAATATATACAACCTTATGACAACCTTATGTTATTTTGTAACTCGTAGATCTAGAATATTGATATGTGTATAAAATAATGTTTAATATATATATATCTCAAAATTAGCAGTACTGCAACGGATTGCTACATGAGGACCTGGGGATCTAAAAAGGCCGACTTGGGTGAATCATAAAATGATTTGAAAGTAGGATAGAGTCAGAGTTTTTTCACGCGTGCAAAAAAGACGGCATTAGAACAGAATCATAATGTGATTCATGCAAAACGGCCTTTTTAGAGGATCTGTAACTGATTGTAACAACTTATGTATACCATGTAACTAGCAAATAATTACTGAACAGTCGCTTGATGTCAAGAGCGGAATGTAAAACAGTCCTTTTATTAAATAACATTTCTTTGCTTGTTAATGATCATATTTTTTTTTATTTTGTGAAGTCCTCACTCACTCACTCACTGAATGACTCATCAACGCCCAGCTCAAACCCTTGGACCTAGAAACCTGAAATTTCGCACAGAGGTTCTCTTTATAATGTAGACAAAGAATATATACGAATTTTTCGCAATTCTTACGGGATCGTGAGAAACGAGATCCAATCACACGAGTAATGCTGCTAGCTGCCCGCTAGTAATATATTTATAGTAATATAATATATTAATTATATATCTTACGAGGTAACGCTGCCAGTCTCTTAAGAGAGTTAAGAGACTGGCAGGGGTACTCTCCCCAGCGGCAACGATCTAAATCAAATTTTTCATTTAATCTAAGATATTTTAATTAGTATATAATTTTCGTTTTTTAGTCTTAGGTATTTAGTATATTAATAAAATGAAGATATTTGTATTTTTCGAAATAATGTTGTAAGATTTATACAACGTGTAACAGAAAGGTGTAACCATATTTGAAGAGCTTGTTCAATCAATTATATACAACAATTTTTACTATGGAACAAACCCTGTATAGCGAAAAAAAAAATTACTGTTTCATAAAAAAATGCAATGCCGCTCGGCCGAAATGTATGGAAGGGTAGATTTTTTTTTTTGAGATTTCGGGTTTGGCTTCATAGTAAAAGTTGTTCTATATCATGGACTGAATAAGCTCTTTAAATATGGTTACACCTTTTTGTTACATCCTGTATATTATGTTAAGTAACACAGTTATATGACCCGACCGACCGACAAACCAGACCGCTCAAAATTTCAAGTAATAGCAACAACAACATCGCACAACTAATTCAAATTCAAATGGTTTATTTTGTAAAGTAGGTATACATAATACACTTTTAACTCGTCAAATGTTATCTTTAAAAAATATATGTAATAATAGTAGTTTATGCTACAAGGGCGCAAAGGAATAAATTACGAGGACGATTTAAAACACGAGCGTAGCGAGTGTTTTAAACGTAACCGAGTAATTTATTGCTCTTACGCCCGTGTATCATACTACGTTTTTCAATGCGTAGTGTGAGGAAATAAAACAAATATAATTTTGTGAACTTTAAATTGTAATTGGCTCAAAAGTACTGTATCCAGAGCCGTTAAACAGTGGAAAAAAAAGTATGACATTTATGGCATACAGGAAAGGCTGCAAGTTAGCCAACCATTGTAAATAAATATAAAAAAAAAAAATAATAAAGCCCTAGGGCAAAATAATCGACTTTCTGTTCGGTTTTGATGCATAAAAAGTGGGCCTTTACGAGCACATGCATTGAAAAATAATAAATGTACATGAACTAAATTAAAGTTTTATTTATACATAATTATATACGACAAAGTGATAGGTAAAATCTATAATTATTCGAGGTGAAATCCAATCAACCGCCAGAACCCATATACCAGAGACCCAGCCAGTGACCGGCGGCGGGTCTGCCGCGTAATTCTCATTTTCACCAACATCAACTTGAGATTGAAATTTGACGTGCGTGCGACGACGCCCGCCTGACATGCCATCTCTTTTGCACGCGTTGAATTTCGCATGCATTTGCTTGAAGTTGATACAAATGAGAATTACGCGGTAGAGCCCCAGGAACAAGGTTCACCGATCACCAACCAAGCCCACATAACCACCATCACTCATTACCAAAATTTTACACAAGCAAAGCAGTAATTAGATATTATCAGAAGTAATCAGCACCATCTGTAGAGAAACATATTTATTTAGAAAAAAGTTACTAAAATTGTAAACAGGTGTCAGTTTTACTTTTTTATTTTATATAACTTATTTGTCAATTGTTTATATGATATATGTTTATATATTCCTATAAAAAAACTTTATTATAATTCATTCCAGATATATTTCGACTTCTTGTCGGCATCAGTGGAACTTAAAAATCTGGATAGAATGATAATAAAGTGTTTTTATAGGAATATATGTATAAAAATGTATAACATAAACTAAGTGAAAAATATATATATTTTTTTTAATTAATATATTTTATTTGTCAACACTTTGTTCCATTCGATTGATGACGGCGCCAAACAGTAAACACACCGAGCAAAAAAATATTCTATTGTTTTAATATTAATAAGGAAACGAAAGAAATACATATTATTTAATGATTTAAATACAAATGGAAAGTTATAACTGTAAGGCTTCTAACTTATAACATCTAAACATTTAAATCAAGAAGAAAGGGCCCAAATAGGGAAACTAAATCATGACCAAATACAAAGCTGGTTGGCACAGAAGATATATCATTGTGTTTTTATCTACCCTCTAAAATATATAGCCTGGCAATTGGAGTAGATTTTTTCCGCCCCGACGGCTAAGCCTAGCATTATGGGATAAAAGGAGGTACAGAGTATTTTGAATTTGTGAACATAATATTATTTACTAGCTTTTTCCCGCGGCTTCGCCCGCGCCGATTCATTTGCATTTTCTCGGGATAAAAAGTAGCCTATGTCACTCCCCGGTCCATAAACTATCTCTATGCAAAAAATCACGTCGATCTGTTGCTCCGTTGCTCCGTGAAAGAAGGACAAACCAACAAACACACTTTCGCATTTATAATAGGTGTATGTACGGAGGTACGGATTACACTCAAAACAGTTTGAAACAGTGATACAGTTTAACAGTTTTAATTTAAAAATCTAACTCTCTCCACTCCGTACTCGTTCATAATATAATTACGCCTGTCTTTCAAAGGAGTAGGCACAGCTAGTAGGCTCTATCCACATTCAAAATTATTTAGAATGACATATTGACTGCAATTATATTTTATTAGATGGGTTTTAACAGTATCTAAGACTTAGTTAAACGAAATTTTGATAGCAACTTTAGTACATGTTATATTAATAAAAAACCGACTTTTTGGTACTTTTCCTCGAATCCGTCCCTCTCGCACTAAGAGTTATTTCGCATATGGAGTAACATGGACGCTAAAACTTTTACATATCGCCTAGGTCATGTGGTTTGATGAAAAGATACTACTCCATTTACTCTCGGAAAAAAGAAAGCATCCAAGACTGTACCTCCTGTATGCTGTGCTAATTTCACGTTGGCTTTGATCCAACAATCGTATGTATTGTCGAGCGAAGCCTGCGACCGGCTGATGGCAACGCTTGTAGCGATCTGCCCAATGAAATATAACCAATAAAGATCACTCGATATTACACGCTTATCGGAAACGACGGATCCACTCGTTCCGTTCGATTACAATATGGAAACGATATCGTATTTTTGAGCTGTGCCCTGATTTCAATGTTTCACGATTATTTCTTTGTAAATTGGATGTAAATGAACTGTTTCAAAGATTTCTCAAAAACATTGCACGTAAATAAATATATACGTATATACAACGTGTAACAGAAAGGTGTAACCATATTGGAAGAGCTTATTCAGTCAATGGTATAGAACAACTTTTAGTATGGAACAAAGTCTCGAAAAAAAAAATTTACTGTTTCATAGAAAAATGCAATGCCGCTCAACCGAAATGTATGGAAGGGCAGATTTTTTATTTGAGATTTCAGGGTTGTCTGCATAGTAAAAGTTGTTCTATATAATTTACTAAATAAACTCTTCAAATATGGTTACACCTTTCTTTTACACGTTGTATATTTTTACAACAAGCTTTGTAATACCTACAATTTGATACCCATATTTTAAAAATGAGAATAAAGCAAATTCCGCTGTCAGATAAAATACCGAAACTTTGAATTTTTCCCAATTTTTGTTTTCTACTCTTTTGAGTGCTCTCAGTTCAATTATTATCTATAATTATTGTACCACAAGACTTTGGCTTAAATGGATCAAATGCCAAAAGACTGAGACGGTTAGAATGACAAGGGAGTCTCATCATAATGGTTCCATTCTACCATTTGAGGACGGAACCCTAATATAATGAACTTTGGCTTTGATTTATTCAGCGAAATAAATAATCTAAGAAGGAAGGCAAATATAAAGGACAAAAATACAATGCTATATTTTAATAGATTTCATGTAATTAATTTTCTTCAGTTAATTAACAAACAATTTAAGAGCCTCTATTTGTGGTTACCGATTTCCACTTTCATCTCTGTTAATATTTTGTTATTATAGGACCCCAACTTTTTTTATCAAATCAACCAATATTTTTTTATTCAGTTAAACAAACAGTTACGCACAATGAACACTTACAAATAACACAAACAAACCTAAGGAACCATAAAAAGATAACAAATATGTGTAGCTTTTTCGGGTTCCATAGTCAACAAGGAACCCTTATAGTTTTGCCATGTCTGTCTGTCCATGGCTTAGCTCAGAGACTTTTAGTACTAGAAAGCTATAAATTGGCATAGGCATTTGGCATTAATCACGCCGACAAAGTGGTAAAATTAAATATAAAAAATAAAAATAAATCTTTGCCTGTCCTGCTTGTAATGTGAGGATGTTTTTTTTTTCTCGTATATCCCGTGATGTCGTTGGATAGGTCGTTCAAAAATATGAAGTGAGTGAAAACCATTTTTCGATTCAGGGACCCGTGAACAAGTCCCGAAACCATAGATAATAAATAAAACAACAAATAGAGTTCTTCAGTGGTTGCGTGTATTGATAACATTTGAAACCATTTAATTGTAGCAAAAATCAAATAATATCGCGATGTAGAATGCATGTGACACCATCTAGTGTGGCATTATCAGAACTAAACTCTTAACAACCCGCTTGCGAAATATTGAGCTTTAAAGTGCTAATTTTTGTTAGAATCAAGTGTCTCCCGCCTGCCAGCTGAACTGTTGTTTTTACATATGTGAAAAAAATTCACGGCAGTTATATATACATATGTATAACGAAGTTAAAAGGAAAATATCACAACCAAGTAGGCTTTACATGTTATAATTCAATTCCATTGAAAATTACTTAGATGAAGTTGTTAGTTTTGTAAAACAGGTAGTAAATAACCTTCTAAGTCCGCAAATTGTGACGGGCAACTACGGGACCCTACATTGCGCGTGGCCCGACACACCTCTTGGCCGGTTCTTTCTTCATTTTCTCGGTCCCGGTTTTCTCTCTTTTATGCACCATTATTTTTTTCGAATTCTTTATTATATTCCTTTCGTCTTCATTCTTTACGTTCCATTCCCAACCACTATATTATTTGTAGGAAAATTAGTTTTCTGGTCGATTTTCTCGTCGATGCGTTCTCACAATACCGAGAGCATCAATGCGATAGATTTGGCATATCGTTAATCTCAACATCCATCATCATCCATCAGCCTAGTTCGTCCACTGCTGGACATAAGCCTTTCCAGGACTTCCTGAAAGAATTGCCCATACTCACACACGCTGGGCAGGCGGGTTGGTGAGCGCGGTGCCGGAACCCTCGCACCAGTGACGCCTCTGCCCTTCACCAGTCTGTTCCATGTAAGGCCCGGCTATTAGGGATGGATATATCGCCATCCATCGGTCCCAGGCATGGTGGGTGGGCCTCCTGGTTTTTTACCTGTGAGCTGTCCTCTTACTCTCCCCCGAATTACTTCGAGGGGGTCTCCAAGTAAGATGGTGGTACCTCCACAGTCGAGCCCAGATCAGATTCAGATTCAGATTCATTAATTATTTAATGATATACATATAACGTCACAAAAAATATTCCACACGTACAATAAAATCTCATCATTGGTACGAGTTCATTTGCAATAACTATTAATCATTAGTTTTTTCTTTTAGTCATTCAAAAAACAAGTAAATTTCCTGTGCATCAAAATCTGAAGGCACTCATTTATTCATACTTGAACGAGGGATCTTCCTTCGCGCTTTTATACAATTTATTTGTGTAGGCTCTATACATGTTTGATGAATGTCACAGTTGTGAGCAGTAATATTAGGGGCTGTTGTTAGCTTTGTGTGAAAGCTTCGGCCATTTCGGCTACTAGAAAATACAGATCTGTATTTTATTACCAGATTCACATGGGGCAGTATGAATTTTAAGGAGTTGAACTATTTAAAAAAAAGTATACAGAATTCTTTTAGAGAACAGAAATAATATACATCTTACTAATTCTCTGTTTTTCAATAATGAGAACAATGTTGACACTTGACAACAATTCGCTTAGATTAAATTATGTTAAGGTGTGTTTTGAAAATCGTTTCAAGATTTCGGTTTAAGAAGCCGTATTTTAGAACTTGTGGTCTAAAAACCTCATGATGATGAATATTATTACGAAAAAGCTGCAACTTCCATTTGCCTTCGTGTGACGTCACTTGAGAAATGACTGTTTAGAAATGTGTCCTTTGCTATAAAGATAATTTTTTTAATAATTTGCTTCCGACTCATTTGACAGCTTATCTTATACGTAAAATTATCTTAAAAGTTTACTTAGAATTGCATAGATAGTTTAATAAAGTAAAAAATGACGTTGAGTCCCTTCTTTTCCAATCTTTCATATGTTTTTTTAAATATAAATGCTGTTCATACGAATTGTCGCATAAAATTTTATCAAGCCTTCGTCGTCTCTGTGTGCACCGTACGAAACGAAAAGGATGAAAAGGCCGAAAAATCTAAAGTTGAACTTCAAAACATCATCGTTTCTACTTCACACGCTTGATGCGATGTCACAAGTATTCTCAAGACGAGCATCTGTTGTGATGACCTGACGAAACGCCTTCTAGAGCGAAGTAACGCTTTTATAGCAGACCTTTTATTTAAATATTCAGTTGCGTTGCGAATTTTCGAAGCGCCTCCGATCATGACAATTTTCATACCAATGAGATTTAAAAAAAGAAATTTATTACAAGTAACGTATGTTAGTTAAGAGGCCTTCCTTCGTTACACAGCGGCTTTGCTATTATCACAGGATTTTCTAGAGACTGACATTAATAAAGTTGAAAAATGCGTGCGAAAAATGATTCAGAATGAGTCTAATTTCAAGATTAAAATTACATTAAATTACTACAAAAATGTGTTAGTGTCATTGATCGCACTGGCTGATGTAAACTATTTATTGTGTAATTAAGATCTTATATTAATTCCTTTGATAATGCCATAAAGGCGAAACCGGTCAGGAAGTATTAAATAAATTTGTGGGATAGTACAAGTGATTTTCTGTTCATTATATTACATTAAATTATTCACGCTTTTTTTCATCTGTGTTTACTTGCTGTGGGTATTTATTTTAGATATAAAACTAAAGTCCCTTTAGAGAAAATTTAAAAATCATTCCATAATGTATCATTTTCAAAATTAAATCTGGCAAGTTTAAGGCGATTACCGTCGCCAAATTAGCAGCTCGATGTTTCTCTGTATGAATATCGACGGAAACGACATTGAAATAACGTTCAAATCAGTGCACAATGCGTGGTGGCTGTTACGACGCTCGCTGCGTCCTTGAAAGGAAAATAGGAGAAAATAATACTTTTCACATGGGCGTCATTGTTCCATTGAATAATTCTATGTTATATTTATAGCTATCAAGTTTATCTATTTATCAAAGCATAAATGAATTAAATCACCTAAGCCGCTTAGGAGCAGTAGGAAATTCAAGCCAAAAAAACACCATTCAGTTGAAACAATTTTTCATATAGAAGTTTTGGTGGTACGATAAAGAAAAATTTTGTATATGTTGTCCTAGAGTTGATAATCCATAATACATTTTTTCAATATTTTTGGTTTGGCCATAAAAGAGGAGTAGGCTTTAGAAAGTACCCATTTGGCGATATTAAGGGCCTTAAATAAGCTAATCATAAGTTTGCTGACCACTATGGAAGAGCGGAGTCTCCTGCTACCTACAGGTATTATTACGAAGGGCGTGATATACCGGCGTTTTCGCGGTAGAGTACCATCTACACCACCGGACCATGAGTGACGTTGTGCCAAAGTGACACTTTAGTAACTTTAAAAATGTATAAATTCTTGTTATGGGCCTTGTTGCCTGAAATAAAGCAATTTATATTATATATTATTATTATTTTACTTAAAAGGAGGTTCCAACAGCCTGTAAATACCTATGATTGTGTTATTGAAATAAATATTTTTGTATTTTGTATATTTTATTAAGTGATTTTTTTTTTATTAGTTTTGCTTTGCGATTGCAAAGCAAAAACTCTGGTTTGGTCTGGAAAAACATATACTATTAAAGTTTCTCATCCTAAAATCGCTCGAGCGGCTAAATGCCTTGACCAAGTTAACTCGTTCAATTATCGATTTTCGATAATAATTGAGCAACAATAGATACAGAGAGAGGATCGCGACTTGAAAAATTTGACGGATTAATTATGATGATTGGTACTTTGTGATATTGAAATTGTTTTGTTGTGTGTGCCTCTGTTCAATGAGAATACAGGAAATGAGGACAGGGTCGTATTATCAGAGAATATAAATTGTTTTGTTGTGTGTGCCTCTGTTCAATGAGAATACAGGAAATGAGGACAGGGTCGTATTATCAGAGAATATAAATTGTTTTGTTGTGTGTGCCTCTGTTCAATGAGAATACAGGAAATGAGGACAGGGTCGTATTATCAGAGAATATAAATTGTTTTGTTGTGTGTGCCTCTGTTCAATGAGAATACAGGAAATGAGGACAGGGTCGTATTATCAGAGAATATAAATTGTTTTGTTGTGTGTGCCTCTGTTCAATGAGAATACAGGAAATGAGGACAGGGTCGTATTATCAGAGAATATAAATTGTTTTGTTGTGTGTGCCTCTGTTCAATGAGAATACAGGAAATGAGGACAGGGTCGTATTATCAGAGAATATAAATTGTTTTGTTGTGTGTGCCTCTGTTCAATGAGAATACAGGAAATGAGGACAGGGTCGTATTATCAGAGAATATAAATTGTTTTGTTGTGTGTGCCTCTGTTCAATGAGAATACAGGAAATGAGGACAGGGTCGTATTATCAGAGAATATAAATTGTTTTGTTGTGTGTGCCTCTGTTCAATGAGAATACAGGAAATGAGGACAGGGTCGTATTATCAGAGAATATAAATTATTTGTGTTATGTAGTTGGTAACGTCTTTAAAAATACAAATTAAGATGATAAAAATAAAGTTATCGTACAACGTAATTTATATTTCAATGCATGTGCTCGTAAAGGCCCACTTTTTATGCATCAAAACCGAACAGAAAGTCGATTATTTTGCCCTAGGGCTTTATTATTATTATTTTTTTTTCAATGTTTGGCTAACCTGCAGCCTTTCTTGTGTACCATAAATTTCATACTTTTTTTTCCACTGTTTAACGGCTCTGGATACAGTCCTTTTGAGCCAATTACAATTTAAAGTTCACAAAATTATATTTGTTTTATTTCCTCACACTATGCATTGAAAAACGTAGTATGATACACGGGCGTAAGAGCAATAAATCACAATAAATCGCTACGCTCGTGTTTTAAATCGTCCTCGTAATTTATTCCTTTGCGCCCTAGTAGCATAAACTACTATTATAAATATCAACGAACGAGAATAGCACGAAGCTTACGACCGACTCCAAAAATCTCTCTTCAAATGTCAAATTTAAATGGAATTTTAGGAGTTCAAATCTCGTTTTGAGAAATAAATATTTTATTCCCTAACATGAGCGATTCTTGAATAAATTGAAATTTTATCAACATATCACTTTATGTGGCGACGTATTTTTATAACATAAAATATAAATTCGGGAGACTATACTCATTTCGACTGAACGTGCTGCTTTGCTGGAATTTATCTAGAGTTTTGGTAAAACGCTTGATTTCAAAATGGTGTGCGTTTCTTTTGGATTCTAACCAGAGGACCTATTATGTATCTTTAGTTGCCATCTGGACTGGATCCCTATCATCAAAAACATAGGTCATAGATATACTATCGAATTCCGATTCTCCAAGGATATGTTCGCACTTGAAGTGACATCACAGTTCGTAAATAGTTCAATACCCACTAAAGGCAATTTTGAATGTTCAGATTTCATAAATTTTTTTAATGATAGGCACCCAGTCCAGTTGGCAACCAAATATACATAATAGAGGGGCTGGTCGTTAAATATTTCTGTTTTAGATAGGTGTCTGATTTAGTTTAAAAGGTTTAGTTAGTACATTTTTCTTTCTTTTCTAGCTTACTTAGTTTAGATTTAAATTATTATTGTTAATTAGTTTTTTTTTTTTATAAATGATATCCTCTCTTCAAAACTCCTTTTTATGTATGTATAGTATATACTTCACCATAAAAAAAGTCACGCTCCTTTTTAAGGGGCTATACCGTGAAAATTGACACTTTTTGAAGTTATTTATCTGCTCTTTTAATGAAGTTCCAAGTAAATCAAATTAGTATAACAATTTTGGGACATTTTACTAGATTTTGGTCTATCAGAAACGCGATAGGAGGAATTTCATTCGACAGAAATAATTATTGAAATCAGGTCTAAATTTACACTTTTTTTGATATTCTGGCAAATTAGGATAGCATACAGACTTGAAAAATATTTATTTAGATGGGTTTTAACTACACCTAAATTATTGGTTATGGATTTTTTTGTAGCTATTTTAGTTAATTTTGCATTAATTTAAAACCGACTTTTTGACAATTTTCCCCGATTCCCTCCCTTTCGCACTGCGGGTCTTTCTGCCTGGAGTAACGGGGACCTTTGCTAGCACGGTATATCACCTTAAACTACTAAATAAATGGTTTGTTTCGCACTGCGGGTCTTTCTGCCTGGAGTAACGGGGACCTTTGCTAGCACGGTATATCACCTTAAACTACTAAATAAATGGTTTGTTATGTAAAATAAATGAGAAAAAATACATCATCGCATCGAGGAGTTGTCAGAGGTGTTTCCAAGTATGGGCTGTGAAGTGCAAGTCACAGTTCACACTCGTACATACACGTTTTAATAAATATTATTTAATACATCATCGCATCGAGGAGATGTCAGAGGTGTTTCCAAGTATGGGCTGTGAAGTGCAAGTCACAGTTCACACTCGTACATACGCGTTTTAACAATAGTAGTTTATGCTACAAGGGCGCAAAGGAATAAATTACGAGGACGATTTAAAACACGAGCGTAGCGAGTGTTTTAAACGTAACCGAGTAATTTATTGCTTTTACGCCCGTGTATCATACTACATTTTTCAATGCATAGTGTGAGGAAATTAAAACAAATATAATCTTGTGAACTTTAAATTATAATTGGCTCAAAGGGACTGTATCCAGAGCCGTTAAACAGTGGAAGAAAAAGTATAACGTCTATGGTACACAGGAAAGGCTGCAGGTTAGCCAACCATTGTAAATAAATAAAAAAAAATAATAATAATAATAAAGCCCTAGGGCAAAATAATCGACTTTCTGTTCGGTTTTGATGCATAAAAAGTAGGCCTTTACGAGCACATGCATTGAAAATATTATTTAATCTCGGCGTGATGGGTCGCGAGCCCTTTTGCAGCAAAGATTTCAAAAGTTTAGATGAGCCCTGGCACAAAAAAACTATTGCATTGTTTTTGAATGTGTGCGTTAACATAATGCCAACGCGCGTACACTTATGAGTGCGCAATCTGTCTACCTACGGTCAGCAAACTGATCAGACTACTAAAGTTGTTAAAATGATTAACTTTAAGTGCACTTAAGGCGTCCAAATATCACTGTGTTCAGATGAGTACTGATTCCAAACGTATGAGCGTCACCCAGTTAAAGGTGGAAACATTTTGGTGGTGTCATACTACAGTAAGGGCTTATCTTTACTTTTGAACTCTTTGTTTTGCAGTACTTCTGGCAAAAATAATATATGCCTTGCGAAGCAAGCATGCATACAGTGCTCCCAAAGTAATAATGCGCATTCAAATCTTCGCCACTGTTCGGCAAAGTTCGTATTTCCTTCCTTACACTTTCTATACAAACAATAAGGTCACGTGGTACGTCTGGTCGCTCGGCTATAGATTTGTATGCTCATTATTACTTTGGGAGCTCTGTACTAAACAAGTAGTAGTCGAGACGTTCGAACTACAAGACCACAGAGGCCATAAAACGTAAATAATTAAGGGGGTATATCGTCAAAATCGACACTTTTTGAATCTGCTGTTCAAATGAAGTCCTAACCTAAATAAGTTAGCATAACAATATTGGGACCTTTTTCTAGATTTTGGACTATCAGAAACGCGATTGGAGGAATTTCACTAGATAGAAATATTTATTGAAATAAGGTTTAAATTTACACGTTTTTTTTTATTCTCACAAATTAGGATAGCATATAGACTTCAAAAATATTAATTTAGATGGGTTTTGTCAATACCTAAATAACTAGTTATTTAAATTTTCATAGCTGCTTAAAATAATTTTTTATTAATTTAAAACCAACTGTTGGTCAATTTTCTCCGATTTCGTCCCTCTCGCACTGTGGGTCTTTCCGCCTGGAGTAACGGAGACCTTTGCACGGACGATATATCACCTTAAGACCTGATTCCTATCTCTATAACGTGTGAAAATAGCAAAAGTTTTGTGGAGTCATGAAATTGCTGATTATAGCAATAAGTAATTGCGCACGACTTGTGGCAAGGCACGTAGCCTCGTGAGTTCTCTTCCCGACTTTGTGTAGTATCAACGTGTTTTCTTGTGTGGTTGTAGCCACTAGAATATATCGGACTATTAACCGCTAACCTGTGTTTCACTCAGTTAACACCCCAACCTGCCAAAGTGGTGACCCCGAACGTCGATTTTTGGGCAGTGCGTTTGATGGCTGTTGGGGGTGTAGTGTTTGTGAGGTGAACCGACGGGACACGGGCAGCGGGAAGGGAACTCCTCGTCGAGAAGTGTCGGCCTCGGCGAGAATTTAGACGGCACACCTTGGGCAGGGCCGGACCCAGGGGGGTATTATACGGTCCTCACCGGTTTTCGTCGCAGCCGGTGTCGTATTCAGACGCAATTTTTGGGCAAGTAGTGGCGGCAAAGGTCCCGTATTCTCTCCCATTTCTCTCCATTCTGGGAATGTACGGACAAGTTGGGCGGACGCTCAGCGGACAACAGGGTGTTGTTCAACCGGCAGGCGGACCAACTAAAGTAGAGCAAACCTCAGTGGTATCAAGCGAGGTGCAAAAAGAAACAGAGGCAGCCATGGAACAAGCGACAAGCGAATTAGCTTCGATCAGTTTGCAGACCAAGTTACCAGAGTTTTGGTCGGATTTACCGCGATTATGGTTCGCACAGTTCGAGACAATCATGGTTCCGCAGAAAAAGGGTGACGCGGAAATGTTTAATGTAGCCGTTTCCAAACTCGGCAGGGACGCACTCAGGTCAGTCAGCGACCTAATCAGGACACCGCCGGAAAATAACAAATACGAGACGTTGAAAAATAGGCTTTTGAAAGTTTTTGAAGAAAGTGAAGAAGTCCAGTTCAGCAAGCTGGTGAGTGAAATCCAGTTGGGCACACAGAAGCCATCTCAGCTTCTTAGGCGGATGGCAGAGTTGGCAAGGAACTCGGGAACATCAGAGGCTTCCCTGAAGAAATTGTGGATTGGACGTTTACCGTCGGCAGTTAGAGCAGTTTTAGCTGTGAGCCAAGAGACAAGCCTGGAGAATTTGGCAACTATGGCAGACAAGATAGTTGAGAACATTAGGACAGGAGATGTGGCGGAAGTGACAGCGGCGGCCGCAGCGACTTCCTCACCATTTCCGGAGCTGATGGCGCAGATGATGGCGTTGACGTTGCAGCTTAAAGAGCTAAAAGGAGAAGTTAGTGAAATTCGCGGACGCAGCAGAGATAGGAGCTACGGTTACCGTGGTAATAGAAGAAATCGGAGCAGAAATAGGTCTAGATCAAACGGGCCCAGAAGAAACCCTAATCATCCGGATTGGCTATGCAGATATCATTACAAATTCGGAAATAGAGCGAACAGATGTGAAACGCCTTGTAATTGGGGTGCACAGCAGCAGTCGCAGAATCAACAGCGGCAAGCACAGGGACAGCAGTCGCAGCAATACGGTTCATGAAAATTAGAAACGATGCAGTTGGGTGCGGTTAACAATTGCATTGCAGTGACAGACAATCATCGGTTAAGTGTTACGGATTGGAACAGTAAACTACGTTTTTTAATTGATAGTGGTGCAAACGTAAGTACTTTACCGGTTAGTTGTGTTAAACCGCAAGATCGTCGTGAGTGCACATATAAATTATACGCAGCGAACAATACAGAAATTAAGACTTATGGTGTGACTACAATGGAGCTAAATTTAGGTTTAAGGCGTGCATTCAAGTGGACATTTATAGTGTGTGATGTACCAAAGCCCATACTCGGAGCAGACTTTTTAAGAACTCATAAGTTACTTATAGATTTGTACAATAGGAAATTAATTGATTTGGTGACTAATTTACGTACAGATGGTTCGATAGTTGTTTATGAAGGTCCTTCTTCAATAAGTAGCATTCAGGATGAACATCCATATCGCGAATTATTAGAAGAATTTTCCGAAATTACGAAACCTGTGTCTTTTAAAGAAATACCGTCGCATTCAGTTTTTCATCACATAGAGACAACCGGACCACCGGTTCATGCTAAAGCAAGACCTTTGCCCCCAGATAGGTTTAATAAGGTCAGGGACGAATTTAGGTTCATGCAAGAAATAGGTATATGTAGACCATCAAAAAGTGCTTGGGCGAGTCCTCTACACGTCGTGCCGAAGAAGGATGGCCAGATCAGGCCATGCGGAGACTACAGGCAGCTCAACGCAATCACGAAACCAGACAGGTATCCAGTACCTCGGCTACAAGACTTCACGTATGGATTAGCAGGTAAAAAAATTTTCACACGTATAGATATTAATAGAGCCTATCATTTTATCAGAGTAGCACCCGAGGATGTAGAGAAAACAGCGATTATAACACCGTTTGGGCTATACGAGTTTACGCGTATGACGTTTGGACTTAGAAATGCTGCTCAAACTTTCCAAAGATTCATGAATAATACAGTTTTACAGGGTATAGAAGTAATACAGAATGAAAAGGGGGAGAAATCATGTCTTTTCGGGTACATTGATGACGTTATTCTAGCATCAGAAACAGAAGAGCAGCACACGCAGCATCTCAGAAAACTTTTTGAACGTTTTAACGAGATTGGAATCACAATAAATTTAAGTAAATGCGTATTTGGACAAGCTAAAGTAGATTTTCTGGGGTATGAAGTTTCCACAGAGGGAATACGTCCTTTGGAGGACAAAGTCAAGGCTATCACTGAATACCCAAAACCGGAAACAGTTGAGCAGCTGAGACGATTTTTAGGAATGTTAAATTTTTACAGAGCGCATCTACCAAAGGCAGTCGTACAGCAAGCAGAGCTGAATCAGTTTTTGCACAATACAAAGAAAAAGGACAAAACAAAGATTCCATGGAATGAGAAGGCAACGCAGGCTTTCGAGCAGTGTAAGGTAAGTCTTAAAAACGCCGTTACTCTGTCTCATCCGTTGGCCAATGTGGAATTATCTCTGATGACAGATTGCAGTGCAAATTGTGCAGGCGCAGTTTTACAACAAAAGGTTGGTAATTACTGGAAACCGTTGGGTTATTTTTCAAAGAAACTTTCAGCGGCACAGGAGAAATATAGTACATATGATCGAGAATTATTGGCAATATACATGGCCGTAGTTTATTTCAGAAACATGCTAGAGGGTAGAGAGTTCACTATATTTACAGATCATAAACCCTTAACATTTGCTTTTACAAAGATAGGTAGTAACAAAGAGAACCCAAGACGTACTAGGCAGTTATTGTTCATCAGCGAATTTACAACTTATATTAAACACGTGGAAGGTAATTTGAATCCCGTAGCGGATGCACTTTCTAGAATTGAAACAATAACATGCCCGTCAGCACTAGATTACAGCGAACTTGCGACAGCGCAGGAAACAGACACACACTTGCACAATTTACTGACAAAGCAGGACAGCAATGTACAGTTAAAGCAACTCAGGTTACCAGGTAGCGACAAATTAATTTATTGCGAAATAAGTACTAATAATGCCAGACCGTTTTTGACTGAAACTTTTAGGAAAACAGCTTTTGATTCTATACATAATTTTAGTCATCCAGGTAGCAAAACTACACGTAAGATGGTAGCGCAAAGATTTTTTTGGCCTAGCATGAATAAAGACGTAAGCCAATGGGCAAAATCTTGTATACAATGTCAGCGGAGCAAGGTAAATAGACACACAGTATCAGAAGTCGGAAGTTTTCCACCATGCAACAGATTCGAGCATATCCATATGGACATCGTTGGGCCACTACCAACAACTGAAGAGGGATACAGGTATTTAGTAACAATCATAGACAGATATACCAGATGGGCAGAAGCAATTCCAGTAAAAGAAATCACGGCTGAAAAAGTAGCCAGAGCCGTGTATGAAGGTTGGATTTGTCGTTTCGGAAGTTTTAGTAGAATGACAACAGATCAAGGAAGGCAGATGGAGAGTGAGTTATTCGCAGAGTTAATGAAATTATTAGGTATCAAGAAATTTAGAACCACTCCATATCATCCACAAAGCAACGGCAGCATAGAAAGGTGGCATCGTACGCTGAAAGCAGCGCTTACTGCTAGATTGAAGGCAAGTACATCTTGGATACAAGAATTACCTACAGTTCTTCTAGGGTTAAGAGCTTCAGGCAGGAGCGACTCAGGAATAAGTTCGGCAGAGATGATTTACGGACACAATATTAAGCTACCAGGTGAATTTTTTCAAGAAGTAAGTACGCAGAGCAATGATCCTTTTACATATGTTGAGCAGTTACGCAAAATTATTAGAGAATTAAAGCCGCAATCGCGAACGTCGAGCGATTCCAGAAAGATTTTCGTGCATAAGGACTTACAGTCATGTTCACACGTTTTCATAAGAAATGATGCAGTTAAGAAACCTCTAATACCTACTTATGATGGCCCATACCGCGTTTTAAGTAGAGAAAATAAGGTTTTTAAAGTACAGTTACCGAACAGACAGACGAACATTTCTATAGATAGATTGAAACCAGCGTATACTTTATGTGAAAATGAGGATGTTCAAAATGAAAGCGATTTAGCAAGTCAAAATATTGAGAATCAAAACGTTTCAGTTCAAAGTCCGTTAGTACCTTTTGAGACACGTGATCAGCCAGAAATTAGAACATCACGCAGCGGTCGTGTGATTAAGAAACCAGTTAGATTTGCAGATTCGTAAGCAAATATGTAAATTATCTAGAGCAATGATTAAAGTACATAAAGAGTATTATTTTTAGTTTTGCATACAGTACATATTGTGAGGTTCAGTGATAAAGATTTAGTTTTTTGTAAAAGTCGTGTAAATATTTTGTGGTTAAAATTCCGAAAAATGGGTAAACCGCAAAGTAAAAACGAACAAGTTGTCATAGCACAGAATGGTGCGAACGAGTCAAGTAATTCGAAATTAGAAGAAAAAATGGAGATTTATGGAATTGTGATAGTGATAACAGTTATCATATTGTGTTTTTTATCAGTGTACGTATTATATACAAAGTGTAGTAATCATATGCGAAAGTGGTTAAGAAAAGAATTAAGAGCGTCAACTTTGGAGAGTGCTCCACAGGCATTCCAAAATACGATGCAGCAACATGTATAGGACGAATGACGTCAGCAGGCAAATTGAAACAGAAAATTGAAAGTTTACGAAACAGTGACCATTGTGTTATTTTTGTGTAAGGTACAAAGTAGTGATCATACTAGAAAGTAGTTTTAAAGAATAGCTAAAGGTATTAGATTTGGGGAATGCGGATTAAGCAACTCAGATCTCAATGCAATAGCATGTGTAACGTAGAAATTATAAAATGAAATGTTAGGGTTCCGTGAGTTTATAACTCGAATATGAACCCGCGAGCTAAATGAAACTATAGATACGGGCAAGCCATATTTTAACCTGAACACTCTTCAAGTAGTTCCGAGCCCTCGGTGAATCGTAAAATGGCCTAGAGAGTATTTTTGCAAACTATCAAGTTATATTTTTCTTTCCGCATTAAAGGGATCCTAGAGAGATTTCCGAAACTTAGATATTGTTTCTTTCTGTTCTTGTAGATTGTAATTTTTTAGTGTTTTATTATTGTTTTCAAGTGATTTATAATGTCGATATACACTCAGGTTAAGCAGGAAACGCTATCTGAATGACATCGAATTAGAGCAAATAAGCAAAGACGAATAAACAGGGTTCCGTAATAGAATGCAAATGTAGACCCTTGATGCAATGCGAAATTTATTTTTATGTTTTCTTGTGTATTGTGTATTGAAATGTCATTTATGTTTGTAATTTGTGTAACTATGAAGCATGTAAGTAGAAATTTCCGGAATTTTTTCTTACATGACGTAAAGATATACTATTGGTATACTAGATATTTTTCTAGCTTTTGGATTGATCACCAAAAAGTTATAAAATGTTTAGGATTCGGATAGATGTCAGGAAATGTATTTTTTGTGTTATGTAACAGTTTTGTATTTGTATTTTTCCTCTATAAATTGTTTAAAGTTTTTTATAATAGCATTTTTTTTTTCACATTATTATACTGTGTAAAGTCCAGTTATGAATTGTGTAGTTGAACAAATTGAAAATTTTCCATTATAGCACTATTTTTGATATTATAACACCGTTATTATGTTATTTTACTGTTTCGATATTCAAGTGTTATCTGTTAATTTGGTATTCAATTTCAGAGTAATTTCTACAGAAGTTAGTGTTAAAGAGTTTTTCAGTTTTATATTCATTTTTTTTTGTATTGTTTTCTTAAAGAATCTTGTGTAATTTTACATTATAAAATAGTCTTTACATTATGGTACTGCACAATGTTGAAATTTTATTTCATTGAAATTTATTTTCATTACAGCAAGATAAGAATTGCGTCAGCCAGTAGGCAGTTTCATGTTACGAGCTTGCTTTGTGTTTACAATTGTTTAAATGTCGAGTCAGATTATGTTATTATTGCAACAGTGTATCAGAGTACAATCAGTGTAGTATGTTTTGAAACATTCATGTACAATCAATGAAAGATGTTTTTAGTTTGTTAAAAATTTTATTTTGAAAAATTTTTTTTGTAGAAAGGGATGTACTGTGGAGTCATGAAATTGCTGATTATAGCAATAAGTAATTGCGCACGACTTGTGGCAAGGCACGTAGCCTCGTGAGTTCTCTTCCCGACTTTGTGTAGTATCAACGTGTTTTCTTGTGTGGTTGTAGCCACTAGAATATATCGGACTATTAACCGCTAACCTGTGTTTCACTCAGTTAACACCCCAACCTGCCAAAGTTTAAAGTTTACGACAAAACATGTTATTTATTTTTAAATTCTAGCCCATTCAGTAAAAATTAAAACAAATATTTATTTTCCATGCTACTCTTAAATTTTGACTCAGGCAGTTTTTTGTTAAAGCCGGTTCTCTAAAAAATATAAAATGATTAGTTAAGTTTAGTCAAAGCATAAACCCGAACTCGAAGCACACTCCAGCACAGAGCGGGGAGTCGACACAACTGTTTCAGTCTTGTAGATTTATTCACTTATGAATATTAAAGTCAGTTTCAAAATTGAGAGCTCTCTGAAATCTCTACAGCTTTGTTGTTCCAGACTTGAAACGGCGGCGCATCATAATGAAGAGAGGAATTATGGAAAAAATTAAGCACGTCTTTTCATACAGACTTTGGTCTGAGGCATGCAAATTAGTGCTTTTGTAAAATTAGGTCTTTACCTACTTCTAAATGGGTTCAAAAATAATAAATCACATTACATATCGCAGAAAGCTTTTTTTTTTAACACTAGAGTAGGCGCGCCCAAATTGACTCCTGAAACGGTCGCGCGGGGTACATGTGTAGCCCATTTTGAATGCAAATATTGTGGGTCTTCTTTAGGTAGAATGAAAAAGTTTTTAATTTAATGAATAATCATCTTTATTTTTATCGTTTAATAATGAAAAAATAAAAAACAAGAATTTTTTAGGTACTTTATAACGAAACAATAGAATACTTGGAATAATCAATAGCGCAGTAGTGTGACGCGTTTGAGAAAGAAGCACCAATAATATACCCTGGTCTACACCTGTAGCCCACGCGTCCACTCTAGTGTTAAGTACATCGACACGACATGAATGCCCGAAGGGGTGTCAGAGCGGTTTCCAAGCGGTAGAGTGTTCGTGTAAAGGAGATAAGTAACCAGGCCCAGCGCAAACACTTTGATCCTAAGATCCACAGGTGAGTGATGGATGAATGATATAAAAAATACTTAATAAAGATTAATTTATTATTTTCATAAACACTTAAGAATATTGAATTACATAACTAAAGGGGTTAAAATAACAGAACAAAAATAATCCTAAAGAAATAATTATAAAAAGAAAATTGCCTCTAGATCACTGTCCTGCGGGAGAGTGCCCAAAATACTTGCCACATTACCTCTCTGTATGGCAAGACTAATACGCTGGCCTAGATAATAGCCAGGAGTAACAAATTTAATAATTCTGTTTCACAAAATCCTTTCTTAGCAAATGCCTGCGTCACAGAAGAACTAATAGTTACTTACTACGTACAGAAGAACTAATAGTTACTTACTACGTACAGAAGAACTAATAGTTACTTACTACGTACAGAAGAACTAATAGTTACTTACTACGTACAGAAGAAATAATAGTTACTTACTACGTACAGAAGAACTAATAGTTACTACGTACAGAAGAACTAATTGTTCACGCTAACAGCATGACGGTATGCGCATTTCAGCGCATGCGCAGAAAGTGGCTCGCGACAGAATCGAGTCGCGCGCTGCCCGCGGTTCACTCGCTCTGTTCGGCTGGAGACGCCTCCCCAGGCGCACGTCTGCGCTCGCGCGGCCGCGCTGTTCCGTCCGAATCGTCTAGAGAACGACACGTGTATAAACATTCGCGCTGCCAGCACAAACAATATCGCGTACCCATTATTTAGATTGTGAAAGTGTAGTGTTCACGTTACCAAGATCCAAGACATCCAGCTCATCACTGCTCATCACCGCCAACTCAATCAGCCCAACGAGAGGAGACGAAACACGGCGGATTTGCCAGCCCATAGAAACATACCAACCAGGTCAGTGCACCCACATTGTTCCCCACAATTTTTTCTTCTCTCGTGTCAACCCATCCATCCTCTTTCATCATCTCTGCATTTCTGTAGCCAGCGGCTACATTTTTGGACCTTCGAGCCGGTAGTGACCAAATTTTTGGTCACTTCGAGCCGTGAAACCCCGGCCCCCCAAGCCCCTTGATTTACTACAGTCCATTTTCACATTTTGATAAAACATTTTGGACCTTCGAGCCGGTAGTGACCAAATTTTTGGTCACTTCGAGCCGGTAGTAATATACATTTTTGGCCCTTCGAACCGTTAGAACCAGCCCCTTTTCAGCCCCTACAGTCCATTTTCAATACAAGAAAAATTTTGGTCCGTCGAGCGGAAAATTTTTGGTTTATATCACCCCCCGCCTATCCCCCGCCGGCCCGTAACTTTGTTTGAACCAGCCCCCGTCGATTTACTACAGTCCATTTTCACCCGGTTACATATTTTGCCCCCTTTCCCGGCAAAAAATATTTTGTGGTCTCGAATACCTATTGCGGGTAGGTAATTAGAACCGCCGCCTAGAAAATTCCATTTATCGGTATAGAACCGGCCCCCCCCCGCCCCTTTACAGAATAAACTCAGTTTGTTATTATTATTCAGCTCAGATAATATAATTATATCCATTCAGCCCAATTGTTTATTACAGTCCACTATACTTCTTTATTAAACCCAAAATAGTTTACGTATTTTGCGAGATATTTTTTTTTTTGGTGCGAGTTTTATTTCGTTTTATTTCGTTTTATTTTGAGTACATACGTATACATTGCATCATTGGATTGTCCGCTCATTTAGATCCGATTTCTGCGAGGTAAACGCATTCTTTGTTGTTTACGAGTTCGAGGCAGTAGGTACGTATTTTATTCTATAAATAGAATTTTCGACGACTGATGTTTTGTTGTAAATATACTGTTATGACATTTTGGTGAACAAGGTCATCAGCCCTTTTTGATATTTAATGTTACGGTAATCTCGTGTTATTGTCTGCTGTTTTAACCGGGTATATATAGTACAAATATAGTAAACAATTTTTTTTTTTTCTTCTCTTCTCATCTCTGATCTTGTTGTTTGTGGTACACATATAGGGTGTTCCAAGTTGGTGTATCAGCTCATATACAGGTTGTTTAAAAAAAAAAAAAAAAAAATTTCATTTTTTTTTTCTCTCTGTCGTGTTTATTTTCCGTGTTCCGTTTGAACATAGCCTTTGTTTTTTCGGCCCGCGCAAGTTACAAGCTATCCGCACGTTGGAGCATGTTGTTTTAATAACTCATTTTCACATATAGTCACACTCATCACACATTCAATCAGCACATACACACTCAGCTCATTTTCACTCACACATTCAATCAGCACATACACACTCAGCTCATTTTCACTCACACATTCACTCATCACATACACATTCAGCTCATTTTCACTCAATGAAACCAGCACTCAGCGCACTCAGCACATTCATCACACACACACTCATCACATACACACTCAGTTCATTTTCACTCAATGACTTCAACTCCAACAGAGAATTCTTGTAACTCCGCACAACGTGTAGTGAACGTCACTAACACACCAATTTTGTTGCCAACCGTATCACTTGAAATAGCAGACGTACATTCACTCAATCACACTCAATTTCACTCAGCACGAGCCCTGTTAGGTTTTATCTCACGTCGCGGTACTCCAGTTCTCATTCGCTCAGACTGCGGCACAAACTATGATGCAATCACTCACAAGCTCGCGAATCAGCACATAACTTGGTTCGGCGCTCTGCACGAAATAATACTCAACTCAAGACCCCTCTGCCCGATTTCATCCGACCCCACGGACTTTGAACCTCTCACGGCCGGACATTTCATTATTGGTCGTCCGCTCACCGCTCTACCTGAGCAGTCTTTTGACGACAGATCCATATCTGCTCTTAAACGGTTTCAACTCATTCAAGCGCTCTCTCAGCGCTTTTGGACTCTCTGGTCCAGATCCTACCTCCATACCCTGCAAACCCGCTCCAATTGGCTCTCCCCTTCTTCCCCTCCTCAAGTGGGTGAACTGGTCCTCATCAAAGAGGATGACCTGCCTCCGCTCCAATGGAAGCTGGGGATAATTCTCCGCACGATACCTGGCAAGGATGGAGTGATCCGAGTTGTAGATCTGGACACAGCTCATGGAAATCTGCGACGACCTGTGTTCAAGATAGCCAGGCTGCCGTTGGATTCAGCTCAAGAGGAGCCGCAGCCCCGGCCCCCCCAGGATGTTCACGCTAACAGCATGACGGTATGCGCATTTCAGCGCATGCGCAGAAAGTGGCTCGCGACAGAATCGAGTCGCGCGCTGCCCGCGGTTCACTCGCTCTGTTCGGCTGGAGACGCCTCCCCAGGCGCACGTCTGCGCTCGCGCGGCCGCGCTGTTCCGTCCGAATCGTCTAGAGAACGACACGTGTATAAACATTCGCGCTGCCAGCACAAACAATATCGCGTACCCATTATTTAGATTGTGAAAGTGTAGTGTTCACGTTACCAAGATCCAAGACATCCAGCTCATCACTGCTCATCACCGCCAACTCAATCAGCCCAACGAGAGGAGACGAAACACGGCGGATTTGCCAGCCCATAGAAACATACCAACCAGGTCAGTGCACCCACATTGTTCCCCACAATTTTTTCTTCTCTCGTGTCAACCCATCCATCCTCTTTCATCATCTCTGCATTTCTGTAGCCAGCGGCTACACTAATAGTTACTTACTACGTACAGAAGAACTAATAGTTACTTACTACGTACAGAAGAACTAATAGTTACTACGTACAGAAGAACTAATAGTTACTTACTACGTACAGAAGAACTAATAGTTACTTACTACGTACAGAAGAACTAATAGTTACTACGTACAGAAGAACTAATAGTTACTTACTACGTACAGAAGAACTAATAGTTACTTACTACGTACAGAAGAACTAATAGTTACTTACTACATACAGAAGAACTAATACTTACTTACTACGTACAGAAGAACTAATAGTTACTTACTACGTACAGAAGAACTAATAGTTACTTACTACGTACAGAAGAACTAATAGTTACTACGTACAGAAGAACTAATAGTTACTACGTACAGAAGAACTAATAGTTACTTACTACGTACAGAAGAACTAATAGTTACTACGTACAGAAGAACTAATAGTTACTTACTACATACAGAAGAACTAATAGTTACTACGTACAGAAGAACTAATAGTTACTTACTACGTACAGAAGAACTAATAGTTACTTACTACGTACAGAAGAACTAATAGTTACTACGTACAGAAGAACTATTAGTTACTTACTACGTACAGAAGAACTAATAGTTACTTACTACGTACAGAAGAACTAATAGTTACTACGTACAGAAGAAATAATAGTTACTTACTACGTACAGAAGAACTAATAGTTACTTACTACGTACAGAAGAAATAATAGTTACTTACTACGTACAGAAGAACTAATAGTTACTTACTACGTACAGAAGAACTAATAGTTACTTACTACGTACAGAAGAACTAATAGTTACTTACTACGTACAGAAGAACTAATAGTTACTTACTACGTACAGAAGAACTAATAGTTACTACGTACAGAAGAACTAATAGTTACTTCCTACGTACAGAAGAACTAATAGTTACTACGTACAGAAGAACTAATAGTTACTTACTACATACAGAAGAACTAATAGTTACTACGTACAGAAAAACTAATAGTTACTTACTACGTACAGAAGAACTAATAGTTACTTACTACGTACAGAAGAACTAATAGTTACTACGTACAGAAGAACTAATAGTTACTTACTACATACAGAAGAACTAATAGTTACTTACTACGTACAGAAGAAATAATAGTACACGAGTACGTATGTAGTATTTTGTAGAGCAACTGATAATTTTTTCACGATTTCAGATTTAGCTCAATTGTAAATGTTTTAAGTTGTTCGTATAGCTAAGTACTTAAGTACGACTTCAAGTTGTCGGCTTTAAAGAAACAATGTAACATTATTTAAGGATAGATTGATTTAGTATATTTATTATGAAAAAAAAATTGTGTTTGAGACAAAAATACGCTTTCATTTATATGACCAGAATATAAATTTTTGGTAAAAACTGTGTAGCAAAATGAATAAATAAATAACAAATATCTATTAAATAAACTGCTAATCAGAAAAAAAAACATGAGCAATTCTCTGAATGATGTACAACTTCTTGTGAGAATTAATCAACATTTATAATTATAAATCATTGACAAGATAATTACGGATTACGCCTTAATTTTTACTTGTCACTTTACTACAATGGATTCATTCTACGAAGATGGGTGGTTAGATAATCCCATTGGGTATTAAACATACAGTTATATACTTTGTTGAGAGAAAAAGTTCGCCAAGTGTAATTTCCTAGAAAAATAATAAATATCCATCAGCCTAGTTCGTCCACAGCTGGAAATCAGCCTTTCCAGGACTTTGCCACTCCCGGCGGTCATCCTGGAAGAATTGCCCATACTCACACACGCTGGGCAGGCGAATTGGTGAGCGCGGTGCCGAAACCCTCGCACCTTGAAGCCGCTGCCCGTCACCAATCTGTTCCATATAAGTCCCGGCTATTTGGGATGGATATACCGCCATCCATCGGTCCCAGGCATGGTGGGCCTCCTGGTTTTTTGCCTGTGAGCTGTCCTCTTACTCTCCCCCAAATCACTTCGAGGGGGTCTCCAAGTAAGATGGTGGTACCTCCACAGTCGAGCCCGGCATCAGCTCTACCACCAATATACTACTTACAACAATATAATGCTATTTAAAGCGTGTTTATAGTTGTTTTGCTGAATAATTTAAATGTAGCAGAAAAATAACACAACTTTGCTGGAAAACCGCCTTATTGACATTAAAATATGCTCGCCCAAATGCCATTAATCACATTTATTTAATACTTTTTAATCAAAAACAAACATAAATTTTGCGTTTGGGAACGCAATCCGTTACATCAAGGGTCGGCAACCTTATGATATAGGAGGGCCCCAAATGCTACCAGGGGATCAGCGAGGGCCGCATTTTATGCAGTATTGCGTCTAAATGTGCATATATTAACAGAGAACATGGATGAGACTTGTGATGTACGTGTCTAAAATAATAAAGAGTGGTTGCGAACCGCCCGCGCATTCAACACTTCCGGTGGGGACCTCGTGGCGAGCGGGCGTGTCGCAGGCGCACTAAAAGTTACACTTGGTTTCATTTGAATACTTTACCTATAAGTGATTGCCTATAGTGAGACAGCACAAAACTGGCGACGAGGACAAAGAACGTGAGTAAATACTTACATTCCACACGACTACAATGTAAACCTGGAGTTATCAGACGAAAATTTTATAACCATGACGAAAGTACCTACATGTTCGCGTTTATACAAATTCCTGATCAAATAACGTTTTTTAAGGAAAGGGATGCAGGATAAATACTACAACAATTCTAAAGTAGCTACTTATGTAAACATTCTTAATTTTTTTTGCTTATCGGTACCAATTATTTAGGTACTTATAGTGCTTGAAATTACCTAATTATTTAGCATACTACACAATCACAATGCATAACATTTTGTGATCCGTCTTGATAACAAAAGGTTTACCCACGTTCATATAGTCGTGAAAATTAAGCTAATATATACCAAAATAAAATTTAATTTTGTTTCATTGTTGTATAGTCGGTATCAGCCATTAACTTGATTAATTTTAAGATAATGGGGACATACATACATACATACCTAAGTACCAAACTAAAACATAAATACGTATACATTTTTACTGATATTTACATTTTTTTTAATCTTCGTTTAATTCTTGCTAATATTGATTTTCATTCTAGTCTGCAGGATAAATAAGTAAATATCTACCTACTTATGCGATAATTTTAATATTATCTTAGTATCTGACATTTTTAAGTTTAGTTTGTGACTACTTTTGGTGAATTCCGACTATACATACAACAAGATGTGCCTGTATATATTAGCCAAGTCGGGATAATCCGACCGAGTAAAGTACACCGTACAATAGCGAACGAGTGAAAACTCGTCAAGTTTACATAGACTGACATATTCGACATGTTAGTGTATAACACGTTGAAAATGTTAGTTTATGCTATTAATAGGTAGTTCCAAAGTTAAATTGAGATTGCTTCCAAAGAAAAAAAAAAAAAAATTATAATAATAATAAAAAAGAAGAAATCAGAAAGATTGGAAATCAGAAAGAAAGAAGAAAGATCATTTCAATAATTAAATATAATATTATATAAATATAAGAATACTAAAAACAATTTGTGACTATTTGTAAAAAATAAATAGGTACTTAGTTATCAAATAATGTACAATATTAAAACATACTATTAGATAAAACGGAATACTTAACAGTAGGTTCTAAGAAAAAAATAAAAGTTAGTTCTACCCACATTTTGCTTAATTGCCCTGAACCGAGACAAGTTTATGTACTTGCAGATCGTCCCATAATGTCATCTCAACTATCGGCAATAGAAAATTTTGACTGTGAAGGCGATTCAAGCTCATTAGGCCAGCGATGGGAAAAATGGGAACGCGCTTTAGACATTTATCTTCTAACTACTGGAATAGGAAAACCGATAAAAATGCGAGCAGTTCTTCTGCATACTGCCGGACTTGCATTTCAAGAAATTTATTATAATCTTCCTGGAGCGCACGTTGAAGAAACGGAATCGAACGACGTTTTTAAAATCGCAATAGAAAAGCTCGACGCGTACTTTTCACCCAAACAAAGTTTTGTCTATGAAAGGCATATTTTTAGGCTATTGAAGCAGGAAACAGATGAAAAGTTCGAAAAATTCTTGGTCAGACTGCGTAACCAAAGCTCTAAATGCAATTTCGCGCGAAAATAAGATGATCTCATCGACCAAATCTTAGAAAAAAAAAATCTGAAACTAGGAGATTCAGTCACAATAGAGCAAATTATTTTTGGAAGCAAACTCGATTGAGACTGTCGAAAGACAATTGAAGGGATTTCAAGGAAAAACCAACCTTGACGTAAACAACATTGGAACTAGACCAAAAAACAACAGTATACGGTGTACTAGATGTGAGAGTTCATACCATGACAGTAATAGTGAACAATGTACGGCAAAAGACAAAACCTGTACAAAGTGTGGGTATAAAGGCCACTTTAGAAATCAATGTCGCACTAGGCAAGTAAAGCGAAAGGTGATGTCTGATGCTAGCAGATCACAGAATGCTAAAAAAAGTAAACTAAATGATCGTTCACTTAAACCATGGAACCAAAGTACTACACAAGCCAAAGAACAAACGCATCCAATTCCACCAAATGTCAACTATGTTTTCCACATAGATGATGATGCGGAAATTAGGTGTCAAGTTGGGGGTGTGAAAGTGAACATTCTTATTGATTCGGGGAGTACAACAAATATAATCGATGATAAAACTTGGGAATATTTGAAATCAAACGCGGTTGTTGCATCAAATCAGCAAAGAGATTCAGATCAGATTTTTATGGCATATGGATCCAAAGACCCGCTGGAGGTACTAGACTCATTCGAAGCAACAATCGCGATAGGACCCGAAAAACAATCCGCCAAATTTTATGTCATCAAAAATGGTACTCGAAATTTGTTGGGTAAAGAAACAGCCATGTCACTCAACGTACTTAAATTAGGGAGAGCCAAAATCTGTAGAGGAAGTTCAAAGCTTCCTGGGTTTTGTTAATTATATAGGAAAATGGATTCCAAATTTGGCCACAATTACAAAACCGATTCGCGAAATTTTAATTGAAATTTCCAGACACAGAGTATTGCTTAATTCTGAAAAGAAAAACAAGCACTTGCGTTTGCTGAATTGAAACGAGGTGTAAGTAATCTTCGCACCCTAATTTTTTGAAATTAAATGAAATGAAATATATTTATTTATGTAATGTAGGTATATATCAGATACAATTATTACAGGTGTAATGTAATGTTATTACAAGTTTAATGTTATATAATTAAATAATCTATGTCTTTAGGTATTAGTTTTATGTAACAAATAATAATATGAAGAAATACACAGGGAAATAAAAAAGGTTGGGTTTACCTAAATTAAATAAAAAATACACTTAAATAATATTATAAATATATATTAAATATATGCCTAACTCCGCCCATTCGATTAGTCTTGCTAAGAAGAAGGGCAAGAAATAGCAAGATCACGTTTTTTTTGATAATATTAGATACAACAACTAAATGTAAAATAAAAAAACTTATATTTTAATTGAATAAAGAGATAAAAAATACAAGACAGGAGAAAATTATGGCATATAAGTAAAAAAAAAAAATATATCTATATATATATATATTTTACCCTTTGTCTACTTTGTTTAACGACCCTCATGACAAAACGCAAGTGATTGCAGACGCCAGCCCCATGGGGTTGGGGGCAGTCCTCATTCAATATGATACATATGGACCTCGAGTTATTGCTTATGGTTTACAAAAGTCTAACAGATGTCAAAAAGTGGTACTGTTAGACGTAAAAGGCGGCCTTAGCATTGGTTTGGGCTATAGAACATTTCAGCATGTACCTTTATGAATTGAAAGAATTCCTATTAGTCACCGACCACAAGCCTCTGGAGGTAATATTTGCGCCACGGTCTAAACCATGCGTGAGAATAGAACGCTGGGTGTTACGGTTGCAATCTTATGATTACAAAATAGTTAATTGTTCTGGAAAAAACAACATAGCGGACTCACTTTCTAGGTTGTGTCCCCTACAAAATTCACGGACTTACGATTATGTCCATCATGTAAACGAAATCGTGCGATTGGCAAGACCTTCAGCAGTGTCCATGGAGGACATAATTAATGAATCCAAGAAAGATGACGAAATCAAATTGGTTAAGGTTAGCCTTTCGGATAAACGCTGGGATTCAAAAGTTAATATTTAAAAATGTGTAAAGATGCAGTCTTTATTCTGACTTTATTATTATTATATATTTGTGTCAAGACGCAACCCTCCTGTGCTGATGAAGAGACGTGAATTTCTATCCTAACTTTGGATCCATATAACAGTGGATTTTTTTTAGGTCCACTTCCAAGTGGGCATTAAAGAAATAAAAGTCATGAAATCGATAACGTCTCAAGAAACAATCGATGTATTAAAATATTTTTTGCAAGGCTAGGTATATCGGTTAGCTTGACATCAGATAATGGACGGCAGTTCACTAGTGAATCTGCTCACAATTTGGCACTAAGCTTTATCATTCTGTACCGTATTGGCCACAGTAAAACGGCGAAGTTGAAAGGAAAAAATCGTGACATAATTAGCGTCTATAGATAAACCAGTGCCAAAAATCTGACTGGAGCGATGACCTCTTACAATTATCTCATGATGTACAATAGTACACTGCACAGCACGCCGGGGAAGACATCTTCGGAGCTGTTTTTTTCAACTGACAGTTCAGAGATAAAATTCCTTTTATTGTAGATTTTGAGAACAGGCAAATAAATTAAGAAGTATACGACAGAGACAAAATGATGAAAGAAAAGGGGAAGAGTAGGAAGGATAGGAAAAGAAAAGCAAAAAATAATGACATAAGTATAGGAGAAAAAGTATATGTAAACAACTTAATCAAAGAGAACAAATTGACGCCAAATTTTAATCCTATAGCACACACTGTGATAGGCGCCAATGGAGGAGATATTCATATCAGAAATAATGAGACTGGACAAGAACTGCGGAGAAACATTATACATCTAAAAAAGGTTGAAGGTCAATGGAAGATACATAATGAGAAAGAAAATGAAAATTACAATAAAGATAATGAAACTTATGAACAATAGTTCAGAAATGGAAACAGGCGAAGATGAATAGAGTCATGTCAGCATTTATTTAGTTACTTTTCTTTGTTCAGGAAGAACTTTTATTTATTTAAAACTTTTTAATTATGTTGATTAGATTTACATGTCTTTACTTGCATCTAATTATGATATATTTACATTAAGTTGTACGTTGATTTGTAAGACTTACAAAACATATCATAATCTAAAGTCATAAGACTGTAGTTGTAATTTATCAAAGCATTCATTTCAAAATTCATTGAAAAGGAGAGATGTGATGTACGTGTCTAAAATAATAAAGAGTGGTTGCGAACCGCCCGCGCATTCAACACTTCCGGTGGGGACCTCGTGGCGAGCGGGCGTGTCGCAGGCGCACTAAAAGTTACACTTGGTTTCATTTGAATACTTTACCTATAAGTGATTGCCTATAGTGAGACAGCACAAGACTGACATGAGAATGGAAATTGTCTGCTTACACAAATATGTACTACCAAATATAGTTATCATGCAGTAGTTGCAAACCTTGCGGGCCACATCAAAGTGGTTCACGGGCCGTCGGTTGCCGACCCCTGCATTACATAACCAAGAACTGAAGGATTTGGCTCTAGACAGAGAAGGGTGAAAGATGTTCTACCGAAAAGAGCTAGACTCTTAAATAATTGATGATGATAAAATGATGATGATTTTAAAAATATTTGTTCTATATAATCTAGATAATGAATGAATGAATGAATGAATGAATGAATGAATGAATAAACACTTTATTGCGCAGAAAAATTAAAATAAAACACAGAATACAGAAAAATAAAAGGCAAGGGCGGACTTATTCCTTAAAGAAATTTCTTCCAGTCAACCGATGGTGTGGAGAAAAAAATAATTACAAGTATCATATTTGTGCAAAAAGAAAAATAATCTTCTTCAAGCCTAATATATGTCGTTGACACATCGTAGAATTGGGCATATCATGATCTGCCTGGGCAGATGATATTTCTGTTAACACTAGGGAGTTCGCCTCGCTCTGCTCCACTTCGTTCGGCTCCTTAAATTTATTCATAATATGTGATCTTAAGGGGCTCCACAATGCTAAATATCAGTTTTGTATTGGATTCAGTTCCGCCAATGTAGATATGGTAAACTTTGAAAAAATATGGCGTGTATTTTTCTCAAGACAATTATTAATTACACTTAATAAATAAACATACTTTCAATCTTCTTTTAATTATAGCCTTTAAAAAAGCATGAATTTCACGAAAAAAGCGATTCAGTTTCCATATTTCAAAACCGATCGAAACGAAATCAACACACGCAGATACTTGCTAAAAAAAACATCTTTATTACATAAAGAAAATATAGTAAATGACCTAATGTAGCCACGATTTCAAAATAACAGAAGCTTGCGTGCGCGGCATCTGATTAGAGCAGGATAGACATTTAAAAAACAAAAGCGTTAGAGCAGGACTGAATTTTAGTATTGTGCAGCCCCTTAACACGCTCCGCTCGTCGTCGCACCTATTTTTGACTTTTGGTGAAATATTTTTCCAATTCTACGATCTGCCCATGATATATTAAATAGTCGCTTTTGAGTTGTCCTGCATTCAGAGAGAATGCTTTATTATAAAGATTTATTTTACTTATTTTAGAAAAGTCCAAAAGAAACCAAGCACTCATAGAGCACAAAGAGTTAAAAAGCACTGTTGACATCCGACTAAGAGAGATTTTACTACGAATTGCTCTTTATATTGTTGTTTGTTGCTTATTTCTTCACGAGACTAAGAAAACACTCGAGTACATATAGTATAGAGAACAGTGTAGTGAGTTCCTCCGTGAATCTGTAAACACACAAAACTAATCTGAAAAGTGCACAGAAATTTAATTTTGCGTCCTCACACGTTTAACCAATTTAAATAGAGCAAAAATATATTTACTTTGACCGAACTTTTCTCATGTGTTGGTTTTATTTTACATAATAATAAAATATATACATCTATGTTACCTTTCGACTTTTCTTAATAAATATCGATATATGTAGCAGTTTTTTTTTAAATATACACATAAATAGATTAGAGCAAGATCTATTTCGAACCCTCTTGGGCTCGGCATCAGTTGCATTGATTGACAATAAAATAATGACATTATAAAAAACAAAAAGAATTTATTTTGTCTCTGGTTAAAATGTAGCGCCCTTTGATGACTCTGATGACTTGATTTTGAACACAAACACTTGTACTAACTAAACAGAGTTTTCCTCACAATCATTGTTGACATACGTTTGTCGTTTTATGGCTCGTATATTAAAATAATAACTATTCTGTATCCCCTAAAGATGGATTGATTTCCGAAACCGGTTGGGAAGTGTGCAACGGGAAGTGTGCAACAAATATAATTATGTTATGAAACAACTAGTACAAGTGTTTGTGTTCAAAATCAAGATGCTTTCTATGTTTCATCAAGTGACGACAATCGCAAGTATAAATCACTCTGATGACTGTTTAATGTTTTTGGCAGATATGGTTTGTAATAAAAAGGTATGGTTTTGCAGCTGTTAAATTAGTACGTATATGTTGAACTAGGTGGCGCTATGTGTGTTTGGATATTGGTATGTAATTGGAGAGGTATGCTGATATTTGATCTGTTAATGTTGTTTATTGAGGCCTGGTCCAAAGTGGGCACCAAGCGATCAGATGAATGAAGATTCCCATGTGCGAAGTTGAATATCTGTGAGAGCTGGATGAAATGACTTAATGATGTGAACTGTGAAACACTGGTTGAAAGGTGAGTTATGAGTACCTGTGTGGGTCAGTACCGTCAGTACAAGTAAAGTGTTATTTTTTATAGAGTCACATGTATTATGCGTATGTGGAGTGCGTTTTTGTCTCACCTACATAGAAAGTCGGGCAATGTTGGCATTCTAAGAGGTAGATGCAGTTACTTGTCCTGAATTGTATTTGGTTGTGCATGGGGAAGTTTTTGTTTGTGGTGAGTTTATAAGTGGGTTTTTGTTGATGTTGGCGCAAGTTTTGCATCGTGGCCGTCGACACGGTGTTGTGCCTGAGCTTGTAGTGCTGGTGTTTTGAAAAGTAGGTTTTGTTTTGCTTAGGATGGATTTTATGTTATTAGCATTTTCCATGCAGTTTCCTAGAAACTCCGGCTCAAACCTCTGATCTGGAAAAGATTCACTGACGACGATGTATTCATAATATGCCCACACGGACACGACTCCCTGACAGACTTTTTGTTGCTATTGATAATTTATTTAATCTATGAAGTTATGAAGTTGCAATTGAAACCGATTTAGTTTTGATCTTATCTATTTTGAATACTTTCTACGTACGTATATGATAGCTTAACATATAGCTTTAAGGGTATAGAACATTCTTGGGCAGAATTATTAAAAAATTGTTTAAATATCGTTTTGGCCGAAACCCGAAAAAAGATCTGCCATAGATATATAATGCGCATAGAAATCTACAGCCAACCGAGCGAACCTGCACTATCTGGCATGGAATTGTATATAAAACGTAAGGAAATACGACCTTTGCCGAAGTGTGGCGAAGATTATTATGCGCTTTATTTAAATGAAGCATAAATGAATTTTTATGTTTATGATTCCAACCCACACTTGACGGCTTTTCGTTTTTTCTTATTCAAAACTCACTACATTCCTCTGCGGTCTGTACCCGCTGAAATTCGTCTAGTTTACGATGTGATGCACGCTCCAGCGTGTACTACAGGGAGCTACTATAAAACTCCCATACGATGACTTAACTCTTATTTAATAGTAATAAAAGCGGTTTTTGATTAGCTAATGTTCTTATAAAATTGGTATTTGTACGAGACACCAAATAATAATAGAGTTACTTGAATCACACACCTTTTTTTAGTTTATTTGACACTTTTAAGCATGTTGTTATAGGTGGGCTACACAGAAAATGGAAACTTTCCAGTTCAAGACGGTGTTAGCTTGGTCGATAAGATCTAGGATGACGAGCGCTCGCTCAGAAGGTACCTATTTATTACCTATTTATTTATTATGATTTATATTTGCGATTGTCGGCACTTGATGAAACATAGAAAGCATCTTGATTTTGAACACAAACACTTGTACTATTTGTTTCATTAAATATATTTTGCAGACTTCCCAACCGGTTTCGGAAATCAATCTACCTTCAGGGGATACAAAATACTTATTATTTTAATAAACGAGCAAAAAAAAAAACTGGTTGGGAAGTGTGCAACAAATATATTTAATGAAACAAATAGTACAAGTGTTTGTGTTCAAAATCAAGATACCTATTTATTATTTTTTTAATGGAATCTGGGTCATAATTATTCGAATACTACAGACGCTGGCAGGGAGTTCCACATCTAAGGGCCTTACTATTGCCAAATGGGTACTTTTTAAAGCCTACTCATCGTTTACGGCCAAACCAAAAATAACGAAAAAATTTATTATGAATAATCAGCTCTTCGACAACATATGCAACATTTTTCTATTTCATACCACCAAAACTTCTACATGAAAAAATGTATTAACTCAATGGTGTTTTTTGGCTTGAATTTCTTACTGCTCCTAAGTGGCTTAGCCGATTGAATTCATTTATGCTTTGATAAATAGATAAACTTGATAGCTTTAAACATAACATAGGATTATTCAATCGAACAATCACGTCCATGTGAAAAGTATAATTTTCTCCTATTTCGCTCTTTCAAGGACGCAGCGAGCGTCGTAACAGCCACTATGCATTGCGCGCTGATATGAACGTTATTTCAATGTTGTTTCCGTTGATATTCGTACTGACAAATATCGAGCTGCTAATTTGGCGATGGTAATCGCCTTAACTGTACGGATTATAAACGAAGATTTGAAACGTGTATCCTGCTTACTTACCTCGAAAATAACCTACTTACAGTTCAGGCCAGCGGGTCTACCGCGTAATTCTGATTTTCATCAACATCAACTTGAGATTGAAATTTGACGTGCGTGCAAAAGAGATGGCATGTTAGGCGGGCGTCGTCGCACGCACGTCAAATTTCAATCTCAAGTTGATGTTGATGAAAATCAGAATTACGTGGTAGACCCGCAGTACAGCAGCCCTATTATCGTATTTATATGAAGCGAACGCTAGACTGAAGTGCATAAAAGTGACAGTCACCACGCAGCCAAAACTTGGTATATCATTTTTTCAATATTTATTATTTACTATATAAAGCACTCCATACGTGCCATATATATATATTATATATGTATATTTCCTATATAATAGGAAACAAGCCACACTTATTTTACTTATACAAAAACATGCGCTTGTAAATACACAAACACAAATTCTACAACAAAAGTGTCGTGACGGTCCAAGTCTTACACTTATTCCGGGCTAGCTTTCATTCGCCAAGTGTCTGTAGTGTAACGTGCGATAAGGAACTTCGTTCTAAAACAACGGATATAATCTTTGATGGAATTTTAAATCGTCAGAGCTTTTTGCCATGATTAGACCAAGTTTTAAAAGGTACTCTACTATAATTTTGCATTTAAGTAAGTTGCGAAATAATCTCAAAATGCCCCTATGTTGCCGTAAAAGCCGGTTTAAGACGCAGTAAATTCGCGTAAATAATTCCAGAGCGACACCCCTACAGCGATTTGCGTTAGGGTTGTCAACGGGTTATATATGCGCGTGTTTTAATGTGGCAACAAAGGCGATGTTTGTAAATGTTTAATGTAGATTTTACAACCCTGTTTCGCTAGCGAGTCGGCTGCGGTTTTATTCGAAATTGTTCATATTCATAAGTCATAAAGGATGGCAGAAACTTGAGCTATGTTCGGGCTTAGCCAGAATTTCTTTGTAGGTATACGATATAAAATTTGGCGTATCTCATTTTGGCTCCCAATTTTTTTCCTTGCTGCCAGCAAAATACATATAAATATACCGTCACGACATGAATCCCCGAAGGGGTGTCAGAGGTGTTCCGAGTGTGCACTGTGAAATGCAAGTCACAGTCCACACTCGGTACCCCCGCGTTTCAGCGACGATTATTACGCCCCAATGTAATGGGTGGTGAGCGCTATCGCCGTACTTCGGGTACAAATACACACTTTTTAGGGCATGCAGGTTTCCTTACGATGTTTTCCTTCAAGAGGTTCAGCAAATGGTATCTATATAAGAACAAATAAATTTCAAACGCATTGGTGCATGACCGAATGGGGATCGAACCTGGGTCTCAAGATTGAGAGGCCAGCGTTGTACCCCTGAGCTACCGCCGCCGCAGTAAATCCAAAAGTTTTTTTTTTTTTTCATAGCTTAAATATGGTTATGCAGTGTTATAATTCTAACTCTACAAATAATTAACGAATTTGGAATTAATCTTTTAGGAGAGATAATTTATCCCCGGGTGATCAAAATTCTAAAACAATTTGAGCGACGCTGCCGTTAGACTAATACAATAACTAAAATAATTCCATAAGATTGTAAAGAAGTGAATCTAATTTGGAAATTGGACTGCATCTAAGCACGTATGTAAATTTTGGGTTAAAAGTATGCACCTTTCTTTATTACCCGTCCAACACAGTCAGTCCAATAGCAAAGACTTACATGTTGGCTCATTGGCCTCTTTTTCTTGGACGCGTAATACAAATAATCAGGCAGCGAAACAACAATTTGGAGTATTTTTAGAAAAGATTTCAAAAGTTTAGATGAGCCCTGGCACCTAAAATCTATTGCATTGTTTTTGAATGTGTGCGTTAACATAATGCCGACGCGCGCACATTTATAAGTGCGCAATCTGTATACCTACGATCAGCAAACTGAAGTCAAAAAGTTAAAGTCGTAAAAATTCAAAACTTTAAGTGCACTTAAGGCGTCCAACTATCACTGTGTTCAGGAGCACTGATTCCAAACATGTGAGCGTCACCCATTTAGAGGTGGAAACATATTGATGCTGTCATACTACGGTAAGGGCTTATCTTTACTTTTGAAATCTTTGATTTTTAGCTAATACTGAAATATTTTGTAGTTGGCAAAAAAATATTATAAATTGACTTCAGAATGTTTAATACTGTTAATTATTGGCACTTGCTGGAACTTAGAAATAGAAAAACAGAACAAAAAACTTAAATTTGTGGGATAGTATAAGTGATTTTCTGTCACTTCGTATTTCTATTACATATTTTATTGAAAAAAAATTACATCGATTCTTCTGCGGAACGTTTAAAAACCAAATAAAATAGGTTGGAAATGTATTTTTTTAGACAATAGTATAAGACATTTGCTTATAAGTACATTGACTTGATAAAAAACCAACAAAACAAATCTATTTTTTTTCTATATTTAGAGACCTAATTTCTTCCAAAGAACCCTCGAATTTCCGGCGTTGTTCGTGTTCTAGGGTTAGGTCAACCAAAAACAAAAATACACATGTTACAAAAAATATATAGGTAGAAATAAATTTCTATCATAGTTCCAAAAAAAAATAGTGGTCACCCCAAGTCCTTTTAAAAGGTCTTCGAGTTAATAACAAATTTTGTATTTAAAAGGGGTACTTACCAGGGTTGTAGGAAAGAAAAATCGGTCTAGAAATTTGCTCTTAAAACCTAGTCAGGTGAAGGCCTCAGTGTAGGACTGTGAGCGTTAGGAGGATATACGAAGAACGTACTATGGAACATACATCAAATCTACTCGATTGTACGGAACAGCTGACTTTTATCGCGGCTTCAGTTTTATTCTCTTCAGCTACCAAAAATCCACAGTTTGTATCCCGGATATATATTCTACGTAATTTACTGAAAATACATCGATACATGAACGATACAATTACACATTAGCTCGGTCGCGTAATTACGACCGATCACTCATGTCCATCGCGTTTAAACCTGTCATTAACTACTGAGAATTATCCATTGCCCAAGTGCACGCACACGCGTTTGTAGTAGGTAGCGACATATTATTATAGAATTAGCAGTGCAGTGGTAGTTCTACAGGAAGGACGCTGAACTCTCAATCGAATGCTGGCGGTCAAGCCAATGAGTTTTTTTGGAATGGTATACTTCCTGACTCTCTGAAAGAAAACACTGTAAGGTTACCTATGCTCTAAAAATCGTGTATTTGTGCCCGAAATTGTTGAATTTATTAAATTTATATTTCCTAAAATCAATCTTTCTTTGACATTGCATTCAAAATGTGGATATTATGTATTTGTAAAGTCTCCTTGAAAATCTTTTTGACAAAATAACTTAGTACATTTTATATTAATAAAAAACCGACTTTTTGCTACTTTTCTACGAATCCGTCCCACTCGCACTGAGTGTTTTTGTGCATATGGAGTAACAGGGACGCTAAAACTTTTACGTATTGCCTTAATAAGATTAATTATTTATGACTTGTGATAATTGTAATATGATGTACTTACCTACATTGAAAAATGATTTTTTTCTACTACCTTTATGAAAAAGTTACATTTAATACTCGAAATTAGTTTTGAAAATCGAACTTTCCCGGCCCCGTTGCGGAATGACTAGCAGGTCAGTTTGCAATATCGTATTAAAATTTAATTTATTGCAAAATTAGGTTCTTTTCGACGTTTGTCTTCATTTCATGCTAAATTCGGTTCTTTTTGACGTCCTTAGTTTGTCTTTACAATCGAAATTCCTTGCGTTCCGATTCACGACATAATCGATTATATCGTGTCTGATACTCTTTTTTCGCAAAATGATACTGGCCACAAATAAAAGCGGCCGGCCGGCCGGCCGAAGCCTGAAAAAAATGTAAAAACCGCACTCGCTTTCCAAAGTCATAAAATACATTAAATTTGAAAGAAAAAATTAAATTTTTAAATACATAAATCAGGCAGTAGAAAAAATATTGTTCGCAACGAGTAAAAATGGGTTTTCTTACCCTCGGAATGTGAGCTTTCGACGTGAGCCCGTCGAAACTAGCTTCATTCCTCGGGTAAGAAAATCCGCCATTTTGTACTCGTCACGAAATATACTATTACATTCTCATTCTCACTCTCATAAGTTTAATATCGCCTGGGTGGTCTATTCAGTGGTTCGAAAATCCGAAGGAAGCGGGTTCAAATCCCTTAGTGGACATATGTGTTCCTTGATTCGGAAAGTACCCGATAGGGCTCACCAGCTCTCACACTGGGACGTAATAATCATCGGCGAAACGTGAGCTACTTGCATTTCACAGTCCACATTCTGAAACATCTCATTCATGTCGTGACGATGTATATATAACTCTAATAATAACCACTAACAGACATCCAACTCCGAACATGGGAGGAGTCCTATATTTGGTCGCTTGGTGCCCATTTAGGTACGGGTCTAAACAAACAAAGATAAATAATCATCTACCCATTTCCACACTTCAATTTAATATTTTTTTTTTCTCTTTTGTCTGTGAAGAATCCACCTCATTCTGCCATTTTATGACATTTTAAAATATTGTATATGTCGGAGGGGCAGGCGAATTCATTCAATGAGGGCTACCATCGACGTCAGGTGGCGCCACTGAGACAACAGGTATAGAGAAACGTCAAATGTCCGCGAAACGGCGAAAGCTATGGCTTTTTATTACTTATTTGTGTATTAGTCGAGATATATTCATAGTTTCAGGTTTATTATTCAAGGTACGGTGCAATGAAGGTAAATGAATTAAGATTAGAGCTAAAGAAAAGAGGGGCTAAAACAAAACTTAAGTCCTCCTTGCGTTTTCGAACATAACGGAACTGCATATCATTGCGGCATTGTTTATTCGCCATTAAGAAAGATTTTTTTTTAAATATTATATGGATAAGCAAAACAAAAAATCGAACTTCTATGTAAATCTAACCTAACAAACCTTTGACAGGCCTTCCGTGCCAGTGGCGCCAATTTGTGGCCTTTATGTAGACCCCATTATTTGCAATTAGTTAGTTAATTACGTCACTGATTGAAATGTCAGGTTTAGTACCTGGGTGGAATCAAAGATGGCATTGCGGTCGGCTGTCAGCGATGTTTAGTTACCGTGTAGTTTGGCATCGGTCATCGCAACGTTGGTATCCGTTGAGTTGACGTTGTCAGTTGCGTTTGACAGCTGTCAGTGGGAAAGTGGCAGACTGGTGAGACCTCAGAATAAGGAATACAAATAGAAGCCTGACTAAAATAAGAACTGAGCATTAGCCATTGTACTCATCTAACGTAAATTACTCCTGTGTACGAGTGAATGAAACGACGAACCGCACTTACTTTATCTTTTTTCCTGGTGTGTCACTAGATTGAACCAAACAAATGTCAGATGGATGTAATTTGGATGTATTTTAAAAATTATAACACCATCAAATTAAATATGTCTCATCATTGTATCGTTGTGTTGTAATATCGTACGTTGCGTGCATCACATCTTAATTTGGTGGCATCGCAATGTCTATTGCATTTTGCGAAAGTTTACAGCTTCACCGAGAGAAATTAAATATTTTGGTGCTCTTCCTCTCAAAATTCGTGAAAGTGTGATTTATTATTGTTTGTGTTGATTGTTTTTTTAACATTGTAATAAAATGTCTTGTGCGATTGAAGGCTGTAAATCGCATACAGGAAGAAAAGAAAACAACAATGAAGCAATATCATTTCATCGGTGAGTTCTGATAGTTTTTATGTTAATAAGTTGCAGGATCATACCTAAAACTCAGTAACAGTAATAGTAGTTCTTGTAAATCATACTCGTGTTCAATTCTACACCGATATTTGCCTGTTTTATATAGATTTTCTGCCGACTACGAGAGGTTATGTTTTTTCGTATAGTGATGTACTAAAGTCCGTGTGGCAAACTATCGAACATTGGTTCCCGCGGCAGCTGTGCATAAAGGATAATAGATTAATGAGAGGTTTTCTTTTTGAGTATTAAAAAAAAAACATAGTTTCCCAGAACTCTGTAGATGGTGTTGAACTGACTACGTTGCTAGGTGCCAAAGCCAAAACGATTGAAAAAAAAACATTGCGTCACGTCACGTCACGTCACATACGCTCGTTGGTTGATGACATGTGTGCTGAGCATATTATGTGCAAAAGCTTTGTTATGGTCCGTCCAGGTTTAAAATGTACCATGGCTTGTACTCATTGCGCTTTACGACTTTCATCTTTAGGAAAAAAATGTATGCCTCCATTTTTATACAAATCCACAAGGCACAGACTTCTCTTCTTTTTCTCTTGGGACATTTTCTTTCTGGCTTAGAAAACTCATAAAAAGACTGCTAATTATTTTTTTCATTTTCCTTGTTGTTATTATTTATTTATTTTCAAAATGTCATTGTGATGTGATGTGACAATGACATTAATTACTTTTTTATGTACGTTTCGTTTTACGATCTCAAAATTACATCCAAGTGCAATAATCAAAAAATTATGTGACGTTCCGTTCCTTGCAGTAACTTACCAAGTTCAGCGCCATCTATCCAGCGACTAGGGAAGAGTAAAAAAAAAAAGAAAAGAAAATCCCTCATTGCAGCGCGAGTTAAAAGAAAAATAATGCCGAATAAATATCGCTATATTTTTTGTTACAGATTTCCAAAAAGGGAAGAATTAAAAAGTGAATGGCTTAGACGAATAATTTGACCAAATTGGGCAATTAAAAAAAGCGGTCATATTTGTTCGAAACACTTTACGTCGGATTCTTTTAGACCAAACGAAAATTTAAAATGGAGACTTTTAAAAGCAGATGCCTTACCAACGTTATATTTACCAGATACAGACACATTGGTAACCTTTAAATAATTATGTATAATTGCATTATCAATCTTGTTTGTAGGTACGTGCTTGTACTATACTATAGTATATTAACTCGATAATTTTTCAATTTTAGGCAACAGAACCAGTACCTATGGATGTCTGTGGTTTAGAAAAGTGCATACTTCTATGTTCGCAAATCGTTCTGAAAGGCCTGTTCGTTCACGTTACTGCCGTGATCGACTTCACGAAGAAATTCCGCAGATCAAGACATTTTCGTACTTAGTGGTTGACAATAAAAGTACTTTGACAGGGTAGTTCTATCGTGAAATGAATTTTGGGAATGCTTATTGACTTGAACTGCGCATAATTTGATTTCTTATTACAGGTTATTAGGTATTTTAATCGTTCATTATTTGTTATTAGTTTTTATTCAAGATAAGTTGATGTTTATTTGATAGAAATAAAAAAAAATGAAATTACCTCTGTAGTAATTGCGCTGTCATCGCTCATCATTGACATAATATTATTATTACGAATCCTATAAGTCTATGATTATTATGATTTCTATTGTTGCGATTAATTCCTTCTTCCTTGATTGAACAAAGACGCGACATCAACGAACATATATTTGATTGAGTTAAGAGGCGACTTAAAAAGTATCCACTTAAATAGTTTACGGTTGTATCTCTGATACAAGCTACAGCATTTTTTGTACTAGAAACAAGCACAATTTTGGACTTAACTTATGTACCTACCTGCCTACGATATAGTAATAAAAAATATTATGCTAAACGAAAGATATCCTTTTATTAATTCCTTGTTTACACAATATAACATGTGTCCCACTGGGGTAGACAGAGACCACTTTGCTATTAATTCTCTTGGCCTCCTTCCAAAGCAAGAGGATGTCACCAGAAAGGTCGGTGCCTCCTGCATTCTCTTTTTTTTTCACACTTTGATACGATATGATGTGTGGTAAGGAGATTGGTCGCGGTTCATTTCGATTTGGTTTATTTATCGTAGTCAAAAATTGACATTGTTACATCACTAGCAAAGCAACGAACTAGTGACAACCTACCTAATTAAGAAAAAACTAATACATATCCATCTCTCTCTAACGCACTAAAATGTCGTAAGGAAATCAAGGATAGGTGTCTTTCTCCGCGTATTATTTTAGCCAGGTTTCTATTTGTATTCCTTATTCTAAGGGTGAGACCACTCTATAATTTGGTGGGTGAGACTTGGTGAGACTGGTTCGAGTCGTTGGAGCGACCGCACGCTTCTGTGAGATCACCGCATTTCAATATCTTATTATTCAAGCCATCTTATTGTAATTCAGTTAGAAACTTTCCTATTTGATTATAAACACTACTTATCTACATTGGCGAGTGATCATTTTTGCTAAATTACCAACCCTTCTTCGGAAATATGGATGAAGACGGGCACGTGCCCATCACGCCTGTCGGCCTTATTCCGTCATATAAATTTTACTTAGTTCCACTGATGCCCTCTGCAGTGAACATAACGATGCTACCTTAACGAAGGATCTAATTGAATATCAGGAAGCAAATGACCGTCTTTTGTCACCGCCTGGCCTTGGCAGCGCTTTAATTGGGTCAGGCATAATACCTGATGTTATCTGTCCAAACAAAGTGAGTCATTATCGTGGTTTTTTACGTAAATAAACAAAATAATTTAAAATCTTTGTTTGATTTATTTTTCTACTTAGATATTTTAAATTTTTGCGTTTTAAGCCAGACCTTATTTGGAACAGACTGGTGACGGGCAGCGGCGTCACTGGTGCGAGGGTTCCGGCACCGCGCTCACCAACCCGCCTGCCTAGCGTGTGTGAGTATGGGCAATTCTTCCAGGATGACCGCCGGGAGTGGCAAAGTCCTGGAAAGGCTTCGTCCAGCAGTGGACGAACTAGGCTGATGGATGGATGGATGGATAACAAGTTCTTCTTAGCAAGACTAATCGAATGGGCGGAGTTAGGCATGTATGAATAAGTATATTTCATTTCATATCCCATGATCTTATTTTTGTACAGCAAAACGGAAATATTTAAAATTTTAAGCTTCTTCGTTTGTCTGGATACATTTTTGCGCATAAAAACAATTTATAGACTAACATCAAACGTTGCTATTGTCAACAAAGCCATATAGTTAATATTTAGTATCCACTCGTAAAAGTCTCCACGTAATGTGCACACACTGAAAGAAAACGATGAAATTGAGGTTTTTTCCTCTTTATCGTACAGCAATTTACAGCACATTATTAAAATAGTCACTGTCAAGTGAGCGTCGTACAAAATGTGACGGGTTCCGCCAAATTAAATATTGACAATTAAGAATTTCATCAAAAAATCATCAAAATTCATTTTGTAATCCCTGCCTGGTGGCATTTAAATCAGTTTTATACCATAGAGTTGGTAACATAGCAGGGTTCGAGAAAATTCGGATTGATATCATAAAAAATCAAAATTTTTTATATTATGAATAAATATAATTTTAGTTGTATTAGCTTTTTATTTGTAGTTTTAACAATTATATGATAATAATAAAAAAAAACTTTATATTTTCGATATATTATAGTCAACCACTCGACTGATGACGGCCTCACTGATGAGGCCGAAATATACCGAAAATATAAAGTTTAATTTTTATTATTATCATATAATTGTAAATTTTTTTATATATTTTCGATATATATCAAAATTTTGATATATCTCGATTTTTTTTTTCTTTTACTTGATTTCCTAATTGCAATGCACTAAATTAACATTATAAAATTGCAGTATAGAAACGCAGAAAGAAAAGTAAATCTGGATGTGATAAATTTTCTTTCTACGTTTCTATACTGCAATTATATTATAATGTTAATTTATATCTCCTTGCGATGGATAAATCGCCAAGTGTTCAAACATAGAAATGTATTTCTATCATAGTTTGCAATGTACTATATGGTCATTAAGTACTAAGCAACTGGAAAACTTAAAACAAAAAAAAAATCTAGGTGTAAAGAAACATCTGAGTATTGGTAAATAAAAAAGTAAAGAAGAAATTAAACTGTTTCTATTTTAAATAAACTTTTTGTTTTAATCACCCTGTGTGGAGTTCACATCACATTAGTTAAAGCGGAAATGAAAAAATATTATCACGTTTCCATACTAATTTTGTATGACATTTACTACTGTATAAATAGCATTTTTTTAATTTTTGCTTACATATTTTTTTTGTTCAGTGTGATCAGTAAATTATGGGTTCCATTAAAATATATCTGTCCAACGTTCATTTACACACGTTGATATTTTTCCAGGGCTATTAAAAGTCATTAAATGATAACAAAACTGAAACGTCATCTTCTATTTCGACTTTTCCGTGTTAAGTCAAAACATAAAATAAAAATCAACATGAAATAATAATTATTGTAAAATTAATAACAAAACTACACGTTTTTGTAGTTTTTGTTTAATTAGTCTGTGTAATTTTTTGGATTTATATCAAAGTATAAAAATCGTGATATTAATATATCATGTCATGATATATATCATGATATATATTGTCGAACCCAGTAACATACAAACTCTTGAAATTTTCTTTTATTTTATAAACGGTCACAAGACAAAAACATGTAAAAATAAACACAAGAAGACCTTCAAGTTACAATTAATACAATAAAAATAAACATTAATTTTGAGGTCGACATCACAACACAAGATCAATCACATAAACAAAATTTCTTGTTAGATTTTGCAGGTATAAATGTTAACTAACAATAAGTGGTATTGTATCAATAGTTTATTTGTTATATTCTGTTTCAGAAACTAGGGCCGGTTAGAAAAACCTAATATTTTAAGTTTCTATTCTTTCTGACAATCCAAATGTTTTTTATTTAGAATTCATTACTAACAAACAATGCGCATGAATAAACATACTTTTTATTCCAATTAAAATACTAAAGCGACAGAAAAAGTGTGACATAAAAGTTACATTAATTGTACTCTGGAATCATTGAAGTATACTGCTCGATGACACGAATTGTAAAGTTAACGGAATGTTGAAACATTTTATTGTTTTCAAGTCGCTAGATTTGTCATCATAGCAAATCAAAACATTCATTTTTTAATATATAACAAACAATTATTACACGTTCAATATAATGTAAAAATAAAACAATAGAACTAAATAATCTTTATCTAATAGTTCTATTAAATCAATAACAATACAGGGAAATACACAAAAAACACTGAAAGTTGGGTTTACTTAAATTTAATAAAATAATACACTTGAATACGAGTACAATAAATACTTGACTGATGACGGCCTACTAAGGGCCGAAATATATTTCAAGTTTAAAATTTTCTTTTATATACTATATATATTTAAAGTTATATAAGTACTTACAAATAAAAAGCATATAGATGAATAAAATAAAAATATAAGAATAAATAATATTATAAATATCAGTGTCAGGGTGAGCATGAACCACTTTATACAAATAATTTTATAGAGAAGTATTTCTGTAAACATTTTTCACTGATTTCATAGACAGTTAAAATAATTTAGATATGTGTTTTCGCGTTTTAAATCAAAATTAAGTTTTAAGTGATAAGATAACATAGAAACAGTGTCTCTTTTGCGTTTCTAATTTTGGAAACTATATATCCTGTAATGCAATCGGAATAAATACATTACTACCTTAAGAATATCTATGATTTACAAATGATTTTGGTATTTCGTTTGTATGAACTAGGGTTGCTCCGCAGGCCTCATAAGTCATAAGCAATAGGGTCCGCCTATTGTACCAATTCTGTTTTTGGTTTTGGTATTTCGTTATGAACTAGGAATTCAAATGCCAAATCACATTTCCGATTGTAACAGTATTTATGAACTCTCATGATTGATCTTACAGTATAAACAAGGTCTTTGGAGAGGTCAAAGGCTGTACAGCGTTTCCAAAACAACTTGGCTAAGATTGTTCACTCTATCATTTTATATTCACAACGTACTATTTTTTTGGCTTCGGCCACTTCTTAAAGCTTCATTTTGCACGCAATTATAGTATGTTTAACCATAATGTCACCCAAATAAAATATTATTCGACAAAAGTAAGCATATGCGTATCTATGTACGTAGCTTTCAGTCGGTAACCCTATGTATTGAGTAACAAGATGGAACCAATTTGTAGTTGTGTAGAAAAAAAACTAAATCAAAATAAATAGGGTTGGCTGAGCGCAACCTGGAGCATTTTGTTTTTTGCTTACTATACAAAATTCTCCAGATTGCGCGCAGCCAAACTTGTTTATTTTGGTGTAGTTTTTGTTTCTACACAACTATAAATTTGTCACATCTTGCCAAAAACGATACTGATTCAATTTTTTCAAATAAACCGATCTTTGACTTAATCAGGCTGCTAATTAAGTACGAACTAATTAAGTACGAACGTAGAAGGGCTCTATTTGTTAAATACAGACATGATTTTTTATATCAGATTTTTTTTTTCGATTGTGCAAAATGCTCCAGGTTGCGCCCACCCAACCCTGTTTATTTTGATGTAGTTTTTTTCTAAACATCTCCAAATTGGTCACATCTCGTAACTCGATACATAGAGTTGCCCAGAGCCTCAAATGTATTGCGCATCTCACAAGACAGGCGTAAATGCCACCGTTCGATAAATAGAATTTCGTGGCGGTCTTGGCAATATTGCATTCCCAGAGTGACTTCGTTATCCGCAATTATGCGCCCTGGTTGACGAGCCCTGACTTTAGAATGCGGGACTTTCTATCCGTCGATGCTATGGGAATTAGATTCATTTACACAAACAACGGCTTTAATAGATATTACCTAAAAATGGTAGGTATTAGCTAATGAGGTTTGTATGTATGTAGGTATTAGTATAGTGTTAATTAGAAAAAGCCTATATAGGAAATAGAAATGCGCATGTTGCATTGTGGGCAATCAATCATGGTAACTAAAAGAATAATTGAATGACTAAACGTTTTGTACTTTATGTATAATAGAGTTTTTTTTTTTATGAAACTGAACATTTGCTAAAATAGTAGATTATGCACTAAGGGAATAAAGCAGTGTCTTACGTCACGGGCGGCATATTGAACCCTGAGCGTAACGAGGGACTCTATATAGAGTCCTGAGTAAAGCGAGGGGTTCAAGCAGACAGGCTTTATTCCAGAGGAGCATACTCTAATTTTCACACCTTCTGCGAGACAATAAAAAGCCAGTAATAATTCAATAAAATTCACTGACAATCACAGCACCAAACACCGTCTTTTGTTTCACATTCTTTGTAAACGCTTTTTTTCTTTTTGTTGAATTCTGCTTATGGTGGCCGGTTCGATTTTCGAACAAACCTCTTTACAATCCCATATGGGCATTTGTTTTCCACGAGTTTCCACACGAATTTGACGTTCCAAATTTAAATCACTTTAATCCCTAGGGATTTTCATATAACTTTATATCCCTTGAGATATAATGCGTTACTTTACGTTGAGGTTGCATGATATGTAATTAGACATTGTCGAGCAGGTGGTGTGAAAACACTGTTTTAATCTTTACAAACATGACACTTTAGGTTACTTTAAAAAAACAGTTTCCACGAGTTTCCACACGAATTTGACGTTCCAAATTTAAATCACTTTAATCCCTAGGGATTTTCATATAACTGTATATTCCTTGAGATATAATGCCTTACTTTACGTTGAGGTTGCATGATATGTAATTGGACATTGTCGAGCAGGTGGTGTGAAAACACTGTTTTAATCTTTACAAACATGACACTTTAGGTTACTTTAAAAAAACAGTCCTCGGGGCAGAGTCTCAATTTTCTACATATTTATAATAGGTATTTACCTATGAAATAGCCGAAATTTTCGTACATATTCACAAGCTCATAATTCCTGTAATTCAATAGCTATTTCAATTATTTGTTTTTTGTTTGATAGTAGATTTCAAGGTTTTACATCTACGTATTAAATTTCGTTTTTATTTTCAGTTTGATTATAAAAATTAAATCTTCAAAAACAGTTCGTCCTAAATGCCATCCATTTCCATGATAAGATTCGTAATAATTTTTTACAGCTGACACTTTTTTTAAATTTCATTAATGTTGCTGTTAGCTTAATGTTGTCTCCTTCATACAAATTTGGATTTGTCATTCCTAAAAAAAATTCATAAACATTAGTACCGAAATTTGAGTTTTTTTTTCAAATTCTCTATAGATAACAGCAATTTCATATGTAAAGACCTAAAATATTAATACGTAGTCGATCAAATCAATCGTTTAAAGAGAGAGAAAAAAAAACCCAGCAAGTCCGATCACAGTAGCAGTGAATCGTCGGCCGGGAATAATCCCAAAAGACGAGAGTTGAGCAAAATCGCCGATAAACTGAATGAAGTCGAATTAAAGAAGTAAGTCGATTCCGTTGCTGTCGATATCTCGGATTTTTACGATCAAAACTCTTTGGTACCTACTTCTCGAGATAGCGGGCGATCAGGATATAGATGGTAATGTTTAATTTTAATATTTATTCAAATAATGTCTCGCTTACCGAATTTACGAATGAAACATTTCCTTCGCTGAAATTCTGATATGTGTTTCCATACCTGCAACAAAAACGATTTGGAATTAGCGAAAATCTCCGTGAAATATCATCATACTTCTCAGCTGACATATAAATGGTTTAAGTGTTTGAGCACGCGATATGACGGCAGTGCTTTGTATCACCATAGGTTTTAAAAATAGCGGGAAGTGAAGAGAAATAATTACGAAGATGAAAGATCTGACCTTGGGAAGGAGCTGCATGCACCACAAACCACGCTTCGCCTGAGCCACCAAGTCTCTGGTGTTCTCCAAGATGGTTTTCTTCTTCCTCTTCGTGCCTGGTTGCGCTCTTCTCGGCTAATCTTCTTCGTAATAGTAATAGATGAAAATGAGGCGCACAGCGGGTGCGATCTCAAAATGGCGGGCGGTAGGGTCGAGGTAGGACCTAGTCGAATGACAATCAGCGTATACCTCCGGCGTGAAAGGCTTCTGATTGACGACTGATTGATTTGCGTCCAAAACTAAGCGGGTGGAGATGCAGCGAAAATGACAGTTGAAAATATTAATTCACAACTACCCCGCAGTATGAGAGCCACAAGAAGTGGCGCGAACATTTGCCCCCGGCGTTAAAACCATTGGTTTTAAAATAAGAATAGAAAAGTAAAAATAAGACAGAGAATAACGAAATTTTGAAGCGGGGGCAAAGAAAGGAGTTATTGAGATGGGAGAGGGCAAAGACGCACGACAGGTCGTTTGTAAACACCTGTCGTCGTTTTGACAGAAGCTACCCTAATGACATTATCTTTGCCAGGGTATACAGCTACAATAACACCGAGCGGCCATTGAAGCGGTGGAGTGTTATCGGTAACTACAACGACAACAGATCCAATTTTGATTGGGTTGGAAGGTGTATTCCATTTTCCTCTAGACTGGAGAAGATGGAGATAATCATTCTTCCATCGCCTTGCGAACGATTCTACCATTTGATCAAGCAACGCGTAGCGACGTAATAAATTAACTGGCTCATCAGCCACCTTACAAGCGGGTAATTCTTTTAAAGGAGTTGACATCAGAAAATGTGCAGGAGTTAACGCGCTAAGTTCAGATGGATCTTCACTCAGCAGCGTAAGCGGACGAGAATTTATGACACATTCTATTTGCGTAACTACAGTTAATAATTCTTCGTAGGTCAACAGTTGAGTACCTACTACTCTATGCAAATGCGTCTTAAATCCTTTGACATATATCTCATAATGTCCCCCAAATGTGGGCTACGTGGAATATTAAATTTCCATTGTATTCTATGATCGGCAAGTTCATTCGCGAAAGACGTTTTAAATTCTTCGGAGTTTGTCAAATTGTAAATTTCTGAGAGGGCATTTCTAGCGCCTACAAAGTTCGTAGCATTATCTGAATATACGAAAGACACTGCTCCACGTCTAGATAAAAAACGTTTAACGCGGAAAGAAAAGTGTTCGTGCTAAGATCAGTTGCCAATTCAACGTGAACTGCACGAGTCACCAGGCATACAAATATGCAGAGGTAACATTTGACGGGACGGACTCCACGTTTTCGATACGGAGTGATACTGATAGGACCACAATAATCCACAGCGCAGTGGACAAAAGCTTTAGCCTCATTAACGCGGCATGATGGTAAATCTGCCATGAAAGGGAAGGTTTGTCTCGGCTTCGCCTTAAAACAATAATTGCAGCTATGTATTACGCGACGAACAATATTTCGACAGGAAAGTATCCAAAATTTTTGGCGGATTATTGACATTAAAGCCACTGGTCCAGTGTGACAATTTTTGCGATGATAATGAATGATAATCAATTCGACAATATGATTTTTACGAGGTAACAACACAGGGTGTTGTTGATCGAACGTCATGTCTGTGTTGCGAAGTCGACCACCAACGCGTAACAATCCATTTTTATCTAAAAATGGCGATAGTCGATTTAAAGCGGGAGAACAAAGTTTATTTGACTTTAATCTTTTTATTTCATCAAGAAAATAAAATGCTTGAAGAGCTTTAATCAATGCAACTTCAGCGAAATCCATATCGGTAGCGGTAAAAATATTAGAGCGCGGTAAAATACGTAAAAATCGGTAGATGTAAATGATTGTGTGTAAAAGCACAAGCCATGACGAAATTCTTTCCGAAAGAGAAAGAAGTGGATGCGGTTCTTCATTACTAAAAGCGGGAAGAGAAATTGTTTTTGATTCCGGCAAGTTTTCTTCAATAGAAGCTGATTCTATTGTTTTGATTGGCCACTCTTTAGCGTCCAGATAAAGCCAAGCAGGTCCAGTGAACCAGAGCGGGTGACTCATCAACTGCGTGGGAGTGAGACCACGGGAAAGACAGTCGCTCGGGTTTTGAGAACCAGCTGTATGGTAAAAACATTCAGCGGGAATAGCGGATATTATTTTTGTTATACGCGTCGCGACAAAGGTTTTAAACCTGTGCGGTGAGGAATGTATCCAGTGTAAAGTTACCATAGAATCGGTAAAACAGTAAATACGTTCAATATTGTGACGTATTTTATAAGCGTCAACTACACGACGAGTTAATTTCGACATGAGTAACGAGGCACAAAGCTCAAGGCGGGCGACACTGACGGTCTTGAGCGGACAGACTTTTGACTTTGCGCATACCAGCCGAATGCTAGTGCAAGTGTCTGAGTCATCTTGTACTCTAATATATACGACACATCCGTATCCACGTTCACTTGCGTCTGCAAATGATATTATCGAAATTTTCGAATTTTGGAACACGTCTAAGTGGCGTTTAATACGTAAATCCCGCAAAACAGGTAGCTCCTTCAAATAGTTTTGCCAAATCTGCGCAATATCAGAGGGTAGTGTTTCATCCCAGTCTAATTTTAAAATACAGATTTTCTGCAAGAGTAATTTTGCGTACAAGATCACAGGAGCGGTAAAGCCGAGGACGTCGTACTGACGTGCTATCACGGACAAAACATTGCGTTTAGTACATGGGCGACTATCTAGCGATACAGTAAAAGAGAACTCGTCAGAATCAGGCGACCACTGTAAGCCAAGAACTTTAAGAGTTTGAGTTTGTTCTTCAAAATTCTTACTAGAATTTAAGCGGTGAGTATCAGGCAGTGTATCAAGTAACTGTTGACAGTTACTAGACCACTTGACGAGCTCAAAGCCACCGGCCTTAAGCAATCCTACCAGCTCATCTCTGAGCTGTAAGGAGCCCTGCACGGTGGGCGTGCTATAGCAGATGTCGTCCATGTAACAGTTTCGTGCGGCTACAGTAGCGGCGAGCGGGTACGCTGAACTCCCATCCTCACAGAGTTTCCTGACTACTCTCATCGCAAGGAAAGGGCTACTACGTAGTCCAAAGCAGACGCGATTGAACTGATAAGCGATAAGCGGTGAACACGTGTCAAAGCGGTATAAAAACTTTTGAAATTTGCGATCATCGGCGTTAACCAAAACTTGTAAGAACATTTGTTTGATATCCGAGGTAAAAGCGATTTCATACAAGCGGAAGTCAAGTAAAATTAAAAACAAATCGTTTTGCAAATTAGCACCTGTGTGCAGCGTGTCATTTAATGAGACACGAGTACCATCAGCGGAGTCAGTCTTAGTACTGGCATTCATACAAATACGCACCTTTGTCGTTGATTTATCAACACGCACTACGGGATGATGCGGAATATAATAACCAAGAGATAATTGGTCATCATTATGAAGCGGGGATATGTAACCTTTAGTTAGGTATTCATTTATTATATTGTTATACTCGGAACGTAAATCTGCGTTAGAAACAAACCTACGCTCAAGAGACATAAAACACTTTTTTGCGTGATGGTACGAGTTTCCTAGTATGTTAGGATTCCGTGCGAACGGTAAAGAAACCGAATAGCGACCAGCGGGGTCACGTGACACATTGTTAATAAATAATTTTTCACATTCATCATTTGCGGGACTAGAAGCAGGTTCACAATGCACCTCTTCTAATTGCCAAAATTTTTGTAAAATAAAATCTATTGGCGGTTCAATCTCCATATAAGAGCATAACGAAATTGAACATGCGGTATTTTGGTAAACAGGCGTATTACCAATTAGCGTAAAACCGAAGATGGTCTGAAATCCCGTCGGCGTACCCGGGGGACCAGAGACGCGGCCTGATAACAAGATATCCGCGAATAAAGATGCACCGATAAGAATATCAATCTCGCCCGGTAAGTAAAAGGTTTCATCAGCAAGTGTGATACCTTTTAAATATGAAAGCGTAGACAAATCGACCTGCACCGATGGTAAGTTGTCGGTAATACGGTCGATTACATAAGTGTCAAGCGAAATTGAAACCGAATCATCAAATCGTGAAAACAATTTAAGGTTTGTCGCACCCTTAATTGGGTTTGATGAAGAGCCGATGCCCTTAACAAAAGCGCGGGGAATTTTCTCATATTTTAAGTTAAGCTTCTCACAACAGGAAACCGTCGAAAAACTGGATTGTGACGCAGGGTCGCAGAGCGCACGTAGACGGACTGACATACCGTTAGAATCTTTCACGATCACTTGAATTGTACCTAAAAGGCATGTTTCATTACGCTGCGAGTTAGGCTGTAAGTTACATAAAGAAATATTATTACTCGCAGTTGGTACGGATTGAGAATCATTAGTCATATGTTCTGTGTTAGTCGCCGATACGGCAGGATCCACCAACCTCGAAGATTGCGTATGTGTGCGTGGAGACACGGTAATATTTTGACCAAGCGCGGTGTGAGTATTCATCACATTTTGTTTGCGGCACAACATCGAATGGTGTTTACAATTACAATGGCGGCAATTATAAGACGATTTACAAGCGGAATTGTTATGCGTAATACTTAAACAATTGGTGCAACCGTTATTAGATTTGATGAACTGAAATCTTTTCTCGATATCTAGTTTCACAAATTCGGGACACTTATATAAATTATAGTGTTTTAATTGTTTACATAGCGGACAACAATTATTATTGGTCGAAGCGGAGACAAAAGCATGGGTTGACTTGGTACTGTACCCGGTTTTGTTGTTATTATTATTAACGGAGCGGTTCGGAGCGGGAGCGGTAATTGCGGGTGCAGTGCGGTTCAGTATCTTAGTTTGTTCCCGTAAAAATGATATTAATTCATCATAATGGGGTAAATCGGAACCACGTTTAAACATTTCAAATGAACGAGCGGTTTCAACATCAAGTTTTTTAAGGGCCAAATACATAAGGATAAAATCCGAAAGATCTTTAATATTCAGCGATTTTAAACACGAAACAGCGGAACAGAACTTGTCTAAAAACAAGTCCAAGTTTTTTGAACTAGCGGTAGTTAAAGGGCGAAATTCAAACATTTGATCCAAATAAGTAGTGGCTAAACTACGCGAGTCTTGAAAAGTAGAAACGAGTGTTTTCCAGATTATGTCGTAGTTAGTTGCGTTCGGTGTGATTCCAGAACAAATCGAAAGTGCCCGGCCAGAAAGTTTACCCATCAGGTATTGTACTCGTTCGTTGTCGGTCAAGTCCGGATTATCGTGAATCGTGGTTTTAAATGTTTCATAGAATGTTGGCCACATAGTAGCTTCACCAGAAAAACCAACGAGTTCCAGTTTTGGAAGCTTGATAGTAGGTTTTTTGGGACATTCCATGTCACGTGGAGCTTTAACTTTAGAGTCAGCCGATTTCGAAGAATGTGATAACTTCCGGTTGATGTATTTGCAATGGGAGTAAAGATCCTCAAAAGCTGACCAACTTTGATAATTTGGTTCAAAATTAGGATTTATCAATACCTCTGTGTCATTAATTTCATCTATGATTACATGAATTTCTGAGCGTACAGTATCCAAAGTTTCGACATTGGCCATAAACAATTCTGCCGAAGAAACATCCTCTAAAGCGGTTTTAGAAAAGTCATAAACTCTCTGAAGGCGATTAAACAATTCTTGCCTTTTATTTTTAAGCTTCTTTAAACTATACGACATCTTTAATTTTGCAGCTTCTGCGGAATTTGGCATGTTATATAGTACAAAGTTAGGCAAGTACCAGAACTATTGAAAGTTTTATACTGACTACAACATAGAATAATGCTAATGAGTTAGAGATAACACGGGCGGCGGACGAACCTGTGTACGAGTACCTCTCGATAATATTAAGAATTAGCAGGTAGGCAGATAATATTTTCTGTGAAATGATCAAATGGTATAATCGCAGCGGATAAATTAACAGAATGGCGTATTTCACTGTAGATAATTTATAATTTCCAGTATATAGGAAATGGAATCACTAATATTTTGACGAATGCGGGGTTTTAATGCATAGATAATGCAAATAAGAGCGGGAATGCGGGGTAATACTGCGGGCAGAGTGAAAATTAGAGCGGAATTCACGTGTTCTTTAGACAAAGAACATGAAGATAGCGGTTGGAAATACCAAAAAATGGTTATAGATCGCAGATCAAAGGGCCTAAAATGGATCTAGATCCGGCTCGAATGGCCAAAAAATGAGCACGCGATATGACGGCAGTGCTTTGTATCACCATAGGTTTTAAAAATAGCGGGAAGTGAAGAGAAATAATTACGAAGATGAAAGATCTGACCTTGGGAAGGAGCTGCATGCACCACAAACCACGCTTCGCCTGAGCCACCAAGTCTCTGGTGTTCTCCAAGATGGTTTTCTTCTTCCTCTTCGTGCCTGGTTGCGCTCTTCTCGGCTAATCTTCTTCGTAATAGTAATAGATGAAAATGAGGCGCACAGCGGGTGCGATCTCAAAATGGCGGGCGGTAGGGTCGAGGTAGGACCTAGTCGAATGACAATCAGCGTATACCTCCGGCGTGAAAGGCTTCTGATTGACGACTGATTGATTTGCGTCCAAAACTAAGCGGGTGGAGATGCAGCGAAAATGACAGTTGAAAATATTAATTCACAACTACCCCGCAGTATGAGAGCCACAAGAAGTGGCGCGAACAGTGTTTGTGACGTCCTGATGGCTTTGATCTGAATGAAACTTTGCACACATCTTTATACACATATGTTTCCCTTCCCCCCCACACCAAACTCCGAGTCGACCCATCTCTCATCAAGAGGTGTCAGATGGCGAAATATTCAAAAAGCGCCGAATTTGTAAAATGGTTTCAGGTAAAAACTGTTTTCCATGAAACGGTAACTGTTTATTTATAGAAAAGTGTATAAACTTAGTCTTCTTTACATGAACGACGGCGACGTCTGTATTTCTCTCTATTTTATTTCCAGTATAAGATAAAAATTATATAACTCGCTAAACTTTGCGTGAAACGAGGCAATATTTACTATATCTTGACAGCTATTACGGTGATTTTTCATCAAGTTTTGCTTTTTGAGGTGTATAGAGACGTCGCTAGATAATACTTAGGAAAAAAAAATGTCGTAAATAACCTGTTGACTTCACATTCAATTTTTACCATTTCTATAAATCTGGAGAAAAATCCATGCGTAAAGGGGCCTCTTAATGATGATGATGATAATATTTCAGTAGGTTAACGCAGATTCTGACTGATGTTACATGTTATCACATCAGTACACAAATCCTAACATACTAGCATATTATTTACTTAAAATGTGGTGTAAGTTCTATAGTAATATAATTTTTTCAATGCATGTGCTCGTAAAGGCCCACTTTTTATGCATCAAAACCGAACAGAAAGTCGATTATTTTGCCCTAGGGCTTTATTATTATTATTTTTTTATTTATTTACAATGGTTGGCTAACCTGCAGCCTTTCCTGTGTACCATAAATGTCATACTTTTTTTCCACTGTTTAACGGCTCTGGATACCTAGTCCTTTTGAGCCAATTACAATTTAAAGTTCACAAAATTATATTTGTTTTATTTCCTCACACTATGCATTGAAAAACGTAGTATGATACACGGGCGTAAGAGCAATAAATTTTATTTATTTATTTATTATCAACAATAGAACACTATCCTTACAGCTAAGCCAATGCGATAGTGAACATGAACATTATATATACCTACCTACTATATATCTATACTTACAAATAACTATATTACTCGCTACGCTCGTGTTTTAAATCGTCCTCGTAATTTATTCCTTTGCGCCCTTGTAGCATAAACTACTATTTAGCTCTTATTGTAGGAAAAAACCCAATTTCATAAAAGACCTTGGAAATGTTATAGAAGAAGAATGTATTTCAACTCATTATTCTTTTAGGTTTTGACAAAACTAAACTTGAGATTTTTTTACCAATGCAATAGGCGCAAATATTACCGTCCTTTCTTAAAATATCTGCTGCATATCCTCATGAGAAAAGAAACGAAAAAAGTTACTGAAGCTTTTCGCTTTGCTAATGAATAAACTATATAGAATAGGAGTAGTAACTGTCTAGAAAATAGTTAATTATTTACAAACAGTGACATCCCTAAGATAGTACACAAAAGGAACATTCAATAAGATCCGTCACAAAGTAGGTACCTACCTTATTATAACTTGATGACATACATACATGATGACATGTTATGTCAAAAGTACCAAGAATAGAAGAGCTTGTATGATTAGATTAATGGATGTGGAAGAAGCGAAAGAGGTGTTTCAGGGTCGTAGCAGATGGTAATCTGTAGTCACTGCCTACCCCTCTGGGAAGGGAGACGGGCGTGTGTGTATGTATGTATGACATACAAACATAATTATTATATTGAGAAACACGTATAACACGCAAAATCTACGAACCAGAAAAAATTAGACCAATTTCCCACAAACAAAAAACAAAAAAACATTTTTCTTGTTGTCAAAGTTTAACGTTTCTTGGGAAATGTTGTTCAGTATAAATGAGGTTAAAATGCTAAATGATAAATAAATAATAAAATTAATCAACTATTTAAGTAATACGTTAAAGTAATAAATGACATAATACTTTTGTCAATACGTTTGTCACTCTCTTTTTTTTGTTTTCAAACGTTCGTTTCAAGAACTTGATGAACTTGTTTTTTTTTTCATAGAATAAGTAAAAATATGAAGGGATTCTACTTAAATCCAATATTTTTTTCCCTACAAAATATTTCGGTATTAGCTAAAAACACACCAATTTATTGTTTCGCTACGTGATCATTAGTATTATACGTCCAAAAAAAAAGGCCAATGAGCCAACAAATAATCGCCTCTATCAAAAGCAAATAAGGTCTTTACCATTGGACTTATTGTGCTGGACGGGTAACAAAAAAAGTTGCTTGGGTAGGTTATCCTCTTAATAAAATAACGCCCAAGCCGAAAACGGGGCAGAGATTGAATAAACGGCCGCGGCTACGCGAAAGGCTAGTTAGATTACTTCATTTACTTGTGACAAGCAAATGAAGCAACACCGCGTATTTTGTTATGTTGTTCACGGGTTTATGTAGCTCAATTTATACTGGAAACTTATTAAGTGATGAGAAACAAAGTTCAATGACACTTTTACAGAAATACGCAAAATAAACGCGTTGCCTTCCATACAAAAGGAATCGAATGAGCTTGAATAATTACTATTATAACTAAATAAATTGTATCTTTTTAACAGTACGAACCAATCATGAGCCTTTTTCCCTTTTGAGTCTCTGGTACCATTATCAAATGACACTTAGAAATGCTTCTTTGATGTTTTTTCATTCTATTTGATTCTCTTTAAAATGTTCTAGCCAAGTAGTAGCGCGACTGTACCTTCACTAACTGTCTGTCACTACACTGGCGCGAAGACAGCAGCAGATAATTAAAAATCGAATCCACTGGACTGTGACCGATAGACGGTAGCTAAATTATTCCGTTATATCTCGGAACAATAATTATAGGTACATCAATGAGTGTTCTTTGCTTTATAAACAAGACCAAGTAATTTACAGGTATTTTTATTAAGCGATACAATTTGTAAAACTCGCCTGATAATGATATAATAATCTTTTATTGCAAAATCCACGGAATAAAGGCGTGTTTCTGTCAAAAGATAACTTTTTTTTTAATACAGAGTTAAGAGGATAGCATACCCTAGCAACTTTTTTTATTACCCGTCCAGCACAATAAGTCTATTTTATTTTTATTTTGTTTTATTAATAATGGCAAAGACCTTATTTGCTTTTCATAGAGGCGATTATATGTTGGCTCTTTGGTCTCTTGTTCTTCGACGCGTAATACTACTGATCACGCAGCGAAACAACAAATTGGTGTGTTTTAGCTAATACTGAAATATTTTGTAGGGAAAAAAATATTGGATTTAGGTAACATCCCTTTATATTTCTATTGCCTATTTTATAAAAAAAAAACAAGTTGAACTCTTAACCGCGTCTTTGAAACGAACGTTTGAAAACCAAAAAAAAGAGGGTTTAAACTTTTTTTTTTGGCAAAATTATAAATCTTAAAACATTGTTTATAGGTGGAATCCTTAGATAAAAGATCGATAAATCAAATATATATATTTTCTTCAATATGAGGAGAGACCTAGTTTCTTCCAATAAACCCTTGAAAACCTGGTGTTGTTGATGTTCTAGCGTCAGGTGTCCCGTTAAGTAACATATTATTTTAGGGCGACTTTTTCTATTTATTCCACAAAGTGATCACATTTTTAACTTTTATATTATTTAGTTCAGCTATATAGGTATGTCAAAAGTACCTGGAATAGAAGAGCTTTTACTAGATTGATAGATGTAGAAGAGGCGAAAGACGTGTGTCTAGATCGTAACAGATGGAAATCAGTAGTCTCTACCTACCCCTCTGGGAGATAAGCGTTAGTATATGTATGTATGTGTAGTTAAATAATTCTAAATTTTAATAAACCGCTCTTTAAGCACTCAATGGACGCGAATCCCAAACATTTACAAAGGAGGACACTCAATTCAGACACTCTGGTCAAAACTGCCTACTATCCAGTATACAAAGGGAGGCTCTTTGTCCATCCATCTCATACCAAGAGCCTACTTGAAATAAGGCTGTACTCTTCACTTACAGCTAAGTATACAGGTATACACAGCGGGGTTAATATGCTAAATTGAGTAGGTACTTACTTTAGGGGAGTACTATCTTGGCAACTACATATATACTAATGGTAGTTTATGCTACAAGGGCGAAAAGGAATAAATTACGAGGACGATTTAACCCTTAAATGCATGATTTTTTTCTTTTTAAATGAAAGTGGGATATATGATAGAGAAGTGGTCCAGAATTATGAAAAAAATAAAAAAATATAAATTTCGTTTTAAAGGGGGTAAAATGGTAAAAAATAAAAAAAAATTTTTTTTTCAAATTAGTATAAAAAATTGTTTATTTTTTCATTTTCTCATTTTTGTTTTTTATCACTTGGTACTGTCATTTGACACTAGTTTACAAAAATCCTATTTAATAAAACAGAAGCATGAAATTTCCATGACTTTTTTTTCGCGACCTCTTATTTTCAGATTGGAACCATTTTTTTCAACAACTGCAAAATTATGTTTGTATACATTAAAAAATAGCAAATAAAACTAAATTTTACATTTTTTTATTTTATTCCGTTATTTTTCATACAATAGTCTTGCAGGAAGAAAAATATACGTAAGAAAAAAACAGTTACACAAGAAAAATTAAAAAATATATATATTTTGCCATTTGGCAACAGGATGAAATTGAGGGTTAAAACACGAGCGTAGCGAGTGTTTTAAACGTAACCGAGTAATTTATCACTCTTACGCCCTACGCCCGCTTTTACGCCCGTGTATCATACTACGTTTTTCAATGTATAGTGTGAGGAAATAAAACAAATATTTACTATTAATAAAACTTTAAATTATGATTGGCTCAAAAGGACAGTATCCAGAGCCGTTAAACAGTGGAAAAAAGTATATCATTTATGGTACACAGGAAAGGCTGCAGGTCAGTCAACCATTGTAAATGAATTAAAAAAATAATTATTATAAAGCCCTAGGGCAAAATAATCGACTTTCTGTTCGGTTTTGATGCATAAAAAGTGGGCCTTTACGAGCACTTGCATTGAAAATATGTTGTTTACTGGTAATTACAAAATTCTACAAAATGGTAATTACAACAATAAAAACAGTTTTATTAGTACCTAGGTCATTTGTCTTTCTTTCTCTTTCATACTTTTGCACTACATACCGTAAAAAAAAAAATGGCCCCAGTAGTTTTTTTATTGGTGACATATTATAAAATATCAGTTACCGTATTTCAAAATCTAGTGAACCCAAATAAGACGATTCAATGTTCCACTACGCAACTCAAAATAGATAATGAAGGTCAGGTCTTTGCTCATTGAACCTAGGTTATCAGCCTAACCTTATTTTCATAAAATCTGTTTATTTAGGTCACCGATCAGTTTTATTATTTGAATAAATTCTTAATTTTGGAAGCGTGTACACGCCATACATAATTATAATGCGTGTGGATTCAGAATTTGTATAGCTTCATTTGAGACCACCCGCCTCCTCGACACCATTTTGTACAGCCTCATTTGAAACCACCCGCCCCTCTACACCAATTTGAACAGCCTCATTTGAAACCACCCGCCTCTCTACACCAATTTGAACAGCCTCATTTTAAATAACTTCTATGGATCAAGAACAAAAGGATATCTTGTGCCAAAATTGTTTAATACGAAGTTTGTGGTTAGAGGTGAAAAATGTAGATAAATATAAAAATAATGTTAAAAAATCAAAATTAAAGTCTTTTTTCGTGTATAGTGTGTAAAAAAATATATACATACTTTACGTTCGTGTCTATATTATATAATTATGTAAAAATATCGTAGATGTATCATACTTAAGTTTACTTAACCTAATGTAACAAGTTAAATGAGCACATTGCCCATTATAAGCTGTGCTGCAGCTTCGGGACACTTTGTGTAACTGTATATTGTTGTATACTGAATAAAAAAACTTAAAATTGAATTGAAACTGAAAATTGAAACCACCCGCCCCCTCTACATCAATTTGTACAGCCTCATTTGAAACCACCCGCCCCCTGTTATAACATACAAAAGTGTTCGTATTTTAAAGCCGTCTTCTTATTTTTAGGGAATCTCAATCTTTACACACAAAGGTTTAATTTGTTGAATTTTTTTCTTTTGTTGGTTACATAGTTTAAATTTAAATTATTATTATTAATTAAGTTTTTTTCATTATCATTATTTGTTTTTAAACTTTTAATAATAACAATTGTTGGCCACTATGGAAGAGCGGAGTATTCTAATACAGGTATTTCTTTTACTTAAAAGGAGACTCCAACCACCTGTAAATGTGATTCACATAATTTGATTTTATATTGCTATTTTGTAATAAGGCCTTTAGCCACATTGCCTTTAGGCACATTGCTTATACTGTGCTTTAGGCGTCACTTAATAGCAGACAATGGACATCCAGAAAAACAACGTTAATTTTTTTTTTAAAGAATAGGAGTTTGCAATACTAAATAGTAGATTGTCATACGAGTGCATAAAACGAGCCATATTACCGTATTTCAGTAATTATTATAGTAGTTGGTTAGTGATAAAACAACGCTGCTGGCCCAGCAACACGTGATGTCTGAGCCAGATCGATCACGCGAAGATTTTAGGATTTACTCACGAATTTCTGAACGAGACAATGCAGGGAAAGTAATTTTGTATTAAATTAGGGTTGCCATGCGTCCGGATGCGTCGGTACTCGTTATTAATAATGGTGTCCCGGCGACATCCTGACGAAGTACGAAACGTCCCATAAAAAAATAATAACTTACAGTCTAACAAGGCGAATCGCGCGAGCATAACGGGTGCGCATTTCATGTTTTTTATTTTGCTAAAAGTAATCAACCAATTTTTGGCCCAGGTGAAATCGTCTAATAAATTACCGGTAATTATTAATACATACTAACTTAAAAGGTTAAAATACTCATACATATAATTCTCAGAGTGTACGTGGTTCGTATTAATATTTACAGGTAATGATTAATACTAACCTTATTTATTACTCTGACCGTAATATAATTGTATAAAACCCTAAAAAAATGTAATAAGAAGTACGACTTTATTCTTATATACACTATTTCACTATAGTAAAGTGAAACATTAGAGCAAATAAGGTTAGATACTTTTTACCATTGCCTTTCGAAAAAAGGCTATTGGTTCACCGATAACAGTGAATAAAACGCTATTTTCCTTACTGAGTGAAAAAAAAATACAATTTTTTAATTAGTTCACACAGTTTCTGGGAAAGGCACAGGTATCTGTGACCATACAGCCAAGTCTTATGTTTTGTTTTTTGTCTATATTCAAAGGTACCAACGGCCAAGACTGACTTTCTATATTTCAGCATTTATATTAAATTTGTCATTTCTTGTTTCGTTCTTCTTAATAATTTAAAAGTTCACATCCACTTTCGGTAATTTAAATAAAAACACAACTACTAGTTTTGAGTACCAGCCTGATTAAAGTAATGTTATGTATGATATATTACAATTGATGTTTTGTTCTCTTATTTACCGATCATTTGTAAGCATAATAAAATGTTATTCAAATTATTATTATATGTACTACTATTTATTTTCTCGTAGTGAATGGTAAAAAGAAGATTAGATAACTCCTCAAAATAAAAATTTCATTTCGACAATTGTATCCCTCGCTCCACTCAGGATTCTACTCTAGAATTCTAAGCTACGCTCGGGTTTCTACTTTAGAATCTTTCGCTGCTCTCGGGATCCAACTTTATGCCTCGAAGGGAATTATTATTTTTTTCACTTGTTGTGTAATTTAATATTAATAAATAAGTTACCAAGCTTTACTTTAAAGTTACTTCAAACAAAGTTCCCGATGAAACCGTAACGTAAAGGGAATGTAGCGGTTAAACCCAAGAATTATTTATTTCTTCGGGGCTGCTATCCTGGTACGTGCGGAAAAATTGCGAAGGCAGATTTCGGTTGATATGAAAATGGTTTGTCTATGAATGTACTCGTAAATCGATATTTTCGATTAAAAACCTATGGTACGTATTCCTTACATTTCGTACGCGCCATCTGACGGGTTATAGTCATTCGAATTTATATCGCATAGTGTTTATCACGCTTAAAGAAAAAGTCGAATGATTGATATTTCGGGCGGAAAATAGTGCCAGAATTGCCCTCCTGAATCCGAATTAATGAACGGCTCGTTTCGTACCATCGCTTTGAACATGATTAGTTGAAGATCGGAATTCATCAAAAGATCAGATATTCGTAGAGAGAGTCCCTAATCATTAAGGCAACTGACATTTTGTAACAAATTCATGAAAATCTGGTGCTTATGACCCCTTGTTTTCATGAAAATACTGAAAAATATTTCACTTTTCAATTTTTTGTTTCTAGTACGTACTCTGTTAAGTTCGGCTTTTTATTAATCTTTTTGTACGAAATTATATGTTTTGACATGTCCAAAAATAATGCTTAAATAATCTTTTTGTACGAAATTATACGTTTTGACATGTCCAAAAATAATACTTGTAAAAAACCGGCCAAGTGCGAGTCGGACTCGCGCAAAAATTGTTTCGTACCACAACACGATACGGAACCCTAAAAACATGGTAAATAATTCCACTTGCAGCTTACTTAACTTGACACTTACGATCTATTAAACTCTATGTATCTAAAGGGTCTAATTAAGTGAATCTTTGATAACTTCCCAAATAATTGAATTTCCTATGTGCGTGCTATGACCTACCTGTTAACAAAATTTCGAGTTTCTAAGTCAACTGGAAGTGCCCTATGTTTTGATTGCATAGGTTTTGATTCTCTTGCGAGCAATAACTTTTTTTTAGCGTCGATTTAGAAACCTGATTTTCTCACGTCATTCTATTATTAAAAAAAAAACAATTTATGCTGCACAGAAAATATTCTATGATTTACTATGCTTTTGTCACTCAAAAGTTTTAATTTTGGTGTAAAATGTCTGGCAGCAGAGATACTGAAAATTGATTCTGGAAACGGTAAAGAAAATGACAAACAACTTTTCCCAGCAGCATACGACAAATGTTACCAAGATTTTATGGATTGGAAAAATAAGTTAGATAAAGTAGTGCATGAAACTGCACATAACTTGGTATTAAAACGCTCGTGATACTAAAAAAATTTATAATCCCTGTTATTTCATAAACAACTATTGTATCTCCTTGCGATGGACAACTCGCCAAGGACCAAAAATTTGGAAATGTATGTCTAACATAATGATTAATCATGTAACTGTAAACCAAGTGAGTCGTCGTCAGACATGTGATTGAGTTGGCCCTTTTTCAAAATGTCACCAATTTGGAAAAGAAATTGATACTTGTCGTTGTTGGTTCTTGATGGAACATTTGAAACATCTTGTAAATAAAACACATTCTTGGTAACTGTTCCACTTTTATATGTATATTACACTAGCGACCGGTTTCGTTATAATAACATCGTCAGGCTTTTAGGTATGGCTACGAATCATGAGATGGAATATTTCGTTCGTCTTTGTTTACATGTGGATCATCACATCACAAATGTAAACAAAGACGAACGAAATATTCTATCTCATGATTCGTAGCCATACCTAAAAGCCTGACGATGTTATTATAACGAAACCGGTCGCTAGTGTAATATACATATAAAACTGAAACAGTTACCAAGAATGTGTTTTATTTACAAGATGTCACAAATTTGGTTGACTTACGTCCTTCTACATTTATTGGAATGTCTTTTTAGGTTTTGGCCTTTTGTCCTTAATTTGGCCATGGAAGGGTTGAAACAGGTAAATACTCCCCACCTCGGATACCGTCCTTCTAAACCCATTTGTTCTTGGCTATATAACAATCTTCATACTCCAACTACATTAATTTATGGCTGAAACATATGCAAAGTTAATTAATGTCTCAGTCGCACTTGAGGTGTTTGAAATTCCGCCGTCGTCGTCACGTGCAGGTACGTAATGAGATCTCAGACGTCATGTAATTAGCTGGAGTTGAATAGCATCTGTACCTACTGACCAAATCTTTTAGGTACTTTAGTTCTACAAGAATGGCCCTTATTGCAAGGCAAAAAGTGTCATGCATCCTTTCAAGTTTTGTGGTATAAAAAGGAAGAGACGTATCACACACCTCACACCCGCAGCTTAAAACTAGAAGTCTGATGTTGATACTCTATAACAAATATAATTAAAGCAAAGTAGATGGAAATACTTTTCTTGTTGATTGTCCATTACTTTGCAGCATCTCTGTGTTTGTGTTTCAGAACTACTAAGATAGATATTGATGCGGTTTTAATTTCTAGCATTAAATCTACTTGGGAAAGGTTTGCTTTAAGAATTATCGTGCTGCGACAAAGTCAATGAACCAGATTAGATAGTACCGAGAAAAAAGAAATTGAACCTCATTTTAATATATTTTTTAATATGACGTCATCGATTAACCTATACTAAAAATACCACTCTTTTCATTATCAGATCAATAGCATCAGTTTTTAGAATAACATTACAAACATAAAACCTCGGAAGAAATAGACTGAAAGGTTTTATTTTCTTTGGTAATCTACGGTGTTACTACAAAACGGTGTTTAACTTTAGACAGTGTTTAAATTTGTTGCTGTCACTTTTTTACTGTCTAAAGTTAAACATCGTTTTGTAGTAACACATCTAGTGTCTCCAATAAACCTTGATTTGTCACCGCTTCAGATTACAGCGGCGACGCTGAGGAATATTATCAAAAATTATTAAGAGAACATTCGGAAGACTACCTACCTCAATTCCAACTGCACGGAGATCTATATGTTGTTGACCAAGTAGATGAGTGGATGAAGTGCGGCCCAGTTTACCGTACTCTATGCAGCGCGTATGCAGTGCTAATCAACGTCAAACATTTCATTTTCATAGACGAAACTTGGTATATTTTATTTATTCATTAATAACTATATAAAGCACTCCCTACGTGCCCAATTTCATAATGCTAAAATAAGTAGAGTCACTTAAATTATTTTTGTTACTTACCAATTTAGCAAGTAGAAGAAAAAAAATTTAAATGTATATACCAATATATATCATTTATTTTTATTTAGTTTTGTTTGTAATATATCTATTTTTAGCAGTTTAGTTTGATTTTCGTATTTTATAGGATTATTTAGTTTTAAACTTAAATTGTTTTTTATCTTTAACTTATATTTTAACATGTGTCTGTGTGTAATTTACTTCTGTATCTATATAATAACAATAAATATAACAAGTTTGACGTTGATAAGCACTGCGTACGCGCTGGAATATGGTAATTGGGCCACTGTTCTATAAATGTTTCTGAATACAACCTTAAATTATTGGCGTTTTGTTAAAGGTCACGCAGTGAAGTAAATTCTTCTCGATCCGTGTTAAAACTTAATCTAAAAAATAACTGACTATGGAACCTTACGTTTGGATTCCTCATTAATTAACCGCGATCGATAACAATTGGGTGAATATTGATGTGTAGCCGTTTCAGTTTAATACCAGGAATTAACTCAACCTTGACAACTGCGCATTGGTTTCACTGCCTTTCATTAATATTATCGTCGAATTTTGAAGTGATATATATGTCGTGGCCATATCGTAGAATTGACCATTTCATGATCTGGTTGGGCAGATCATTAAGTATGAAATCAAAAATCTTTTACCAAAAGTTAAAAAATAAGTGAGACGAAGAGCGAAGCGGAGCGAGGCGACCCTCCCAATTTCAACAGAAATACGATATGGCCAACCAGATCATGAAATGGTCAATTCTACGATATGGCCACGACATACAGATTATTTAGATGTGTGAAAGTGTTGTCATGTCACTCCTATTTTTGCTGACTTAGACTTATCTAATATCTATTTATCTATGTACATATGGTATGCTTTCCGAGTTTGGATGCGCTATGGTGTATGTTATTTTGTGTGTGTATAATAGGAACATTGATTACGCAGTATGAGGTTTGTGAAGTGATGCAGTTTCTGGACCCGTATAATATAATTTATTTTTCAGACAATAAATGGACCCATAAATGATATTATTATATTATAATTTCAGGTTTGTAACTCATTTATTTCCCTGGTCAATTTTTATATCAGATTTTGTTCATAGGATATATTTACCGAATTCTATAGTTCAACATATCTTTTATTTCAAACAGCCGAACAGTTTGTAATATAAAACAAAAATTTTAAGTTAAGCGGCGAAAGGAAAGGCACTTAAGTTTCACTATTAGGGTTTCCGTCTAATGTCTGAACCCTAAAAATACTGATTTTGTCCATACGAGGTGTTACTCTTTAATAAATATGGTTAACGTTTCCACTGCCTTATTCGCAACGAAGGCGTGGCATAACTACGTCTTTGATAATTTGTTATACAATGTGAAATTTAAGTCATTTTGATGCTAGTACTTGTCCATATAAACAATTTTTACTATGGAGCCAAACCCGAAATCGTAAAAAAAAATATCAGCTGTTCCATAGAAAAGTTAAATACCTACTCGACCCAAATCTATGAAACAGCTGATTTTTTTTTCACGATTTCAGGGTTGGCTTCATAGTAAAAGTTGTTCATATAGACGAGTACTATCCCCAGTTTTCGTTAGCAAAATTACTTAAATTTCACGTTGTATACTGTTGCAACTGCAGAGGATGCGATATTTTAAGGATATGAGTGACACGAGATTGAGCGACTCATTTCATATCAAGTAGAACTGAACTCTATAACGTTTCATTATAGTTTAAAAAAGCGCGCTCTGAGCCGTGGCTGTTACGACAACAGAAATATCACGCGCTCTCGAAAAACTGCGTGTTTATTAAATAAATCCGCTACTGAATCAAAAAAAACACGATCTCTTCAAACTAGCTAGATATCATTCAAACAAATCTTATAAAGAACCAACTAAATCCTAAAATCGATACTCAAAAGGAAATCAATATAAAGTCTAAAATTACTAAAATAAAGGGTTACTAAAGATTTGATCTATAGCAAATTGAAGTAGTTTGTTCAAACTTACTTCATAAACGTTAGGAGAACAAATGTGCATTTTTAATGACCTTGGGTTTCCTAATTATAGCAAGAAAATCATCCAAAGTCTGTCATTTTATTTCTATTTGCTTCTTTCCCTTAAAGTACTAACATGATTAAGTTAGCCCAAAATTGGAAGTTTTTGAAGTCAAGTTTAAAGTTACTGAAAAGACACGAAGCCTCAAAAAAATTCTACGCATTGCTGAGAAAACTTATTAACTTTGTAATCGAACAGAATTAGTAAAAGTTATTAGCATCAGAAAAAATATATTGCAAACTACCCCATGAAAATAAGCTTTCGTTGCAGAAATCTCGGAATTTTGAGCGACTACTACCGTTTATTTTTGAAAACCATATAGCTATAACATTGTACTATATGCAAAATCGAGCACTTTCTTCATATAAGCCTTAGTTTTCCATACAATTACAATAGTTTTCGTTCTCATGTCGATATGCATGGCAGCACCTCGTTTTAGGTATCAAGAATTACTAGATATCTTACAACTACTGTTAGTATACTATGGTGTAAATCCACAGAACATATTTATAATGTAAATCATAATCATATCCAATTATTAAAAGCAGACACACTTTTGTTAAACAATGCACATCAATATAGTGTAGCCATCACATCCAATATATCAGATTCAAACTACGAGTGTGTTTATTCATTTGATAATGGAAGTTGGAAACAACAAACCACTACCTATGTAATCAAATATTGTAAGTGCTGGAACAGGTTATTCAATGAGAAAGGAAATGTCCCTTCATTTCCCCAATTCCGCCTAACCGTTTATTACATAAATCTACCTAAATTCCATCTAACCGTTCAGTAAATAAATCGATTGAAGAGCTATGTAGGTTGTTCTACGGAAACGGAAACAATCTAATAGCGGAAGCGTCTAAGTCGAGGGAGTAAGATTCACTTTCCTAATCCACGTTTGACGGCTGTCGTATTCTTGGATATGTTGCGGCGTTTCTTCGGTGGAGATTTGTTCATAAATAACCCTTATTTCCTACGGGAACTATGTTTTCTGTCACCAAACTTTATATTTTTGTCATCAAATTGTATCCTGTTTTTAATAGATCACACACAAAATATATAATTTTCGGAAAAATTTCAATCGTTTGGTTATGAATTACCAAAGTTATATCAATTTGAAATCCAAAATAAAAGATAAGATCTTTAATAAAACCTTTAATCCCAAAATAATTGGTCTACCCCCAAATCATAGCTCTGTGCGCAGAATAGTAGATCTGTCATCAAACAAATCGATTCCCAAACCATATTGCAACTTATTTTTTTTTATTGTATTTTAAATTTACCTTTTTTCAAGGAATCTATGTTATATGTATAGCTAAATATTTAAAAAGGAAATGGACGCCGGCACGGAGTTCAACAATGTAATGTCAGCTGTATGTTTAATAAACAAAGATTTGAAACGTTACGTTCAAACGAAACGATAGGTTATTGAAACTTTAAGGTTATATTGTTAAAAAAAACACTTGTACTTATCCACATATTATTATAACTTTAATATGCCCGACCGGTTTCGCTGTAAAGCATTTTCTAGGGCCTTTTACACATCCTAACTAACAAAGTTAGTTAAAGGTAAAAGGCCCTAGAAAATGCTTTACAGCGAAACCGGTCGGGCATAATAAAGTTATAATAATATGTGGATAAGTACAAGTGTTTTTTTTTTTTAAACAATGTTTTATAAATTCCACCAAGTGCCAACAATCACTAGCATCTACTATATTTAAGGTTATAAGTCAGTCGCTTAGCGCAAAGTGCATAACTTAACTTTGTTTTTCTTGCTAAGAAATTTAAAATTGAAAAGCATTTTGATTTGTGTCTTTTGACGCCAATAGTTCAGTATTGGTGAGGTTTATAAAGCAAGAGTTTGTAATTGTAAACACAATTTGTCATGATTTTTTCAAAACCAACTTAAAATGCCGTTATAACTTGGTTTGGAGAATATCATGGCTAATTGTGCATTAAATTTCAAACTCGTGCTTTATAAATCTCACAAATACTGAACTATTGCCGTCAATTGCTACATACTAAATGGTTTTAAATTTTTAGCTTCTAAATAAGAAAAACAAAGTTAAGTTATGCACTTTGCGCTAAGCGACTGACGTTTAACCTTAAACTGCAAATAAAAGGACACACACCCAATGGTTATAAAATTTGATGAAATATTCTCTCTATTCGTAACATAACATTAAATAAATATGCAGTGCCACAAATTTTCATTATGTGGACGTCTCAACGCGCACAATCTAAGCCGCATTCGCGCACGCTACGAGCATTTATCCATAAATCCATAATTTTTCTGTTTTTATAACGAACCGCCGCGTCGCAGTGTTCAGTAAATGATCGTTTTTGGGCATTTCCTTTCATATTTCGTTGCGTGGTTGTGACTATGTATATGCGCCTTAAGGCGATTACTGTCGCCAAATTAGCAGCTCGATGTTTGTCGGTACGAATATCGACGGAAACGACTTTAAAAATAACGTTCATATCAGCGCGCAATGCTTAGTGGCTGTTACGACGCTCGATGCGTCCTTGATAGGGCGAAATAGGAGAAAATAATACTTTTCACGTGGACGTGATTGTTCGATTGTATCTATTTATCAAAGCATAAATGAATTAAATTGGCCACGCCACTTAGGAGCAGTAGGGAATTTAAGCCAAAAAACACCATTCGGTTGAATTTTTTTTTTTTCATATAGATGTTTTGGTGGTATGAAATAGAAAAATGTTGCATATGTTGTCTTAGAGTTGACAATTCATAATACATTTATTTCAATATTATTGGTTTGGCCATAAACGAGCAGTAGACTTTAGAAAGTACCCATTTGGCGATACTAAGCCCCTTAAGTTTAGAGCAGTAGACTTTAGAAAGTACCCATTTGGCGATACTAAGCCCCTTAAGCACTACCCTTGACAAGTTCTACATTGCCAAAGGTTAGCTGGAAGAAAATGCTAATTAGCATTAAGCTCGCCTATGTACATGTTTTTATTTGTGCAATAAAGAATTTTTAATAATAATAATAATAAGTTTTCGCAGCCTGGCGGACTTTTGCGAAATTCAAGTTTCGAGAGCGCTGTCGGTAAAAACGGTAAATGGCTCGTTTTTGAGGTAAAATTACTCATAAATGGCAATAATTTACCGTAAACTTTTTTTAACATCGCATAAAAAATATCTTTATATTTTTGGTAAATATAATTAAAAATGAAAAATTATATTCATTATAAAAATACAAGCTTATTTTGAACTCGTGTTGTCGAGATTTCACGGGTAGAGTTAATTTTCAGATGAAATTATGAATCAACAATGGATAGCGGATACCTGAAAAAAAAAACATGGATGTCGGAAAGATACTGATATTTTTGATGTACAATATAGAAACGTAAATTTAATTAATGTTTTTCACTAAAATTGAGAAACAACACGAAGAAAAACAATATTTTTGAACTCATCGCTATTTTTCGTATACTAATTGTATATCAAATTTTATTCATATATTTTTACATGAGACAACTTATCTTTAAAAACATTAAATTAAAGAGATCTAAATAACACATATTTGTGTCGATTCGGTGAACACGTTTTAACTTATTTGACAGGGCTTAACTTAGTTTAAGTGTTCTGTCTTTTTCCTTCTATATCGAAAAGACAAAGACAGGACGCTTAAAAAAAGGTTAGTCCTGTCAAATAAGTTAAGTCGTGTTACACCGAATTGACACTATTGACAATAATTTGTAATAAAAATTTTAAAACTGCTCTATCAACGGGCGCGCGAGCCGAAAAGTCGTCGTGTCTCTGTCTACGCCATACATGCGAGAGTGAGAGAGCGTTTTTTACCGACAGCCCTTTAGAATGACTGTATAAATTAAATTTTTCAGTTATTACATTATCCGAACCAGATTTTAGCGATCAGTCTTTCTTAAGACATAAGACATAATTTATTTCAAAGCAAAATCTTTTTAACACACTCAACAGATAAACAAACCTAAGTACGTGAAAAAACTAGAGTCAATATAATACTTATGTAGATAGGTAATAATTATAATTATATACATAGGTAAGTTTGTACCAAGAAAAGGGAACGAGCATTCGTGTAGCTATTCATTAGAATATTACCCTGATATTAATGATTCTATTAATCGATCTATGTGTATTGTTAATAATAATATTTTTATTATTTTGAATCAGGACATATTATTTTATTGTGTTGAATTTGTAAACAAGTTTGTGTAACTTAACATTATAATATTTTAAGTGTAATGTAATGAATGGCATGCCTACTTATAATTATTTCTTAGGTGAGGTTAGTTAACCGTTGAGATTTATATTAAATACTGACATTTTTTTAATATTTGTAATTTTAGCATTTGTGTGTTAATTTGTTTCAATTTTTATTTTGTATTTTGTTAGTTGTTTTATATTTGTATGTCAAATGACAGATTATAAAGGACTTTATATTATGTTTGAACACCATTTGTAAACTTATAATCACAAATAAATTAAATTTGAATTTGAATTTGAATTTGTTATTTACCATATACATAGGGTTCCGTACCACCATACAATGACCACACGCAGTGAATCCGACTTGGCCAGTTTATTACGGCTTTTTAATCAAAAAACTAAAAACTAAAACTAACCTAAATCCCTAATAAACCTATGATAGAACTAAAGTAAACTTGATGAAAAATTTACAATATTTTTATTATGAATTAAATTTACAATACGTAAGTATCTAATATTTCACGTTCAGTACTTTAGTAACAATTATTATTTATTATTTAATGTTAATAATTAATATAATTAATATATATTATATTATAAATAAAAATAATTAATAATAATTAATAAATAACAAGTAACAAATAAACTCAATGGTAATAAAGATGATAGTTGTTGAGTATTAACTTCTCACATCAGCGTCAGCAGCGTTCATTTACCCAAATTCTGTCGAAGGTATTCGTCAAATAGAAGCCCGAAGTTTATTCTAAAATCAACTGTATTGCAGAGGAACAAGGTACAGTTGGATACCCTCTTTTTAATGGACTGTACATACTTGGCTCAGGTATTACTATAGGTGGGGAATACTAAGTGACACTGCGTGTAACCTTCCTGTACACCTGATTGCGTAGATATCGGAAGTATATTTAATATGTATCGACGCTAGTCGATAGTGGTAACTAATTTGAGTCTTTTTTAATAAAGGTATAACAAATATAATTAGTTTTGCCGCCTTAAAACTAACATTTCCAAAATTGAACCACCAGTCTGAGAAACAAATTTTATTTATATAATTTATAATTTTTATTTAATTATTTTTATGATAATTGAAACATAGAAATAGAAAAACTTTATTTGTCTAAAAAAAACACATAAAAGTAACACAACATAATTAAACACAAAAATACATTAAACAAAAAGGAGACAGCTCAGCATATGCTGTGAGCATGGTAAAACATGTCTACACAGCGCTGCTTTTCAGCTGATCCTGTATCACCTACAATTAAACATAAATTTCGGTAGGTGATGCACTATATACAAGCAACATAACATATGATATGATGTATCGTACTACCTTTACTTTCTTTTACATTTATTTCAACACCTATCTATATGCGTCCGCTGTCGCATATTATGCGTCCAGACTACGACTTGATTTACAAAGCGGGCAATCTATGATGGAGTCGTAGCATTTGCTACGCTGCGCTGTAGCGTACGTGTTAAAGCTTTATTGTAATTATGCTTCTACGCACAAAACGCTGTCCACGTAGCACATCTCGTAGCATTGTGTTAATAATTTTAGCATATAGAAATAATTATTTTATTGTAATAAATGACATTTCGCAAAGCTGCTTTTCAGAGAGGGTTGTAATTTTTTTTCTATTTAAAAGTTTTAAAGTTAATAAAAAACGAATTCGCCTCGAACATAGAATAATCGAACGTCAAGCATCGATTGTATAACACGGCGTCCGTCGATTCAGTAAATCGATTCGAGAACTCTAGTCACGTCTACATTCTAACGGTCACCGACATTAGTAGAAATCTGGCTCATCGATAATGAACTCTATTGTCAAGGGTCAAGGGTTTTATTGAGAGTAGGTTGGAGTGGAGACGTCTATATCCGAAGGTATGACACAAGGTACATGCCATATATAGAGAGGAAACGGAATGCTCTTCTGCTTCCTTTTGATTTCAATCTTTTAGTTTTAATTTGTTCTGGGTGTTAAGATAAAGTTCCGAAAGCCGGAAACTGGCGATAGTACTCGTCCATACGAACTTTTACTACGGAATCAACCCTCAAAATCGCGAAATAAAAATCAGCTACTCGACCAAAAATAGTTTTTTTTTTACGGAAATTCGTTAGTATTGTCGAGTACTATCGCCAGTTTCCGGCTTCCGCAACATCATCTTAACATCCTGTATACTGATTGATTTAAATTTGATAAATACCGGCATTTACAATATTCACACTGTTTCTCAGAGTAAAATATGTTAGTATGTGGTAAGTCTTTATAACCATAAGCTTAAAAATTAGAATGAACTAGCTTTTTCCCGTGGCTTCACCCACTCTGATATAGTTTGCATTTTTTCAGAATAAAAAGTAGCTCTCCGGTCCATAAACTATCTCTATGCAAAAAATTACTTCGATCCGTTGCTCCGTTGTTGCTGCATGAAAGAAGGACAAACCAGCAAACCAACAAACACACTCTCGCATTTATAATAGGGGTATGGATACCTGCGACTGTCGGCTCTTTGTGAAACATCTTCAAAATGTTGATTAAAACACTCGTACTGTTTCATGATATTAGGTCTTTACATATGAAATTGCCGAAATTTTCTTACAGATTCATGAGTTCATGATTCCTGTAATTCAATAGCTATTTAAATTATTTGTGTTTTGTTTGAAAGTTGATTTCAAGGTTTTACATTTACGTATTAAATTTTGTTTTTATTGACAATTTGATAACCGAAATTAGAATTTCAGAAACAGTTCATCTTAAATGCCATCCATTTACATGATAAGATTCGTAACATTTTTTTACAGCTGACACTTTTCAGATATTAAATTAATATTGCTGTTAGCTTAATGTTGTCTCATTCATACACAAAAAATATTAGATAATTTGGATTTGTCATTCCTAAAAAGAATGCAAAAATGTTAGTACTGAAAATTTAGTTTTCTTCAAATTATGTATAGAAAACAGCAATGTTATAATATAAACTTTAATTTCCAACCGGTTTCGCCTTATATAACTGAATTATACAACATGAATAATATAAATATGACTTTGATTTATTTACATAGCAGATGGATTTACCATTTATGGATTTACATACTTATTAATGCCGTAATGCGAAACCGGTTGGAGTTATTAAAGTTTACATCAGCGAAACAGTACAAGTGTTTTATTATATTCGAAAATTGTAATTTTTATGCCGTTATTAAAACTAACATCTTAGGAACTATAATACTCAGGTAAGTTCAACACGACTTTGAAACTAAATATTCCAATTTGCACTTGAAACTTAGGTCATCATGGAATTAGTCAAAATGAATATCTAATAGTTGCGGTTAACTTTAATAGAGCATCTCACATTCCTAAGAAGGAACAATAGGTATGAACTAACGCTTCTTTGTCTTGTTTTCAAACTGATTTAAATTCAAGGTGGTTCTTACAGCTGTTGACCAAAAAGCCACAAATAAGGGGCTCTACCGCGTAATTCTCATTTGTATCAACTTCAAGCAAATGCATGCGAAATACAACGCGTGCAAAAGAGTTGGCATGTTAGGCGGGCGTCGTCGCACGCACGTCAAATTTCAATTTCAAGTTGATGTTGATGAAAATGAGAATTACGCGGTAGACCCACAGGTCGGATTTTACTCAGATGTTAGTTTAGTAAAAAATATGAAATAGAAATATATGACATATAGGTATACTACAGAATATGTGGATTAATGTACATTAATAAAAACATAATTATGAGTTTCGTTGATAATTTTTGAAGAATTATAGTTTTAATTTTTAACGTATTTTTAGCGCCTATTTTACGCTATCCGGAGACCCAGCGACGTAATGCAATGCGCGCTGATATGAACGTTATTTCAATATAGCTTCCGTCGATATTTGTACCGACAAGGTCGATTAAAGGGCGGCTATAACAGCCTGAAAACCACCGCTTTTGTGGTCCAGTAGTAGATGCAAAATTGTGTTCGGTTTGCGTGCTTCAGGTCTAATTCATCATGTAATAATCGTCCGTAAAACGTGGGTGAATGAGTGTGAGCTGCGACTTGCATTTCACAGTTCACACTTGGAAACACCTCCTAACACCCCCGGGGATTCATGTCGAGACGATTATTCTATCTTTAATTTTGAAAATTGTGTTTTTATTCTCCAATCCCCATGTAACCACATCTACGTCTTAAATTTTAGCCCAGTGGTTGATATTAATGTACTGCAAATGGAAGCTTTTTGTTTTGATCAGCCATAGAACAATTAATAAATTTTGATTACCAGACCAACAATCAAACCCTTTAACATATAGAGTATTATACTTGTACCTAAAAGCCGCTCCGCATTCTCGGCGAGACTCGCTTGAAGGGGACAAACAAATACGAGTAAGGCGAAACGCAGTAAGGTCTATCTCCTTTACTCATATAGCTTTGTCCCTTTCATGGCGAGAGTCTCGCCGAGAATGTGGAGGCAGTTTAAGGCTAAATAAGCAACTCGATGTGTGTCGGTACAAATATCAACGGAAACGGCATTGAAATAATGTTCATTGCAGCGTGCCTTGAAAAGTGGCTGTTACGACAACCACTGCGTCTCCGGATAGCGCAAAATAGGAGAAAATAATACTTTTCACATGGACGCCATGAACGAAAAAAAAATTTTGAACTTGAATTTTTTAGATCTAAAAATTTCCTATAATTTGGTGAAATAATAATTAAAATCGCTTTAGGCGTTTGGAAGAAGTAAGAGAATTCAATTTAATCATGTGAAACTTTCGATGACTTTCGATTTTTTTTGTCAAAACTTACAATAGAAGAACAGTTTATGAAACTCGAAATTTATTTTTGACTCTATAATGCCTATCACATATTTTTATGCAAGTTTTTTGGACCACCCGTGTGGGAGGCGTAGGCCTTCAAAGACAGGTCCAAATTGCAGTTGGCGTATTCATTCGCCTTAATATAAGAACAAAAACGGCAGCGATAGAGAGACCCCTCCAGACGTCACGTTCGAGCGAGTGAGCATGAAAGACACTCAGAGAAATTAAAACCTTTGTGAGCGAACGCTGTGACAATCAATATTTTCTTCGTAAATATTAGACCTTTCATCGTGAATTGGCTTTCCAGTTTCAGCTCCTTTTGTGAGAGCATGTGGAAAATTTGTTTTGAGTTGCCCAAAAACATTTGTGTTTTTTACGATTAAACGAACGTTTGTGTTTTTTAATGCAAGTGCTCGTAAAGAGCCACTTTTTATGCAGCAAAACCGAACAGAAAGTCGATTATTTTGCCCTAGGGCTTGATTATTATTATTTTTTTTAATTTATTTGCAATGGTTGGCTAACCTGCAGCCTTTCCTGTGTACCATAGCTGTTATACTTTTTTTCCACCGTTTAACGGCTCTGGATATAGTCCTTTTGAGCCAATCATAATTTCAAGTTCACAAGATTATATTTGTTTTCATTTCCTCACACTATGCATTGAAAAAAGTAGTATAATACACGGGCGTAAAAGTAATAAATTACTCGGTTACGTTAAAAACACTCGCTGCGGTCGTGTTTTAAATCGTCCTCGTAATTTATTCCTTTTCGCCCTTGTAGCATAAACTACAATTTCATGCTTTGGCTCGGTAACTACTGTTATAGGTTGACTTCATAATTGAAAGATGAGACCATTCATATAAGTCTTAGGATAAGACGGATTACACTACATGAAATTTATTCGGCGATTAGTGCAGTGTCTGCATAGATGTAGTACTAAATGTATGAGTGTCTGCGTCCACTGAGGACAGACATTCGCTCGCTTGAAAATTATTTTGGAAAAAAGAAATTGAAGATATTTTTTTGTCTGTGTTATCCAAAATTAAAATGATGGCGGAATCGAAGCTTACCTGAGGAGGCGCCAAATGCGCTGGTGTGGCCACGTGCGACGGGTGCCAGAAGAGAGAATGGCAAAACGCATTTTATACTGCGAACTTCTTAATGGAAAATGCAAACAAGGCGGGCAGTTCCTTGGGTATAAGGACGTGCAGAAACGCTAAATGAAAAGTTGCGAAATTAAACATGATGCGGCATACAGTCAGCACTAACATCTTCGAGTTCGAGACTAAACGAAGAGCTGCTCTTGACGCCAGACGTGATGAACTCCGATGTAGACCACCAGCTGCCAAACGATATAACTACTACAATGGATAACTTACATGTAGCCTGTGCAACCGCACTTTCACAAACAAGACAGGCTACATAAGTCACATGAGGGCACATGACCGACATCCTCCACAGCCGCAACAGTCGCCGTGACCGAACTCGGTCGGAAAAAATCATCATCATCATTTATTTGACATAGTAGCTGAGTAAGTAATTCTCAAGTCAGCATACTTGTTAATGCCTAGGAGCAGATACCTTGATACTTGGTGGTAATGGTATTATACTCGTAAGTCTATTGGAGATAGGTAAAATACACAAAATTAAATTACACTTAGTATAAAGATACACTCCGCAGAAATTAAGTAACACATTTCCAGGGATCCCCAAAATCCGTAAGGCCATAGTATAAGGAATTTGGTAAGGCAGGGCTACCAAAATACAATTCTGTTCTCTCTGTTCTGGTGACTCATCCAGCCAGCAGTTCTGCTGCAAGGGTGCGAAGACCCGAGACACCGGTGAGCCACGTAGTATACAAGAGGGGTCTGTAGAGTGGCAGCTGCAGGATCGTGGAGTGAAGGGAGATTGTAGACCCACCCGAATTCAGGCATCGTAAAGTGAGCATTTAAGGATTAAACATATACAATAATTTGTGTGTTATAAATATGGATATACTGGAGGCTGCGCTTTAAAATGTGGATATGCTTGGAGACAAATGCGAGAAATCTACTACAATTTCATAAGTCCTCTGCCGCAATCCAGGCCCCAAAATACAATTGTATACAAATTACATTGTTTTAAAACATAGGCTAAATTAGAGTAAACGAAAATAAAATTGCTCTTATAATGCAGAGAAGGTCAAATAATGCCTCAAGATCACAGACAACTTACCCATTAGACAACTTATCATTATCAACCACGTTGAAACGTTTTCGCATTTATAATATTAGTGGGATTTAACTATCCGGGTTAGCTGGAAGAAATCTCTTTTTAGAGATAAGCTCGCCTGTGTACATGATATCTCTAAGTACAATGTGTAAATACTATGTTTTTTTGTACAATAAAGAATATGAATATGGATAAGTTTCCATAGACAATATCTAACGAAGGACATTAATTTGTATAATAGAGCAATTGCACTGATGTGTTAGTGAAAAAGGTTTGCCCTCCTTACGACGGACGTCTAACGGCTAAGTGGTCTGTGCTCAAGATCATGTGATGATGACCTTGACACTACGCTCGGCGTATTCTAAGATCGTTCCTGAACGGATACCCTTGTTTAGACGGCGCGGGCGCATGATGACACAAGTCAACCAATCCAATTTAATAATGGGAGGAAACGGTTGGGCTTGTACATACATACATACGTACATATACTCACGCCTGTCTCCCAGGGGCAGCTTCATAAACTAGGGGTCGCGACAAGGCTTCTAATGACATCTCTGTCGCACGTGTTGAAAATTGTATACGCTGTCCTGCTGTCAGTGTAGGAACCTGACGAAGTTGTTAATTTATGAACGGCTATCGGAGGGGTAGGCAGAGACTACAGTTTTCCATTTGCTACGATCCAGACACACCTCTTTCGCCTCTTCCACATTCATCAATCTAGTCATACAAGCTCTTCTATTCCGGGTACTTTTGACGTAGCCCTTCTTCAGTATGTCGCCAATTTGGTCAGCATACGTCCTTCTTGGGCGGCCTTTTCGAGCTGTACTTTCCAGTTGGTCGGGCTTGTGTTCTCTTCTATACCAGTACTAATAATAATGTAGTAAAAAAGTCGTTTGAACATTTTTGCGAAATTTTCTATGGAATGGGTAATAGTATTGTACTGGGGCCAATACCATTATTTTTTTTAATTTTTGTCTGTCTCGAGAACCACTTAAAGGATTTTGATGCGTTTTTCCTTTTTATCGTCGTAGTGACCCTGGGCCTGTAGTATAATGTTAAATCGCACGCGACGCCACTAGTTGAATCACAAGTGGGAGCGTGACATACTGTTTAATCGCAAAAACACCGTATAATATACATGTATACATGTATATGTATATTCGTATATTTATGAAATTAGATATTTTTTTTATATTTCATGTTTAAAACAGTGTTCATATAAAATAGATATTTGGGAACCTAAATATTCTGTAATCCAATCGAAATCAACACACATTTCTTTGAAAATATGTACAATTTACAAATGATTAGGGTATATTCCAAGTATTATATGAACAATGCATCCTCCGCTGGACTCTAAAGATCTTTATCGGCAATTAGTTGTTTTATGTACAGTTATATGTTTTATTTATAGTTACATCACTGGTAATCTTCCTAAAAACATATATATGAAGCGGCGGCAGTAGAACGTTGGTCTCTCATCTTGAGACCCAGGTTCGATCCCCGGTCAGGCATGCACCAATGAGTTTTTCGGAATTTACGTGCATAGTATTTGTGTTACCATACTTACCACTTGCGAAACGGTGAAGGAAAACATCGTGAGGAAACCTGCATGCCCTAAAACGTGTATTTGTGCCCGATTAAAACGGCGGTAGGGCTCACTCACCACTCATCACGTGAAACGAGGGTGTACCGAGGGTGGACTGTGACTTGCATTTCACAGTTCACACTCAGGAACACCTCTGACATCCCCTCGGGGATTTATGTCGTGACGATATACTTATTTATTTATTTTACCCTGGTTGTGATTTATACATACTTGCGTATGTCGGCACTTGATGAAACTTCGATAGCATCTTGATGTTTATGTAAACACTTGTAAAAATGTCATGAAACTAGTTCACAAATGATGTACATACTAGTCCATCATAATCTAAAAATTCCGATGAATCATCGGTATCACAAAACCACTCGCAATACGTGGCACACCAGATGTGGATTCGACAATTTACCAATTATGCTAATGTGACCCACATGCTGCTATGCAAATTTCGTTTTACCTATTTAATGCAAACACGTATAAAATTAATATGCTATATCGTCACCGTAAAGGGAAAATTAAATAACAAACAAAAAAAAGTTCCGAGATAGTCGCAATTTTGTGTTTTTTTTTTTCGGTAGAAAATTCATATCCTCGTTAGTCGTTATTAAGAAAGCTAAAATTCTTATTTTTTTTATGTTGTGGGCTTTAGAAAGTTCTTTAGTTGTACATTTTATAATATTGGAGAATAATTTCCTATATCCATGATTTACCGTATATTCATTTTTGCCAAAATTCTTTTCCAAAATTATGCCCAGTTATTTAGTTTTACATGTTTGTTATTCAATTCTGCCGTTCAATAAACTAAAAATTGTGACATTTTTGTATGATTTAAGTAGCCTTATTTATTTTTGCCATTCTATAGTTTGCCATTTTTCATGGTTGAATTTGCCAATGGACCTTTTCTGGTACTTAGAATGACTTTAGAATTAACTTCAAAGCTAAGATTTTAATAAGAGCTGTTTTAAAATTGAAATCTATCACTAGGGAGCTAATTAACATACATAAAGTATTTTTAAAGTTATATTTAAAGAAGTTTTTACGTTAATAAGACAAGAAAAATGGCCAGTACCAGGTTGGGACATACGATTGAATATATAAATAAAAACGGCAGAACCTTCGTGATATATTTGTATTAATTATACCTATAGAAATTGCGAAACATATCAGCCATAATCTCTTTTATATAATAATTTGAAGCTATTAACAAACAAATAATAATCAACCCTCAATTTGTTAACTACAGTACGCGGCGATAAATAATGCACATCGAATCGTAGCGTCATCTCTGTCGCACAAAGTTCTAAGTCCGGTGACAGAGACGCGACGCTCTATGAAGCCGAAGATAGCCGATGCGCATTATTTACCGCGCTGCATACTGCATTCATGAAAGTTGCATACACAGTAACATGCACGTATGGGGATGGAGAACATCACCAGTGCCACATCCACATGAACATGTAGAATTGTGTACGAAAAGCGGATTCACATGACAGCTAAAAAAAATACGGGTTTAATCGAAAGAACGGGCTTATTTTTTTCCGTGTGAAAATTGAAACCGCACGTTTTAAGCTGTCACATGGATGGATACTATCTTTTTACACAATTGCACCCTAAAGTCTTGTGGTTATAGCAATATAATTTTATTAATATAGGAACAACAAAACAAAATCAGTCATAGATAATTTCTATTATAAAACAATATGAACTAATAAACAAACAAACTAACAATCAACTCTTAATTTGTTAAGTACAGTACGCGGCGATAAATAATATACATCGTATCGTAGCGTCATCTCTGTCGCACGAAGCACTAACAGTCGGTGACAGAGACGACGCTCTACGAAGCCGAAGATAGCTGGTGCGCATTATTTTAAGTATTATTTATAATTTAGTATTATTTATGTTATTTAAGATTAGTGTTAATAAATTTATTTAGACACAGTTAAGTAACTACTATGAAAATCTGTAAAACGTTTTTTTTTATTTCTGTGCTCCCTTTTTTTTCGTCTTATCAGACATTTGCGAAGCCCGCTTTGAAGCGTTTCGAAAGAATATTAGGTTTCATAGAGAACCTTATCTTAATTGTGTTTTACGTAGGAGGGGGATGCAGGGGGAGCAAGTTAAGGTACAGGGGTTAAGAAACAAACTCATTAGAGAAGAGTAGCAACGTTTTTAGGGTTTCGTAGTACCTTAAAGGTACAAAAGAAACCTTTATGGTGAGACTCCGTTGTCCGTCCGTGCGTTCATATGTCACAGTTATAGCTTAAGACTTGAAATTTGACACAACAATAGCATTTTACCACATAACAAGGTGCAAAAAAAATTTGTAAAATATTTCCTATACAAAAAAAAAACCTAAAAATACAATATGGATATTAAATTTGCTGAGTGTAAAAATATATTTTTACCTTAACTAATTTACTGGCATTGATTTCGAGAAATATTCGAAAAACCACAAACAAAGTATGTTCCCGCCTTAACTCAAAAACTGGTGGGCCGAAAAATATGAAAAAAATTACGATTTGGATAGCAAAAACTATAGCGATATAAAATAAGTTGAACACAAACGAGAAATATAAAAAAGTAGAATAAATTAAAAAAATATTTTATAGAAATACAATATAAAAATATAAATATCAAATTGTGGGTATTAAAAAGTTAATTGTAAAAATATATAGTTTGGCTTTATTAACTTACATCTACTTTCGGAAATCCTTGAAAAACCCTGAAAAAATGTATGTCCCCATTGTCTCCAAAACTGGTGAACCAAAAAATTTAAAAAATCATGGTAATATATATGTGCTTACATAAAAATATATAAAATTGTATTAAATAAGGGCGTCTCATCTCAATGGGCCTTGGAGGGAAAGTACTTTAAATATTGAAGATAGCAAATATACAAGGTGACTTTTTGATCATCGTCCAAATTCATACTGGTGGCTTGGTAAGTGATCAGTATCATGGATCAATAACAATTTTTCTGAAATTTCATTTTACGAATTTCACCAAAATTGTTATTGATCCATGATACTGATCACTTACCAAGCCACCAGTATGAATTTGGACGATGATCAAAAAGTCACCTTGTATATACAAGGTGAAATTTAATCAACCGACCGAATTCATACTGGAGACTCTGTTAGTGATCAGGAACAAAGTTTAAAGACCCTTCAGTTGAAATCAGAAACAAAAAATTCTTCCCTACCGCCTATACTAGGAATTAATTGTATTTGAACTAGTCCAGTTCGTAAAGGAACAATTCTTTTTTATGATTTTTAAAGAAATGATCATTGAACCTTGTTCCTAATCACTAACCAAGCCTCCAGTATGAATTCAGGCGCTTGATTAAATTTCACCTTGTATAATGGAGATATCGTGTTATTTTTTTAAATACGTAAGACTTTTTGAAAAATGGCTTGCCTGAACCGGGAAAGGAAACCTCTACATTTAAAAAAAAACTCAATTTTTATGACATCAATCGAAAGCGTCAGTTCAAAAACCCGCCGTTTTCTAATTAATCGAAACAGAACACTTAAATTCAAAATTCACTTAGTAATTCAACAAAACTTTATTACTTATGTATTGTGTATGTTGCTATCGCAAAGTTTCCATTTGTTTCTATAAATTAGAAATTCAAAAATTCTGAGTTAAAAGAATTTTGAAATTTTACCAAGTGCCGGCAAAGTATAAATTCCTAATTCATCTGAACCAGCAAAGAAAATCTAGTCATATCCATCAAAAAATATGAAAACAAAACCAAAAAATGCCATAAAAGCGATAGATAACTATTACCGCAAAAGCTGGTACCAAATCGATGCGGTCCGTCGAAGCTGATTATTAATTCAGAGGGCAATGGCGGCGGTCGTCCATTGAGCGGATCATTGCCCATACCGGAGCAAACCCTGGTGACATTGTTAGTAATACGGTTAAGCTAATATTGAGGGACAAATCTACTGAATTTGTAAACTGAGATTTACACCAAGGTACCAAGGGTTCAGTTGATTGGTCAACCACTTGGTGATATAAAACTAGAGGCCATCCGATATTACATGTACGAGTATGTGTCCATTAGGGATAATATTTCTTTTTCAATGCATGTGCTCGTAAAGGCCCACTTTTTATGCATCAAAACCGAGCAGAAAGTCGATTATTTTGCCCTAGGGCTTTATTATTATTATTTTTTTTATTTATTTAGAATGGTTGGCTAACTTGCAGCCTTTCCTGTGTACCATAAATGTCATACTGTTTTTTTCCACTGTTTAACGGCTCTGGATTCAGTTCTTTTGAGCCAATTACAATTTAAAGTTCACAAAATTATATTTATTTTATTTCCTCACACTATGCATTGAAAAATGTAGTATGATACACGGGCGTAAGAGCAATAAATTACTCGGTTACGTTTAAAACACTCGCTACGCTCGTGTTTAAATCGTCCTCGTAATTTATTCCTTTGCGCCCTTGTAGCATAAACTACTATTATAATGCTACCAAATCACGTAGATAGTAGCAGTAACTTCCGTAGCGGGCTGTCATCTACGAAATTGTCGGGAATGCTACGAGGCTACGCGCTATTTGGAGGAATCACGTTTTTACACTATTTATATGCTATCTTGCTCAGTGAAAGCGGGCCGCTAAAAAACTCGCGATTTTGAGGTGTTTTTTTAATTTTTTATTTATTACACTTTTGTACATTTACATAGATATTAAAAACACATTTTTATAAAGAGAACAAACATTGTGTACAAAGGCGGTACTTATTAAAGCTGAAACAGCATGACATTTGGCCGCTCCCACGACTGAGTAGGTCTCGTCGTAAGCTCGATGCGAAGGATTCAAGTCGGTCCCAAGATTGAGAAGCGCAGGATCCTGACGACTAAACTACCGCTGTTTATTTATTTAAAAGTTTATATTACTTCATTAAAGCAAGAGTACCGAGCAAAGCTGAATTCGCTAATATCACTTCCAGTTCAAAGAAACTTTCGAGAACTACTACACAATAGCGATTACACCGTGAAATCTGATTAAACCGAGCTTCAAACTTGTAAAGATGGCGGTTATGTCACTTGTGAAACTAAAGTACGTAAGTATCGATTCGGTAAACGAAGATAAAATCAATAAAGTCCAAACGACAATCGTTATTGTAATGAAACAAGAGTCACATATTTGTATATCGAATCGAACCATCCCGAACTGAGCAGTAAGCATATAATATTAAAAAAACCGGCCAGTACGAGTTAGATTCGCGTACCTAGGTTTGCGTATTGTGGATGATAAATTTAATTTTGACATTTTTTTTTGTGAATTTCTCAACCGCTTTATTTTTCCTGTAATCTTTACGTAAACACAAAATATTATCATGATTTTTTTCATATTTTTTGGTCCACTTGTTTTGGAGATAAGAAATAAATAGATGCAATTAAATATAGCTAAACTATATATTTTTACAATCAGCTTATTAATAACTATAATTTAATACCCATACTGTTTTTATAAAATGTATTTTTAATTTTTTTTTACTTCTTTTTTATATTTCTCATTTGTGCTCAATTTTTTTTAATCGCTGTAGTTTTTCTGTAATTGGCCAGTTATGATCTATGATATCCGCGATATGTGGGAAAATTAATGCTATTTTTGTGCCAAATTTCATGTCTTTGTCTTTAACGGTGCTAAAGTTATGAGGCTGTGACATACGGACGGACGGACGGACGGACAACGGAGTCTCACCATAAAGGTTCTTTTTGTACCTTTTAGGTACGGAACCCTAAAAACGAAGGAAAACCACTGGCGCAGAAGAAGCAAGTAGCTATATGGAACCAATTCAGCTTAAAGGCATAGCCGATTTTCGAAATTGGGCAAAATAAAGTAAGCTCCACTTTGTCTTTACTTGAAACATAGGCATAACATACGCACATGTCTTTTTGCTATTGGCTTAAACAAAGAAAATTAATCCTTAATACAAGAGCATAAAGGTCAGATCGTTTAGCAACTTTACGGACTGTGCCAGTACTAGTACCAGTACTTGGTGCATCCAAGGTAAAATTTCTGGACGCAGAACGCGCTCAAAGAATACTTTTAAAAGTTATGTGCTTTAAAAAACTGAGATTCCCTACTCACACTCTTTACTCAATAACTAACTTAGCAACTGTACGACAGCTGTACATTTTACACACCATTTTAGAAAAACACAAATCTCTACCATTTGATTCCACTGTGCTGGCAAAGAGACGTAAAGACACTGTAGCTAAAAAAAGGAAATGTAAAACCTATTTTGCTCAGCACCAATATTTACACCAATCATCTCATTTATATAACCTTGCTAATAAAATTCTAAATATTTATACTGAAACAAGCTTTACATCTAAGCGGCTGCTGACAGAATGGGTTAAAAAATTAAGCTATGAGGAAACAGAAAAAACTATTATTCATATTGAGAAATAAAGTATTATAATAAGATATAATAAATTATTATGTACTACATAAACACAACGCGATACACAAACACACACACCCTCCCTCTCACACACACACACACCCTCACACACACCCTCTCACACATCACTACACACTTAATTAAACTATGATTGTCACTTCTTAAATATAGCTGTAAAATTTTTACTTATGTAAAAAGATTTAACAAAATGTATTAATACTGAAATTGCTACGCGAGAGTGATTTTCTCCTGGCACGATTGTATTTACACTCAAAAGGAGAAATCAACCTCATATATTGTTAAAACGATTTGTTATCCAATAAACTATATTTTATTTTTTTTTATATTTTTTTTATTTTAGAATTATCTTGCTCACTTAGCGACTAAATCCCTACAGAAAAGTGATTCGCCAATAATGAGTTCGCTCAGAGATTCCTCGAAGGGAAATCTAATTAAAGAAATGAATCGCAGTTCAGCGAGAGATCTCGAACGGTTGCGATAATAATTAGATATTATTATAAAAGCCCGATATTTAAACGATTGAAATAAAAGAGTATTGATTCAATCCGGTTTATTAAAAATAATTTATAAAGGTGGTTCTTACAGTCGGTGACCACAAAGCCACAATGAAGGTCGGGTTTTACTCAGATGTCAATAGAGTAAAAAATTTGAAAAAAATATATGATATACAACAGAATATGTGAAATAATGTGCTATGATTAGAATTTTCAATTTTAATATATATAATTTAACATAATAAATACTAAAACAGGGTCCAATTTAATTGATTAATTATGCAAAAAAACAAATTTAAACTTAGTCAAATTGAAGATATTTTAATAACAAATGAGTTCCTTTTATTGTTTTTGAAGAATTTTAGCTACAAATGTTTTATTAGTAGTTTATGCTACAAGGGCGCAAAGGAATAAAATACGAGGACGATTTAAAACACGAGCGTAGCGAGTGTTTTAAACGTAACCGAGTAATTTATTGCTTTTACGCCCGTGTATCATACTACATTTTTCAATGCATAGTGTGAGGAAATGAAAACAAATATAATCTTGTGAACTTTAAATTATAATTGGCTCAAAAGGACTGTATCCATAGCCGTTAAACGGTGTAAAAAAAGTATAACGTCTATGGTACACAGGAAAGGCTGCAGGTTAGCCAACCATTGTAAATAAATTAAAAAAAATAATAATATTAAAGCCCTAGGGCAAAATAATCGACTTTCTGTTCGGTTTTGATGCATAAAAAGTGGGCCTTTACGAGCACATGCATTGAAAAAATTTTTAAGTATCTTAGGCGCCTATTTTGCGCTATCTGGAAACCCGGCGACGTAATGCAGTGCGCGCTGATATGAACCTTATTTCAATATAGTTTTCGTCGATATTCATACCGACAAGGTTTAATTCAACGTCGTTGGCGGCCACAACTGCCTTAAGGCGATTACCGTCGCCAAATTAGCAGCTCGATGTTTGTCTGTATGAATATCGACGGAAACGACATTGAAAGGGCTAAATAGGAGAAAATAATACTTTTCACATGGGCGTCATTGTTCGATTGAATAATTCTATGTTATATTTATAGCTATCAAGTTTATCTATTTATCAAAGCATAAATGAATTAAATCACCTTAGCCGCTTAGGAGCAGTAGGAAATTCAAGCCAAAAAACACCATTCAGTTGAAACAATTTTTCATACAGAAGTTTTGGCGGTACGAAAAAGAAAAATGTTGCATATGTTGTCCTAGAGTTGATAATCCATAATACATTTTTTCAATATTTTTGGTTTGGCCATAAAAGAGGAGTAGGCTTTAGAAAGTACCCATTTGGCGATATTAAGGGCCTTAAAAAGACCGCCTCAGAGGTCCAGTGGTAGAGCGCTCGCTTACTAATCCAGAGGTCATGGATTCAATCCCTGCGGTGCACATTAATTTGTGTTCGATCTGCATTCTTCGGAAGACACGTTAAGCCGTTGGTCCATTTGTGCCCTACAGTACAGCGATAGGGCTTACCCACCCACCGCAACCACGTTTGAGACGTAATAATCGTCAGTGAAAGCGAGTATAGTTTCACATTTCACAGTTCACACTTGCAAACACCTCTGACACTCCCTCGGGGATTCATGTCGTGACGATATGTTGTTATTGCAAACCTAGAAGTATGTACTGATTTTAATAATTTAGTCGCTTAAAAGACGAAAAGGGAGCGTCCATAAACCGCGTGGTTTCATTTTGTACTATTTTTCCTCCCCACTTCTCTGATTTAGCTTTTGCTTGGAGCCCCTCATACCCCCTTGAGCGTAGTTTTTTCAAAAAAAATGCTTTTATTCGAGGGTTTGTTCCAAAACCTGGTTTTTTATAATCTGTAATATGATAAACAATGAAAATTACGTAGCTCAGACTTCGAAAACGGCACCCATAGACATCATAACATAGTGATCAATTCAATTATGGCTATAAATTCGCTCACGAGGTAATTTCAAAGTTTTTATTATTCGGATCAAAAAGACTTTAACTTATCATGAATAATAACAAAAACGTTATCATTTATAATCAGAAATCAAATCTTTCTTCGTTAAAATAAGTATCGAAAGTGATATACAAGTTCTTAACATGCCCTTTATACGAGATTCACATGCTCAATTTTTTTTTAATCGCTATAGTTGTTCTGTAATTGGCCAGTTATAATCTATAATCGGCATTTTTTTCATATTGTTCACACAAAGTAGTATCCACTTCAATATCCAGCCGGTATATATCTTTGGACAATCGGCAGTTTAGAAAGAGATAATCGGCTAGCTTCGGCTTCGTATAGCGTCGTCTCTGACACTCATACCTATTGTGACGTTTTGTGTCAATCGTTAGCATATTTTTTTTGTCGTTCGTGGATTATACGACAGAGATGGCGCTCTATGAAGAAGCTAGCCTATTATCTCTTTCTAAAGCTAGATGTGTAATATTGTCTGCCGGTTATTTATGTTTTCAAGACATAGCACAATCTATAGGATTTTCAAAAGCAACGCGTCCCCTTAAATAATACATTTCTCTATGAACATTTCTTATTTGCTGTAATATAAAATAATCACGACAAAATCTGCAGAGATAAGAGGAAAAGCTACTCAAAAGGAGTTTGCGAGAAATAATAAGTCTTTAATTAAATTACTTGACCAACGCGACGCCTTCTACGAGAAAAAGGTAAAAAAAAAAACATTTTTGATGAATAATCAAAAGATTTGTAAGATGAAGTGTCTTCCTTCATTCATTAGTGTCTAAATGTCGCTTTTTATTTTCCTTATCTAATCATTTAAGTCATGAAAAGTTAGGCCCTTTGAAAAAGTTATAAGCAGCTTTTATGTTACAGCTAAATTTAGATGTGTACCGACTATAAGACATTCTGGAAAGAGACAGAATCGGAAACGAATTATCGTTACGAAACTAAAAATTGTACTCTGATTATTTTTGTAGACCCAAAAAGAAAAAATAGCCGCGTAAAAAGATTTTTATGGAAAAGTTGTCTGTACTTTCTGAAATAAAAGTCAATAATCATACATATACAACGAATGGAGAATCATTCGACCGATGCCTGCCCCAAAGTGGGCCGAAAAACATGTTGAACCATTTGTCTTAATAATATTTTATAGTTAACTTGTATATTAAATGAAAATTTCAGTATAGAGCAAAATATTTAATAAATAATTCAAAGTCTAATCCTATTAAAGAAATATAGTTATGTTTATATAAACATATAAAATAAAATATAAAATTATATTTTTTCCCGAACTCCCGGCAGAGTTTCATCTGCCATGGTCGTGGGATGGCAGATGAAACTCTGCCGAAAATTCGGGAAAATATAAAAACCAAACACGGTGAGTCCCGTAATCCTAATAATGTTTATAATGACCGCGTAAATTTAAAATCGTATATATATTTACATTTAAATAAACATATATACAGTGTTACTGGAAATTCGGCCTATTTCCTTTGCGTTGGGTAACAAAGTAGAAGCGTACTCGATCAAAAACTTCGGAAATGCTTATTATATTAAAATTATATATCACCCACGCAGCCGCTTCAGATACAGATGCAGTTTTTTATTCATAACGATAAATTTTGTCATACGTAACGCTTGAGAATATCTACGATTTGCACACTTCCTCTTTATTGCACCCAGCCAAGTACATAAGTATCTAGGCACCCAAAACCCCCCTTCCGCAAGGTCTCTACCTATCTTTGCGGGCAAACTGAGGTGCCCAGATATTTCCGACGGGATGTACTTAAGTTAACTTGAGCCTTCTTGGCAGCAAAATATAGGTACATAACGTGAAATAATCCCGAGTGTACGCCGGACATAGATAAAAGTGGAGGGTCCTGCCATTTGTCACCGTTATTATCTGCAGAGTGATGGTCCGTGTAAAGTGTCACTTTAGATAACACTTTCACACAAAGTTGGTGTACGTATAGACTGTTTGGATGGGTAGATGAAAATGGTTGTAACTTTTCAAGGTTTACCCTACGAAAAACGGAAAGCGGGTGTCCGTCCATAGATCCTCTATGCCGTCAGCGCACAGTTTTGGAAAACTTCTACTTTACTATGTTTATACTGTTGGTTGTTGGCACTTGGTGGAACTTGGAATACATTATTCTGTAATATTATTAAAACTCGCGTGAGCTGACATACTAAATTATAATTACATACGGCTTGAACACTCACGTGTGATTGTTGTTGACTATATGCCAACCTTTTCACCGATACAATTTCGGCATTATCAAGGCGAGTGTCGTTCTAAGCACGACGACGCGGCGTTCAACGTCGTTGTCAAACGGGCACTGGCAGCCGCCGATCGGCGAGCTGCACGCATTGCTCCTGCGCTGAGCGTTGGCTGCGTACATTATTCTGCTTTACTTAAAACTTCTGTATTTATCTTAGGGAAGGAAAATGTGCTAATATTGCAATATTAAACAAATTGATACTGTGTGACGTGAGCATGTATATCACGCAAGAAAAAAAACTGCAATAAAGTGAAGCAAATAAGGCGTCGTCGGGTGTCAGATGATATATTACGTTCTTGAACCTATTATGTCACCAAATTATTTGTGTACTTACTTACTATAAAATAAAGAAATCGGTTTAAACGCGTCGAACTTTGCTGCGCACTGGTTTTGTTTGATTAATATTATATTTCCTACTATTTATTAATATATTTATATTAGAGTATTAATATTAATATCTTTCTGTATTTATGTATACTGCTGCTACTTCTCAAATAATAATTTATATTTACATAAATACATATTTATTTTTTAACTTTAACATTGACATTGGCCTAAACAGAAAATCAGCGCAGTGGCCTTTGCAGCTTTGCATTATACTGATTTGAGAATTATTTTCACTACCTACATTTATATGCCTACTTTAAAGTATATATCTAATTAGTATTTTTTTTTATGGAAAATGTGTTATTTCTAATTCTGAAATAAAGAAGTTATCTATCTTTAATTTTTTTGCGTTTTAAAATGTGATATAAACAAACCTTTCTGTTTTTAAAATGTGACGTCACCTGAATTAACCTACGCCAAAGAATATCCTTACATTATCCTGCCTTGTAGGTACATAATGGGACCTGCATATTCACGACGAAACCAACAAAGTAAGACATCATCCGTTAGGTAGGATAAAAGCAAATTACGTAGAAAAACGTGAATCTTTAGATCTCCGGTCAGTTTATTGCTTATCTCTGTAGGGAACTGACAGCACCCGAGGTAACCTCAAGTTTGTGACCCGTGCAACCATTTGGCTGCAGAACGGGAATATAAAAATTGTGGATTATTTTGTTACCGTTCTTTCTCGTCGTCTTAAGTACCAATTAGCTACTACCGAGGACACAGCACGTTTCATAATAATTGGACCTAATGTATTATTGGTATACACCACAAAGTAATTACTCGAAAATATTTGGTCGTTACATATGACATTGCCGTTTTCTATAGAGAATTTGAAGGAAACTCAATTTTCAGTACCAACATTTTTGCTATTTTTTTAGGAATGACAATTCCAAATTATGTAATTTCTCATGTGTATGAATGAAACAACATTAAGGGTCGGTTCCGCCAAACATGATCTCGCGTTTGGACAATTTAGCATATTAAAACAAAATATTTTTAACAAATAAAATTTGTGTAGGTAGTTAAGGAGATGAACTACATTACTATTTTTCAGATTTGACACAAGTATCACAATTATCGAGAAAAAAAATCGGAAAGATCAGTAAAATCATGGAAAACGTAATTTGGCTTTGGAACTAGTATGATCAGTCTACTGATCTAACTACAAAATAAAATATGTTTTAATAGAGCAAAGAAACGAAAGTAGCCTTTACAGATTTTTATTATTTTTTATTTCCTTTCATTATTTTAAAAGAAATACTCAAACATTCTACATTTTTCCTGTACAGAAAAATTACGCAAAAAGAATTTGGAAGTTTGTGTATTTCTTTTTAAATAACGAAAGGCAAAAAGTATTAATATATTATATAAATAAGGTACTTTGAACTCTTGACGCAAAAAAAAAAATTTCAATTTGGAACAAAAAAAAATTTTTTTTTCTGTTTGCATCGCCAAATTACGTTTTTCGTGATTTTAGTGATCTTTCCGATTTCTTTCTCCGATGATTGTGATACTTGTGTCAAATCTGAAAAATTATAATGTAGTTCAACTCCTTAACTACCTACACAAATTTTATTTGTTAAAAATATTTTGTTTTAAGAAGATGGCATACCCTAGCCACTTTTTTTATTACCCGTCCAGCACAATAAGTCCTACGGCAAAGACTTTATTTGCTTTTCATAGAGGCGATTATATGTTGGCTCTTTGGCCTCTTTTTCTTGAACGCGTTATACTAGTGATCACGCAGCGAAACAACAAATTGGTGTGTTTTTAGCTAATACTGAAAAATTTTGTAGGGAAAAAAATATTGAATTTAGGTGATATACCTTCATATTTCTATTACCTATTTTATGAAAAAAAAATCAAGTTGATCTCTTAACCACGTTTTTGAAGCGAACGTTTGATAACCAAAAAAAGAGGGGGTGCAAAACATTTTTTTTTGTCAAAAGTATAAATCTTAGTACATTGTTTATACGTAACATGCCTAGAGAAAGGATTAATAAACCAAATATATTTTTTTCAATACAAGGAGAGTCCGAATTTCTTCAAACGAATCCTAGATAGACTGGAGTTGGTCATGCTCTAGGCTCAGGTACAGGCTTAATATGCTAAATCGTCCAAACGCGAGAGCATGTTTGGCGCAACCGACCCTTAAGCTAACAGCAACATTCATTAAATTTTTGAAAAGTGTCAGCTGTAAAAAATTATTACGCATCTTATCATGGAAATGGAAGGCATTTAGGACGAACTGTTTTTGAAGATTAAATTTTTATAATCAGACTGAAAATAAAAACGAAATTTTATACGTAGATGTAATACCCTGAAATCAACTTTCAAACAAAACACAAATAATTGAAATAGCTATTGTATTACATGAATTATGAACTCATGAATCTGTAAGAAAATTTCGGCAATTCCATTTGTAAAGACCTATTATTTTACATACAGACACAACCACTGATATGTATGTATAGACCAGTCTTCGATCTGTGGTTGTGGTGTATGTAAAAGGTTTTTTTTTAATACTCGTATTTATCTTTTTATGTTGCATACAGGCTGTTGAATTGGCCATCAACTTTCGTTATAAGGCTGTTAATATAATTAATTACACAATGCAAACGTACCTCATCTTTTTATCGAAAAATAAACTTTATTAGGCCCCCAGAAAGCAGAATGAATTAACAATTTGTACGTCATAAATATGTAATATAAATCACTACATAGTATAAAACAAAGTCGCTTCCCGCTGTTAGTCTGTCCCTATGTATGCTTAGATCTTTAAAACTACGCAACGGATTTTGATGCGGTTTTTTAAAATAAATAGAGTGATTCAAGAGGAAGGTTTATATGTATAATACATGCCCGTGCAAAGCCAGGGCGGGTCGCTAGTACGTAATAATATGAATAATGAGATGATTCTATGTATGTGCAATGCAATATGATCAAGACATAACAAAACCGTCAACTTTTCAAATTTAACTAAATTAGCAAGCTCATTAACTAATAATTTCGACTATTTACACCTGATTTCGTGTTACGTTGCACAGGCTCATTTTCCTAGTTTCATGATTTTGCTTATATCAATTTATATCAGTTTCCTTGTACATTCCAAGTAAAGATTTATCTGACGTGATTAACTAACTGTACATGATAAATATATAAATAATATAAGTTTCATCACAAATGAAGAAAAAAAAACAGGCACAACAAAAGGGCCAAATGAGGCAAAGGATTCGAACACAGATTGCTCTAACGATAGTCAGCCTTTGGAGCGGAAAAGCGGCTAGAACAGAAAGAGGAACTTTCAAACATTTCTTTGAAAACCTATTAGAAAGTTAATCATAAAAAGTCCTTTTCTTCTGTCGCTTATTCAGCTAAACAATTTGAAAGTGGCAGCAGCTGGCTGCAGAATAAAACGACTGCAAATTTACTTCATTTATACTAGAAATGTACGGGGCCATAGTTATAAAATTATCAAGTCAATATTTGTTCGTTTCTGTAACATTTTTAATTGTGATTTTGGGATCGTTCTACAAGTATCTATTTGGAGCGAAATGAAAAAAATACTAACAATCAAAAAATGCCTTCCAGTTAAAAATTATGTAAAAATAATGCACTGTATGCAAACAGTAGTTTATGAAACTGGCACATGAACAGGTTGTTAAAACACAAATTTAAGTTTAAAAAACGAGTCGTAGGTGAGTTTTTTAATAGTATACATGAGTGTTTTAATATCTAGTTACACACAGACACGGCAACACACCTCCCGTCTCTGCGCTTGCCTTAACCAGCCGGCCAGAGTGGAGATGCAAGAGAACCTATGCTCCAGGTTAGAAGTGTAAAATGTCATAACGCTGGGGGCACTTGACTGTATTAGGATCTTGCGCTTCGCAGACTCACCTCTCGAGAACCTAGCTGCTTCCATAGTGTTGCCCCTTGGCCGCCCCATGGTGACTAGCTAGGGGGCCCACAACGGCTATCTTGCTGGGTAGCTATCCAGCTGCAAGTCCCCATCTGCCATACTTAAATGTGTGTGAGATTTTCGAGACAGATGTTCGTTATACTCGTTTACTCCATAGCCCTGTTATCCGGTCCATTTAGCATCCTATCCTCATAGCCCACTTCAAGTTTAGCAACTATTATTATATATTATTATTATTAGTATGGAGAGGCCTCCATGGATGCAGCAATGATGGCTGAGCCATCTCACATTTAAATTAAATGGTACAAAAAGCGTCTTCAACGTTGGCTTCGGCCCCATGAATGTCTTTCAAATGACCGGGTCCCTATGGGGTCGTGGCTGAAAAGTGTACCTACAAAATAATAATAATAATAAAGGCGTAGGGATGTGACGACCCCATCGCCCTCTGGTACGTCCAGTGCAATCAGTCACCGCAGGGAGGCTTGTGGCGAGCCGGTGTTGAGTGGCGACACCACGGACCCTACCTCCAGGGGACACTATCACACATGCGCTTACACACACACATACACACAGCAACACACCCTCCTCCTCTGCGCTTGCCTTAATCAGCTGGTCAGAGTGGAGATGCAAGAGCGGAACCTATGCTCCAGGTAGGAAGTGTAAAATGTCATAACGCCGGGGGCACTTGACTGTATAAGGATCTTGCACCCCGCAGACTCACCTCTCGACAACCTTAGCTGCTTATATAGTGTTGCCCCCTGGCCGCCCCATTTTGGCTAGATAGGGGGCCCACAACGGCTATCCTGTTGGATAGTTATCAAGCAGCAAGTCACCATCTGCCATACTTAAATGTGTGTGAGATTTTCGAGACAGATGTTCGTTATTTTACTCCATAGCCCTGTTATCCGGTCCATTTAGCATCCTATCCTCATAGCCCACTTCAAGTCGCTTCCTTCCTCGCAATAGTTTAGCAACTATTATTATATATTATTATTATTAGTATGGAGAGGCCTCCATGGATGCAGCGATGATGGCTGAGTCATCTCACATTTAAATTAAATGGTACAAAAAGCCTCTTCAATGTTCGCTTCGGCCCCATGAATGTCTTTCAAATGACCCGGTCCCTATGGGCTCGTGGCTGAAAAGTGTACCTACAAAATAATAATAAATTTATTTATTCCAGACAAGTTTCATACACAATAATTAATAAATTAAATAAAATAACAAAATATATACACAGGACAAGAAAACAACATACATACCGATTAATCACCAGTGATATTATAATATCACAGTAGGATTGTGGGTGGTTTTTTATAATCTAACCTAACCCAGTGAAATTACAATTTCACGGTTATGACAATTTACCTGCGACATATATATTACCCAAACAAAGGATCGCGATAACTTTTGCAGAGGGATCGATTGACCCGGGTCAAATGACTGCAAAAAATCAAAACATTCGTGAGTGAGCCGTGGGCAAAACAACACTATAGTTACAAATAAATATTTTTTGTGGCCAATATAAAGTAAGGATAATATGTCAAGTCTTTTATTTAATCTGAATCTGTTTTTATTGAATTTACTTTGTAATCTATTTATATTTAGTAGTCGGCGACTAGACGGCGATTAGTCGGCAAAAGCCTATTACTTTACATATTTTTATACTTATTGTATTTCTTATTTCTACTGGGTGGCGCAAAAGTAATGACCCTATTTCGTTTAGCTACAACTACTTTTCTATAATAAAAAACTGTCATTAGTTTCTTCAATACTATATATTTGGCTATCAAATTTCGTTCCATCAAGATTTAAATATGATGTCTATTAAGTAGTGACCTCTGGAGTTGATGCACATTTGAGCCCTATTTTTGACATTTTCCGTAACTTGTCGCAACACTTCCGGTGATATGTTCCTTATTTCTCGATGAATATTTTCTTTTAGGGCTGCGAAAGACTGTGGCTTATTCACATACACCACAGATTTCTAATAACCCTAAAGAAAGAAGTTTGGACTCGTCAGATTGGCCGATCTCGCAGGCCAATGCAAATCGCCAAAACGGAGATGATACGGCCTGGAAAGGTGTCCCTCACTAAGTCCATAGCTGTGTGTGCCTTGGCGCCGTCTAGTTGTAACCAGATGTACTCCATCCCCAATTCATCCAAACTGGGTATCAAAAACTCCCGTAAAATGGTACTGTAGCGGTCGCCAGTTACAGATACCGCATTGCCTGCAGTTTCTTGGAAAAAATAGGTTCCGATCACTCTTTCGGCACAGACGCCACACCACACAGTAACTTTTTTTGGGTGTAAATTGGGTGTTAAGGTGTTTCTTGAATAATGCGCGGATTTTCAGGACCCCAGAATTGAGTATTTTGCTTATTGACATGTCCCGAGAGATGAAAATGCGCTTCGTCGCTCATAAGCAATTTAGAAGGAAAATCATCCTCTTCAAGGTTGAGATTGAGGACGCGCTGGCTGTACTCTAGACGAGCCCGGTGGTCAGTAGGCAGCAGCTGGTGAATCATCTGAGTTTTATACGGAAACATCTTCAAGTCTTTCACCAAAATACGGTGCAAAATCCGCCTAGAAATGCCCAATTGCGTGACACATCGCCTCGTTGATGTTTCTGGACACTCTTCCACATCTTCGTGCACAGCATCGATATTTTCAGCTGAATGGCCAGTTCTTGGTCTGCCAGACTTAGGTTTATCCAATGTGGAGCCAGTTCCTTCGAGGCGTGTTGCAAAGCGTCGAAATGTGCGACCAACCAGTGCTGGGCGGTGGGGAAATCGTCGACGGAACTCACGTTGTTTTTATCACTGATAAATTATTCCGTAAAAACATTGACACGATTATTCCAAGTTCTTGGGGAGTAAAACGATTTATGTTTATTTCTGGTGTATTTTACATTTGTTTACTACACAATTTTTTATTTTAAGAAGACAGGAGACGCCATTAAAAAAATATATAAGCATTTTCTATAGTGCCATTACTTTTGCGCCACCCAGTATATTGAAATGAAATCGTAATCTGTAATAATTATAATTATCGTAATCTGTAATAATTGTAAATAATTTTTATTTTAGTTAAAATCAGCCTTACAGTTTGTAAAATAATCTAGGAATAGGAACACTTTTTTTGGTAAATAATTTGACTTAAATCAAGAAGACTAAATTTAATTCAAAAATTATCTAAACGCGACTTTATACAACACTGAAATAAGAACTTATTACGTCACATATATTTTATATACCTGAATTATTTTTATATACCAGAACAATAATTTTATATATTTATATACCACCGAAAGAAATGATCGGCTTAGCCGACATTCGACTGTATGTTTTTTTTTTTTTTTTGGCGTTGTTACTCCCTAACTCCGTCATTTCTGAACCGATTTGAACAATTCTTTTTTTGTTTGAAAGAGTGTACTTCCAGGTAGGTCCCATTTTGGGATTGGTCATGATCTGATGAAGGTCTTCAGAGATAGGCAGTAGAACTCCTCAGAAAATGACAGCATACCTCTCGAAATTGAGGTAATCGCTTTGTACCTGAGTGCTGATTACAAGGTATTACTTGAAAATTTACATTCTTCCACCTGACCTTCGATCCTGGCTTCATCACCATATTCACCATAGAACTCCTCAACGGATCAGAGCACATAACTCGAGATTGCGGCAATCACTGCGTTAGGGTGCTAACTCAAGGGTATTACTTGGAGATTATCAGAATACCCTCCTGACCTTCGATCCTGGCTTCATCACAATAGAACTCCTCAACGGATGACAGCACATAAATTTGGATTGCGGTAATTAATTTGTGTTAGGGTGCTCATTGCAGGGCATTGCTTGAAAATTGCCAGTATACCCACCTGACCTTCGATCTTGGCTTCATCACCGTAGAACTCTTCAACGAATGACAGCACATAACTCGAGATTGCGGTAATCATGTTGTGTTAGGGTGCTGATAGCAGGAAGCTACTCAAACATAGCTACATATACTGACTTGAATTTCGTTTCATATTAACACCACGTTTGCAAGAACTACCCATACTTCACAATTTAACCCAGCAACACTAAAAAATGTGAAATAAAATAAACTTTTAACAAAAAATAGCAACCGACTTCAATAGTAACAGCAGTCATTCATTCAGGAAGAAGGAAGTCAGCAAAAGTGTTGCTTCGGTACCATCGGTCTTTATAGAATTATTATTAACTTTTTAGTGAATGACTGCTGTTACTATTGAAGTCGGTTGCTATTTTTTTGTTAAAAGTTTATTTTATATAGGATTATTTAGTTTTAATTTTAAGTAGTTTTTTGTTATTAATGTTTTGGTTGAAATAAAATCACAAGGTTAATAAAATAATAAAGACGTCTACGATTAAAAACTCATTTTCTAGTATGCAAACAACACGCTACAAAGCCATGAAGCCGTTAAAAAAGTAATCTTTCCGGAAAACCTGAGAATCACTTTCACGAAACACATCAACTGTGGAATATTCAATGAAAGTAAATTAGAAGTTACCCAGTCATACTATAGGTACTATCGAATCACGATAATTAAGGAAATTCTGCTGCGGAAAATTTACCCTTATTATTTACCAATAAGAGTGTGTTTCGTGTGTTTCTGAATGATATAGTGCACTTGTGACGTATGGTTGAACAGTTCATGAATTAGATAAATGATTATGAGCACGAGAAATAACGCTTTAAGACTGTATATGAGCCTAGAACATGACTTTCGAGGATTCGTTTGAAGAAATTCGGACTCTCCTGGTATTAAAAAATATATATTTGATTTATTTATCTTATGTCTAGGGATTCTACTTAAATAAACAATGTATTAAGATTTATACTTTTGTCAAAAAAAAAAGGTTTTTCATCCTCTTTTTTTGGTTGTCAAACGTTCGTTATCATCGTAGTGACCCTGGTCAACATATGGATTATAAGGGGTGTCGATAAAATAACGCCCGAGCCAAAAACAGGGCAGAATTTGAATAAACGTGGGCGGACTCGTGGGCGAAAGGCTAGTAATAAATAAAGTATTCAAAAGTCGCGTCTGACTGTACATTGAAAAGTTTATGCGAAATTTTAAATAATAGTACATTACGATACGAGAGCGATGAAACGTTTTCTGACGAGTGTGAGTTTGCGGCACGAGCCGAAGGCGAGTGCTGCAATCATACGAGTCGAGAAAAAGTTTCTCGCACGAGTTTCGTATAATTTTTTATAGCACAAGTGCGGAAAATGCCGACTTTACGCACGTGCGCGTGCGTAAAGCTGTCATTTTACGCACAGTGTGCTATAAAATAGGTTACAATATAGGTAATGTGTTGAAGCTAAAAGTAAAAAAAAAGTTGAATTTTTTTTTTCGTTTTAACTCGAGAACCATTAAACGGATTTGGATGCGGTTTATTTATTTATCATCGTGTAGTTGATATGTTGATAAAATAACCGCCAAGCTTAAAACTGTTGAAGTATTTATTTACGTGCAAATAAAATAAAAGACACTTCCATGCGATCGAAGCCGTGGACAAGAGCAAGGAAATTATAAACGCTGTCAACGAAGAAATTAATAAAAAAATCGGCGAACCATAGAACCTATTTTAATAATTTAGACGAGCACAATTTCATAGAGAACCCGCGAAATAATACGTTTCACAAACCTGACTGAAGAATTACACAATTTGGAACACATTCTGGAACTTTTTGTCGTTACAATCATACTGTACTTCAATGGTTACAATCAATGATATTTAATATCTTTGGTTACAATAGTCAATATTTCAATGCAGGTGAAGCAAACTCGAGAAAACAATACTGAGTTTCGATTTATAAGGAGATACCCAGGCTTGTAATATTGTAAAATATTTTATCTCCTTTGCATAGCCCCCTAATTTCTTATATGAAAGAGGCTAAGGTGAATAACTTTGGAATTTTCCTTGTAAAAGGTAGACATTCCGCCGCTCTGGCGGAGCTTTTGTCTGCCGGTTTCATGGGCGGGCGCCATTTTCGACTCAAAATGCCTCAAATTCTTGCTGAAAAATATAATTCTACATTCTTCATATTCAAATTTGTATTATCTCTGTTTCTTTAAGAACCTCGGAATTTGAATTGGAAATAGATTGAGAAACTCAAACACAGAAATTCCATACATCTTGTTTGGATATTAGACTGATAGCCGGACGCTAAGTTTTGATATAATTAGAGTGCTTGATTTTTGGACAATGGTTTTTTTTATTATCCATATTTGAAGCTTTGTTTAAAAAGTTAAAAATGTTAGAACCTTGCTTTAGATGTGACTTAGGTATTTGAATTTAAAAGCGTAATACAAAATTAGAGTTAAAAGTTTAGATTGTATTTAACATAAGACATGCGTATCTTGTTGTTATTTATTTATTAGAAAGATTGCAAACTTAGAACATAAAATTTGATTGTATTTTAAATTCTGGTACACCTTGTAAACCACTAGAGGCGCTGTACAATTTCTCATATAAATATTTTACGCTATCCGTAACAAGTATCGAGGCCTAAACTCATGGGAGGCCACATTGTAACTGTAATGAAAATTATGATAAAGTCTTCGCGTAAAAGTATTGTTAATGAGTGTTTTTCTCGGTGTTTTTTTTTCTTAGTTCTTAGCTTTCATCCAGATGGCGCTGTCCATGTCACCATAGATAAAACATGTTTCGTAGCAATCAATGTCAAAGCCGTTTTTAGTTTGTTTGGAATCTGTGCAAATTTTGTCTTTGATTATGTTGCTAAAGTATACGACAGTGCCATCTAGGAATCTTATTGAACACTAAATTTGTCACAAGGAAAAATATATGCTCATTGATATTTTTTATCGGAAGATTTATTTAATTAGAATCTAAATATTGATACCAAATTGCGTTTGAATCGATTTCGATATTATGTAGTTTCCAATTAATCAGGGAACTATTTACGATGATATATTTTAAGACATTTCATCCGGAACTGGTTGCCGCCGATACACCGGCGCGCCCGCGCCCCTCTATGTGAAAGAAAAGTGATTAATCGACGCTTCGCCGCGCCCCTTGGCCCCTCTGAGCAATCTATATTATCGCTCCTTCTACAGCCGATGTTGTTGGAAAATATACCAGCGAGTCATTGACCTCCGAGTGCATTTTTAAGATTCCGTACCCAAAAGGCAAAACGGAGCCCTATTAATGTCAATCCGCTGCCGTCTGTCTGTCTGTCCATATGTCACAGGTATCTAGCTCTTAGACGGAGTGAGGTAGAGATCTGAAATTTTGATATATGGTGTAAAATATTGACTCAAAACCGAATATTGAATTAAAAATGTGATAAAATTATTGTTCAGGGGGTGTCATACATCAAAATCGAACCGAATTTTTTTTTTTCCTGCACTTATCATTGTCTAGAGCTCACTGAGTAGAGTATGAATGTATATTTATTAATTGTTTTCTTAAAAAGCAAAAAATTTAATTATCAAAGTATTTATCAAAGTTGTAATTTTAAGACCATTTTTGTAATGGGGTCTATCTTACGAACCAAAGTAGTTAGGAATTTGTAATTTCTGTATATTATGTACCATATTATGCTGTATTTAAACACAACATACTGAAACCGCCGATGTATAACGTAGTTTTAGGGTTACGTCCCCAAATACTCAACAAACTTAATTTTTCAGTTTTGTTTCATACAATTTGTAGGTTTGTAACGTCTTTTTAAATTATTTAAGAGCAGCTTCGCAGCCGGATTGTGAAAAACCCGCCTTTTTCTAATTTATCGAAATAGATTTAGTGAAACCAATGGAAACTTTGCGATGGCAGCATACACAATACATAGGTAATAAGGTTCTGTTGAATAGCTAATTAGTGAATGTTGAATTTAAGTGTTTTGTTTCGATTAATTAGAAAAAGGCGGATTTTTCACAATCCGGCTGCGAAACCGCTCTGTAGTATATTAATTTATTTAAATGATACGGAACCCTCATGGCGTGGTCGCACTTGACCACTTTATATATTCAGGCCAGGCATTGGAAATATAATGCTGCTTTTCTTATTTATATTATATACAGATATATTAATTTAAAATTAAATGTAAATAAAAAATTATACTCAGTTCCAGAAATATGTACCTATATGTATTACATAAATAAATAAAGGTTTGCATCCGATTTCATCGTTTAAGCGACATCTTCAGGCTCAAATTTTTAAATTCGAACCCCACATCTATCACTTTTAACATCTCTGTCACTTTTGTATAAAAAAATCTATGAAAATCTTTTCATCTGTCAATTTTAACATCTGTCAAAAAATTTATGAAAAACCTTTCATCTGTGAAAAATGTATGAAAAACTTGTCAATTTTGACATCTGTCACTTTGACTATTATCACGAATCTGTAAAAACATAAGTCATATCTTCAGATGTAATTTTTCTTTTTAATTAATAACCAAGCTACGGTATCATCAGTTCGGTGCCTTCGGTGCCTTGGGTTTCCAATTCTTTTGTTCTCTAGAAAATCAAAACTCCATACATTAATTCTTCCAGTTTCCAAGAAAATTTTTATTTATGAAATTGATTTCCTTTTAGTTTCCAAAAATTTTGTTGGTACAGTCGACAGCGGGAGCAAGTGATTATTAATTTATTTAATGTATTACTTATCTAATAAACTACTCACAAACTTTTTTACCTGGACCATAAACAGGCGGCAGCCCCTTTGTTTTAATTTTGTCCCTTTTACAAGGGATAGAGACCGCCTTCTTATTTCTCGGAAACGGGTTGGCAAACTTAACAATAGCTTTACAACGAAAGCCACTTGGAAAATCAACTTGCGATTTCTGTTAACTAAACGGTTCATAACAATAATTAAGTAGGTCATAGTAGAAAAAAGATTTATTTATGCTATTATAACTTGCTTCTGATGCTGACTGTACCCTATCTTGGTTTTGGGAACAAGAGTAACTGAATTTGTTTATTAAATAAAAATTTGGAAACTCGCGGAATTGCGAAAGGTCGTTTTTTGGAAACCCAAGGAACCACCCCCACCAACAGGACTACTGCTGCTAAGAGAATTCGAAGTACAATAACACGATTTTATATATAATACAGGTTATTTTATATATAATACAGGTTATTTTATATATAATACAGGTTATTTTATATATAATACAGGTTATTTTATTTAGGAAAGTCGTTTAGTACAATCACTAGATTACATGGTTTCATTTAAGGCACTACGGAAAAAAAATCGACACTTTTGGAACTTGCATATCTACTTCAGTAAAGAATATGTTATTTTGATAACAATAGTATAATATTTTTGGAATATTTTTCTATGGATCTGTTGACAGAAACGCGATTGGAGAAATTCGGCTCGATAATTTTTTTTTTTTTAAATGAGATCGTTTTCAACACCTTTTCTCCTGCTTTGACAATTTGGAATGACGTATGGATGGCAATTATATTTTATTAGATGGGTTTTAATAGTATCTAAGACTTGGTTAAAAATTTTGATAGCAACTTGATTACATTTTATATTAATAAAAAAACGACTTTTTACTACTTTTCCTCGAATCCATCCCTCTCGTACTGAGAGTGTTTTCGCATACGGAGTAACATGGAGACTAAAACATTTACATATCGCCTTAAAGACACCAGTTCATTTACACCCGGTATAATGAGGTTTAACGACCAATTCACGAGTCTGATTTAGAGGATTGAAAGCGTGACAATTACGACGATTGTAGATCAAAATCAGCTCATACGTCTTACAGTCATGTACGATTTTTATGAACAGACGTGACGCCTGCCTGCGTGCAAATATTTTTAACTCTTAGGCGCCGATCACACAGAGCCGCGTTCTACGTTCCGCGGTCACTGTTATGCAGGCTTGGATCACAGATATAGATTTAAATAGATGACGCGAATATATTAGATGAGGTTCTCTTGACATGAACCATTCATATAGTGACCGAAGCATGAAACTTGGTACAGGAGTAACCTAGGTGAAAATGAGTACATTAAGGCCCGTCCCCAGCAGTTACACTATTCGGGTGGGCGGACATGGGTGTCGTACTAACGTACTAACGCGTCGTGATTGCATGCCCTTGCAAATTTGGTATTATTTTCGTATAAATAAATGATAAGAAATTCAATTTTAATATTTATTATAATCCAAAAATTTTTATTTTAGCGAAAATCTGAAAATGAAGGTTAACTATTTTCTTTCCAAGCAGATGTTACGCAAAGAATAGTTAATTTTTAAGATTTGAAAAAGTACTAATAGATAGACTACTTATTTTAGTTTATGAAAATATATATATATAGCTTACAGTCGTTTTCAGTTTTTCACTAAAATCTCGATTTTTTTGTATGGCGTGCATTACAATCTTTAATTTATACGAAAATGATACCAAATATGCCATTGTGTGCAATCACGACGTGTTAGTATTTTTTATTTACGGCGTGGTAGGAACGTATTCTGGCACCCAAGCCCCCCCCTACCCGAATAGTGTAACTGCTGGGGGCAGGTCTTAATCTGCTCATTTTGACCTAGGCTATACCTGCACCAAGTTTCATGCTTCGGTCACTATCTGAAGGGTCTCCATACAAGAGCTGGCAAGAGAACCTCGCGTGTATGTATATACTTCGCGTGCCAAAAAAGCGCACCAAAAGGGAGAGCTATGCTCTTCCTTCATAGATGTTGACTCCTACAACTTTGACTCTTATGTATAATGACTTAAACAATTCCTTTTAAAATTCAAACCGCTGCCTGACAACTGTTTTCATTGTAAAATGTGACACGCTCGGTTTTCATAAAGTTTGATGCACTTGCATCGTCGGCTCCTTATCTTGTTACTTTTTTAGATGCTTTTGCTTGGGCATTTTTAGGTATATTTTGTAAGTAAAACATAGAGATGACGACTATTTTAGTTCTGCGGTCTAAAAAATAGAACGCGCGTTCTCGCGGTCTCTGTGTGTAAGTATCTATGGTCTGCGCAAATTTGATCACGTGTCCCATTTTCGCTCAGAGTTAAAATGGCTCCCTATTCGTCTTCGTCGGAGTTATCATATCCTTTCTCATCTATACATATATATATATACTATTATTAAGAACTCTGTGATCATTTCCAATTCTCGTATTCTTGGGATAAGCCCTCAACGTTCTAATAACATATCTTTGTTAAGGGCTCCTTTACACAACACTGGGGCTTATAGCAATTCTTATAATGTCACAGCCATTAGAATATGGAACTCGTTACCACATAGTATTCGCGACTTTACCACTATCAATCTTTATAAGAAAAAACTAAAGAGCACTACCTCTCGCTTTCTTAAAGTAAGTAAGTTAATTATTATATATATATATATATATATATATATATATATATATATATATATATGTTACATGTATATATATATATATACATGTAATTTATTATATACAATTTTATTAGGTGTATATTTTGATTTCATGTGTTTATTTGTGTAATGTGTATGTTTGTTATGTTTTTGTAGTAGTACACGTCTGTATGATTTTTTTTCTCTTTCTCGCTAAGGTTCGCTGGAAGAAATTGAAGCTCGCCTGTGTACATACCTTTTACTTGTGTAATATTGATCTTTTCAGTGTACAATAAAGAATAAAAAAAGATACAAGTCGTGAGAAAAAAAAATGTCGTGATAAAAAGTAATGAAAAGAAGCAAAACTAACTAAAATATGCGAAAATTCGATTTTAGGACTTTTTCTGGTTAGTGCTTCTCTGAACTGAAGACGTTACGATAAAAGAAAAAAAAATCGAAATACGTGTATATTGCAGGTTTTCCCATAATTTATAAAGCAAACTCATTTGTTTATTAACTTACTCTTTGCTTTTTATTTTTGGAAGGCATTTTTCCGCCCCGAGTTTAGTATTTGCTGTACTCGTACATACCTGAAAAAATACAAAAAATACTTGTTATTTTTAATTAAGGCTAGCCGATAAACAAAATGTTTCATGTCTAAAAATTGTTACTGTCTGTCTCAATAACAAGGCTGCAAAAACCATAGACATAGGATTCGCTGCGCTTGAAAGACGCCCATAGCGTGTTAAAGAGATTTACCATAAAATACCATAATATTAAAGAGATAACCATTATTAACACCTTGCAAGAGAGAAAGAGATGCACAACAAAGAACCGCTGTGTCAATGTTTTTTCGAGTAAGTGCCCATAGCGACCCGCTTGCTTGAGTGTGATTGCGGATTTTATAATAATATTTAAACAATACATAACTAAATTGATAAATAGTGATTGGTTTATCTTGTGCAGTGAATAATTGTGATGTGACAAGGAGAAATAACCCAAATAATTACACATTTCACAGGTAAATATGATTTTGTCATTTGAATGTTTTGAACCACATTTTGCCCAATTTCTCGTATTAATCGGCCCAAAAAAAAGTTTTTACAGTAACGCATTGATTTTCTTTACTGTATTTAGTAGTTATATGCAGGATTGTCCAAAATATTAAGTAAAATAGTAAATGTCATGGTAATTTTTTGGTATCATTTTCTCTACTACATTGTTTATCTTATACATTCTAAATCTATGGCAAAAACCGAGTACCATATCTTTATGTATCTTTATGACGATATAAAGTTTGTATCAACTCCTTGCTGGGCAATAAAAAGTCAGTTTGCGCCATGTTTGTCACAAACTACGTGCATTTTGTACGGTCAGCATTCTAGTCGAAATATGTATTTTGGTAGAACAGTTGTGCTGAGTCCACATTTTATGTTACAAATTCAAATTCAAATTCAAATAGTTTATTTTGCAAAGTAGGTATATAAAATACACGTTTCACAAGTCAAAATTTAATCTTATATAAAAAAATATATATGTAATAAAATAATAAATGTACATGAACTAGATTAAATGTTATTTAATTTATGTAGCAATATATAGACGATTAAAATTATAGGTAAAATATATATTATACAAGGTATATACATTAACGTTCCATACATAGTGCTTCTGATCGATACTGCCAAATTTATACTGTGAACTCAGTAAGTTAATATCAGTAACAAGGTAGGTTGACCAATGCTCCAAATAACATTTTTACTTCCACTAGACTCGGGGTTGGACTTCAAAACATATACCTTTGTAGGGTTCTGTACCCAAAGGGCAACCAACGGGACCCTATTACTAAGACTCCGCTGTCCATCCGTCTGTCCGTCACCAGGCTGTATCTCATGAACCGTGACAGTAAGACAGTTGAAATTTTCACAGATCATGTATTTCTGTTGCCGCTATAACAACAAATACTAAAAAACAGAATAAAATAAATATTTAAAGGGGCTCCCATACAACAAACATGTTTTTTTTTACCGTTTTTATAGATAATGGTGCGGAACCCTTCGTGCGCGAGTCCAACTCGCACTTGGCCGGTTTTTTATATTACCTTCGTTCTGTTCATAATTTTTCCGAGCATAAAAACACTGAAAATTGACGACTACAGAGTCTAGGGTATACATTCTCACGATATATAAGTTAGATTTCGCCTGACCAGTTTCACTGTATCGTGCAAAACGGGTAACCGTTGCGTTATCCTGATTGCCTTTGAAGAAATACTACGATTACAGTGAAACAATTTAGGCGAAATCAGACTAATATATAGCGAGTAGCCGTTTTACTCTTATATTTAATCATAAATCTAAACCAAGTATCTTTTAGTATTAAAAAATCTGATTTCTTTATCAAATCAAATCCGGCACACGGCCCATTTGTAGCAGAGCAAATAGCATGCATATCGCATGGCGTGATGTCATACTTAAGAGGCCTCAAACGATTTTTTTTCGCGCCCATACAAATGCTCGCCGAACCGAGTTCAGGCTCGCGCGTTTTGTGTTTTTAAGTGTTCAAATTTGGTGTTTTTGAATGTCTGACATGTATATTTATTATTAATTTTTTATATGTGAATTAATAGTGCTTGAACTCAAATTTATTAAAGTACTTTTATTTTGATGAACTAATGTTTTGGATAGACAAAAACAATGACTAATTTTGCGCTATTTCCCGAAAATTTGGCTATTTTAATAATTTTTTTCTTATATAATTTTATGTCGAATTAGTAAATATTTACAGGGGGTAGAGCTGATGATGGGCTCGACTGTGGAGGTACCACCATCTTACTTGGAGACCCCCTGAAGTAATTCAGGGAAGAGTAAGAGGACAGCTCACAGGCAAAAAACCAGGAGGCCCACTATGCCTAGGACCGATGCCGATGGATGGCGGTATATCCATCCCTAACAGCCGGGCCTTATATAGAACAGATTGGTGACGGGCAGCGGCGTCACGGTTCGAGGGTTCCGGCACCGCGCTCACCAACCCACCTGCCCAGCGTGTGTGAGTATGGGCAATTCTTCCAGGATGACCGACGGGAGTGGCAAAATCCTGGAAAGGCTTATGTCCAGCAGTAGACGAACGAGGCTAATAGGCTAATGGATGGATGGATGGATGAATAGAAACCAGGCCCGGTACTACTAGCAGTGGACGAACTAGGCTGATGGATGGATGGATGGATGGTAAATATTGGTGTCGATTCGGCGCAACACAACTTAACTAATTTGACAGGACTAACCTTGTTTTGAGCGTTCTGTCTTTATCTTTTCGATACAAATAGAAAAATACAGAACGCTCAAATTAAGTTTAGTCCTGTCAAATAAGTAAAGTCGTGTTTCACTTATTCCATAGAAGGCTTTGTTACCAATGGACTATACTTTTGTCATCCGATTTAAACTGAGCTGCTGTGAAATTTGGCAAAACGACTTTAAAATTAAGGTATATTGTACTGAAATAAAAAAAAGATATCGAAAAAGTGGTTCGCTCCGATTTGGAACGGTCTTTTATACCATGTATGTAAATTAAATTTAAATCTTTTAATTTCTTTAAAACACAGCAAAAAGACAAAAGATATTTTCAAAATTTCATATGAGGCCTCTTAAATAAACCGTGTAACCTCATATCATCGCCATATGTGAATAACATCTGTGGAGAGACATTTCAAAGAAACATAGTCGCTATCTAGTACTTATTCGTGTATGGAGATACAAAGATATTGAAAATAGACTGCAAAGAGTAATCATTGTTATAGTTTTGCTTGCTGTAGGTTTGGTTGTATATACAGGTGGAAAAAATTCAAGGGCCCTGGAGGGGAACTACCTTAAATCCTTTAGCTAGCTCATTTTACTGAAAGGAAACATTCCTTTATTTTTTAAAAGAAACAAAACTGCATTCAAAGATATTCTGAAATCAGCTTGTTTCTCCCGGGAATCGAACCAACAAAAAATTTGAAAAATTAAACCTCGCTATTTTATTATACGAATTGGTAGGATTATTGTTCAGGTTCAAATTTGTCTAATATACATTTGGTCTTACATTCATCTGTTGTACGAGATACCCATGAAATTAAATATTTATTACAAGTTCTTTATAAACAATACCTAGTACTGTTCACTTGTAACAAGTAAATGACACGTTATAATTTTCTTATCTCTCTAACATCCAAAGACATCGTATGAAGTACAAGCTTGCTAATGTTATTTATCTTAAGTATCTTGTTGAAGACTTCAATAAGAAAATCGTTAAATGGTAATAATAAATCTATGGACAGCATAATTCCTTCTTGCACAAGGCGTACTGACGAAAAGTTTAAAAAGGGAACGTATTTTTTTTTTTGCAACGCGTAGCAAAAAATTTGAAGTTCGAACGATAACTTTCAACATTTTTAAAATCGATAAAAGTATTCGTTCGAATTTCAAATTTTGTTTTGTTTTGCTTTCATTCCGTGCTGTCATTGTGTAATAATGGCGTATCATTATTACTTTACAAGTAAACAGTACCTACTAGGTATTGTTAGTAAAAAACTTGTAATAAATATTCAATTTCATGGGTATATCGTATAACAGATGCGTGTAAGACCAAATGTTTAGTAGACAAATTTTATCCTGAACAATAATCCTACCGATTCGTATAATAAAATAGCGAGGGTTTATTTTTTTAATTTTTAGTTGGTTCAGTTCCCGGCTGAGACAAGCAAATTTTAGAAGATCTTTGAATGCAGTTTTCTTTCTTTTAAAAAATAAAGGAATGTTTCCTTTCAGTAAAATGAGCTAACTAAAGGATTTAAGGTAGTTCTCCTCCAGGGCCCTTACATTTTTTCAAGCCTGTATATCACAGTCAAATATCTTTTCCGTAGTATAATAGCAAAAGATTTAACGTAGCTAAATCCTTAGAATTTGGCAGATAGCGTTTTAAATGTGGTTTTTAGGCTATAATCCTAGTATTTTGGCCAAATTCCAGACTCACAAAGTACGATAACTTAAAAGAGGATTTTCGCAACCCAGAAATTCTTCATTTTATTTATTTATTTATTCTTAGGGAAACAAACAGTTTTAAAACAAATTATAGCAATTTATAAACCAGAAAAAAAATTATACCAATATATCAATTGTTTGTAACCAATATACCGCAATCAGTGCAGAAACGGGCCCGTAGGTTAGGTTTGAAGGTTAGGTATGGCGAGTCACAGAACGTAAAGGAAACGTAGAACCACCAATATCCCTTTTATTAATTTTCTTAAAATATTTGGAAGCATCTTAATGATATTTACTTACTTATTGTAGGTTTAAAGCTTTAGTTTTTCATTTACCCAATTACAAGATTATGAGTCAATAATTGTGATATATTTATTTCAAAATTGTGTAATATTCATATAGGAAGTTTAGAGCGATTCAAACACAAACTCATTTTAGCTTCTGAAGCCCCTTAAGGCGCTACGTTAAAGTTTTAGCGTCCCTGTTACTCCATATGCGAAAAAACCCTCAGTGCGAGTGGAACGGATTCGTGGAAAAGTAGCAAAAAGTCGGTTTTTTATTAATATAAAATGTACTAAGCAATTTTGGCAAAAAGATTTTCAAGGAGACTTTACAAATACATAATATCCACATTTTGAATGCAATTTCACAATGAAATTAGTTAGGTTTTCAGAATTACAGGAAAAAAAAAATTTAGAGGTATTTTCGGAATTAAATTCTGTCGAGAAAATTTCATTCAATCGCGTTTTCCTTCAGTGAGAATCTTAATCAAATACTCAATAAACATGTACCCAAAAATGAAATACGTTGATGACGTTATAGTGGAGTAAATTGATGCGAAAAAGCCCCATATTTTTTTTGGTGTGGCCTTAACTTAGGTCAATTAACTTTTGACGCTATGTCCGTGCCACAACAAAACACAGATTAGGACTTACAACTGACTTTTGTGTACACAAAGTTAGTAAGTTAACCTAGCACACATAACATAATACTAGCCTAGGAATACAAGAATATAAATCAGGCGGGTTTCTAGGTTCTCGATGATTTCAGTTGTATCGACTAGCATCTACTTCCGCATAGACATAGACATAACCAAGTGGAACAATGCCATGCGATTATCACCACTTTCCGAACAAGGAGCTATAATCGCGTCACACATCGTTTGGCACATGAATGTCAGAAATTGAGGAATGAACTAATAATGATGCAGGAAGAACTAAGTTATTGATGGTTTTGGTCATTTACCTTTAAATAGTTTATAGTAAGGTTATAGACCCTGCGGTCCGAAATAGAATTACAATGGATCATAAGCCATTCACTTCATACTTTCGTAATCGATTTTAGCGATGTAATTCTATTTCTATTAGTATTTAGAATAAGATACCATTTATTAGCTGCAATTAAATTTCATAAGTACAGAATGAGAGATAAAAAACAAAATTAAAAAGAAATATTTTTCGATCTAATTAAAAAGACAATGTAAAAATACAACGTACACCTTTCTCCATTGAAAACAATAGTTCGATCCCTCCCTGTTCAAAATTACATTTAAGACATAAGTTGATACCTCTCATACCCTTACAACCCCTTATTCATATGAACACACTCACACACTCACTCACACACACACACCCTTCTACACCCTCTCACGCACTTCTACACACTCTCACACATCCTCCCCCACACATAAACCCATAAACTCCCATAAACTAAATTAAATTAAACTAAAAAAAAAACTCAATGCTTAAATTTAAATTAAACTCAATTTCACCTACTTATTTGTATATTGTATATCTTTTGTTATTCTTTCTTGTTGTAGTTTTAAATGGTATAATGTTATATTTATAATAAGTGCTTTAAAGAAGAGCGGTGCCTCCTGACACAGGCCTTTTAAAGCTTAAAGGGAGACACCAGCCCCTACCATATAATGTAATCCTATTAATGAAAATAAACGTATTTGTATTTGTATTTGTTATATTGTATTTGTATTTGTTCAAAATTACATTTAAAACAATAGGTTAATACCTCCTTGTTAAAAATTACATTTAAAACAATACGTCGATACCTCCTTATTCAAAATTACATTTAAAATAATAGGTTGATACATCCCTGTTCAACATTACATTTAAAACAATAAGTTGATCCGTCTCTATTCAAAATTACATATAAAACAATAGGTATTACAACTTACAATTATTAAATTTCTATGTTTGAACACTTGGCGATTTATCCATCGCAAGGAGATATAAATTAACATTTATATCATTGCAGTATAGAAACGCAGAAAGAAAAGTAAATCTGCTCCGGGTCAGAGCTCCTCACATCCAGATTTACTTTTCTTTCTGCGTTTCTATACTGCAATGATATAAATGTTAATAGGTATTACATTTAAAACAATAGATTGATACCTCCCTGTTCAAAATTGCACGGTAAAGGTATTAGGTATTACATTTAAAACAATAGATTGATACCTCCCTGTTCAAAATTGCACGGTAAAGGTATTAGGTATTACATTTAAAACAATAGATTGATACCTCCCTGTTCAAAATTGCACGGTAAAGGTATTAGGTATTACATTTAAAACAATAGATTGATACCTCCCTGTTCAAAATTGCACGGTAAAGGTTGTCTTTGAATGTTGTTTCCTTTTCGTTTCTCTTTACATTCGCGATTTGTTTGTAAATCGTTATTCAGATGATTTGCTGGCAGAATACATCTGAGGTTGCTCCGCTCGCCCTTTTTATTCTTTGCCCCATTACTTATTTATTTTGCAACAGGAACTATTTACGGATAAACTTACGTGAAAATGTATAGTTAGGATAAGTGAGAAAGTAGTCTAACAGCTTTATTTCGTTTCCCCTCTTTTCGCTTCCGTTTGTTACTGATGAGTGAGCAATCGTTTTTCGTATATTATATAACGATAGGGTTTATCCCCTTTCACGTCGGGACGTTAAAATCCCATTACTTCCAACCAAACCCCAATAAACTTATGGTGTATTCAGAAGGATTGTTCCCATTGCTTGCAAAAATTACCTTTTTATTGTTCTTTTTATAGCAAAAGTGTATTTATGTGTTTCAGATCGTTTTAAAACCACACCATAGTAAACGTATTTTCCTTTAATTTTAAATATAACATATTATGTTATAGCATTGTTTTTGTGTTTCACATCTAGCGTAATTCTAATCCACTTTATTTTTTTCTTCACCTCTCAATTGCTGCAAAACTGTGACTATGCTTATTGTCTTTAACTGCTTCTTATGTGTTTTGTAAAAGATTTCAATAGTTTAGATGAGCCCTGGCACCTACAAACTATTGCATTGTTTTTGAATGTGTGCGTTAACATACGCGCACACTTATGAGTGCGCAATCTGTCTACCTACGGTCAGCAAACTGATCAGACTACTAAAGTTGTCAAAATGATTAACTTTAAGTGCACTTAAGGCGTCCAACTATCACTGTGTTCAGATGAGCACTGATTTCAAACGTGTGAGCGTCACCTATTTAAAGGTGGAAATATTTTGACGCTGTCAACTGTCATAGTACGGTAAAGGCTTATCTTTACTTTTGAAATCTTTGTGTTTTGTACCTTATGCTTCCAAATTTAAACCTATTTGTGAAAACTTTTTATTAACTTATCTGTCAGTAATTTTGTATGTTTTATTTTGAATGTTTTTCTGCGGAACGTTTAAAACCCAAAAAAAAATTGGTTGGAATATTTTTTTTTACACTAATGTCTTAAGTGCGTTGACTTAATAAAAGATAAACAGATCATACAATTTTTTTAATTTAAAGAGCGTCCTTATTTCTTCCTAAGAACCCTCGAAAGTCTGGCGTTGTTCGAAAGTCTATGGTCAGATACATTGTGTACTTTATTTTTTAAAGTAAGAATCTTATGTTTTATTAACAAGAAACTTAAATAACATAAATAATACTTAAAATAGACTAACTAGACTAACTACAAAGACTATAAAATTAAAAATAGACTAAATTAAATAAAAAATATTGTTTAAATCGCTGTCACAAGGGAGGGTCCCCAGCAGGCTGGTGGCGTTACCCCGTTGGATTGCGAGGCTAGTAAAAATACCACGTTAACATTTTTTCGACGTCAATACATGCAATAATTAATCACTGCTACCAACGTGATTCTCTATAAAAACTATTTTCGAAGAACTAGAATTACCCAATAAATCATTATTTGTCATTTGTTCATTGATAAATATGAACTGCACAACAATGTGGGACGCAAATAACCAAACGAGAATTGCCAATAGACCTATATTCACTGATTGTTTTACTTCCATTTATAAATGATCACGCAATAAATAGCAGGAGCTGTATTTTTGAATCATTCGAATTTCAATTCGCATATGAATCCGCATGATTCGCATACGAAAACTTGAAATCAGTATTTTTGTAAATTCTCTCCGTGAATTCTGCAACGAGTGGTCTGACGTCTGACCCACTCGTTTTCCGATTTCTACTAGTAGAAACTATGCAAGAATGACAAGAAGAAAATGTCGATGTCGATGCATCGATGAGACTGACATGACTTTTTAATTTACGTTCCGTACACCTCCATTCATTACCGGTCTTTAAAATCAACGAAATAATGCGCTACGGTTTTAATTTTTTCTGCGTGAATCGAAAACCGTTTACATTGATTTCTACTTATTCAAAAATACGTAAACTCGTGACCAATCGAACTGAATTTCGCACGTGATTTTTTTTCGTGCGTGAATATATGATTCACGGCGAGTGATTCAAAAATACAGCTCCAGGTCGATGGCAAACAACGAATGTGATCTTCAGTTTATGATAATTTATAGACAACTAACTGTGACCACATTTTCATTCAACTTTTATGTACGTTCCAAGGAACTGTCGCTTACCAATTTTTCACTATTATTACAACTGCAACTTACAACTTCGTATAAAACGGAATTTTTCCTTTCGATAAAACTACGTTTTATTTTCGTTTAATAAAAAATGTTTTGCGTAAAAGAAAGAAAGAGTTCCAGAATTGAGAACTTCATTATTTTGTTTCAAATCTCCCAAATTCTATACAAAACAATAATGTATTCGCAGTGAAAAATATATCCAAGACATCGGAAACTTTTGACCTAAAGAAACCACCAAATCTTTTTTTTCCGTGTGCAAAGTGGGTCAATTATTTTTTAGAAATTTCAGTAACGTCTGTATTCGTAGTGTATTGAAATTTTTAGTAGATATATTTGAGAGAGTATCCGTGTATAACTTGGTTCTGAAATGAAGAAGAAGAAGCGATTTTTTTTTTAGAATAAATGAAGGTATGTGTGGATGAATGAATGTATTACTTGCATGCATGTACTTGAATTTGAAATTTTACTGTAAGCAATGTATAATTTTGTGTGTTAATAATAATTATCTGGTACGCATTGATGGCTTAGCCGAGTTTGGGGACCCCTGGTAACTTAGTTAATTTGTTTCTCAGCATGTACACGTCTCTAGTAATAAGTATAGTTGAATAACAATTTTTGTAAAAACTCATGCAATAAAATCATTTTTGTTTGTTTGTTATTTTAAAATGGTGTAAAAATCTTAGTAAATGTATGACTGTCTATTAATTATGTGTGATTTTGTGCGTACTTATATGTATGCTAGGGGAATAATATCTTGAGTAATCTCTAGTAAAATGAACATGAATTATTTAGGTAAAAACTATTAGTCAAAATAATAAACACCTCCTAGGCGTTAGTCCAAAATTAATGCTAAATCCTTTACCATTTTGCTGATCGTTTATCAAAATCCCTTTACATCTTTCCGGCAAATAATCCCAAAGCTATGAATAATTCAAAATTAATATCCAATACTGCGTATCATCCCGGGAAATCTAATAAAATGTTCATCTAACTCAGACATCAACGTAGGGTCTGCTAAATCTAGTTTACCCTTTTGAGCATGGTTCATGTCATCTCTGCCTCGTTTATGTCTCTATTATCTATACATACTGCAAAAAATTCGTTTTTGGGGTTCAATATCTCAAAATGACCCTTTTGTGGGTTCCCTGTGAACGCAAAATTGAAAACTTGTTTCAGGAGAAACCAGATTTTGGCAAGATTGGACGTTTTTAAACATTATTTTTGGTTATTATTAATGTAGATAACATTTTTGATGTTTGACTGGCATTCGTTTTTTGATTTCATCTAAAACAATAAAACACATTCTGCTACGCTTTTGGTAAAAAAGCGTTAAATGTACGTATTTTAGGGGTTTATTCTTAAGATATTACTCGAATTTTACGATTTTAGTTCGACTGAAACATAGATTTAGATAATGTTAATGGACACAGCCTAAAATATTATAATAACATTTCATAGAAACCCCACAATGTGTTGACAGCATTTGTATAGAGGTTTGGGTGTGATGACCTTGTTACATCACTTGCAAAGTCTCAAAGTATGAATTTGGCTATATCGACCAGAGTCACCTTATATAATTTAAAATACAGATAAATCGTAAAGTAGTTAATTTTGTGTAAAAACAAAAACAACACTAGTATAGATTTTCCACCGAGCATGGAATAACTTTTGCATTCTGTAACAGGGCATTCCACATCAACACTTTAATCAGTGGGTCTACCGCGTAATTCTCATTTTCATCAACATCAACTTGAGATTGAAATTTGACGTGCGTGCGACGACGCCCGCCTAACATGCCATCTCTTTTGCACGCGTTGAATTTCGCATGCATTTACTTGAAGTTGATACAAATGAGAATTACGCGGTAGAGCCCCAGGACCTGAATAAAGTACATACCAATATAGATTTTCCGCCTTTAGCAAGGAATCCTTAGAAAGGTAAATTTAGCTTCTGCATTCACTGTTACAGAGCATTCGACATCAACAATATAATCAGGAACTGAATAAAATGGGAAACAGCAGCAACCGAAGGGTTCACTGTCAATAAAGTCTGTACGAAACAGGGTTCTGCAAATACACATTGTCTAAGGGCTAAGGGTCAGATGGTAGGGTTAGTAGTCGAAATAGGTCCATAAATATACATAGGTTATCAGGGAAACGGGAACAGCTGCTGCAAGGGTCGCTAGTGTCGGAAGCTCCTTAGACTATTGTTTTTTGTAAGGAAATTTAAACCTTTCTGTCTGAAGCAGGTCAAAAAAGAATCACGAGTTAAGAATGAGACGAGAATCCCGAAAAGTATAGATAAAGTTTAAACGGTTTTGGAAACGTCCATAGAAACAACGCATTTCTGATTGGGGACCAAAACTGGGAAAAAACATAAAGAAAATTGCTGTTCCAAAAATGTTGAAAATGTTGAAAACCAACTCTACTAAAATCTATGAAAGAGTATACTTATTAGAGTAGAGTTTTATTTGTAAATATTTGTAATAGTGGTAATGTGTCTTATTTCACTCTCTGATCATAATATTTTGGCCGTTCGCTACACGATTACTTGCGTTTTCTTGCATAGCCAATGAAATCGCAAAGATTGGCTAAAGCTATGATCTCAATATAATTTAATTTGATTTATATTAGGTTTTTGACAGTAAATCTTATACGAAAATAATTGTCGTAAAAATGTGATATGAAACGGCCGTCATATTAAAGCCATACGTCTAATTCCAAAATAATAAATAATAAAAACCGGCCAAGTGCGAGTCAGACTCGCGTACCTAGGGTTCCGTATTGTGGACGATAATTATCATGATTTTTTTTCATATTTTTTTGTCTACCAATTTTGGATATAAGGGGGGGGGGGACATACAATTTGTTATGGTTTTTCAAGGATTTCTCAATTAAATATAGCCAAACAATATATGTTTACAATCAGCTTTTTAATATCTACAATTTGATACCCATATTGTATTTTTAGGTTAATATTTTTTATTTTTCTCACTTTTGTTTTGGAAATATTTTGAACGATTTCAAATTTTCCATATTTTTTTACACCGTGATATGTGAGCAAATCAGTCAGTGCTAAAGTTATGAGACTGTGACATACGGACGGACAACGGAGTCTCACCATAAAGGTTCCCTTTGTATCTTTTAGGTACGGAACCCTAAAAACACCTCGAAATTGCAAGTTTTCTGAGCGGCCCTCTTCCACTGAGCAAGTGTAAATTGAATGCGTTGGAGCAAGACAGATTTCTCCGAATATCCTCGCCTTAATGGTTCAAGTGCTCCTTATATGGTCTAAGAAGTGCTCTATTTATGGTTCTAGGCCAGTTTAAAGACTAATAGGACTAGAAACAGGGTATTTCCGGCAATTACTTAGCTAAAATGTGAAGTTTACAATAAATTCAAATGTCAACGTCTAACTAGTTTTATGTTACTTTAGCTACAAATCATATAATTAAAACACGATTTTGAGATATTAAACCTGCTTTCGAAGGCTTTAGATTTTGTGCTATCAAGACGAATTTTTTTGTTTAAAGTTATTTAGTTTAATTATTGCTTCCAGGTAGTAAAACTCAGAAAGAAAGCAGATGGTTTTCAATATTAACGCAAAAAAAGGGCCTTTTCTCATAAAAGGGCCTTCAGGTTTATTAATCTTTCTTTTCTAAGCCTCCCCATATATACTTACCTCTTTCTTCTTACATATATACCCGGGTCATTTTACTAATAAGGCCCCACTTCTTAAAAAAATATAAAGTGAACATAGAATTTCTCTGTGGCATTAATTTTATCGATAGACTTATGTGGATCATAAATTTGTATGCAGCAGTAAAAATATTTAAATAATATTATTGTTTTGGTTTGAACTTGTCTCACCAGGTGTCAATAAATGTATCCTTCGTCACAAAGATTGATTTTTGCATAAAAGAAGTAAATAAACAGTTTTTGTAAAAGAAACATTACCTTTATTATCGGAAACACAAGAGCTTTCTTTACCTTAACGATTAGTATTTTAATAATCAGTTATATTGATTAAAATTATCAGTCTAAGTCTCCTTCGTCACATTGAAATGAAAACTAAAATCAAAAGTTGTAAACCATTTAAAGAAAATCACATTATTTGCAATAAACATCTGTAAGGCATGTATGTATAACACTATATAATCTTAATCAGTCTTAAATAAGGTCACTCTCCGATTATAAATGTGTAGTTTTAAATAATATGATTAGGGGACATCATCCCAGGAACCGTTACGAAGTTGACATAAACGTGACGAAGTAGACACAAAATCATTAAAGGAACAGAGAACATAAATCTAAGAATATTACTTATTAATAAGTATGAATAAATACATATTTGCCCCTTTTTAGCTTTATTTGCTATCAAAGATGGTTATTAATTAAAAAAAAAAACAGAAAATCTTTTAAAAATCATCTCTTAAATTAAGCTGCTTAGACATTATATTTATTTGCAACGACATCTATTTTTCAAAAACTTCTTCAATAGGTTCCTTAAAACAGTACAATACTCTTTTCCCCTTCATTTTTATAGAAGGCATATCTAATATTTTAATTATATTCTCAAAATCAACAAATGATACATCATCATCTTTAAGACGAAAAGCACGCTTTGTTTCGTCGACACATCTTAAAAAAGTAACCTTTACTTCTGAGTCTTCAAAATCACGATCAGTAACACCAACATAATTGTATTGTTTGTTCTTTTCACTCATTATTTTTATAAGCAAGTATGTACCTTTAGGAATATTTCTTGGGTGGATTTCTGTTTTATCGACGCTGGTACCGGCACAGGTGTTTCTATTTCTATTTTCTTTGTCCTGAATTTGTGCTAAAGTCTCACTATCAGAGCTATCACTTGAACCTTCATAAATGTTCTTGAAGAGGAGTCCTGTTCTTCCAGCATTGAGGTTCTGTATGGCAGAATTAAAAATGCCCATTTCATCCATATCAAAATTTCCCGCTTCAACGCATCCAGCCTCGCCAATATTAACATCTTCGTCAATATCCATATCTTCTGTCACAGTGTTTGAAGAAAAGTTATACTGGGTGCTAGGTGCGATACAAAAACAAGAACCGTTAACACCTTCAGTCTTACAGAAGCAGCTTTGCTCACTGTATTTTAATTGTCCTCGTGCACAGGAAAAAATGTGATGCATTCTCATTGTGGCCGGAATAGGCAGCAAAGATGTTGGTATAGTCATTGAAATGCGATCGATGTCCTCTTGGGTAATAAGGAACAACTTTACTTTCGTCGCATCTTTTAAAAACGTATAGAAATGAGTCACATCGGCAATATCCTTTCCATGAGCGACCATTCTGTCGGCTGTCCTCTTTATCAGTCCCCCTATTCCATCGGCTGCTCCTTTTCCATGACCGGCCTCAAAGAATGACCAAGTCATGTTCTTGAATCCATAGTCATCAAATAGTCTGGTCGTCATGAGATAAAAATTCTGTTTCTGACGGTATTGTGTGCAGGGACCGTCTGAAAACCAGTGAATAGTATGTATTTCTGGATAGTTCTCATTAATAAACTTTAGAATCGGGTCTACGTGAGCCCATATTGCGGCAGGATTGTGAAGCAGACATGATGAAACCGTACAGAATGATGTAATTTCTTTGGTTTCTGCTCCTTCAGGCTTTCTGTAGATGACAGCTGTGTGTAATGACAGCTGGTTACGAGAACCCCCGAAATGGTGAGATTGTATCTCTTGACTACATTTACAATTATAGTTCTCGCTAAAGTCGATATGGACAGCAACACTTTTGTGGTCTAAATTGTCAATACAGTCTCTATAAGCTTTATGTTGGATTCGGACGTTAAACACATGTTTTTTGAATTCTATGAGGTCTTTCTTAAAACTGACAATCAGATCCGATAGCTTAGCTTGTTGAAGCTCTTTTACATTTTTGGAAATCTTGCGTTTTTTCTGATCTTTAGTAATCTCTTCAGTTTTACGCACCCATTCCCACCAAGACACTTCATCATCTGGACACAAATTTAAATCAATCAAATTCTTGCCGCTACATTGTTCACATGCCTCAAACATGCATTCCTTTTGATTTATACTACAAACTACAGACTCCAGAAAACGACTCAAGTCGCTGGTGAAAACTGCTCGTTTTTTCTTTAAAGCCAGTATTTTGTACTGAATATTAGTGTGGAGCTTGCACAGGCATGTTTCGCGAGCATCAGCGGAAGGAGTAACTACATAAAATGGCCTGTTCATTGTAAAGTATGAGTAACAACATTTCATGCCACTTTCTTTTAAAAAGGAGCGGTGAAGATTTGTCATTATATCAAGGAGGAATCTCTTCTGTTTCTTTACTTTATTTTTGGTCACTGTCTCTTTTTTGCCAGCTGTAGCACGACTGACATCATCACGCAGGAAGAAATCTTGGACCGCCTTTCGTAAATCTTTAGCCTTCTGGACTTTCTGACATCTCCGCAATTTATCTTTGCATTTTATTCCGAGTGCTGCAACTCTTATCTCTTGGGTAAGACCTGTTTTCTCTACAAAATTTGATGCAAGCATTTCCTTGATAATTTTTCTCTCTTTCCTAGACTTCGTAGTTTTGTATTTTTCTTGAATAGCTGTACACACCACCTCGTATTTATCAAAACGGGATTTAGTTCGCTGTAATTTTTTCTTACAAGCTTCATATTTGCGTTTCCATTCAGTCATTTCTGTCTCCAACCTTAGATTATCTCTGTAAAGCTTAGTTCTTTCCCGACGCATTTTTTTCGTTTTAAAATGAACTTTTCGTGAGCTAGCGTCGGTTAGAGATGGTGAAAGAGTGTCTTCCTCTATAAGCTGCTCTCGTTCTTTTAACTTTTCTCTATACTTTTTCTGTTTAATCTTCCATTTTCGATTTGTCAGTCTTTTTTCTCTACAATTCATGTCTTTAACAAGTTTCTTATTAGTGTGATATCTTTCTCTTGCTTTTCTCAAGTATTCTTCATACTTCTCCTTATCAGCCTGTTTCTTGAGCCTACAGCGACGTTGTCTTTCTGCTGCTGTTAGCGCCATATTATTCTAAAATAATGAAAAAGACTATTTTATTTATGAGACAAAACGAAATTTATAAAGGCAAAACGTTTTTTTTTTCAAAGTATTGCTATTTACAGCACATAAGTCCCCTTCGTAGCATCTTCGTCTCCTTCGTAACGATAAACAATGTGACGAAGGATACGCGTGACGAAGTATACATATTTTAAGGTTATAAATCTGAGGTGAAATTGGTATAACATAATTACAGAAATTTAACTCAAATCAAAACAAAACAATCAAATATGTAACATATGTGAAAGATATTCAATTACAAGTAATACTTACTTTTAAAACGCCGTGACTTCGGATACGAACACAAAATACACGCTGCCTAGGCGGAACGCGCGAATCACACTAACTGCAGCTAGTGTCAAATTTCACACCTCCCCTCCATTGCCCCCGCGCCACTAAAAATTACGACGTTCCTTTTTACGCATAGTTGTCGCGTGCGATGGTTTAAACAGAGAATATTCTAGTTTTATGGATGTCGTTACGAAGGATACAAAATATATGGGACAAAGTTTAGTCACGCCTTGTAAAAAAAAAAGACAGATTAAATTAGCTTTTTTTGCTGTTATTGAAATAAATATGTACCGAGCCTTTTATTTTCGATATTAAATAGCTGGTTTTTCATACAAATATAATAGTTAATTTCGTGTTTCTAAGAACACGATCTACTGGGGACACTGCATTTTAGAGGGGTAAACTATATTTCACATCAAATTTAACTTATTATAATGCCGTTCTCAAGTAAATAGCAAAAGAAGTATTATAGTGTTATATTTTAAGTTTATAACTTTTAAATGCGATTTCGCAATATTAAGATGCTGACAGATTTAACAATATTTTTCGTTCTGGACAAGCACCAAAACCTAAAGGGACCTTAAAAGTAAAATGACCCACCCCTTAGCCCGGGGGTTATTAGCCAATCAGAACATAACAAGTCTCGGAAATAGAGAAGTTAAAAAGTACTAAACGACTACAAAAAGTTTAAAAAAAAATATTGGCCTACTCACTCTTTTTTTAGTCGCATGATCTCAAGAAGTTGGACTTCTAGAAATATGTAAGAAAAAAGGAGTAAATTTATTTTTTCTTTTTGTATCTGCTTGAAAATCGGGGTTTATTTTGTAAAATGTTTTGGTATTTGCATTATAATTACCCCTTAATTTCGTGAAAAGCAGAAAAAGGAAACCCACAGCATAATGATGACGAAATACGATGTTAAATATGATTTTCTTGAAAAAAACTAGGAGCGCACTTTTGGTAATATTTTTTGTCAACCCTAATTTCAGTGACACCTGCATCCGTAGTAAAGTGTTTTCGCAGTTGCATTGTGAAAAACCCGCCTTTTTCGAGTCAATCGAAACAAAATACTTAAATTCAAAATTAACTCAATAGTTTTTCAACAAAACCTTATTACCTATATTGCATTGTGTTGATTAAAAATCGAAAATTTAGATATTCTTATTTTCAGAAACCACCTGAAACTTTAACACAATACATAGGTAATAAGGTTTTGTTGAATAACTATTGAGTGAATTTTGAATTTAAGTGTTCTGTTTCGATTAATTAGAAAAAGGCGGGTTTTTCACAATCTGGCTACGAAACCGCAATCCGAAACCGAATCACAAGTGCCAGTACACAATGTGTCACGATGTCGCTCCTCGCACCTGTGATTCAACTAAGTCGCATCGCGCGTATTAAACACTCTGCTACGAGCGTTGTGCAAGTTCAATTAAAAATTCTTCATCGAAAATAAAAAATTATTTTCCGTGATAAAAGTAAACAAACATACAAAATACATATGGAATGAAAACCTCCTCTGTTGCATAGTCGGTAAAAAAATTGCAGAGTATCCCTGTTAGCAAGGTCTTTCTCGGTTCAACGCTAAATGAAACGCTACCTAATTGTTTTTCTGCCGCGAAACCTTCCACCAACCCTTTATTACAAAAAACGAATATTACATTGCACTAGCTATTTTTTATTGAATGAAATAATACTTAAATAACAATCAAACACTTAAAAATCTAGCTACAAAATAAAACTTACCTAAAACAAAACCTATACCTTATAAAAATAAACTAAACTAAACAAAAATCCTATCTAGATCGCCACCGTCATGTGGAAGGGGACCTAGAAGGCTGGCAGCGTTTCCTCTTTGAATGGCCAGACTGATTCTCTGGCCAAGATACGCGCCAGATTGCTCTAGCTTGTGTGCTTTAAATTTATAAATTATTTTTGTTCTTTGTTAAAATTCTAGTACTTACTTATTGATATAGGAGTTCATGCTCTAGGGATCGAGAAAGACAGCTCAAAATCATCAATTAATATTTACCTAAGAAACTGTTTTTTCTTTGACCACTAGAAAACTATACAGTACTCTCTCGCTAGTCCGCCGCTTGATAATCCGACAACTACTATAATCCGCCCATTTTTTGCAAGTCGATGTCTCTTTGTCATCATGTTATTACAAAGATTTATTCTGGTAAAAAACAAGCCAAAATAGAGCAGTATTTTTCCAAACCTGAGGAATCAGTTAATGTGTCAGTTCATTTTTAAATTTTCATACAAATGTACATATGTATTTACCTTCATAAGTACTAATACAAAATTACTATGTTTTTTGTTGTTTTCCTCAATTTGATGTTCCTGTACATTATAATCCGCCGTTTTCGGTAATCCGCCGGTAGTCCGGATTTTTTGGTGGCGGATTAGCGAGAGAGTACTGTATTTTGTTTTGTGGCCGTCATCCTGAGTGATCACATGAAATACGTAGGTACACTCAAAGTAGTTTTTACTACCATCAACATAGAAGCGAAAATGCTAATTTCCTAGTCCGAGGTGCGGAATTCTAAACGACGACGGCTATTTTATGGCGGATAGTTCATTATGCATGCAGCACGGTTCAGTAATGAGTCGTCTACAAAACAAAGCGATGGTCTATTTGTTTGCTGGTAACACTGGGTATGTAAATTATTACATTGAGTTCTATCAAACACACTTATCTCATCATCATGAATCAGTATTACTATGCAAGGACACCTCGTTGCGTTCAATCCATCCTCTGATCAAGTGCCGGTTAGAGTGAATATGACAGCTACAGTGGTAGCACAGCCTAGACAATCGTTGGGGAAACCATTGCTCTGTCGACCTCCTTCATTTATAAACGAATACCCCGACTGACTGCCTGACCGATCTATCAATACCCAGACCAACGGCTGGACCTAGGAACATGGAATTTGGCTGCATGTTCCTTGTATGGCGTAGGCATCCACTAATAAGGGATTTTAGGAAATTCTACGCGAGCAACGCTGTGGGGCGCCTGCTAGTTGTACTATATTTTTATCCTGACGTCCTGTAAAGGGGTAAAGGTAACTTTAAGGGCCCGTACAAAAATGTACATCTGGGGTTTAGTACGCGCCGTCAATACAGTGCCTAGTTTCCATCATAATTGACAAACGCGGAGTGCGTGAGATCGTAAATAGGAACGACAGACGTTGTATCTCAGCCGCGTGCTAGCCACACTGAAACGACCTTGAGCTAGTGTGGAAAAAGAAATGTACACAATAAGTATTTTTCTAGATGTCAGTAATATAAAGAGTTTTTTTTTAACATATATAATAGCGTTAGCTGTAAATTACGTCAATATAATATATTAGATGTGCCCGCGGCTCTGTCCGCGTTGAAAATATAAAAATTATATATATTATAAATTAAAAATTATCACAAAAAAATATCCCGAGGCACTTGAATCATAAAGAGATGGTTGTGAGTACTTGTGAGTGACGTTGGATGTAGGAGATAATCTCTGGATTGAATTAATTAGTATAAAATTAATTATCTGGTAAAATAACTTGATGTTCAATTTGCGTTTAAAGTTGCATTGCATGATGTTACGTTTTTGCAAACCCAAAACAGTATGAACGGCCGTTGAGATTTCTCCCAATGCCAACGACCTTGAACTGAGTAACTTTATAACCATTTTATACGGTAACTATAGCATTTTTTAATAGAAGAAAAATACATAAACTCCGGCCGTTCATTCGAGAGAATGGTGACGTTTGCAAATGTCAGGGGATAAAACCTTTTTTTACTGTTTTGCATTTCAATATTTTATATTTATCATGATGATTTTGGGGTACATTGTATATCGTTAAAAGGTCCCTTTTGTTAATAAAAAAAATTTTTGTCGTATATATTTTCCACTTCCTAGTACAAAACTTATTGAAACAGCTGACTCAATTTCTACGTAAAAGTAAAAAAAAAGCGCAAAAAATATTATTTTTGGCGAAAAGTTGTCTATTAGCGATACTGTGTTCACTTGAATTTAAGAACCTTATATAGAGATTGTCATTTTATTTATGTAGCGGAAATCATATTGAATTAAGACTCTGTATCTAAGTGATCAGTGTTCTATTACCCTTTTTGTGAAACTCGTTAATTTGTTTTTATCGTTTTCCCGAGTCCAGCTCCGAGTCAGTTACTATAGGAAGTCAACATTTTATTTGGCAAAATTAGCAAAAAGTATTACGATCCGTGTTGCTGATTTATTATTATTACTTGCCAATATGGTAGTTTGGCTGTATAAATAAATGTCACCTTTCAAAGAGCTCGTGCTATAACTAAAATTTCCTTCTGCTCATTATTTCTGTCAAATCAGCAATCATAATGCCTGCAGTATGAATCCTCGACTTTTTGAATCGACATTTCAGAAAAAGGTTTATAATATCTGCGGTGTAAGGCAGTGTTGTCGTATTATAAAACTGATATACCTTACCAAATAATAAGATCGTATATATATTCTATTCCAGGATTTTTATTTATAAAAAAAGTTTAAATAATCATGATTTGGATTTATTCCGTCTCATTTGTTGTACCGTTGATATTTTTTTAACGTGCCTTTATTTATTTTTGTCGTGAAGAAGCTCTTGTTGACTTGTAGTATATTTTCGAGATATCGCCACACTCCATCTGTCATCATTCTCTCGAATTAACGGCAGCAGTTTAGTAATCTACATGATACAAATAGTGATGTGGTTTTTCTTGAATTTTATTTTAATATACAGAAGTGAAGCAAGAAAATTCCAAGTTTACCCTTATTTCTCGATGTTTTATCCACTTGTAACAATATAACTGCTACAGTTTTTATCAAAACAGTATAAAAATATATAAACTTCTAGACAAAATAATATTAAATGACATGGTTTTCTCAGTTCTTGAAAATTCATTTTATTTTAGATAAAATAAATTAAAAACACACTATTTTCGCACTTGGCAGCCGCAGCGACTGACGTAACAGCCGTGTTGCAGTGCAAGCTGATAAGAACTTTATTTTAATATAGTTTTGTTCAAAATTTCAACTACCACGAATCGATTTGCCAATTTTTCCGACGGGGCTACCTTAAGACATGCCATACAGATCTGATGTGAAACGCGGAACATTTTGATTTTATAATTTCATTTTTTAATTATTAAGCGATCACTTACCCAAACTCGTACTGCGCACACAAAGGTGTGTAGAGCGCCATCTCACTCTTTCCCGTGAATTTTGTCCCTTGATTTTATTTAATAGATATTTTTGTTTAGTACGGAACTCTCGCCGCGAGAGTTCCACTCACAGTTGACCGATTTTTTTTTGTATATTTTTCCGTGCAAACTACGAGTAGTAAAAAACGCAAGTTTAACAAAGTTTCGGTTGGGGTGTAGAAAAGGGGGCACTATGGGAAAAAAGGGTATCGCGCCCCCTTATCGACACTCCGACCAAAGTTTCTTTAAATTTTAACGCTTCTCTCGTGTATTCTTTATAAACCAATTAACTACAAAATCTTTTAAAGTTTTTTGCAGCCATAATCGAATCTATGAAAATTAACTTCATTTAAATTTTACTGCCAAAGTTCTGCGAGATAGTCTTTTATTTAAATCTCGTGAATTAGATTAACTTAGACTTTTACTTATCATTCTGGCCTGTCTAGACAACGTTCCCATCTGATTTTTGTGAATTAAGTATATAGGGGGTGTAATATCATGATCTTTAAATTACATCGCCACGACATGAATCCCCGAGAGGATGTCAGAGATGTTCCGAGTGTGAACTGTGCAATACACTCCAAAGTTAATACATAATATAACAAAATAAATAATATTACAGTATAATATTCATGATACAAAATGTATTTTTTAATTTAAACCCTGCTTTTAACACCCGCTTTTTCTAATGAAAGAAATCTTATGAAATGTATGGAACGAAACATGATCTTAAAAATAATATTTGTTTTTGTAAATTAATGCATAACCAAAAGTTATGTTTTTTTTATCACAATAAATACAGATTTTTGAGTTGTAGAGATGAAATTAAGAGGCCCGGGTACGCCTGGATTTTTCTTAAGATTCACAAAAAAAAGGAAAACTGTATAAGTCAACAGCTTATTTTCTCCATTTTTTTTTTGTAAGTATTATCTAGCGACATCTAACTACGTCTCTATACAACACAAAAAGCAAAATTTTATGAAACACCATCATAATAGCTGTCAGAATATCGTGAAGCAAGTTGTATAATTTTGATATGATGTGTGCAAAGTTTAATTGAGATCAAAGCCATCAGGACGTCACAAAGACCTAAAGCATTTATATGGCAGCTGAGCGGCATGGCCCACCTTAAATCACAAAACGAATGCTTTTTAGTGCAAAATCTCTTCCAAAGTAATAAATAACTTAAATTTTGAATATTTAAAGTTAAGGTGGATGGTCCAAGGCAATCTTCATACAAACTTGTGGGAACCAATAACGACGACAGAAGTATTATTATTTAATTCTGTTACCTTTTTCCACACGTTCCATCAATTTTACACCCACAAATAATCATTTTTTTTACAAAAATCTTTTTAAAATCTAATTTTGTTATTTGAAACTTTTGTAATCCAATGTATGAAAGTTTTAAATTACAAAATTAGACTGTTAAAACATTTTCGGTGTTACTACAAAACGGTGTTTAACTTTAGACAGTGTTTAAATGTGTTTTTGTCCCCTTTTCTTTCATATTGTAAAAAAGTGACAACAACAGATTTAAACACTGTCTAAAGTTAAACACCGTCTTGTAGTAACACCGCTTGTTTTTAAGAAAAACTGAACATTCGCGAGTGTAAAATTATTTGAACGTGTAAAGAAAAGTAACAGAACGAAACTGTACTACTTTTGTCGTCGTTATTGGTTCTCACAAGTTTTTTATAAAAACTACCTTGGACCATCCACCTTAATAAAAAAAAAATTGGGCTGATAGAGAAAATCTGAGTACAGATTCGGATTCAGCACCCCATCTTTTATAAGAATAACAAATAATCGTCCAAGCATCAAAAACCTTGTTGCCCTGTGTTATGTATCTCATGGTAGCGTCAATCAAAAACCCTGTTGGCCTGTGTAATGTATCTCATGGTAGAGTTAATCAAAAACCCTGTTGGCCTGTGTAATGTATCTCATGGTAGCGTCAATCAAAAACCCTGTTGGCCTGTGTAATGTATCTCATGGTAGAGTTAATCAAAAACCCTGTTGGCCTGTGTAATGTATCTCATGGTAGCGTCAATCAAAAACCCTGTTGGCCTGTGTAACGTATCTCATGGTAGCGTCAATCAAAAACCCTGTTGGCCTGTGTAATGTATCTCATGGTAGCGTCAATCAAAAACCCTGTTGGCCTGTGTAATGTATCTCATGGTAGCGTCAATCAAAAACCCTGTTGGCCTGTGTAATGTATCTCAGGGTAGAGTTAATCAAAAACCCTGTTGGCCTGTGTAATGTATCTCATGGTAGCGTCAATCAAAAACCCTGTTGGCCTGTGTAATGTATCTCATGGTAGCGTCAATCAAAAACCCTGTTGGCCTGTGTAATGTATCTCATGGTAGCGTCAATCAAAAACCCTGTTGGCCTGTGTAATGTATCTCATGGTAGCGTCAATCAAAAACCCTGTTGGCCTGTGTAATGTATCTCATGGTAGAGTCAATCAAAACCCTGCTGGCCTGTGTAATGTATCTCATGGTAGAGTCAATCAAAAACCCTGTTGGCCTGTGTAATGTATCTCATGGTAGCGTCAATCAAAAACCCTGTTGGCCTGTGTAATGTATCTCATGGTAGCGTCGATCAAAAAAATATTGATTTGTTAATGAGGAGACTGGTACTTTTGACTATCTGTAAGTATATTTCTCCATTTTATAAAATCTATGTATCTTTCTGTTCTTATTCCGTGTTCCAGTAAATAACTGGGATTTTCATTCAATATCGTAGACTAATTAATTTCACCAACTCTTGATTAAAATTTACAGTCTTTTGACGCACAGAAGAATAATAATTCATCAAACAACTAATTCCAATTGAGCATTGTATTCAAGTCCATAATTCAAAGTTATTCTGTGAAAACTTGTCCAGTCTTTGTTTAAATGCTAAAAAAATATGTTTCTTTTTTATACAGAGTGTCTACTTAGCGTTTTCATTACCAATAAAACAACAGTTAATTAATGCGCATAGTCATGTCTTCGGCAATGAAGAGATCTTAAGGAGCTCCACTATGCTAAACATCAGTTTTGCATTGGATTCAGTTCCGTCAATGCAGATGGTAAAAATTTCAAAAAAATATGGCACGTTTTTTGACTCAACACAATTATTAATTACACTTTATAAAATAAATATATTTTCAATCTTCTTTTAATTATAATACTTTAAAAAACACGAATTTTACGGAAAAAGGGATTCAGTTTCCATATTTCAAACCCGATTGAAACGAAACCAACACAAACAGATGCTTACTACAAAAAAAACATCTTTACTACATAAAGAAATTATAGTTAATGTCCTAATGTGGCCTAGATTTCAAAATAACTGTAGTTTTTCGTGCGCGGCATCTGATTAGAGCAGGATAGACAGTTAAAACACAAAAGCGTTAGAGCAGAGCTGAATTTTAGCATTGTGCAGCCCCTTAAGGCGATATGCGAAAAAAATACGGGTGTTTCTTTTCTGTGTATTTCGTGAAATACACGGAAAATTATAATCAGTTTCTGGTATATGCATTTTGACTATATAATCTAGGGATTTGAAATTGGATAACGTTTGGATAAATTTTCCTCGATAGAAATAATTGTTGAAATGAGGTCTTCAAACACACTTTTTCTCCTCGTTTGACGAATAGGAACCATATACAGAACTCAAACATATTTTATTAGTTGTGTTTTAACAATATCTAGAGATTTGATACTTGAAATTTTGCTAGATATTTTAGTTTTTTTAATAAAAATATTCAACCAACTTTTTTCCCATTTGCCCTGAATCCACCCCTCTCGCACTTCGTGATTTTTCACTTGGAGTGACAGTGACGAAAATAAAATTCGCATAGCCTCTTAATAAATGTATATTTGGTTAATGCTCTAAGAGGCAGACTTTAAGATCTAAGGCTCGGACTACATTCATCCGGTTCAGTTCCGTATGAAAAGGAAAAACCTATTCGAGTTATACCTATAACAGACTGTGCTACATGCACTCGGTCCTGCTTATTCGTATTGCTGTTTGTCCCTTTGAAACGGATGTACATACTATGTAGTCCGAACCTAAGTGTTTCTGGGATAGAAACATTTTCGTCATTGATTTCTGGTTAATATACATACACCGGGTGTAAATGGATCGGTATCTATAAATTTTAAATTAAACCACACAAACTACTAATCATTCCATACTTAAAGAAATGTTTAGGTACTTTTTTCTCGTTTCCTTACTATTTTGAAAATCTATTAGTAATGTTGTATGAACGGATAAATTTTTTGGGTTCCGTACCCGAACGGGACCCTATTACTAAGCCTCCGGTGTCTGTCCGTCTGTCACAAGGGTATACAGCTTCAGCCGTTGTAGATAGCCGGTTGAAATTTTCACAGAATACGTTTACTACGGCCTATTTCACGGCAAATAATTAAAAAATAAATTGAAACCCAAGGGGAGTCCCCATAAAACCTCGAAAAAGTAGCATTTTTTATGTTATCATGTCTCCTCCCCCCTTATCTCTGAAACGAGAGCACCAAAAATATGAAAAAAAATCCTGCTAATAGGTGATTATGAACATTACAGGAAAGATATTAGAGTTCCGTGCTCAGTGGGAGCCACGATTGTTTGCCAGGCGCTACCGTTGTAGCGGCTTGTTTTTGTCACCTCAATGATGCTATGGCATGTGCATATTGTTGTTATTTACCATAATATTTTCAGGATTCCTTACCTGTATAGTATGGTGGTACGGTATCCTTTGTGCGTGAGTCCAAATCGCGCTTGCCCGGTTTTTTATTTTATTTGCTCGGTTATATTTCCTGGGGAATCTTGATCAATATCATCCGTTGATTATGACTTCTGGAGACTGAATACGGTATTAATTTTCGTTAAGTTGAAAAATCTCGCATTTTGCCATCACAACATTTTGCTCTTGCATAAATGTTGTAAGGTGTCTTTTGATGTAGTAAGCTTACAGCTTTGTATGAACTATCACTCCCTTACAAAGTTTATCTGAAGACAGGGTAATTCGTGTCTGAGCTGTATATGAGATATGGAAGCTGCACTTACTTAAACTTTGTAAGGTCTCTTTTGACAAAATTAACTTACAATTCGCTTAGATTAAATTATCTTAAGAGGCTATGCGAATTTTATTTTTGTCATTGTCACTCCAAGCGAAAAATCGCGCAGTGCGAGAGGGGCGGATTCAGGGCAAAAGGGAAAAAAGTTGGTTTTCTATTTTGATTAAAAAAACTAAAATAGCTCGCAAAATTTCAAGTATATATATCAAGATATTATTAAAACACAACTAATAAAATATGTTTGAGTTCTGTATATGGTTCCTATTCGTCAAACGAGGAGAAAAAGTGTGTTTGAAGGCCTCATTTCAACAATTATTTCTATCGAGGAAAATTTATCCAAACATGTTTTCCAATTTCAAAACCCTAGATTATATAGTCAAAATGCGTATACCAGAAATGTATTAAAATTTTCCGTGTATTTCTTGAAATACACAGAAAAAAAACACCAGTATTTTTTTCGCATATATCGCTTTAAGGTGTGTTAATTCAAAAACCATTTCGAGATTTAGTTGCAATAAACCGTATTTTTGAACTTGTGGTCTAAAAAAATCACGATGATTTTATGAAATTTTATGAAAAAGCTGCATCTTCCATTTGCCTTCGTGTGACGTCACTTGAGAAATGGCTGTTTAGAAACTGTTTTAGGCTGTTTTGCTATCAAGATAATTTTATAATAATTTGCTTACGACTGATTTGACAGATGGATGACAGATGAGTAGACACAGAGACAGACCACTCTTTTTTTATAAGCAACCACAAATCGCAATCAGTATGTCTAAAATTCTCAAGTGACGTCATATCGGACAATTCTTTAAAACATCATAAAAAAATTATACTTAATCTATATACCAAAATAATGAAAATTATGCCCAAAAATGGCGCAAATTCTCTGAAAAAATTATATATTTTTTTTTATTATTAAGCAATGGGAATTGTGCGGTGAGCGGGTGGCAGGCGCTCTATATGACTTTAACATGTAATTTCAATGTCACATGAAGCAAATCGACTTTTATAATTATTCATGCCCTTGCGCGTTTCTACTGGATCGACCGACTTCCAATTCGAAGCATGTTTGAAGGCTCATCTAAATACAATTGATATTTGCCATGCGATGTATTTATTGCTATTTGTGGGACATTTGATCGCTACCGAGTATTTAATTTATAGTGACGGCCTCTTTGGTCGGGTGTGTCGATATTGTTCGGCAGTGGCGTGCATAGCACTTTATTCCGGAAAAGCAATCAGAAGATCAAGTTTGACAATAAAAAAAAATTAAATATCACTTTGAAAAAAAAAAGTTTGTATGAAAATGTTCACTCTAGGGTAGGCAGTGCCTACCCTGGCGTCATACAAACTTTTTTTTTTCAAAGTGTTATTTAAATTTTTCATATTTTTTATATTGTTAATCTTGACCTTCGGATTGCTTTTCCGGAAAAAAGTTCTATACACGCCACTGTTGTTCGGGTAGGTCGATATTGGTCGAGTAGGTCGATATTGGTCCGGTGGATCGAGCTGATATCTTGCTGATACGAGTTGGTTAGAGAAGGTATTGATAAATTATAACTTTCACTTCAGTTTAACGTCACTTGAGATAAATTAGGTTGCAAACCTTTGTGACCTTTCCAATCCAAAATCCAAAATCCGAGGCTGACAGAAGAATTGTGACCTTTATTAGGCTACAATGTAAGTTCTATGACACGACGGAGAATTGTGGGGATAGTGTTGCCATCTGTCCGGATAAAGTCGGACAGTGTTAGACTTTTTGGCCTCTTGTCCGGCCAAATATAACTTTCTTTTATGCTTTTTATATCTATCGTTCAGTCACTACAGAACGAGCGAGCGAGACGATACTCGCTGACTCGCCAAGACACGCATGTTCACATGCTACTTACATATTTGGTATTACTACCCGAGAAAATTATTAAGGGAATTGTTTTCCTAAAACAGGTTTCTTCCAAAAAATATATATAAATGATGATAAGTATGATAAGTACTAATTAAAAATAAGAGGTTTATTCGATTTTTTTTATCAAAAATCCCTTTTCTTAGCGTCCGGCCTGGGACCCAAAAGTCCGGCTTTTTAACGGGTAAGGCTGGCTTGTTGATTTTTAGGGATGGCAACGATATGGGGAGAGCAAAATTAACAGATATCACGAAACAGATGGCCTACTCCGCGCCCGCAGTGACAAAATTCGATCGAATATCGTTCGGTCAATGCGTGCGTGCGTCAGAGATAGACGTATGCTCGAACGATAAACGACCGACCGAATCTTTTTGGGATTGCCAGGCCTGGCTAGTTTAACAGAGACTTTGAACTGCTGTGACTTTTTCAATACAAATTGTAAGGATGACATTTTAAAGTCGCCGTTAAATATCTTGGTTCATGCAACTCCCCAGTTAAGTAAGTCTTGTAAATGTAAATTATAAACTCTATTTTTTCAAGATTTTGTCATCCTCTCCAAAACAAAGTCCTTTCTGCTGCCAAAAAATATAATTATACAAAGATTTCAAAAGTTTAGATGAGCCCTGTTACGTAAAATCTATTGCATTGTTTTTGAATGCGTGCGTTAACATAATGCCGACGCGCGCACACTTATGAGTGCGCAATCTGTCTACCTACGGTCAGCAAACTGATCAGACTACTAAATTTGTTAAAATGATTAACTTTAAGTGCACTTAAGGCATCCTACTATCACTGTGTTCAGATGAGCACTGATTCCAAACGTGTGAGCGTCACCCATTTAAAGGTGGAAGGAAACATTTTGGTGCTGTCATAGTACGGTAAGGGCTTATCTCTACTTTTGAAATCTTTGTAATTATACCCATTCTTTCCTGCGTAATGTCATCTGCTACCATATAGGTATAACTATAAAGGCACTGTGGTATGAGTATACGATAATGTTCACCTTTGTTCCCCGTCACGGTCACAATAAATTAAATGTCCAACACAGATCCTCGAGCAATAAAAATGTTTTATAGCCCTGGACAAGTCGATGGCTTTTATTGCATTGGGTTTACAAGGATTCACTACAAATCAGTGTTTGCAATTTCAAAAGTTGTTAAATTGATAATTTAGTGGTAGTAAAGACAAACATTTTAGTGGTTCTGCATTATTAAAATGTTATGGCAGGGGTCGGCAACCGGCCGCCCGCGGGTCGTATGCGGCCCGTGTACCACTTTGGTGTGGCCCGCAAAGTTCGCAACCACTGCATGATAACTATATTTGGTAAAACATTACATTACATTTAAATGTAGTTTATATTTAAGGTCTTTCAATTTAAATGGAAAGTAATTTAGGAGGTGATTCAGTATCTTTAATACATCACATTCCACTGCAAAGTAATTTTTTTTGCGCGAACTTTTTCTTCACTTGTCCATATAAACTGAGTCAGCTGACTGGACCACTTCGCACTGAGAAGTGAAAAAAAAAGTTCGCGCAAAAAAAGTGCTTTGCAGTGGAATGTAATTTATCAACGATACTGAATCATCTCCTAAATTACTTTCCATTTAAATTGAAACACCTTATATATATTATATGAATAAATATAATTTTAGCTATATTAGCTTTTTATTTGTAGTTTTAAGCAATTATAATAATTAAAAAATGATAAACTTTATATTTTTTCGATATATTTCGGCCTCATCAGTGAGGCCGTCATCAGTCGAGTAATATAATATAATATAAGTAAAAATAACTCGACTGATGACGGCCTCACTGATGAGGCCGAAATATATCGAAAAAATATAAAGTTTATCATTTTTTAATTATTATAATTGCTTAAAACTTATATATATTAATGTGAAATATATTTCAGGCCTTATCCTACATAAAGTACATATTTGTGTGGGCAGTCATTTTCCATTCTGAACTAAAAAGCAAGAATTGTTCTTTTAGACGCTAAATTACTGCAAAAAATGCGGCCCTCGCTGATCCCAACATTTGTGGCCCTCCTACATACATATATCAAAAGGTTGCTGACCCCTGTTCCATAGCATCAGCAGCATGACATAATCTAGTAATTGTAGAATATTATTGAGTAATAGATAATAATTATTATTTCAATGCATGTGCTCGTAAAGGCCCACTTTTTATGCATCAAAACCGAACAAAAAGTCGATTATTTTGCCCTAGAGCTTTATTATTATTTATTTTTTATATTTGTTTACAATGGTTGGCCAACCTGCAGCCTTTCCTGTGTACCATAGACGTTATACTTTTTTTTCCACTGTTTAACGGCTCTGGATACAATCCTTTTGAGCCAATCATAATTGAAAGTTCACAAGATTACATTTGTTTTCATTTCCTCACACTATGCATTGAAAAACGTAGTATGATACACGGGCGTAAAAGCAATAAATTACTCGGTTACGTTTAAAACGTAATTTATTCCTTTTCGCCCTAGTAGCATAAACTACTATTATTAACCTCGAATGTTAATTTAGAGCTCAAACAGAATATATTTATACAAACCAGAATAGCTAATAATATTTTTTAGGTTATTTTCATTTCATGTTTCAACTTTTTATTGCGATTTTTTCAAGTAAAATAATTTCGTTATACAGAAGAACAGACGATAATTTTGAATTGGCCTCTTCTTTTTCGAGTTTCCGTTTCGAGGAATAACTTTCCCGAAATGTTTTTAGTAGACAGATTTTATAATAAGCGTACATCTTTTATTAAATGAAAAAGCGATGTCTTTCCACACATTTCCATAGGCATATTCTATTTTTAATGAACGCGCCCTTAACCCTTAAATGCATGATTTTTTCTTTTTAAATGAAAGTGAGATATATGATAGAGAACTAGTCAAATGATATGAGAATTTTTTTTTTTTTTTTTTTGTTTTAGAAGTAAAATCGAATATAATAAAAAAACATGATTTTCTTTAAATTTGTATAGAAAATGTTTTTTTTTTCATTTTTTTTTTTTGGTCAGAACAGTGATTTGACACGAGTTTACCAAAAACTGTATTTTCAAACACAAAAAAATTAATTTATAAACAAATTACTTTAGTTTTTTTCGCAACCACTTATTTTCAGATTTGTTCTATTCTATTCGCAAATACTACAAAAATATATGTATATGTAAAAAAAAAACAAATACAACGGTTTACTTTTTCATTTCGTTTAATTTCATGTAATAGTCCTTTAGAAAGGTGCCACAGTAACAAAAATGTTAAAAAATATTTTATATATAAATAATATATTCGTTGCTAAATGAGTTGATGTAAATTTACATCACCATGCATTTAAGGGTTAAGTCTCAGGAGCAGACTTAATAAGATGACTTCACTTCCTGCAAATGCAAGAATACTTATAAAATCGTGTCAAAAGCAAAAAAAAAAACAAAATCTTTTTCAATTTTACAACATTTATTGGTCCATTTATTCCAAAAAGCAGAAAAAAATATCACACTGAAGTTTAAAAATGAACGAATTGGCTTGTCTTTCGGAAAATTACATCCAGAGTTCATTTTTAGAAAACGAAACGTAACGCTACTTGATATTTCATGGCATTCTTATATTTTAAATTGATTACAGCGAAAACAAAAGAAGGGGAAGCTACTATCTGGCTTGGTACTGGCTTTATTAATGTCGCCAAAGCAAGCAATCTCTAACATTGTTTAGTTGCTGTACTACCGCCCGAAATCCGACACAAACGTTGAAATAGCTTTAAATCGAGCTTCCCAGTTCTCCGACAGTGATCTATATCTCCACTTCACAAGATAGGCACCGATACAGAAGCTGCATCTATACTGTCTGGCAGCCTGGAAATTACAAAGATAAATGAGTGTAGAGCGCGAGCCCAGTGTGCCCAGGGTCTCACATAATTGTTTTCCGAGATTAAACTAGTGTTGGTTATTAGAGCTTTTCAATGGCATTCCCATTACTTAAAGTCCCATAACTCGAAAAGATTGGGTTCCTTTCATATAGAAAACTAACCTCAAAGTTATCGACGAAACTTACATGAAATTACTATGTATATTTTTACTATGTATATAGTATACACACTATGTATATTTATAATATCTTATATATTGTATTTATAGTAAGTATTGATATAAATTTTTATTTTGTTATTAAACTTGTATAATTCTTTGTATATTCTTCTTCTCTGTGTACACGTGTATGATTACTCCGTTTATGTTACTTTTTCCTATTGTGTTGGTTTTGCTGTCAGAAATCTCTGTTTAGAGATAAGCTCGCCAATGTGCATCTTTTTACTGTAATTTTGTTTATGTTTATATTTCTGTGTGTGAAATAATGAATAAAGAATAAAGAAAGAATAAAGAAATTAGAAACCTAATAGGTACATCATGTGCATAACATTAATAACTTAATTTATGTTATCTACACTCATATCGTAAAATCCTGATTATGAATTTAAAAATAGTGCATAATAGTAATTTTTTTTACAACGTCTCTTAAAACACAGAAAAAAAATTATTTGAAAGTACAAAATAATGCTTTTAAGTAACCTTTTCTGTTATAATAGTTACACGAAATCGGAAGGCAATGGGAACTTAGCCCATACAGCCATGTCTATGGTTTTAATAGGGTAGAATGTATGTACATTTACGACCAAACCCATGACTGCGAATGATTTTAACCTTGGTAGAATTTGTGACCGCACCCTTGTGTCAGATGTGCGGTGAACTGCTGGAAAGATTTTGTGCGTTATTTATTTATTTAATATTTATTGCTTTTTTGTTTGTTTAAGGTTTATTCTGGGCAAAAAATCTGACAGCATATTATATACTGAACAACAAAAATGACGAAACAAAACGAACCATCAAAATCAAAAAAAAAAATTAAGACAAGATCGATTGGAATATAGATAGGTAACCTATTGCATGAGTGTAGATAAAGTAGTGTATAAAAATACACATAAAACTAGTAAAAAAACTCGCCTACGGCTCGTTTGTTAAACTCACACTCGTGTTTTAATAACCTCTTTATATGCCGGTTTCAAAAACTACTAAAATATGTGTTCCTATCATAATCGTATGACCTTCTTTTTATTTATTTTTTTTCTTTTTATAATTGATGAATACGAATGCCGTTTAGATCATTAGGCATCCACATCAGAAGTGCACTACCTGCTACTGATGTATCTTATAAATAAATATTTAGAGGAATACAAAAAAATTGTGAAGTTACTCATGGCCGATACCATGAAGTTACTAAAATTTTTCATGTTCTAGAATATGTAAATTTTTTGCATGAGCGTTCCAAAAGTAACATTATTTCTAACTTTATGAAAGTTTTGGACTCATAAATGGGCAACATTTCCACAATATTTTCAAAAAGTTTCAATTCTCTCATGGGATTATCTAGAGTTTATTTTGTTACCAATGGTATTCTTGTCATAAGTTTTCACTGAGGACTTAAAGAAAAACTAAAACTAAAAAACTTTTTTCTGTCCTATCTGTAATTCTGGTGCATTTTGAAATCGTGTTTTCACTCGAAGGTTTGTGTTTCAAGAGCATTTATTTTTATATACCTGATGCACTAATTCGACCCAAATCTTGCACAAAGATAGCAAAAGGACTGCTTTTCGAAAAGAAATCTCTAAAAAACTTGAAACTACTCTTTTCTTGCTTTCCCTTAAATACATCAATGAGTGTAGATAGTCTGTTTCGAAGTTTCCACATTGAAACAGGTGCTACTGCATTAGTAAGTTGTGAGCTTGTGAGACTCGATCCAGCTTGGAGCCGGCCTCAGCTCAGTTTTACATTTTTAATCCAGGATTCTGGAACGTACCGATAGCCGATTGACTAAGTTATCTCTATAACTTTGAACGGCGAAGCTTTCCCAGTGAAGATTATTGGACTTCTATCAACGAAATTCACTGGCTCCGCAAAAGCCGTAGTTTCCTGCACGCAGTTCATTATTTTTGTACAAATTAAAATCAAAATACGCTTACTCATCACGAAATCTTGAGATATTGACGGCGGCCTCCGTGATGACCACTTCAAACATTAATTCAACTTGAAAATTATGTTACGTTCTGATTACTGTATTTTTAATGACCAGCGGGTCTACCGCGTAATTCTCATTTTCATTAACATCAACTTGAGATTGAAATTTGTCGTGCGTGCGACGACGCCCGCCTAACATGCCATCTCTTTTGCACGCGTTGAATTTCGCATGCATTTGCTTGAAGTTGATACAAATGAGAATTACGCGGTAGAGCCCCTGTTTTGTACTTTTAATTGCAATTTATTAATAAAATAAATTATATGAAAAGTCTTTTTTTTAACTCAATATTGTTCAATCTCATATCTTCAATACCACTGCATATTTTTTTCAGTTTCGTAATTATAGCAGGTGTTCTGAAAAATTTGATCAAAATTTGCTTTTTGGTCGCCCACTTCCCCTTAAGCTACTTTAACGAGAATGCAACTTGGTATGGCTTAGCCACTTCTACCGAAGGTAAAGTGGTAACACTGGTGTGTACCCAGTCGTACTTCTAATTTTCGAGCGTCGTTACAACGGCAGGGGAATAGGTACGAAATAATTATGCATATTTTTTGTTGTTAGAGTTCGTGAACACATAGACCAGGGGTGGGCAGACTTTCACTAATGGCGATCTATATCAATAAATTGAGACGACAAGCGATCGACTTGCAATAAGACAATATTTTTTTATGTTAAATCGTTTATTGTAGGTATTTCGCACATATTACTATTTAAATATACTTTTATTTACAATTAAAGAAGTACAGTTTCTTATTATACAAGTTAATAACTAATAACTACTAAAAATAAGTATATATAGCCGTTCAACGAGCCGACACCGGCACACGTGCACAGTACAGCCGCAAATAAATCTGGTGCCTTCTTATTTCATATCGACATTTTCGCAGTGAAAGGTTGTTTGTTGACAAGTATTTTCTTAAAGTTACGCGCGTGTAAAATAAAATGTTTTTTATGAACGCACTTTAAATACTGGTATTTTGACTGGTGATAAGACCACTGTTATTGGAATTAGCCCAACACGTCAGTACATTTTTAGGAATGCGTGCGATCGACCATAGATTCCCTTGCGATCGACCGGTCGATCGCGATCGACCGTTTGCCCACCCCTGACATAGACATATGAGCAAGTGACCGAAGCGTTTTTGTACTGAATTTAAAACGATTACGATTTCACTAATTAATACTTACTTACTTACTTACTTGAATGTCGTGTGATAGATCACAAAATCTCACAGAATGCATTCATAAAATAAAAGATGAGATCGACGAAGAAATCGAATCAGAAAAATTTGAACCTGTTTTAACACTGTTGTAACGTTAGCTGGCGTGCTTTGTAGAAATTCAGTTAAAGAGTTTCCAGGAATTTAGCAACACGTCGCGCGACTGGAAGTCACGACTTTAAAGACAAACTAAAAGCTAGAATTAGCTCGACACGGAACAATCTCGTTACTTAATCTTTGTTTTTGCCTTGACTTGGGTTGAAAAGCATTATTCTATATTTACCTTAATTACAAAAAATTTTAACTTTTTACCTCTTTGTTAGAAGAAAGTTGATTATTGTGATTGTCGGAACTTGTTGGATCTTATTATTAAAGTATGTTGGCTGACATAGTTCCAGTACTTACCCAGGCAAATAGCTGCGGTACAGCCAAACGGAATTAAAGAATGTAACCTTCAAAATATCCATATCTTTCTGCGGCCGAAAAAATATTTTCGATATACCTTTCCCCGTAACGCACTGATGTAGACAGACCGACCTGCGTGTGTACGCCGGTGTTGGCATCTTTTGAGCTCCTTGAGCGGCACGCGCCAGGTCCGCGGGCGGCATTTTTGAAAAGCGGAGCTATGTGAGCGAATAAAATTTACACATAGACGAAAAAAATACTTGTTCCACAAATTTTCTATATTCCAAGTTGTCCGAAATAAAAGATTTCTATTTTATTTATTTTTTCATTTTTTTATTTGTATTTTTTGTTTATTATTTATTATTATAAAGTCTATTCTGCCCAACCGGTTTCGCAAAAGATTGCACGTCCACCTTTATTGTGTATTTTGATAATGCTGTTTAGTCCTAGCGGCACGAAAAATACTGAAAATGGTGTAAAAAGCATGAAAACCAGTACAATTGATCTTAAGATCATACTTATTAATTTGACACCTAAAATGTAGGTGTTAAATTTCGTGGGTAAAATTATTAAATATAATAAATAGTAAGTATCATAAATAAAGGTTTTGCAAGAGTTAAGGGAACCCCAAAACTACCCAACATGGAGATGGTGAAGCTATTTATATTATAACCTCTATTAAGATATACGTTTTATAGGCTCTTTGTACCTTCTCTCAAAGTTTACCCTTGTAGCAGCATAATATGGAAATTTGAAAATGTTTATCTCGTTTTAAAATACTTAAAAATAGACTATTAAAGCGGGCATTGAAACTAATCAATATAACATTCCACATAACATACCAAATATTATCGAAAATTTCACTTCCCACTTAAATTTTCGTCTATTAAGATGTCACGATGAAGGATAATATGTACCTAAAATACAAAAACAATATGGATATTATAAATAAAGACAGTCGTAGATCCTTTCGTCCAATATGTTCAACTATCTGTTCAACCAGTTGAACAATAAGGCAAATGAACATAATTAGACATTGGGACACTCGTGCAAACTTATTACGTTACTTACTTCGTTCGTTTCGTACAGAAACATTCGTGTCTCAATGTCTTACATTATCTTACAGTTGCACAAAATACTATTGTAGGCACGTGCGCATTTCGTGATTAGTCGATAATCGTCACCCCAAAACTTATTGCGGAATCACTATGTCGCCTACAAGAAGAATCGACCTTGTAAATAGCACAAGTATTACAATTATAAGTTTAAAGACCTTGTAAATTTATCTCAATTTGCAATTACAAGAGTAAGTACCCTTATTGCTAACCATCACATGGCATTCCTCAGAATCGTAGCTTATTATATAATAACAATACGGTAACTTTGAGGCATATATATAACCCCACCTTTATTAGCGATAATATGGCTTTTATAAGTGCATATGTTTTGGCTTTAAAGACGATATATGGCAAATTTTTGCAACTTGGGAATACCACGCAGACACCTTCTAAGAGATAGTCATTTATCACTTCTTCAGAACGAGCAGAGCCGTAGGCTAGCCTATTTAAAAATCGTTATAGTTTCTAGCAGAGACCGATAAATTCAAGACTCCTTCCTTTTATGACCTAGTCACCATATAGGAACAACAATAGTCATATAAACATGTACCTAGAACCTTAAATGAATGATCAAGGATACTGGAGCTAGTATAAATCAATTCTAAGACGGATGCGTCTAGTTAAGCAGAGACCCTGCAGGACCCTAAAGGAATAACAAACAGGTTTGTCTTCCTTGTTAGCGCGCAGATTGAAAATCCTATACACGAAAAAGGTCATGTGAAAAAAAAAAATCCTTTCAGCTTGATAGTTACAAGTCTGTAGCATAAATTGATTCTGGCAGTATTATTTCGTTTTGCGCAACTACTGCAACAGCTAAAGTGTAAACTGAAAATGACGCACGCGATCTTTATTTATTTGTTTGATAAGAAAGAGACAGCTGTCAACTTTTGCATAGTGTAGTACTGGTACGTACGCACGCGATGTTTGAAGCGACCAAAACGGAATGCACCCTAGACATACTGGAAAATACGTGTATAGTCAGGCAAATTGTATAATTTGTCAGTTGACAAACGGCGTCGTCAGTTTCTAAACGCTCGCTGTTTTGCAATTTGCCGTTCGGCAAACGGGTACGGGTAAGTATTTCTGCACAGATCGACATGGCAATATATTTAGCTCAGTCAACGTTGCACACTAGACACAGGGCTATTTTCGTAACATTGGAAGGAATATCTCCAGCTTGAAATCCGAATAATTCGGGATTGAAGAAGTAAAAGACATATTTTCCCCAAAAGGGCTTCCGGTTTTCCGGAACAGAAGTTCACAAGTACGAGTAAAATTTGGAGAAATTCAGTTCGGGCGAAAGTCAGCACCATCATTCAAGAGACAAAGTTGACAGATGGCCTGTTGCCATTGCCAGATAAGGAACAATTTAAATATGTAGTGATGCGGTTAAAGTCGATACCTTATTATCGATCTGTAACCGGGTCAGAAAGTTAGACATCTTATCAATGTATGCGACTATATGCAACTTTTGTTACTCGGTAAGTGGTCAGGAAAGAAAAGGCGTGCATGAAGTAGGTAAGTCAAAGATGGCATCGCAGCGTTTATGGAAACCCTTCCAGTATTCAGAACCCCAGTATTTCTGAACTGGGGAAGCCTTTAAGCGATTGAACGCGCAGTTTGATGGATTAAATGCTACCCTGCTTTTAGTTCTGTAATGCGGCTTTATAAACGCAATACTAGCCTTATGGATATGAACTCCTACCGGCTCTTCAGACTAAAATTTGGCTTATAGGTTTAACAGAATACGCTCTGTAAGGACTTCTATGTAAACGAGTGAAGATTAAAGAAAGGAAATAAAAATAATTTGAATTGCATAAATGTAAACTTAGATCGGGGAGAATAGCGCAGAAATCCCATCCGCATGTCAGATCAACTACTTTTATGCTTTCTAGGGATCTGAGTAGATGAAGCGTTTTAATTATGAAGTCTAGAATACTACACCGGAAACAATGCCCGAATCCAGATCGTTCGCAACTCTGAATAGCGGAATGGTTTAATTTGAGGTAACTTTCTGTGAATTAATGCTAGTAAGCCCCCCCGTAGCTCAGAAGTACTGGGGTTTGAATACTGGAAGGGTTTCCATAAACGCGGCCTCGCAATAGCACATTCTCGGCACTTCGACGAGGAAGAGGGGTGCGTGGAGGGATACGGCTATAACAGATATCAGGATATTTGTCTTATTACTCTAATTGTTCGTGTTTAGATGTCTCCACGATTCCGTCTACTTATTTATCCGACATAAACGCAAAAACTATAAGTACGGCATACATGCCCATATTTCTCACGCACACTAATAGTCCACATGCAAAAGGAGGATGGCGAATCAACCAGTAGCCACGGACAACACAACACATCTCTATTAACATTGGGTCTCGCATGATGCCTATTTTTGGCCTCATCCGTTCGCAAGTTCCATGTCCCCTTACCATATTTTCATGATATCTGTGGTCCTGGCCTATTGCCTTCTGCACTGACTCGAACTGTTTCCTAGAACCGCGATCTCAGTCAACGAGCTATAACTATAATTTTGCGTTTATTCAATTGGCTACGAACGACGACGACGACGCGTTGACAAGACGTGTATTTTCCTTAATTTTATAGCGAAGAAATTGAATCTAATGAGATGACGTCAGTTGACGTCGTAAAATCAATTCGAGGCCACTGAACTTTCTGCATCTGTATACCATATTCATCAGCTGAAGCTTCGTCTGCGATGAAGGAGTACAAACTTGAAAACTCTGTATTGTCTTTCTTTTTAGTGAGTGCGTGCATGCGTGATATAAGAAACCTCCGTGCCGTTCAAGTTTGTAGGCTTTATATGTATATATATATTTTATATAATAATTAAAAAATTATGTTGTTTATTAAATGGTATTAAAACAATTAAAAACATAATATTCGATATATTTCGACCCTCGGTATGGGGCCGTCATCAGTCGAAAGTCGAAATATATCGAATATTATTTTTTTCATTGTTTTAAAACTAATTAATAAACAAAAGAGATAAATAAAGCTTATAAAGGCGAAATATAATATATTTATTAACATAATAATTAAAAATTAATATATAGTTTATGGGTCAATCAACTTTTTAACCACACTATTTTTTGACTCTTTGCCAGTATTCAACCACAAAATTTACAATTTGGCTCTTTACTTTCCGAAAATGGTTTTGTTCGCTAACTAGATAATATCGTAACATTTAAAAATAGAAAAATATTAAGAATTCTCCCCGAGTTACTATGAAAAACGGTGTTGTCAACTGAGTGACCCTCTAGTTTTGCTGAAAACTTAAATAATTATGAATTATTATTTGATTCGAAAGATATTCAATGATCTGACATCTAATATTTTTTTATTTAGTAAATTGCTTTTTTAAAAGTGTGGGTAAAAAAGTTTATTGACCCATATATACAAGATGACTTTTAGATCATCGTCCAAATTCATACTGTAGGCTTGGTACGTGATCATCATCATGAATCGATAACAATTTTTGTGAAGGAGGTGGAAGAATATCAGCAAGAGAAGATGCGAGAGTAAGTGTGAAAGAGTGTTTGTGAGGAGGGAGTGTTAAAGTTTGTGAGGGGTTGTAAGAGATGGCATATGAGCGTTATGTATGTTTTACTGTATATTCGATTATACATATGTATAACGAACATGAAAAAAAATTAAAAATCGGTCCCTGATTTGAACCCGCAACACTCGGATTACTACTCTATACGCTAAGGTATTAAACCACGTGCATTCAGGCAGCTTTCCATTCTTCATCCTTTATTTCTTCTCATTTATTGCATATTATGTTTATTACGAGGGGCATGCCAAAAGAAGTTAGATACTCCTTACTCCTTTGATTGACACTGGCAAGTTATACATCATCTTATAGGCTGGTTGTTTGTTGATATATCTGAATATAGAACGCACATCATTTCTTTTTTTTTTATTTGGATGAGCATCATTTTTCCGAGAATCTGGCGGGAATTTGCTTGCAGCAATGGAGCTCAGTCGAAGTGATTGTCGCGCTATGATTTATTATGGCTATAAAAAAGTTTTAAGCCTCAAGAATGTTTTGAACTTTTGGCTACTACTTTTGGTGAGTCTGGTTGCTCACGAACAACAGTATTTAATTGGTTTGCTGAATTTAAAAGAAGACGGGGATGTCTCAAAGATGAAGCGAAGACAGGCCGGCTGCCAACCGCGGTCACGGAAGAAAACGTTCGTGCAGTCGAAAAACTTATTCGCGAAAACCAACGAATTATGTATGTAGAGCTGGAGCGAGAACAGGGAATTGGATCAGCAGCAATGCAAACCATAATTCACGACCACCTTTCTCTCCGTAAATGTTGTTTGAGATGGGTATCGCACAAACTTACCGATGAGCACAAAGACCGTCGGTTGGATTGGTGCCTATTCATGATAGATAAATTCGACGGTGGCGAGAAAAAAATGTGTATGATATACTGACTGGTGATGAAACATGGCTTTATAACTATGATCCCGAAACAAAGTGACATTCGACTGTATGGTGCTTTGAAGATGAGCCAACTCCAACGAAATGTCGCCGTGCACGAAGCACACAGAAACAAATGGTCGCCTCGTTTTTCAGCAAAACGGATCATATTGCTACTGTAGTGCTAGAAAATTAAAGAACGATGAACTCCGAATGGTATGTGACAGTTTGTGCTCCAACAGTAATATCATCTTGGTGTGACAAGCGACCGAAGTCAGGAATCCGACGCCTTCTCAGGCACCACGACAATGCGGCGTTGCACACGTCTGCCAAAACACTTGACTTTTTCGGCTCAAAAAATGCGTCAACCCTCCCTCACTCACCATATTCCCCTGACCTAGCACCTTGTGATTTTACCTGTTTCCAAAAATCAAAGAAAAAATAGAGGGGAAGAAGTTTGAAAGCAAAGAAGATGCACTAGCTGCCTATATTTTCGAGGTTTCTGAGGTGTCTAAAGAAGAGTGGTCATTGGTATTTTCCAATTAGTTCAGACGTATGAAAAAGTGTATACGTGCTCAGGGTGAATACTTCGAAAAGATCGATACTTGTAATAAAGAATAAATTTTATAATTTTTGAGTATCTAATTTCTTTTGGCATGCCCCTCGTACATCAGTATTAATGTTGTTATAGTATATATTTTTCTATATATATATGTCACCTACCTACACTACATTCTTTTATTTTAAAATTATTTGTTTTATTTATTTTGTCTAAGCTTTGCTACTTAGAGTAATCAGCGTGGTCTCATTCACCGCGGCTGGTTCTGGCAGAATAACCAGCGTTGCAGATCCGTCTGCAAAACTATGCTGAGTCAGAACCTTTTTGCCGTCACGATCTCATGCCACTCGCGTTTAAGGTAGATTAAGTACATGTACTGTTTTTGTTCTGTTTCAATGTGTGATAATTGTAAGTGTTACTTAGTGTTATGTTTTCATTTTTTATTTGTTGATTGAAATTTTGAAATTTTCTTCATGTCTTATGTCTTCTTTTTCTGTGTTGTGTGTGATTGTGACTGTAAATAAACGATTTTCTATTCTATTCTATTCTAAACCTACGACATGGTTCACTAAAATTCTCACTGCGCTGCTCCTTTTGGTCATACAGTGATGACATATAACCTTAAACCTTCCCCGAGATATTCTACCTTAAAATGAAAACTGCATTAAATGGTTCCCAAGTTATAAGTAACCGTACAGACAGACAGACAGACGTTGCATTTTATATGTATAGAGATTCATCACACATAAGTTGTGAAAAATGACTTCAACGTAATCTTGCTTCTCTTTATCAAGCTATCACAAAGTCTTACTTATGTTCAAGTATGACTCATGGCCGGATGTTGAAGCTTGGAGACGAAACAAAGCATGAGTAATACCAGCCATTATTTTGAAAGAGATGTTAAGTAAATTGAAATGCGTCGTGCAAAAGCTTTAATGAAGCTTTTCTGCCAAGGATTAAGATCTCATTTCCAACAAAAGCTACCTACTGAATGTAATCCAGCTTTTATACTCACAATTATTTTAGGTTGTAGATAATGAACAATTTCGTTGAAAATAGGCGTTTAATTGAAATTGAATAATTTTATTTCAACAGGGCCCGCCTACTTTAAAAGATGAGTCATTTTCCGTTCTTAGTTCTTAGAATATTCATTAAGGATGGTACTTTAAACAGATGTTAAATTGCTTTTCCATATCTAGCTATAATCTCCGAGTCGATTGAAATGTTGAGAAAAAGGAGGAGTGAGCGTTCGCCAAAGGATCTAAAAATTGCTTGGTTTTTTTCCACTTAATTTATTTACTGCTATTACTTTAAACTGCCTGTCTCTAGATAGCTTCCCGTATATTACGCCACTTTTGTTGGCATTAAACAATTAAAATACCAATTCAAAAATACAAAGTAAGTAAGTAAGTAAGTAAATCGTTTATTTGTGAGAATTCGGGTTTACAATGGAATGGATGTTACATATAATTACAGTCCCAACAAATTCAACCACGTCATGGCGTACAAATATTTGGTTGTATATTTAAATCATGCACTAACAAAAACCAAATTGAGAATAATTATAATTATAAAATATGTATGTCAATTAAATAAGAACAAATGTCAATATATAATATGTAAAAAAAAAAACTTGGAGTTTGAACAAAACAATCGTAGGAATATCAAACTAGTTAAAATGAAAAAAAATCAATGTCTGTAGTGTTCTTTATACTATAAATGTCATAATCAAATAATATTTACATTTATTCGTATCCTAGGTATTCCTTGACCGTGTAAAAACATTTATCTAATAAAAAATCTTTAAGCTTTCTATGGAACAAGGGATATGGCAAATTTTAAAACAAAAATAACAATCAAAACAAAACAAATATAATAGAATGCTTTCTTGCCAATAATGGGCGATTCCTGGAAATTGGGGAAGAGTGATACTTCTGCTAAGGAGAGGAGATAACGGAACTAGCAGTTCTAGCTGGAGGAGGCAGTGTTGGCAAACCTGTATTTGTTGTCCTTTCGTAGGACGGTGTAAAAATAATTTTAAACTGTGCTATTAGTCTGACTATATTTTCAGTTCAATTTTTAGGTCAGGGTTGCGAAATAACTTTGTCTAAGAATATTGACTTTAAAATAAAATAAGTATTTACTTGTGAAGCAATTTTGAATACTTGCGCAGGACAGCTAACAATTTGTTAAATTATAAACGAGCTATTGTCCACGTTTCGTTCGTTTTCATTGTAATTTATTGAGCACATTTTACAGACATGGGGACAGACAAAAGGCAACAATCACTTATACTTAGATGTTTTTTTTTCTTTAAATTACTACACATACACACAGTAAATAATTATAGTTTAGGGTTCGTTTTGTTTTTCCAAAACAGCTGAACCTCTTAAAAAGTTGGAGCGAATTACGAACTCCTTTCTATCCGTCGGGATCTTTCTTTTGACTGCGGCCCCGAGCGATCGCCTTGAGAAACTACACTGAAACAATACTGTTTATCTTTCGAATAGAATTATGCAATCGATTTCAGTCTTTACGCGGTCGTCATAAGTTCCTATCGTTGCCTATGCCGAGCGCAAATAAGAGTTGGTTTCTCTATATTTGTTTTCCTGTACAAGTTTCGCTAGCTTTCATTTTCAGACCTATTAATTACGTACGAAAGACGTTAGAAATTAAAAACTAGAAAACTTTCGCTCCCGATAACTTAATTGTTTTTGTAAATAGGATCGACCTGACCCTAGAACATGAACAACAGCAGACTTTCGAGGGTTCTTTGGAAGAAATTAGGTCTCTCCTTGTATAAAAAAAAAACATTTGTTTTGTTGGTCTTTTATTAAGTTAACGTACTTGTAAGCAATGTCTTACGATACATCATCCATCCATCCATCCATCAGCCTAGTTCGTCCACTGCTGGACATAAGCCTTTCCAGGACTTAGCCACTCCCGGCGGTCATCCTGGAAGAATTGCCCATACTCACACACGGTGGGCAGGTGGGTTGGTGAGCGTGGTGCCGGAACCTTCGCACCAGTGACGCCGCTGCCCGTCACCAGTCTGTTCCATATAAGGCCCGGCTATTAGGAATGGATATACCGCCATCCATCGGTCCCAGGCATGGTGGGCCTCCTGGTTTTTTGCCTGTGAGCTGTGCTCTTACTCTACCCCGAATTACTTCGAGGGGGTCTCCAAGTACGATGGTGGTACCTACACAGTCGAGCCCGGCATCAGCTCTACCACCTGGTTTATGATACATAATGTCTAAAAAATATATATCCAACGTATCTTTTTTTGTTTATAACCGTTCCGCAGAAGAGAGGCGTCAACACATTGTGGAGTGTCTATGGAATTTTATTATAATATTTTGGGCTGAGTCCATTAACATTATCTAGATCTATGTTTGAGTCGAATTAAAAATCGTTAAATTTTAGTAATATCCTAACACCAAACCCCTAAAATACATAGATTTAACGGTTTTTTGCCGGAAGTGTAGCCTTGTGCTTTTATTGTTTTAGATAAAATCAAAAATCTATCTTAATAATATTATCTAGATTAATAATAACCAAAAATAATGTTTGAAAACGTCCACAGTCTTGCCAAAAGGTGATTACTCCCATAGCGAATCCTATGTCTATGGTTACTCCTAAAACAAGTTTTCAACTTTGCGCTTGCGACAGAGTCGTCTCTGGGGTTTGAAAATTTTAATACCTACTTAGACTAAGGGTGCGGTCAAAAAAATACAAAAACTAAGGAACCGTCGGGGTGGATCGTTGGCTTATTGTCGTCATACACACGTCCCGATTGCAAGATGGTAAAAAGCTGATAGCTCATTTTACTTTTAGTTCCGTCCCATGCAAAAATACTTTTTGTGTAAATCGGTTCTTATCGCAACACTTGCCTCTTATTTTACGGTTTTTTGATTACTTTTGTTCGTTGAATTGTTATTAAAAAGGCAGCATAAAAAGAGGTTTAGAGGTTCTGCAAAAAGTGCCTCGCGCACCTAGGGTTCTATAATTTGTCAGTTTTCGGGAAAGTCAGAAAATTGGTATTTAAAATGTTGCCCGCAACTCTTTATGGCACCTAAAAGAATAATGATTGTACCAAACAATTACATGAGGGGCATTATACAGTGTGTCCCTCGTATAAGTGCACATCCGAAAAGGGGTGAAACTAGACCTTATTTTATCGACAAAAAAATGAAAATTTTTTTTTGCCTACCATGGAGACTATGTATAAAATATGTCATAACTTTTGATCTATCGCGAGTAATGCAATGAAATAAAACTGTTATAATCCTTAAGAATAGACGTTGCATACCAAATCAAAAACAAAACATAATCAGCTACCATTACCATAAAAATAATATCCTAAAAGATTATTTCTTTAATTTTTCCGTCTTTTTTTTAGGTCATAGTCAATTTTTTCAAAATAATGTCCCCGTACTACTATACTTTTATTCCTATTTATCATTGCCTATTCCATTATCTTTCTAACAAAAAAAATACAACGTTCTATCATAAATACAATATTTTCTACGAGCGGTTAACCAAAGGCACTGCACTCGCGTCCCATACATAGATACCCAGGTGGAGTACTTTTATCAAGACTAAAAAAAAAAATTAAAAAAAAAAATTTTTCTTTGTTTTTGTCGATATATTTAGATCTAGTTTCACCCACTTTCGGATGTGCACTTGTACGAGGGACACACTGTATACTAGTGCTGCGTTCTTAAACTTGGTGTCGCGACACGGGTTCTTAATTCTAATGCCGTCTATCGCACGCGTTGATCACGGGTATGCGAGTCTGACTCGCACTTGGCAGGTATTATTTTATAGAACGTTGCTTGTATGTCTGAGTCTGAGTACTATCACCAGTTTCCGGCTTCCGCAACTTCATCTTAACATTGTATATTTTGAGCAATCGTTTTTAGTTTTTATTGCACCACATAATATATTTATCTCGACGGTTCGATGGACGAAGAAGAGTCTCACCATAATGGTTAATTTTTTACCTTTTAGGTACGGAACCCCTACATCTACATACGTACTTCTAAGTATTATTTAAAATAAAATAAACCAATGATACTGTGTTAAAAATATAGCGATAATAAGAGCAAAGTGCAGCCAAACATCTCGTGTTTACAATATAGAGTAGATATCGTGTCTGTCAAACTTTGGTTAAACCCAATTATATCAAGAAAAAAACAAAATAATATTCGATTCCAGAAAATTCATTACCTACATATTCATTTATACAGAATCTGTACAACCAACAGATACGTAGGTAGAATTGATACAAGATGTTGATATTTCTCCTTGACTTGCTAGTTGCTACGTTTTTGCTGACCAAGTCGATACATAAAAGCCAAAAGAATTCAATAGGTACTTATTATTTTCTTTGAACCTTTTACGTAGATATATGGATAAATTATATATTTTTTGTATTCTCTAGCTAGACTATTAGTACGAGTTTTTTGTGTGTTGGTAAACTTGGTATCATCAAGCAGCATACATTCATAAATTAATCACGCGAGCGGCGAAACTTTTATACTGAAACTACAACCCGTTTGTACCTCAAATTGAATTATCCAACTGATTTTAGTCTTTGTGCGGTTGCCATAAGATCACCAGTAAATATAAGTACCCAGTTATTTTTAACCCAGGTAGTTACATATCCTGTGTCTCCAGCCTGGAACCCGAGCAAGCCCGACGGCACTCTTTTTATTATTTATTTTTATTGATGGGAAACTTGTGGGAGAGTATTCGTTTTGTGTCACTCGTGACGGAACCAAAATATGATTTTACGCCCGTTTGACAGGCACTGAAAAAAGAAAATGCTGAAAATGGCGTCGTCTTTCTATTATTTTTAACATTTTAGTGAATGACTGCTGTTACATTTGAAGTCGGTTACAATTTTTTTTTGTTTAAAGTTTTTTTTATGGGATTTACAAAAGAAGCCAATAATTTATAATTCCGTCATTGCTTTTTTTAGCGATCAACTTCTGCAAAAGGACATGTAAAATAACATTTAAAAATATACTTGTACGATTACTCATTCATTACATTACCGAGTTTTTCACATGTTATGTACACTACCGTACACACAACACTCATCACATAGTACTAGCTAACCTAGTACTGACGACAGACCCTCGCTCGCTTGGCAACGAATTCGGAAGGAATTCGAAACATGTCGCGTATCGCGAAATAAATTCATGTAGGTAAGTCGATCCGTCTTTATACTTAATTATGAATTCAACTTACCATACAAACCTAAAAAAACTAGCTAACCTTTTACACAAATTCCAAAAGCTTAATTTTTAAAAGATGTTTTTAATTTTTTTTTCAGAGAACATACGCCTTTTTAGGACATAGTTTTCATTGTTTTGGTATATAAATTAGCCATTATTTTTAATGATTTTTTAAAGAATTGTCCGATGACCTTGTCACTTGGGAATTTTAGACATTATACTGATTGTGATGTGTGATTGCTTATAAAAAAAGTGGTCTGTCTCTGTCTGTCTACTTATCTGTCATCTAGCTGATCAAATTAGTCTGAAGCAAATTATTATAAATTTATCTTGAACTAGGACACATTTCTAAACAGCCATTACTCAAGTGACGACACACGAGGGCAAATATCATGAGGTTTTTTGGACCATTACTTGAAAAAATAAAAATCTCGAAATGGTTTTCGGATTAACACACCTTAACATCATTTAATCTATGCCAATTACATAAACGTTATTACGTCCCAATTCGCCTACGGTAAATAAAATAGGTAACTTTTGTTTCAATTGATGATTGGCAAATAAGCCAACGCGTTGCATATTGCGTTGCGTCATAATCTGTACAGCAATGCCGAGATAGGTAAGGTACTCTGTGGTAGATGCTTAGGCCACAAAATAGATACTACCAGAAGCAGAAGGCTGACTCGACGACGGAGCGGTAACAGACGCACACATGCATAGACGCGTACGTATGATGAGAATTTCGTATTCACCAGCGGGTCTACCACGTAATTCGGATTTTCATCAACATCAACTTGAGATTGAAATTTGACGTGCGTGCGACGACGCCCGCCTAACATGCCATCTCTTTTGCACGCACGTCAAATTTCAATCTCAAGTTGATGTTGATGAAAATCAGAATTACGCGGTAGACCCGCAGCAGAGTATCTCCGAGATCGTCGTACGTACGCGTCTATGTGTGCGTGCGCCTGTTTTCGCTAGTTATGTGGAGTAAACATTAAGTGGTTATTTTGTGCTTAGGCGGTGGTGCATTATTCACCATTCTCAGGCCAGAAAACGCCTCTGATTTATTTAGCAATAGTAGGACAAAACTGCATTGATTTTGCAGGATAACGTGGGTACGTGAATATATAATTTGGCTAAGTGCGAGTCGGAATAGCGCACAAAGGGTTCCGTACTACCACACAGTACGAGTACGGAACCTTAAAAAGAAGGTAACATACAAATATGTAGATGTCAAAGCAACAATAAGGCGATTCAACCAAGCCGCTAAAATAATAGCACATGACAAACAATTCGCGGCCCCCGCTGAGAACGGAACCCTAAAATCTTAACCGCTACATTTTTCTTTAATATTTACGTAATCAATTATTGCCATGATTTTTTCCATATTTTTCGGTCCTCTCGTTTCATTATAACGTTAAAAAATGCTACTTTTTTGAGGCTTTTTGTATAGGGACACCCCTTGGGTTTGATTTTTAGGGTTCCGTACCCAAAGGGTAACCAACGGGACCCTATTACTAAGACTCCGCTGTCCGTCTGTCTGTCCGTCTGTCACCAGGCTGTATATCATGAACCATGATAGTTAGACAGTTGAAATTTTCACAGATGATGTATTTCTGTTGCCGCTAATAACAACAAATACCTACCTAGTAAAAAACAGAATAAAATAAATATTTAAGGGGGCTCCCATGACATGTTTTTTTTGGCAGTTTTTATAGATAACGGGTACGGAACCCTTCGTGCGCGAGTCCGACTCAGACTTGGCCGGTTTTTTTTTTGTATTTGCCGTGATAGATGCAATAGTAACACTTATTGTGGGAAATACCTCTGTAGACGCCTGTGACAGACGGACGGACGGACAGACGGATGGAGAGACAGACAGACGGACACATTGAATTTTTTTTCGGAGAATGGAATTTTTTTCATGAAAATGGAGACGTTGTAAATGCTTTTTTTTACCCTGGCATGTGGGGTGTCATTGTCTAGAGCCACTGACCTCTAATAATACTGTATAAGAGGTCAGTAAAAATTATTTTTTTGGTGATAAATTAGTAAAATATGGGTCAAGTGCCTGAAATAAATGCCTTTTATTTTTATTTATTAATTCGTTTTATCTTCCAAAATAAAGAAATGGAGGGCCGTCAAAGTTGTGAGTTTTAAACCACTTTTTGTAACTGGGTCTATCTCTCACCTAAGCCTAATTAGGAATTTGTAATTTCTGTTCTTGTTTTGTCTGATTTATAATGAAGATTTAGTGTTACCCGTATACTCGACCAACTTAATTTGGTAGTTTTCTTTAAGTATGTTTTGTTTCATAAATTTTGTAGGTACTTAATTGCGTCGATTCGGTGTAACACGTTTTAACTTAGGTATTTGACAGGACTTAACTTAATTTAAGTGTTCTGTCTTTTTCTTTCTGTATCGAAAAGACAAAGACAGGACGCTTAAAATAAGGTTAGTCCTGTCAAATAAGTTAAGTCGAGTTACACCGAATCGACACCATTGATAAGTTTGTAATATTTGTTTAATCAAATGGTACGAAACACTCAGGGCGCGAGTCATATTCGCACTTGACCAGTTTTTTATAGCATGGCAAAAGCAATCTGAGATTATTCAGATAACTAAGCAAGATAATGATGACCTCGATACGGTTTGATCTGCCTAACAACATAGGTTCCGATGATTAAAAAAAAAAAAGACTAAATGTTAGTTAAATGCCTACTATGGACAAAAACTACACAGAGTTCTCCCAAATTAGAACAATCAATAACGGGCTTTTAACCGAGCCCAAAAGTATCAGCACCATTAGGCCCTCCGTGCGTCAACGCGAGCAAACTTTCCGGCCTACCTAGATAGATAAGTAGGTAAACATCGATGAGACTGGTTCATTACCAGCCGTTATGTCACGCTGCTTTCTCCATACCGTGGGCGATCGAGTTCACAACCGTGACTTCGATACCGCGTCCATGCACGTGAAAAACGTAAACTCAATAATTCGAGACTCTACGGCAATCTATCGATAGTATACGTTCGATAAAGATTGTTTACTCGGCGATTACTCTAGCCACTCAAGGTAAATGTTACATCGCACCTAAGTAAACACTGCTCGACTAGTCTGCTAGCTAGCCATATCCATAGAGCGAATAGCTATTTCTGGTTGAGAGGTTAAATAAAACGGAAACAAAACATCTCTAAATAACTTTACGAGACACAATAGTGTTGTCGAATGGCGTGTTGACATTGAAAGTTACGCAAGTACGCCGACTTCGGAACGACAATTTACAATCGTACCGAGACCGGTCTAGGACCGTGTCGTCCCATCGCATTGTAGGGCTACAAAAAGCCCTCCCAATGCCGCATTTAAGACGGTGTCCCTTACCTCTGTCGCTCGAACATATCCTGTGAGGACGGCACAAGACAGCCATAGGTAAATCCGTAAATGCATCACAACGGTTCACTGGAACTCGCACTCGGCGATAGCACACCACAACACAACAAATCACAGCACTGACAAACAATTTGCTGTTATAATAATGTAAAGCACCATTCACACGGCAACAAAAACCTGCGATACGACCCTCGGCGGCGATAAGGTATTGTAAACTGGTCCGCTTGGTGCTGTGTTCAGGCCAGTGGCTGTCAGGAGGCGCGCGACACGCGGCTGACTTCACTCCGAGGGTCGCGGTCGTCGGCCGAATGGTCGATCAAGCTATGGAGCTCTATTTCGTGCGACACGCTTGAAGATTTATTATTCTTGTCTGATAGTCGCAGCAACCCCTTAATTCCTAAATACCGGACACTCTTCACAGATCCGTCGACTGGACAGAATTAACTCAAGCCTATCCCAGGACCATACATAGGTATATAATATAAGTATCTATGTCCCGGGGCTGAGGTTTCTAATTTTGAACCCGTCGGGAAATATTTCGCCAGGGGCAACGACCGGCTCCTTTGAAGGGAAACGTCAAAACAATTGCTCCCTTTACCCAAGTAATTAATTTGCGAAAGTAGCTCTAAAACAATAATACGCCAATGTATAAAACAAACATACCTATCACACCGTAGGTAGACAATCAAATTAAAGGCTTACATATATATTGACCCTTTTTTCATCAATTCAGCGAAAAGGTCGACTGGATTACATTATTTAATTAATTTACTTGACAAATGAAATGTAATATTGAACGCAGAAAGACAGACATGTAATTACTGACTATTTGACTAATAGACTCAGTTTCTGAATGAGCTTTTCTTGTGCACGTGATACTTAATGTTACAGCCCCAGCACCTGCGGATTATCAACAAAAGAATTGCATATACAAGGTGAATTTTTGATCATCGTCCAAATTCATACTGGAGGCTTGATAAGTGATCAGTATCTTGGATCAGTGACAATTTTTGTGAAATTCGTATAATGAAATTTCGGCTTCCCATATAAATTCAGTTCCAGTCCAGAGTGAATCACTATGGGGAGTCGAAATTTCATTTTACAAATTTCACCAAAATTGTTATTGATGCATGATACTGATCACTTACCAAGCCACCAGTATGAATTTGGACGATGATCAAAAAGTCACCTTGTATATTAAAGCCGATTTGAAAGGCTTTAATTTTAGTTTTAGTGCTGTCAAAACGAAATTTTCTTCATTGCAAAATAGTTCTTAAAATTATTTGGCAGAGAAACTAAATTACTTTGGAAAATTTTAAGTATTGACAGTACTAAAAATAAAATTAAAGCCTTCAGAATCGGCTTTAATATATATGTAATTATATTGTCTGTGATATTACTTAGGTAGGTACAGTCAAGACCATGTCAAGCTATACACTTGCAGTACTACATGCATTAGCCCCATAGATATCACAATAATTATTATTGATTGGCCCAGTGAAGGATATAAGATAAGTCAAAGTGATTTTGACTGTACGTAATCAATCACAGATAGTATAATATGATATAGGTACCATTGTTCTACATGAAAAAATGTTGTGCAAGCCACCCAGTCACTAAACCCAATCAGTTTTTAGGGTTCCGTACCCAAAGGGCAAATTGGAGCCCTGTCTTGGAGTCTGTCTGTCTGTCTGTCCGTATGTCACGGGTCTCTAGCTCTTAGACGGAATGAGTTAGCAACCTGAAGTTTTTGTATGTTGTGTAAAATGTTGACCCGAAACCGAAGTTTGAATTTAAAATGTAATTAAATTATTTTTCAGGGCGGGCCTCGTACATGACAAGGGAAAGGGAGGCGAAAAAAAATATTTTTTTTCTTGCCCTAACATGTGGGGTTTCATTGTTTAGAGCTCATTAAGTAGAGTATAAATTTATATAAATTTTCAAGTAATGGCTAGTAAGGCTATCAAAGTTGCCATTTTTTGGACCATTTTTGTTACGGGTTCTATCTCAAAGGCCAAAGCAGTTAGGAATTTGAAATTTCTGTATATTTGTACTATATGCTGTATTTAAACAACAAATACTAAAAACGCCGATTTATAATGTAGTTTATGGTTACGTCCCCGAAACACAACCAACTTAATTTTGCATTTTCATGTTTGACAGAATTAGAGCATTTAACTAAAATAAAATAAATATAAGTTTGAAATAATTGGTCTTATGAACGGAAACCTGAAAGAGCGAGGCCGGACTCGCACTTGGCCGATTTTTTTTTATGCTCCACGTCAAGGGTAAGCATTAACATTAAATATAAATATAAAAACCTACCTACCTACCTACCTACGCACCTATATATAACATATATTTTATTTAATAACTTATTGTTGTCCAACAATAATATTTTTGTTGACCTTTTGGCCTTAACAACTTTGCCTTAATTAGAGGGGGACAGAGAGTACCCAACCTCATTTATTAGACTTACCTATTTCCTAAAACATTACATCATCTGTGCTAAAACCGTGGAGCTCTATGCCTAAATAAAAAATTCTGTCACAGCGCCATCTGGAGTTTAACTCAAAAACTAGTACACGCACGACTCGAGATGCACACACTCTGACCAGTTGCAAGATGTTGCGAGTTCACAAAGAAGACCATAGATGGAGACAACAACATCATCAAAATAAATTTACTAACTACTCAACGACATACTGAGAAACAGTGGCGGAATTTAAATTACATTGCTAGCTTTTATTTACCCGCCCCTAAATACCTCAAGTCTCAAGATGTCTGTCAGTTCCCCCATTGATTTTTTGTGTATCCGCCACTGCTGAGAAATAACTACTCAAGGCATAGTTTAAGCAGAACATAAAACACAGAGAAATTGTTTTACACAATATAATTTGCTTCCCCTTAGCTCAGTCTAGTAACTAAACAAAATAAAAGCGAAAAAAAACTGTAAGTGACATCCTAAAAAACATAATAACAAACATACTAATCAAGGTTTCATCTTCAAACTTGAAAAAACCTGTAACGTTTTACATGACTGAAACTATATTGTATTGAGTTTTTTAAGATCTACAGATTCACTTTCATCGTAAGAATAAAATGGGTTAATTCACTTCTTGGAGTCGGATTCACCGAGATGTTTCTTGTGACGCTGGATGGCATCTTCATGGTGCTTGATCTGCTCCTGGTGAAAGGAGATCTCCTTACTCAAGTGTACCTTCAGGTTCTGCAGCTGCTCCCTTTGCTGTAAAAGTTAAAGGTTTTGTTAGGAACGGCGACAAAAACTTTAGTCGCCTGCATTTTTACAAGTTGATTTTTCAGAAATTATAGTTAAAACTAGCTTTTAAATATTATTTATTCCTATATTTTTTATTTAGTGCAAGTGTATTATTTTGTTAAATTTAAGTAAACCTAGCCTTAATTTTTTTGTGTATTTTCTCATATTATTATTATTTATGATATAAAACTATTAGATATAGATTGTTTAATCATATTACATTAAAACCGACCTGTAATAATAAAGTGTATCTTATAATACCTACATTACAAAAATATATATATACTTCATTTCATTTCATTCCAAACGGCTGCCCTCATGTGGAAGCATCTTTCAATCATTGACAGTTTTCAGATTGGCATTTTTTTTATTAATACATATGTTGACAGGGCCACTAAGATGATGGTAAAGAAAACCGCATCCAAATCTGTTGAGTGGTCTCTAGTTAAAACGTTACACACAAAGACACAACAAAACAGAATTTTAGATTTGGCTTCACTCAGTACATTACTAATTATAACCCATTTAATTTGAAATTTGGCAAAAATATTAAAGGTTTGACTTTTTTGGTACTTCATTATTAATAATTAGATGATGGTAGGTATATGGTATGCCCAAAAAACAACTCCCTCCTAAAAATAATGAACACAATAATTATTTGTGTTACAAGGGGCCCAAGTAATATTTTGTTACTCGAGGGCGTTATTTTGAATTCAGAACGAAGCTCAGGATTCTAAAGTAGAATCCTGAGCTTAATAAGGAATTCATATGCCGTCCGAGAACAAAAAATTACTTGGGCCCGACTAATACACACTATTTTTCAAGAAAAAGCTACGAGTACCTGGTATTTTTTTGGAAATAATTGTTGCACCACATTAGCTGCATCATTTAATATGTTTTCAGAATTAATATATTACCACTGTCACTACATACTCAAACTATTTTAAATTATTATTTGCAATAACAGAGATGACAAATTTATGAGAACAATAAAATGAAAAGAGGTTTTTTTCAGCTCGCATTGCTGCCAATGCCTAACCCGCCAGTAAATGCTTCATAACACAAATTATGCATTTGACCTCTTTGGTTTAATGATGCTAATCTATCAGAAGCACGGACACGGACCAATTAGAAGAGAGAAAGCGCAAACTCCCATGGGAATAAAATTGACTTTGGCTCTCGCTATCCTCTAAAGCCAATTGTCGATTTTCAAATTGGTGTCATGAAAAGTATATATTAATACCTATGTATTTTAAGCAAAAACTTATTTCTTTGTGATATTCAAGTACCTTAGAACATCAGTGACAGAAAAAGAGTTCTTATTTTGTACCTCATTCCTTTACTGTTTCCATTTATAATATTACTTTACTGGCTCTTACTTACTTTTTTGTAGAAGAATTCATCTTCCCTGGCTGCCTCCATCTTGCCGAAGGAACCGCCAGCCTCTCGGATGGCTCCACCACCACCGCCTCCCTTGCCAGCACCAGATCCAGGTTCTCCACTGTACATTCTGAAAAATTAAGAGATGAGACATTTTTTAGTTAATTTTTGAATTTGATTGTCCTAGAAAGTCAATTTAAAAATATTTTCAGGTCACTGATAAGATCCTTATTAATTTATTGGTAGCTGCCGAAGTCTTAAATTTATGTTACCTATCACGTACAATATCCATGACTTGAACCTAAAACATTTACCAAAATCGAATACATACAAAAGTTATAAGTGTACAGAATTTATGGATTTTACACCTATTTAGATGAGTGTATGTGTACTGAAATGTCATACCGAAACTAACAGATCCAAATTTCATTTTATTTGCACGGTTCTTTGGAAACATTGTTTATTGTGATCAGTAGATTATGCATTTTTAAATAAAGATACTTGTCTATTTAGATCAAGTATGCTTTGTTAATTGCAGACAACAAAGAAAAGGATATTTTCCTGTTCATATGAGCGAAATGGTAATACCTACCTTTCTGGTAGGATGAACTATTCACACACACAGTTCTGAATAATGTATAGATTTTTTAAATCACAATAATAATTACTTTCCTTAACAATCTTATAAATAAGCAACAAGAATGACGATAACAAGCAAGTTTCCCTATGACATCATCATCATCTCTTTGTGTAGACCTAAAAGTAAGTATTTATTTTTAGGAAGCCAGAGGAGAAAAACAAAGTAAAGGTGATTGCAACAAAGGTCGGACCAATCAATCACATCTGCAAGTGTTGCATCATATTAAGCAATATTATTTGTATTGTCTACATCTAAAATAAGTAGGTGAACAGTAAAATCAAAAATGATTCATTTTATTTCAGTTAAATTTTGAACATCGTGATATTTTGTTGAAATTTTATACAAATAAATCATGTGTAATAAGTGATGGTTGCTTTAATTGAATACTATTCGTACTTTAGTGGATTCTACGTAAGTGTTTAGAATTTTGATAAAAACACTATTGTAATACGAATAGGTGAAGGATTGCGTAACCTACCGGGTCAAATGACGGCTGTTTTGTTTACTTACCTCACGTTAGAAATAGCTGACAAAAGTCTGGATCTATTTCTTGCGATTAGACTCATGATTTTTTGGTAAAGATGATTTTAAATGATTTAAAATTACAGAAAATGCAATTATAAAACCGACAAAATTTCCCAAATGTCAAAGGGAAATGACAGGTTAGGTTAATGGTGGGATTTTTAGCAGTGTTGCCATTTATATTTTTGCTTGTCGCTAGATTTTTATATAAAATTTTATCAAAATGTCGCCAAAATGGAATACCAGTTTGAAAAAAAGGTCGCTGAAATATAATATAATTATGAAACGTATGTTTTATCAAGTCGCGAAATCGACTGAAATTTCGCTAGATTTAACGACAAAGTCGCTAATTTGGCCACACCGTAGATGGAGCATAGAATAGATCTGACATTGTAATAATAATAAAAGAAGAGAAAGAGATGCAGTCATATGAAATCACTGATGCGTAAGCAAGAGGTATCTTCAAGTTTTATCATCAATTTTTGTATATACTCTGTCTACGGGCCACACTGAATTTTAGGATGACGAACAACATAGACAAAATCTTTTTTTTTTCTCCGGACCATTTCGTTTTATTTCATGGCACTCAAATGATACAACATTGTACAGATTAAAATGTCTCACTTGGGTACATTTTTATAAAACTTCTTTTTCTTCGACGACTTCTAAAACGACTTCGGGGGCAACTCAGTCCGTAAAAAACTTAGCCCGCGGGCTGAATTGACCACGAGCAAAAATATTGAGTTTTGCATGGGGCAACTTAGCCCGGATTAAAAACTAAAAAAAAAATCATTCATATATTATTATAAAATTTTAAACTTTGTTCGCATTAGTTCCATTGCGTAGTTCCATGGTGGCATACCTACTTACCAATAGTATTTGGGAACGCTACCTAATTTTATGTTCAGATTTATGACAGATGTCAAAAGTGACAGATGATTTATTTTTACAGGGATTTTGTGACAAAGGTCAAAAGTGACAAATGATTTATTTTTAATAGAGATTTTGCTAAAAAAGTGTTCTGTGGATTTTGCGACGGATGTCCAAAGCGACAGATCATTATACGTAAAAACTGTCTATACCATAATATAGCCACATAATTTCTAAGGAATCAAAGTAAATTCGACCTTATTAACATTAAACTACCCCATTTTTTTTTAGTCCAGTGACTCGGTTAATGATCCATTCAAGTTATCTGTCACTTTTGACGTCCGTCAAAAAATCCTAAAAAATTAATTTTGTCATCTGTCGCTTTGATACCTGAAAAAAGCCACAATAGTGTTGATTCAAGAAGCGACAAATATTCTGGTGAAATTAATGCAGAGTTCGGTCCTAAAACATTGTAGCTACAAGTCAAAACGTTCTAAGCGCTCGCCGCAGCGGCAGCGCTCAATGGTTTCGGGTTCACAATAAGAAATAAAACATTGCGTTCTACAGCACACCACATGGCTGGGAATTGACGCTTTCTGTCTTTTTCTCTCTGTATCGAACATACAAGATCAGAACGTAAAATGAAGTTTAGTCGTGTCACATAAGTTAAATAGTGCTACACCGAATAGACACAAATAAGATCCTTATAAAGTAATAAATAATCTTATTATGCAGACCTATTTTGTTATTAATTATTAGTTATTAATTTAGTATTAATTATTAAACTAATATCTAAATAAAATTTTCTTAGTTATTGATTAAAAATATTTTTTTGATAGAAACATTTATTTGATTGTTTTGTTTTGTATGTTTAATAATAATCTCAATTATTTTTAGAACTTTATATTGTTGTTGCCTAAGAATGCTGTGTACTCCTATAAAAGGGATTCATATCAGATTTAGTGCCATGCGTATATAATTTAATTATTAATGATTAATATGTTTTTGGATAAATAATCTTTATTCTCTGAAATGGTAACCCCATTGGTGTCAGCACGCCGCGACGACGACGGCGGCGCTGAGGAACTACCTACTTCATGTTTCACTTCGCTCGCTGCTGCTATATCTAAAATAATCTAGATGGCGCCAAGAGAGCAAGATTTTATACTATCAAAAATAAACGCCCCAGATAGACATTCATAAATTAACACTTTCGTCAGGTTCCAACACTGACAGCAGGATAGCGTACACAATTTTCAACGCGTGCGACAAAGATGGCATTAGAACCCGTGTCGCGACCCCTAATTTATGAACGCGGCCCTGGGGTAAAGGTTAAAATTAACTGTCACAGTGTCACCACTTGTTTGTTCTTTCTACAACCACCCGAGTGAAAACGAACAGATCGAGGTCTTTCAATATCAAACCTTGTCAGAAATGTAAATGAAATGCCGGGCGGGCGTTTAGGAACGCAACCCTAATTCTAATTCATGCATGATATACAATATCATACCATGAAGAATCCATTAACGTGAAATTTCTCTTTTTGGTAGATAGATAGTTAAAACAGAAAACTTACGCCATCTCACGCTTCTTCACCCAGAGCATATGCTTGAGTTTTTGTTCAGCAATGATTTTGTTGAGTTCAGCTGTCTCCCTCATGGCTCTGACAATCTGTCTCTCTTCCTTCAGGGTATCCATCTTCAGTCGCTTCTCTGATGAACTAAATCTGGGTAAAAGTAAAAGAAATAGGATAGATATAAGTAAGAAAATATTCTTATTATTATTATTCTTTATTGTACCCAGGGACAAAATATTTAAGGGGATCCGATTCCTATACAAAAGTTCAGGCCTTTTCCTGAGTTAACCATATGGTTATATGTACTGAAAATTATGTCAATAATCTTAGTAACGCCACAATAAGTCGCGAATTAATAAAATATATTTTTAAAAATTACCTTTCAAGCACATTTTAGTAATGATATTTCGTCAAATTCTGACATTGTAGTGGTGCGCACTACGCAGTAACATACAAGCATGTGTGAGTACCTTTTTTACGTATGTGTATATTATGCAACGCTGCCAGATGATGTACGGAGCGGGGACGACTGCGGCGTTGCCGCTCCGAATTCTTATTATAATTTCTTCGAAACTGCTAATGCATGCTTTTTTGATTCTAACTAGTGTTGCCATTGTACCAAATGTACCGTAATTTCGGTATGTAATATTAAAATTTTATCTCTTGAAGTCTAAACATTTTCAAGTTATATCTATCATGAATCATGCATGACAGTAAATACGAAATAAAGAAACAGGTCCTGATTTCAAAATATTTGTATCTCTGAAAACATCAAATACATATATACATATTATATGCTTTGCTTCGCTGATGTGATGTAGTTAAAATACGGAAAAAGGAAAATTGTGTACTATGTAATTTAAACATTGATGACAAAGAAATGGAAGAAATGAGATTTTAAAATATATATATTTTTTTATTTTCCTTCACTGGCGAGAAACAACCAGGATATCGAAACTGCAGCCAAGGAGAGAAAAAAATTCGCCATTATTCTAGCAGATGGCGCTTTCAAAATGAACAAAAAGCACAGCTATTATTACCAGGTTTGTGAAATTATTGTTATTTATCACATTTTAGTACTTTTAATATGGGGACAGTAGCGTAGCTCAGGCAGTAAAATGCTGGAGTCTCAATCTCCATACAATCGTAACAGACGTAACAATCGTCGGTGAAATGAGGGTGTACATGTGTGGACTATGACTTTCACCGCACAGTCCACACTAGGAAAATACCTCTGACACCCCCGCGGGGATTCAAGTTGTGACGATATATACAAGGTGACTTTTTGATCATCGTCCAAATTCATGCTGGAGGCTTGATAAGTGATCAGTATCTTGGATCAGTAACAATTTTTGTGAAATTCGTATAATGAAATTTCGGCTTCCCATATAAATTCAGTTCCAGTCCCGAGTGAATCACTATGGGGAGTTGAAATTTCATTTTACGAATTTTACCAAAATTGTTATTGATGCATGATACCGATCACTTACCAAGCCACCAGTATGAATTTGGACGATGATCAAAAAGTCACCTTGTATACTGTAGGGACAATCCTGAAATCGCAAAATAAACATATTTTTATAGATAAGTTAATTTAGCTACAACTATCAAAAACCACTAAACTTACACCATGACACATTATTATTTCTTACTTCCTTACGTTATGAACTTATGATTCTCTACTTTCTTCAGTACTTTCACAATTTTATTTTATTGCAGGTCTAGGGACAGCTCAAAGTGACAAAAATGGCGAAGTGTTATTTTGTGTGCTTCATAACACCGCTGCAACCCATCACTGTGTGTGGTGGAAGTTGACAGGGATGAAGACTTTATACAAGGAATGATACCAAAATTGGTATCGTTTTACAAGGAATGCGTATTACCAGAAATAATACTAATGAAAGTAACGAAAAATGCAAGTGTTACGATCTTGTAAATAAATAAATCTTATATTGGTCTTTTTTATTTCATTATAAAAACTTCTCATTATATTTTCATAATAAAATTTCATTCATAGCAAAATAATACAAATTAAAACACAAAAAGAATTTATGATAGGGGATCGAACCTAGATACCATAAATTGCGAAGCAAGCATACGCTACAATGTACCACGCGGTGTCTTGTTGAGGTGAACGAAATTTGCTATATTTTCATACATAGCAAAATAATACAAATTTAAAACACAAAAAGAATTTATGATAGGGGATCGAACCTAGATACCATGAATTGCGAAGTAAGTATACGCTACAATGCGCCACGCGATGTCTTGCTGAGGTGAATGAAATTTGCTATTATTAATTACCTGTAGTGACAATTTACATGTGTGGGTAAGATTTCTTGTATACACAGAGATCGGTACAATTAAAACTTGTAGGCCAATTTATGTAAAAGTTGAATGATTTATCGATTGTGTAATGATTAGAACTTATCACATATGCTTGTATTGGATCGCGAAGTGAGGTTCTGTTTGTTTATATTACAAAGTAAGATCATTAAAAAATTCAATATCAATATTGGCAAAACAGCGCCATCTCACGAGGATGTGGTGCCTAGCTGCTCGAATCGTTCCCCCTTAATTACTTACATAAGTAAATGGTGTAGCTAATTGTAGCAATTAATATAGGTAGGTACATAAATTATCACATTTTAAGATTTATTTGATGATTAGAACTTTTTCTTTTAAACATTATATTAATGAGCCTTATAACTCAACTACTTACTTAATAATAAAATTCAGTTTTACAGCACCATGGACTTTAAATTTTTTGCATCATTTTATATCTTTAAATGGATAAAAGGTAAAAAGAATCAGTACCTGTTATAATTTAAAACTGCTGAATATAGGTAGCGGGCAAAGCGCCTTAGCTTTTCTGTTTTTGGAATCTTATTTCTATAAGAAATTGTGTGCATTTACCTAAAAAACTCTTGGAGTTCACTGTGGAATGGGTTAATGTTACTTGTTTCAAAGAGTGAGGTTTCAGTCATTATAGATGCATGTTTCTTGAAACCTCTAAATTGCTGCTCCGGGCTCCTGGTTTCATCCATTGTATCATACTCATAGACGTCCGATGGCTGTTCAGAAGAAGATGATTCCAGTTGAGTAGTTTCTTTGGAGACAGTTTCTGGACATGTTGAAGCATCCATTGGTTCCTCAATTACACTGGTACTAGCAGTTGGTTGGGCCACATCTCTGAAAATATAAATCCTATTAGAATCTTGATTATACTTGGATATTGCTTAATGGAGACTTGTCAGTAAAGCATGTTATGTGAACGGTTAAATTAGGAAGATGTTTTGGTTTTTAGCTTAGCGTGAGGGCTATTGATATCTATTGTTCAGGTTTTTAACAAAACTTAGCTTAGGCATTAATTATTATTTAACTACCTAACTATCTTTAATAAGTTGACAAAAATGTTAAATATAAGTTTATAAAAAAAAACATTTTTTCTATTTTTATTAAATTGTAGTTATTGAAATAAATGCATTTCTAACTTCAAACCTACAGCAAACTTGGAGTTATTTTATATTTATTATGTTAAATAATGTAATCCAACTGTAACTAGGTACCTAATTAAGGCTGAACTGGAGTTCAAGGAACTTAGATTTCTCTATTTACTTTAAAAAAAACTTGATGTCTTTGCTGTAGAGTTCTCAGAAAACTATATAAGTAGGTAGGTATATGACATGAATAGTAAAGTACTTACCTACCTACTTAGCTAGAAATTGTTAGGTACTTACATAATGCTAAGTAAAACTTACTCATCAATCCTTTCAGCCTTTATCTCTACATTTGTGGTAACGTTACTTGAAGAATCATTTAAAGGCACATTCTCTTTTTTCAGCACCCCATCCTTCACCAAGTCTAAGACCTGACACACTTCAAATGACTGCCTTGAGTACTTCTCGACTGCTGCACCGTGGACTGCGATTTCCTCTCGAGCAATTCTTTTCATATTCTGCCACTGGGTCTTCACTTTCTTTATCGATATCTCCACGAACTTATTTCCAAACTTCAGCGCTAACTCCCGTAAGATCTCATTCCAAGCCACATCTTTTTCTTCGGAATGATTAGGCCCATTGTTATTCAAAGTGACAACGACTTCTTTACGGTCACTAATTAACTTTAGGAGATACTGCTTCTCCGCGAGAGACCAGTTAGGGGTTCTTGAACGACGGGTACTGTTGTTTGTGATTTTCCCCATATTTCTGGTTATTTCACGAGGATCGTGATTAATTTTATGCAACGTTTTGTTGCAAACAATGCACTCCACGTCCAAAATTATCGGCTTCCACATTTAAAACAACTGAACGCGAATTTTCAAAGAAAAGCTTCATTACTTGACGTTCTATGGACAGGGAAATAGTTAACAGTTGACGGTTTCTTAAAACCTATTTGTTTTTGTGGTGTTTATTAAAAATAATCGACCATTTGTATCACAGGGAATAAATTAAAATGAAATAATTTCAATAAAGCAATGAGCCCGTGATGACAATAAACATAATTTTATGACTATAAAATGTTTTTTTTTGCTACTGGCTGAAAGGCGCGAAAGTTAACGTTGTAGGGTTCGGGAAAAAAATGTAACACTGTGTCCTGGTACAGTTCGTGTTTAATTCACGTATTACAAGAAAGTAACAACAAACAATGTTTCCCGAGGCGGGCTAGTCGCACACTACTAAAGACATCGAGCGAGCGCGCGGTGCGCGGGGCCGCACGGAGGTGCGGGACGCGGGGAGTGGGGCGACTCGTCGTCCGAGATCTATTTATCAATATGTATGGAGGTATAGCGCGTTACATACTCCCCCTCCAAGTCACAAAATCGCCCCGATGGTGACTTGGCAAAACAACAACACTTATTGAAAAACGAAATCAATATAATGTAATGATAACACTGATTAACAACAGTCACACGGTTTACGTGGGCGACCTCGACGTCTTCGAGGTTGTACTGGGACGGACTCACCAACACTTTGACCCATACAAGGTGTTATGTCCCTGGCATGAAACTTCCCCAAAAGTTGGCCCTCGGAGTCCTCGACTTCGTAAGTAGTGGGGCTAATTAATTTACGGATAACATAAGGGCCGTCGCGTAAAGGCATGAACTTTTTTGTTAACCCCTTAGCTGCGTTACTGAGGGCATGTGTTGTCAGAAATATTAGGTCTCCCTCAGCGTGCGAAACAGATGGGTGACGTCTGCTATCCGCAACATCCTTCCTAGCATCCTGTTGCTTCTCGACACGATCTTTAATGTCTTTCAACGTGAGCAAAAACTTTTCCAAATAAGGAGTGGCTTGTGGCACAAAAGTGTCTTTCGAAAGAATACCACGTAGGTCATGATTGGCATCAAACGGAGTTCGCATTTCCCTAGCAAATGTAAGATATGCAGGAGTGTGACCAGTAGTGGCACAAGTAGCACTGTTCATAGAAAACCTTATGTGAGACAAAAATTGTGGCCAAGATCGATGTTCTGTCTGTACAAGGATAGAAAGTTGAGTCTTAAGGTCGCGGTTTTTTCTTTCCGCTGGGTTTGCCTCAGGGTGATACAGAGGTATAAGGTTTTGCTTGATACCCAACAGGTGCATGCACTGCTGCATAACAGCCGACACAAATTGTACACCATTATCTGATATAATTCTACGTGGTAAACCGTACCTTAAAAAATATTCTTCGATGAGTACTGGTGCACATGTTTCTGCGTTTGCGTCTTTAAGCGCAAATAATTCGACCCAACGGGTGGCAGTATCCTCGACTAGTAAGATCCATTTCTCACCGTTTTTACCTTCTGGAAGAGGTCCGAAAAGATCTACAGCGAGTACCTCATTCCGTTGATTAAGCACGGGAGTTTGCAAAAGTCCAGCAGGCTTCTGGTTGGAGATCTTATACCTTTGGCAGTCAACGCAGTTCTTCAAATACTCTGTGACGTATTTCCGCATACCTGTGAAAAAGTACTTACCCTTGATCCTTTGCAAGGTACGTTCTACACCTTGGTGGCCTGCAGTCGGTGCGTCGTGAAATTCTTTTAGCACGGATTCTTTCATAGAATCAGGGACGACCAGCTGTGGCTCTTCGGAATCGGAATCAGGGTCGTAGCGATACAGTACTCCTTGACTAAGTAGGTATCCTCGTTCTAACCACCTATCATATGTTAAAGGATTCGTCTGCTCCAGGTCTTTGATAATTTTTGATACCTCCAAATCTTTGAGCTGCGCTGAACGAAGATCTGCAGCGTTAACGTGAGGAACGTCGATAGTGACTGAGCACACGCTACAGTCATTCTTAGAATGTCCATCGCACGTTGGACGGCTAAGGGTATCGGCTAGAACATTAGACTTACCAGGTTCGTATTCGTATTTAATATCGTAGCCTTGTAGTTTCAATGCCCATCGGGTGAGACGACCATTAGGCGACTTTAAGGTCATAAGCCACTTCAGTGGTTGATGGTCGCTCTTGACGCATACGGGATGACCATCAATATATGGACGAAACTTTTCTACAGCCCAAACAACGGCGAGAGCTTCGCGTTCTGTTGTGCTGTAACGGCGTTCCGCTGGCGTTAAGAGGCGGCTTGCATACTCAATAGGACGTTCGTCGTTACCTTCTCCTTGCATTAACGCCGCCCCAACGGCATAGTCGCTCGCATCCGTTCGTAGCACAAAAGTTTTGCTAAAGTCAGCCTGTATTAAAATTGGTGCAGAAGCAAGCCTTACCTTTAGTTCGTCGAAAGCAGCTTTCTGTTGCTCCCCCCAGCACCAAGGTTGGTTTTTCTTGGTGAGCATCGTAAGGGGTTGAGCTACTTCAGAGAAGTTTGGGATAAACTTTCGGAACCAGGAGGCTGTCTGAAGGAAAGTTCTAAGATGTTTTAAATTGCTTGGTACCTTCATCTCTGTGATGGCTTCAATCTTGGAATTGTCAGGCTTAATACCATCAGGGGTAATTAAGTGGCCTAAGTACTTAACCTCTTTGCAGGCAAACATGCACTTCTCTCGGTTTGGATGCAACCCGAATTGACGCAGCCGGTCAAACACCAAGCGCAGATCGTCTAGATGCTTCTCAAAACCATCAGAAATCACCAGGAGATCATCCAGGTATGCCAGAATGATGGTATCGCCGAAACAAGCACCAGATCTAAAGCGGTCCATCAACCGTTGAAAGGTTGCCGGCGCGTTTTTCAAGCCGAACGGCATGCGGGTGAAACGGTAAGTCCCGAGAGGTGAAATAAACGCTGTTTTGTCCCTGTCAGCTGGCGCGACGCTTACCTGCCAGTAACTGGATTTCAGGTCGATGGTGCTGATGATGCAATTCCTTTTTGTTGACTGGAGGAGCTCATCGATGACAGGAAGAGGGTAATGGTCAGTTTTTGTAACGCTGTTTAGTTTACGGTAGTCTACACAGAACCTTACCTGATTGTTCTTCTTCGGAATTAAAAGAGCTGGTGAAGTCCAAGCTGACTCGCACTCTTCAATTATCCCGTCTTCGAGCATTTTGTCAATTTCAGCTTTCATTATCTCTTTCTTTGCGGGTGTTAGCCGGTACGGTGGTACAGAAATTGGCAAGTGTTCACCTGTATTAATGAAGTGCTCTGCGAAAGGAGTTGGATCTCCCCCTGGTTTGAAGATGGCCCTGTTGTCCTGAAGAAGCTGATCGAGCAACAAGCACTGTTCACTGGTAAGTAGAGTACCTTCGTCCTCGCGCAGTGAGACAGGTGAGGAACCGGAAGTGACCGCAGCAACCGCTGTATACTCTTCATACTCTAGAGGGTAAGTTGTATTGCTATCTGAAAAGCGCCAAGTTGCTTTGCTAAAGTCGATTTGAATACCAGCTGCTTTAAGGAAATCAATCCCCAAAAGAGTTTGGCTTGCATTGGCTTCAGGGAATATAACGAATTCTGTTGGAATGAGCCTATGATTGACCTTGACGTCAACTTGGGTAATTAACACAATACGTGATTGTGAAGTTCCATCAGCAAGCTTTACATTCATGCATTGCCTTTGAAATTTGTTATTTTTTTGTTGGAGCAAAGCAAACAGCTGGGAGCCAGCAACACACCTTTTTGCAGCTGTATCAATTAAAGCTAAACCACGAAGACCCAATACTTCCATGTACAACACAGGCCGTAAATTATTAGATTGTGATACGTTGGGATTACATACAGAAATTCCACAACGAGGATTAGGCACAGTCACGTTTCCACTTTGACCGGAATTCGTATCACGCACGGTTTTCATTTTATTATTTAAAACCAACCCGGAAACAGTACTCTTAAGTTTGAGTAAATCAGCTGAGTGGACATGACTACTCAACGGGTTAAGCCTACATTCACCGTTGGTCGCACTCGACGGGTTAACAAAATAATTATCTACATTTGTATTCAAAGGGTTTACAGAACACTCGTCACTGTTCGCAGTGAAAGGGTTAACATAACGCTCATCGTTATTCGCAGCTGAAGGGTTAACAGAATACTGATCGGTGTTCGTATTTGAAGGGTTAACAGAACACTGATCGGTGTTCGTATTTGAAGGGTTAACAGAACACCGATCGATGTTTGCATTCAAAGAGTTAATAAAACACTGATCGGTATCCGCAGTCGAACGGTTAACAAAATTCTGATCGGTATCAGCAGTCGAACGGTTAACAAAATTCTGATCGGTATCCGCAGTCGAACGGTTAACAAAATTCTGATCGGTATCGACAGTCGAACGGTTAACAAAATTCTGATCGGTATCGGCAGTCGAACGGTTAACAAAATTCTGATCGGTATCCGCAGTCGAACGGTTAACAAAATTCTGATCGGTATCGACAGTCGAACGGTTAACAAAATTCTGATCGGTATCGGCAGTCGAACGGTTAACAAAATTCTGATCGGTATCCGCAGTCGAACGGTTAACAAAATTCTGATCGGTATCGGCAGTCGAACGGTTAGCAAAATTCTGATCGGTATCGACAGTCGAACGGTTAACAAAATTCATGTGCAACGTCAAGGGGTTAACAGAATTTGACGTTGATTCGTTGCTACCACTGTTATCATTACATGCAATAGAATTTTTCGCGGTAATGTTAGATTGGGCTGCGCTCACCTGATTATTTATCTCGACGGATGAAAAAGTTACCTCTCTACAATTCGCACATTGAGACCGAATGACTCCCGGCGTCCCACATCCGTAACACGATATCGTAGACGTAGTTACTAAAGTGTTCGATTGACGATCGCGGAGTTTCCGACACTGTTCACTTGTGTGGCCGAAATTTTTGCAATAGCTACATTTTGGGCGAGTGTTGCGGCTTGACGACGTAGAGTTGGTGGCAGCAGTTGCGTCGGCGGGCAGCTCGGCGTGGCGGCGCGCAGGGGGGACGCCTGGCCGTTCTAGTGTAGACGGCGCGGGCGATGGCGCGATCGCAGGCGAAGCCGGCTGAGGGGGGGCGGGCGGCGCGGTGTACCGTAGTTGGCGGGACGGCTGTTGCGATGAGGTCAACGACACTGGGAGCGCGCGTTGAGGTTGCGTCATTGTAGGACGAGGGGCGAGGGCGGGGGGCGCTTGTGGTTCCCTCAGCGCGTCCTCGATGCTTCTTGCCTTACGAAGCAACTCGTCGAATGACGTCACGGTATCTCGATCGAGCCTCCTTCTGATGCGGGTGTCGAGGAGACCGTACACCATGTCCAGCTTTACTTTTTCGGACAGATCACCTGGCGGCAAGCGCGACAGAATTGCGCGTGCTTTAGACACGAATATCTCGATGTTTTCTTGACCTTGTCGCATCGAAAACAGCTCCGTGTATATGCGGTACGGGGGACGGCGCTCACCGAATGCGCCCCGAAGTCTCTGTATAGCGTCCTTCCAGTCGCGTACCTCTTCTCGGATTCCTTGCCACCATACGGCGGCAACGCCAGTAAACAGCAACGACAAGCCTTTCGTGGCGTTTTCCTCAGAAATATTCACACAGGACTTGTACACCTCGATGCTATCAATAAACGCTTCGAGCGACTCCTCAGGACAGCCTCCGTAACGGACCGTGCACTGGGAAAAATTTGCGTTCGTGGCAAGTGCCGACAGGATTGCGGACTCTGAAGCAAGCGTGCCGTCACCTATCGGTCTGGGTGTTGAAGAGCGGGCGTCTGCTAGGAGTCTCTGGCAGAATTCTGTCTGTGACCGCTGGAGTGTGGCGACCAGTTCTTGTAAAGCTTCCGAGGTCATGGTGATGTTGTTTCTCGACTCGCGCTCTTGTGACGACATATTATTATTCTTTCTTGTTCGCGGCATGTTACACTATTCACAAACGTTGGGCAGCCATTTGTAGGGTTCGGGAAAAAAATGTAACACTGTGTCCTGGTACAGTTCGTGTTTAATTCACGTATTACAAGAAAGTAACAACAAACAATGTTTCCCGAGGCGGGCTAGTCGCACACTACTAAAGACATCGAGCGAGCGCGCGGTGCGCGGGGCCGCACGGAGGTGCGGGACGCGGGGAGTGGGGCGACTCGTCGTCCGAGATCTATTTATCAATATGTATGGAGGTATAGCGCGTTACAACGTCGATTTAAAATTTAATTAACTCCTTGTGATTTGTTATTCGAAGATTTTGATTATTAAGGTTGTTTTTGAACTTTTTAAAGTTTTATTTGAATAATACAGTATTTATACGAATTTTGAATAAATATAAGGATGGATTGATTTGTTCTACCTGCTTACCAAACCTTATATATCTACATGACCTCCTTGCTGTTAACAATGACGTCTTAGCAACGTTAAATTTTATTGCTGAATATTATTAATCAATTATTAAAAAGTACAAAGTCTGTGTGTCTACAATATTATATGCAATAAGAATAATTTTTCAACAAAGACGTGCAATGCCTATACAAAATAATAATAATAAAATTAAATCCAGTAATTTTGTAAGTATGTATCAGCTGGACCATAAATATTTTGGATTTTTGAGTGACCTTTAAATTAACAGGGTTGGTTTTTGAGTTGGTTATTTTATTTATGTCCAATTATAAAAAAATAATCAATTTAAGTTTTGTAGTGATACGATCCCCAGTACAGACACACAAAACGTGATAAATAAAATTGTTCAGAGGTATCTTTAGGGTTTTTTTCCTTTGTGTGTTTGTGTGATAGTGTTAAATCATATTATGTCGAAATATTTCTCATGTCTTCGAAAACAAATATGTATTTTTTTTTGTTCTGTTTTTCTGAGAAATGTTTGTACAATGTTGGATTTCCCAGAGCCCACTTCGCCCTCAGGACCAAATACGAAAGGAGCCAAACTCACAAGGTATTCTATATGTTACTTCTTTCAGTGGCTTTGTCCATATCCATCTTAGATATTTTCACAAAAACGGTAATTGAACCTTGATCCTGACCACTTGCCTAGTCTTTAATATGAATTTGGCTATTTAAACAGTCACCTTAATAGTTAATAGATATCGCCTCGAGATGAATCCCCACCAAGGGGTTTCGGAGGTGTTTTCTAATATGGACTGTAAAATGCAAGTCACAGTCTACACTTGTACACCCACGTTTCGTCGACGATAATTACGTCCCGCCCGCAGCACGAAGGGTGGTGGGTGCCCAAAGTAAGGCGATAGGGCTGACCCTCCATGCTCAGTGGCGTATTTATTTACCCTAGGGCCAAAAGGGCTATGGCCCGGGGCGGCAGGCTGTGAGGGGCGGCACAAGCAATTAAGAATTAGCTATTATTAATACCTATAGAAGCTGACTTGACAAAATCCGTTAATTATGACAGTGTCATTAAAGAATTTTGTAACTAATTGGGCCATCAAAAAATGTAAATATTGAATAAATGGTGATTGCATGTCCGTTTTAGTTTTTTCATTCATTATCACCATTCTTAGCCCACATCAATACCTACACTGTTGGATTTCATTTCATTTTATTTTATAGGGCGGCAAACCTTCCAGGCCCAGGGCGCTAAATCTTAAAATACGCCACTGTCCATGCTGGGACGTAATATATAATCGTCCGTGAAACGTGGGACTTCACAGTCCATACTCGGTAATACCCGTCAAAGATTCATATCTTGAAGGTGTAAAAAATGCCCACGTTTGTATAATTTAGTAAAATGACACGTCGCCCATTTCTCTAGTTATCTTCGAAACAATGCCTGAATATGTAAACACTGATATTAGATTCATAACTTTACAGTTTTACTACCATCACAGATCTATGTTCCGTGTACACTCTAAGAAAATACAATTATAAATAATTTACTTCAATAAACACAACTACAAAGTACAATCTATCTCCGTTTACCTCCATCCATCCATCCATCCATCAGTCTAGTTCGTCCACTGCTGGACATAAGCCTTTCCAGGACTTTGCCACTCCCGGCGGTCATCCTGGAAGAATTGCCCATACTCACACACGCTGGGCAGGCGGGTTGGTGAGCGCGGTACCGGAACCCTCGCACCAAGGCCCGGCTATTAGAGATGGATATACCGCCATCCATCGGTCTCAGGCATTGTGGGCCTCCTGGATGTTTGCCTGTGAGCTGTCCTCTGACTGTCCCCCGAATTACTTCGAGGGGGTCTCCAAGTAATATGGGGTACCTCCACAGTCGAGCCCGGCATCAGCTCTACCACCTACCTAAAGAAAATTTTGGAAAACGCTCCAGCTAGAGTTCTAAGTGTAATTGACTCTTTACACGCTGGGTCAGTTGGCTGGACTAGTTATTGCAATAATGTGTTTTTTTTTTAAGACTTGACGCTTTTTTATTGTAGTTCCGTGATGAAACGAAATCGATATTACATATAATAATAATTCGTTATGATCAACATTCACACATGTCTAATTTAAGTAATATAATTCCGTGAGGTGTTGATGACCCTAAGGCCTAAACTAAATGTCTCTATCTATCTATAGCCACCTAATCATGTCAGAGAAGCCTTATATTACCTCCCAATTCACTGACAGCCAATAGTAAAACCCCCAGAAACAGTAATTAAAAATCCTAATATGTTCAAGTATTGCTTATTGCCCAGATGAGTCTAAGCCGCCCATACTCTAAATTCTACAATACTTTACATCTACACCAGCGTTTCCTAACATGGGGTCCGCAGGTTCATCTCTGGACTATAAAAAACTACCAAATAAATAAATCCCGACCAAACAAAAATATATCAAACCCTCTTACAACAGCACAGAAAAACCTATTAGTAGAAATATCTTGTGATTCAGCTTTGAAACGTAATTTCAAAGAATCCTCCTTATCGAGTTTTTGGGTAAATTTAAAGAAATATCATATGTAGCACTGAAATATTTACTGCTTTTTTCAACCACATACCTGTGTGAAAAGGCATTCTCTACTCTTGTGTATAGTAAAAACAAATACAGAAACAGATGTAAATGGAATCAGATTTTATAAATACAACTTCTTAGTAACGTCATCACCTGAATAATATTAATTTCTCATTAAAAATTGTATAATAACGCATTTATAATATCGAAATAAAATTACATTTCTATCCGAGTTTGATTATGTACTTTTTTGTTTAGGGGCTCCATTATAATTATGCTTTATTTCCTAGGGGTCCGTATTTCGAAAAGGTTGGGGAACGCTGATCTACACCATACTAGAAAAACGGTAGAAAACCAGTCCGGCGAGATACCGCGTTGTGAGTGCACAGCCTTGCGGCTCTCACAGACATTTGTATGTTTCTGATGTAAAAAAGTCCTATTCGGAAAACGAGGATTGGAAAATCAGACGATTTTTGTTGAAACAGTGGTGAAAAGTTAAAGAATCTAAGGATTTGTTGAGAAGTGGAATAGTTTACTTTACCGACGTTTTGAGGTAAGTGGATGAGTTGAGTATTATTTATTATTTGCACAATTAAAATATTGTTTATATTAATTAAATATTTATTAAAAGAAATGGTTTTATATTTATTTTTTCTGTTTTCTTCAGTTATAATAGGTACATTCATTGTTATGTTGTGGGTAGCGTAGCTTGTAGCGTATTAGTAGAGCGATATATAAACATATATATCTATTAAATATGTAATATATATATAAACTTACATGTATGCCATGCTCACAAAATAATTTGCTTTAATATTTTATTTAATTTTCAGAAGTAAAAGGCTTTGTATAAGTCGTTATTTTGACACTTATGTTACTTGTAAAACCGTTTTTTTTAAATTAAGTAATTGTAGCCGGGTCTACGGCTACAAAATGCTACGAAAAAGCTTGTCGAATTAAACAGGCTTTTTCATTCTTCATTCTTCATTAATAGTTATTTAATTTTCTTTCAAACGGACTAACTATTCAAATATCTAGTCGGTTAAAAGCATAGATATAGTAGTATATACTAAATCTATGGTAAACATTGATAATTACAAATATCTAACATTTCCGCAACAGATCACTAGATGGCGTTAGGAGTCAGTTTTTAACCGTATATCCGCGACCGTAGCGCACAAACACTTATTATCATATGTTTTGTGGTTCACACGAACGAGTGTCAATGCTCTATAGCCGCAATTATGTAACTCAGGATCGGTAGTATCTTACCTCAACACCTTAGGTTACATCTGGCAGTTTTATTTGGCCCCTATCGTCACGATATGAATCCCCGAGAGGGTGTCAGAGCTGTACAGTGTACACCCACGTTCAGTTCAACCAACGATTGGAAGGTCCCAGCGTGATGCGTGGTGAGCAAAAATTGGCGCATAGGCCAATAACTGATTTTACAAAATTTTGCTACGCGATACGCAACGCTTCAACTCACACAATAGGTAACTTTAATTGAAAAAGCCATATTGTATACTGGAGACTTGGTAAGTGACCAGTAACAGAGTTCAATTACCCTTTTCGTAAAATTCAGAGAGTTAAATGTTGGCTTCCCATCCCATAGAAGTACTGATTGGTTCGGGGTTGGGTTGCACCAAATACTTATATGTATAGACAAGCTGTACCACACTGAAAAATTTCGCATTGAGTTATGTTCATTAAATTGTCCACAGCTCCTATGCGAGCAAGCGAGACTAATTTACTTCCAGGACATTTAGCTACACAACAATGAAATCCTCGTCTAAATACGTTCTGTAGTTTTCACGTGAATCACGAACATACGGACAGAGAGACATTTTTTGTTTTGCTTTCCCCAACAAATCTGGATAGTTCTGACGTTCTTACTAAGTGGCAGGAGGCACGATCCTGCCAAAAGTCTATAACCATGGGCGCCGCGCCGGCAGCAAAAATTATCCAAGGGGTGCAACTCCTTGAGTTTTTCATGTAGATTAATGATATATGCCACAGAATAAACAATTTGAACTACTGGTTATCTAGCTCTAATCACAAACAGTATGACAAAATTCAGACTTAGAGGCTCCATTGGAAAGATTACTTTTTTTCTTTCAGCATCTTCTTTCTTTTTTTAAACGAATTATAGGTATCACGTTGATCCCAAGATTCCTAAGGGGTGCTACTTGTCTCCCTCCTACCGGCACCCATGCTGGTTAATACCATTTACTATGTTAATACTAAACAGACAGGAGTACAGCTCTGAAAGCTGCGACGATATTTTTTATAGATATTTTGGTATTTAGTTAGTTTAAAACCAACTTAAGGGGCATAATTATCGCCAAATGGGTACTTTCTAAAGGACCCATTTGGCCTCGTTTATGGCCAACGAAAAATATTTAGAAAAAATGTATATGAATTATCAACTCTAAGACAACATATGCAACGTTTTTCTTTTTCATACGACCAACATTTCTCTATGAAAAAAATTTTTAACCGAATGGTGTTTTTTGGTTTGAATTTCCTACTGCCCCTAAGCTGCTTGGTCGATTTTATTTATTTGTGCTTTGGTAATAGATAAACTTGATAGCTTTAACACAGGATTATTCAATCGAACAATTATTATCTCCTATTTCGCCCTATCAAGGACGCAGCGAGCGTCGTAACAGCCACTATGCATTGCGCTCTGATATGAACGTTATTTCAATGTAGTTTCCGTCGATATTCATACCGACAAACATCGAGCTGTTAATTTGGCGACTCTAATCGCCTTAATTGTTTGATTCACCTGGTTATTAAGATAAATTTCAATTCTGTTGCGGTCTAAATGTTGATTCTTTCTAATGACGCCCTGTTATTTTAAATAATTAATGGAAAATCTAAGATTTTTTGTGGTGACCAACCGCATTTACTTACAAAGTTTAATCACAGATAATATAAGTTTAATATAACACATGTTGTAGGCGCTCACCGCGCTCATCAACCTGGCTAGCTTGTGTGAGTTTGGTTGTAGTGGGCAGGTCATTGCCCACTACATAGAATAGAATTGGACAGATCGTAAAGTACGAAATCGAAAATCTTTCACCAAAAGCCAAAAAATAGCAATGTATGCCAAAAAGCATGTAAATACCCTGGACTGGCAACCCTCCTAATTTTTACACAAAATATGCCCAACTCTACGATGTGCCAACGACATGGCGCACCGAGCGTTTGCCTTTGTCTCTGTCTTTTTCTTTACGTGTAAAGAGTAAAGAAAATAACCAAACTTTTGCACTTTTTTAATATTTTTCGTTGTTATTTTCATCATATTGTTCTTAAATAAAAAACTATCGTCTATAAACGCTCCAGTCGTCTATGAACTATATTTTAGTAAGTAAATGAATCATAATATCAAATTACTTATTTATATAAAAAAGTGGGGAAATAGAGGAAAAAATTACTCGGCAAGAGGTATCTTTGCGAATTTATTCTATCGAGCCAACTTTATCAAATCGTGTTTCCATCGTGTATACTGTCTAGTATATATCTCCAATAATACCAATATATTTCCCTACATTTTAAGTTAAGTTTTTACTACTTCAAACAAAGGTTATAAAAATGTGTTTGTTTGTGTAAAAAGCTCGGTGTGCTGTTAATTCCAAGAGGGCCACCGAGAGTGGGGAAAGCTTACAAATACCTATGTAAAAGCTTCCGGTACTCTGTAAATTAGAATTACGGCTAGAGTATTTAAAAAACATAACATATTTTATTCAATATAATTACAATGAATATAGTTTTTGTATTATTATTTACCTAATGTAAGAATTTCTTTTATTATTCGCGTTAGCCAACGCTCAGGCAGATACAATTTTATGTAGAAAGACAAATATTTTGTGATCGTTAGGGCAGGTAAAGTACTTTGGTAGTTCAGTTGGGAGAGCACTTGCTTTGTAAGAAAAAAGGTCGTAGGTTGTTTGTTTTTTGACGGTAAAATAAACATGTCAGACTGACTCTCTACGAGTGTATTGTAAAACAACAAATAGTTGATTATTGGTAAACGGCTCACCTCAATAACAATTTTTTGATCGGGATAGCCCAGAAGAAGGCAGTCTGAATGTGCTGAAACTGGTCGGCGATCCCGATCAAAAATAGTTATTGAGGTTAGCCGTTTTGCAATAATCATGTATTATCCTCAAGTTTCATAAATATGAGGATGCCAAATTGTTTGTCAGGCGCTACCATTTTAGCGCCTTGTCTTTTGTCTCCTTCATGTTGCTATGGCATCTTCATCGTTGTTATTCACCATAATGTTTTAGGGTTTTGCACTGGTATTGTGCATGAATCCAACTCGCACTTAACTGGTTTTTTTTTTCGTTGTTACTTTTCCTATGAAAAATCACACTCTTTCCGTCCACCTAAAGCGATTTTGAAGATTATGTCATAAAACTAACGAAATTTATGTTCAAAAAACTTTCATACATCAAAGACGAGGTGCTACCATGCATATCGACATGAGAACGAAGACCGGAGACTTATTAGAGTCGAAATTCATGTTCATTTCATGTTTCATTTTCATGAAGGCCAGAATTTTTAACAGCTGTTTCCTACCCATATTAACCTATGGATCACAGACCTGGGCCTTAAACAAGCAGCAAGTATACCAACTTAAAGTAACCAGGGAAATATGGAGAGAAGCATGCTCGGAAAAAGAATGCTGGATAAGATATCTAAATTACAACTAAGAAAGAAGACGGGCTTATTAGATGTGATACGCCAACCCAAAAAGTTAAAATGGGAATGGGCAGGGCTTGTCATGAGACAGAAAGACAACAGATGGACCAGACATGTAACTGAATGGTGCCCCAGAAACTTAGTACGAAGTAAGGGAAGGCCCAGAACGAGATGGCGCGATGAACTGGAGAAGTATGGTGGAAAACTACAGACCAGATTAACGTTCAACAGGCAAGAATTGAACAGATTGGGGGAGGCTTTTGCTCAGCAATGGGATTATGTGTAGAAAGTTTACCTTTTTTATAATGTATAATAAAATATTTTGTTTGTAATCTACATTAAGGCTAATAAATAAATAAATAAGTAACATGCTAGGGCGCTTATTAAAAATTACATTATTTTGCAGGTAATTCGTACTTTTATGGAAAACAAAGGCTTATATAAAGAAGTCGCTTAATTTTGCATTTAAAACAAATTTACGAAAAATAAACGGTTGGTGTCGCTAGAAATTCTGAGATATTTGCGACGAAAGCTTATTTTCACGGGGTTAGTTTACTGTTTTTTTTTTATTTTTTTATTATTAACAAACTTTTTCTAATTCTGTTCGATTAATTGCATTTTTGCATTAATAAAGTTTTTTTTTAATGATATTTGATAGGTTTTCTGTTCCCTGCACGTCAACCTGACATATAATATACGCAATCAATTGGGTTACATCGTGGCTCATCAAAGCTTTACAGACATAAATCGTACAGTGTAGACCAAAAATATGTATACATCATAAACGGCCAAAAATAAGTATGCATGCCTAACGGCCATATACATAATATATGAATATCTAAACATGCTCAGAGTTCAATAATATGTTAGCATGTGATTGATAGATGTGTTCAGGCAGAGACTACATATTTCCATCTGCTACGATCCATACATACCTCTTTCGCATCTTCCACATCCATCAATCTAGTCACAAGCTCTTCTATTCCGGGTACTTTTGACATGGCCCTTCTTCAGTATGTCGCCAATTTGGTCAACATACGTCCTTCTAGGGTGACCAGCCCTCTATTCTGTATCTTTAGTTGCCAACTGGACTAGGTGCCTATCATCAAAAACATAGCTAAAAACGGAACTTTCAAAATTGCCTTTAGTCGGTATTGAACTATTTACGAACTGTGTCGTCACTTCAAGTGCGAACATATCCTTAGACAATCGGAATTCGATAATATATCTATGTTTTTGATGATAGACACCAAGTCCAGATGGCAACTAAAGATACATAATAGGCCCTCTGGTCGAGCTGTACCTTCCACTTGCGCACCATATATTTCTTTCGTCACTCTACTAGAGTGTTTGAATTTAGAATTTTCGAACGAGTCATATGATCATGTGAGATCTTGTAACGTCCACGATGACGACGATGATAAGTAGACGTTGCCATATTTATTCCAATCTTCCCTTCGGATTATAACCTGCGGTTCGGACTCAACTCGAGGAAGTTTAGGCAACGGTTTTCCACATTCAGTCAATCCCGTTTACTCGTATTTGTTTGTCACTTTTATCCGGAACCGAAACGGATGCATGAAGTTCGAGCTTATGTGAGTAGATTTATCACTTTCAGCCGGAAAATAATCCAGCTGCAATGTGCATTCCTTTGTAAAGTACTTGTATAAAAATATGTTAATAATAATTATGCGAATTTTGATATTTATAGGTAGGAATGTATGTATATTTATGGTCCTGGCTGTACTTTTAAATGATATACCTAGGTATTTATTATAATATAGGTAAATACATTTCAAATAGTTAATTTTTTAAAGTAGGTACACATAGGTATCGATTCGGCATAACACATCTTAACTTATTTGACAGGACTAACTTTATTTCAAGCGTCCTGTCTTTTTCTTTCTTTATCTAAAAGACAAGGACAGAACGCGTAAATTAAGTTTAGTCCTGTCAAATAAGTTAAGATGTGCTTCCCCGAATCGGTACCAATATCCACTTTTTACAAGTCAAATTTGATCTTATAAAAATATATTTAATAAAACAATAAACGTACATGAACCAAATTAAATGTAAGTATATTGAATTTATGCAGCAATGTATAACTCGATTCAAATGATAGGTAAAATCTATAATTATATACTATATACTAATAGATTGCGTATATAAACATATGCCTAACTCCGCTCATTCGATTTTAATTAAACTACTACGAATCTAAGTTTGTATTGAGTAGACGATTTATATTAATTTTTATAACAGTAAAATTGAAATTTTAGGATGGATGCGCCAAATGAATACAACTTGTTATTGTTATTCTTATTTTTGATTAAAAAGTATGAACACGCTTTAAAGTTAGTTTGAACGATCCTTTACAACGTAACGCATAAAATAACAAAACTTTGATAGAAAAACCTAATTGTCTTTAATAGTAGTTTATGCTACAAGGGCGCAAAGGAATAAATTACGAGGACGATTTAAAACACGAGCGTAGCGACTGTTTTAAACGTAACCGAGTAATTTATTGCTTTTACGCCCGTGTATCATACTACATTTTTCAATTAGTGTGAGGAAATGAAAACAAATATAATCTTGTGAACTTTAAATTATAATTGGCTCAAAAGGACTGTATCCAGAACCGTTAAACAGTGGAAAAAAAGTATAACGTCTATGGTACACAGGACAGGCTGCAGGTTAGCCAACCATTGTAAACAAATTAAAAAAATAAATAATAATAAAGCCCTAGGGCAAAATAATCGACTTTTGTTCGGTTTTGATGCATAAAAAGTGGGCCTTTACGAGCACTTGCATTAAAAAATATTGTATTGTAATACTAATAATCCATCATAAAAATTTAAGCAATATTTATTAAGAAAATGTTTGTATGACATTGACGATTTGTAGAATTTACATGTTTTTCATGTTTTACCCTCTTGACATGGTTATCAAATGTAAGGTTTTTGTGAGCAACATAACGTTATTCACAAAAAAGAACAAAACAAACAGCCTTTTTCAATGCAAGCTTTTTAAAGCAGGAACTAAAACGAAAAAAACGAGTATGTCGCTGAAACCAATTTCATATTTTAAATTACCGGTTCCTAGTACCTTCATTATGCTAATAAATCCAAATTAACAGATGGTCATCTTTAGTTTTATTTTAAAATTCATATACTTATCAATTTAAAGAATAATTAATTCATTTTGAATAATCGGATTATAATGACATGACGAATAACACAGCACTTGTATTTGTTTCATAGTATATTTACTTATTTTACCCAACCGGTTTCCGTTTTACACCATTATCAAGAGTTTCAAGATAAATTTGATGTTACTTTACATGCAATAGTCTAAACAATGAAGTATTATAATGATTAAGGATATATAATGGATTATAATGTTTTTTTTTTATTTGATGATACATGTCCATTTACATCCTACCATTCGTTTTTATTGTTAACAGTACCATTTTAAACCAAAGTATGTTTCTTTTATATCTTGTGTCACTTTGTCACCCACCTGTATGAACACTGTATATCATCTATATTGTAATCTGTTTACCGGCACCCATGGTACAGACAGAGTTTCCATGGTCTAGTCTGGGAGCCACTGAATGCTGCTTCAATTCTAAAACTGTTTATGGGAAATCAAATATTTTTCATTTTTCGTTTTAAAGTCAAAATAAAAAAGCATTGTAACAAGCAAGCAAACCTTTTATAGTCGTATATAACGTTTTCTACACAAAATACTGATCGAAGCCCAAAATACAATTTTTCACTAAACAACCAACCTAGAAGAGCCCGGAAGTAGACTAAAAATACCAAGACAATGAGAGACACTGTTACTCCTTATTGCATAGCAATAGAGTCTAAAATAGATGAATCCTTCACTCCAAGTCAGGTTATATAGTACTTCCTATATTTTGTAACCCGATCGCCCACGGTTAGGCCTGATATCCACTCGGGTAGTAGGAAGTAGCCCGCATGACCTAACGCCAGGTCATGTGGTGCCTTACCTTTGTTACATAATACACGATCTAGTACTTGAAAATTAACGACGGCCATATTTTTTCATATGCTGACGACACAGCATGGCAATAGTCTTAACAGAAAACTCATGGAAAGCGGTGTAATAGGTCTGCAGAGACTCAAATGCTGCTGCAAAAGTGCTGATATAACAGCGATTACAGAGCAATTTGGTTCTGTAGCGGATTTCAAAATAGCAAAGAACTATTAAACTTCCTTGACTATGCAATTGCGCATGTCATCCTTCATAATTCATTATGATAAAAACATCCATTATTAAACCATAGGCAAAATAAAGATTTATACTGTGTAGTTTCCAGTTCAGTATTAATTCACAATACGGGGCCCAATCGACGACGCCTCAGCCACTCAAAGTCGAAATTCGTTTCAATTGATTAGTTGAACGATACAGGAAGTCGTCGGTTCTTATTGCTAGGAGAGTTCAACCGACTTGTAGACCGTCTCTAAGGCCAAAAATATCAGGCAAGCCTATTCATAAGGAAATTATGCCAATTTATGTATTACTTACCGTTGCTATCAAAATGTAATTCATAAAATGTAAAAATTTGAAAGTGAAAAATTATTATTTAACGATTTGTGCGAATTCTTGTGCGATTGGCACCACCTTCATGACGAAAACCAAGCTACTCGTGTTCCAGCATGACGTCATGAGAAGCAGTACCGGGCGAGTGATTACTCTACCTTTTAGGTACACTGGGCGAGCGCCCTTCAATCTCATCGACATCTTCACCAGGCGCGATAGTGGCCAAGCGTAAAGCCCTAAGTAAATTAATAAATTTTTTAAAATAACTGTTATAGGTCGCTACTATAGTTTGTTCTTTTTTACTACGGCGTAGCACGCTTTTACCTCTCTACGCGCCGTAGCAAACAAGTAACTACGTATAAAGTATAAGTCCAATCGGCAGTTTTCGTTTGCACAGAAAAGCGCGGACCGGTTTCCGACAGTATAGCCGACCGTGTACTAAACAAAAGTAAACAATCTATCATCATCAATTATTTAAAAGCCTAGCTGTTGTCGGTGTAGCACCTTACATCGTTTTCTGTCCAGACTCCTGCTTTTCCTTTTGGTCACTGAACTTGGTCCTCGGTCTGCCTCTTCCTCTATTCCCCTCTTTCTCTTCAACGATGATTTTATTAGAGGATCATGTCTAAGAAGATGCCCGAACGTCTTCCCTCTTCTGTTTTCAATTACATTCATGGTGTTTTTTTTCTCTTTAACACGTTTCAACAATTTATAGTGAACTTTATTTAAATGGCAGAGTAATTCTTGCTACTCATTCATAGCTCTGCCCTACATGACATGATCGTTCACAGTTTATTTACCTCTAGGCTAATCAAAAATATTTCTTAAGGCGATATGTAAATGTTTTAGCGTCCCTGTTACTCTATATGCGAAAAAACCCTCAGTGCGAGAGGGACGGATTCGAAGAAAAGTACAAAAATGTCGGTTTTTTATTAATATAAAATGTACTTAAGTTGCTATCAAAATTTCGTTTAACCATGTCCTAGATGCTGTTAAAACCCATAAATATAATCGTAGTCCATATGTCATTTCAAATGGTCAACCCATGAGAAATGGTGTCGAAAAGAACCTCATTTCAATAAATATTTTTATCAAGCCGAATTTCTCAAATCGCGTTTCTGCTTAACAGATCCCTAGAAAAAGATTCCAAAAATAATATTCTATTTTATCAAAATAATACTTTCTTTATTAAAGTAGATATGCAAGTTCTAGAAGTGTCGATTTTTTTCCGTAGCGCCTTAAGGCGCTTTTATCCCAAAATCAGTAATTCCAAAGTCAAATAGAACTTTCAAATATCGTCTAAAACTTCCAAAAAAAATACGCAATATAGTTCGAACCTTTATCTAGGTCTTCCACGCATGTGTTACACGATCAGATGAACTTTGCTAGATAGAAATAATAATAGAAATAACACAGCATGTAATAAGACCTTTCAAATCATGCCATTTCCATAATTCCACTCTTTTATTAACGAAACATATCTGGTAATATTGCTCTTTAAATTTTCTAGGTCGACCACGTAAGTGGGTTTTAATAAACATATCCCTTATTTTTAAACAATTTAAAAACTGATAAATGCAACGAAAAAGTACAAAAGTGTGGTTATTTTCTTTACTCCTTACACGTAAAGAAAAAGACAGAGAGTCACTCTTCTGGGATAAGAGCGCCTTAAGTATTGGACATAGAACAGCTGTCAGAGGTAAATAAACTGTGAACGATCTGTATGTGCCATGCATGCCACGTACTCTATTTTGCCATTAGCAGATCGAAGTTTCCCGCGCTACTGTACCTAATTTTCATATTTTTCACCCACCCCTTTGTTCACAGTGCCAAATGACGTAACATCACGATGACAGAGCTAGGCCTAAAGATCCCCACTCGCAACATCCTCACCGGAGCCGTCGTTAACTGGGTGGATGACGACAACCAGGATGCTTTCAGCGATGGACCCGAGAACCTGACCCTGGCGTGGAAGGACCTTTGCGTGTACAGAAAGAAGAAGCACCAGACCAGCATATGGAGGTCTGCTACGTATGAGGATGTCAAAGTTTTGCATGGAGGTAAATAAATTAAAGTATATATGATTTAAAGCAAAACAAATCGCTTGGGGTACTCTAACCTAAATATGACTAGCATGAAAGATAGAAATGATATTTTATCCAATTGAACCTTCGACGAATAAACCAGAAGAACTGAACATGAGCCATTATGTGTCCCAATGACTAATTATGTCCAGTTTGACACAACACTTTACTATGAACATCAAAAATATAGTTATCGCGTGATGTTATTTATAATATTTTCAACTACCTAACTATTTCATGAAAAATGATAAAGAAAACACGGGGTTAATTTTTTTTCTCTTATAAGCTAACTAACCCTAGCGGACTAACCCTTATTGAAGGAGTTCTTTGGGAGCATTCGAGGCTGTAAGGCATCTTCGCTCATCTTTGCCTAGACTAAAAAAAACGGAAATTTTAGTCGCTGATTTTATAATAAATTGGGCCAATCACAGGGCAGAATTGCAGTGCTATTATGTATTATTATAACATTGGTCAATCGGCCTTATTGAAGTATGGGAGTAGAAAAATGAGAACAATGAAAATAAATACCTCATCTCTGTTCTGAAGGTTTCAGAGGTACTCGTATTATCGAGTGTTGACTTTATCTTGAGCAATGTGAAACGTCTTCCCAACGTTGTTGCCAACTTTTACGGAAACACAATCAACCTAGCGATCGCTTATTTAAATTTAAAATTTTAATAAATAAATAATAAAGATAACTTTGGTAACTATTTAAAGTGTTGAAATTTATTCCATCGAACAAGTTTAGAAGGTCCAAGTTTCGTAACTCTATACATAACTATGACTCTTGGATCGCTTAGAAACAGAGATAGGTGATTTAAATTGGAGATGTTAGTCAATGTTTATCTAACAAGGTATGTTATGAACATATAAGACTCGGATTTAATCTAAATACCCTTCCTTCGAAACGTTAAGCACATTTCTATTAGGCACATATTCATAATATGTAAAAATGGCTAAAATTTTAAATTTACTATGTACAAGGTATGCTCGGGTTATCTTGACTTTTCCCGAAACTAACGAAATACTGTCAAAAGTCAAAAATGACAAAATACAAAATATCGTAGGTAACTTAGGTTAACAAGAAAACGCCCGTGATTTCGTCCGCATGAATTTTAACATAATGGTTGTACACGTCGGGAACGCATTTTCAAAATTTGCACCCCGTTTCAACCCTTGATTTGATGAAACTTGAACATTCCTCTCTTTATGCACTTTTTCAATGGTCCCTGTCACTCCGAGCGGAATAACGCGAATAAAAACAGCTAGCAACATTTTCTTCAACCAAAATCTAGATATTGCATCTAACCCATCTAACCAAACATGTTCAGTTCTGTCCTGATTCCTATTCATCAAACTAGGTGAAAAAGTGTGTTAGAAGACCGTATTTCGATAATTATTTCTATCGAGTAAAAGCTATTCAAACCCTTTTTTTAAAACTATGACAGAAATAAATTTCTATGTTTGAACACTTGGCGATTTATCCATCGCAAGGGGATATAAATTAACATTATATACATTACAAGGAGATATAAATTAGCGAGAGGTCCCGGGTTCGATTCCCGGTTCAGAGCTTCTCACATCCAGATTTACTTTTATTTCTGCGTTTCTATACTGCAATGATATAATGTTAATTTATAACCCTTTTTTTAACTGGATGTCGTAGAAAAACGGGAAAACTTCCTTAAAATACTTACAGAACTCCAAATAGTGCCAAAATTTTTACGGTAGCGTCTTATAGACATAAGACGTTATATTCCAAATTGCATGTTTCTGTTTTCAACGGTTTGGGCTGTTGTCTGTCTGTCACGGAACTGTTTTATATATCACGTTAATTATATTTTTCTTTTTTCAGTGAGTGGCTCCGTATCGTCTGGCAACCTTGTCGCTTTAATGGGTTCGAGGTAAATAAAATTATAACACGGAAAACCTATATTACATTCTTTTAAACCAATAGATAGGTTCACCAAGTAAAATCACACATCGTCTATTCTCAAATACCTCATAAAAAAGTGATTACAGCCATTGTAATACGAGCGAAAAGCGGGACCTGTGGACAATTTTCATCTTCATTTTTCAGGAAAGGGTATCCGGAGAAATCGGTCCTGCTCTAACGCTTTCATTTTACACTTGACTATCCTGCTCAGTGGAAGCGGGCCGCTCAGAAATCTCGTGATTTCAAAGTTTTTTTTATTTTTATTTATGTAAAAACGGCTCACCTCAATACGTGTTATGATCGAGAATGCCGACCAGTTTCAGCAGATTTAGACTGCCTTCATCTGGGCGAGTGAAGACGTTTACGCGACGACGTTACGCCTCACACTCTTATTTATATTAATATTTTTTTTATATAAATCATGAATTATCCTCAAGTTTCATTTAATTCTATAATTGTATTTTTTTTTTTTTTTGAATGAGAAGGATGGGTTGTTAAATATGACGGCCGTTTTATACTCGTAACTCAATTTGTACCACGTTTATTTTGGTATAAGTTTTATTGTCCAAAACTTAATATAACTCAAATAAAAATGTATTTACATCATAGTTTAGGTCTATTTTTGCGATTTTATTGGATGCAGGGAAATGCAAGTAATCGAGAAATCGAACGGCCGAAATATTAAGATCAAAGAGTCAAATATTACTTTTTTTTTTTTTTATTGTCACAATTTCATGGTATAAAGTGAGTTTGAAAAGAGACATATATTGAGAAAACGCCGCCTTAATTTCCTTGTGTACCACAGTGGTGCAGGCAAGACGACCCTGCTGGCAGCCATCAGCCGCCGAGACAAGAGCGCCATGACGGGCTACCTGATGCTGAACGGCAGACTGGCTGGCGCCGACCTCATCGCGCGGATATCTGGCTTCGTGCCGCAGGAAGACCTGGCTGTGGAGGACCTCACCGTTATTGAGCATATGGAGTTCATGGTAAGGGTTTTACATTAAAGCGCGACCCCCGCAAAACGCTGTGCTGAGCTATTTCTTGTTTCCTTTTAAATCGTTAGTAGATACAAAATAAAATGAATAAAAATACCAGATAACATAATACTAGATGAAGCGTTCGAACCAGAACATATATAATAAGGAATTCGAACCACTTGAGTTTTTAGGGTCTCGGAGAAACCGGTAAGCTGGTAGCTTCGGTATCTGTCTGGCCTTCTTCGGTTGAATAATTTAAGAAGTTAGGGGCCGTCCTTAGATTACGTCATTTAAAATGGGGGGGGGGGGTCTGGTCTGTGAATGATGGTAATATCAAATGACATGAGCATAAATGGGTCTTGAGAAAAGAAAAAGAACTGTTGTTTACATGGCAATATTATAATGAAAATTACTTGACTTTTGTAAGAGCGTGGGGTCACGATGTGATGATTGTAGGAGAGGTCAAAATATTGGCAAAAATCTATGACGTAATATAGGGATGGCATTTAGAAGTCAGAATATTTTTATTATATTTTAGGCTGAGTCCGTTGACATTATCTAGATCTATGCCAAATTAGAACTAAAAATCGGAAAACTTGAATCATACCAACCTCATGATTTTGAGGTCCAAAATTCCATATTCTGTACTGGAATTTGTGACAAAGTAATTATTTTTTTGGGAATATTGAAAATTTTGTGTCACGTCTAGTCTGTAATAAAATTGTTCAATTTGGACCGAACAATCGTGATCAGCGACCCAATAGAGCTCATTTCCGAGGCGAAATATATATAATTTTTTTTGTGACAGCTACTTTTTGGGTCACTTTAAGGGGTTCAAACCAACCTAATTTTCTAATTTTCGGGGATAATGCAGAGGTCAATGCTGATGCATGTTTCTGGGGGTCTAGGGAACACGTGAAAAAGCTAAAAGTGAAAGTGGATGATGGTGAAGCATGGTGTTATAGTGATACTGATTGTGATGATAGTAGGTAATAATTTAATTAATTGGTATAATCTCCTAACTTTTGATTCCTTTAAAGAGTTAACATTAATTAATTACAGACTGTAAAAGGAAATAGACTGTATGAGACAGGTAGGCAAAGATACTCGTATGTATGTTTTTCTTTTTTCATTAACCTGAATTACTGCTGTCTTGTATATTTGGTTAAAGTAGATATAAGTAATTTGATGTATAGTATAAGTTTATGTTAAAAAAAGACATGATCTTGCCAAGTTTCTTGGCAATTCTTCTAAACAAGACTACTCGAATGGGCGGAGGTAGGCATGTATTTATATATGTAACCTATTACTATGTAGTATACAGGATGGGATTTGGTCGGCCGCCTGGATTCGTGCTGGGGGCTCGGTTGGTGATCATTGAACCTTGTTCCTGGTCCCTGGCCGGGTCTCCGGTATGAGTTCGGGCGGTTGATTGGATTTCACCTTGTATAATAATATTTTACCTATAATTTTAATCGTATATACAAGGTGACTTTTTGATCATCGTCCAAATTCATACTGGAGGCTTAATAAGTGATCAGTATCTTGGATCAGTAACAATTTTTGTGAAATTCGTAAATTGAAATTTCGGCTTCCCATAGAAATTCAGTTCCACTCCCGAGTGAATCTTTATGGGGAGTCGAAATTTAATTTTACGAATTTCACCAAAATTGTTATTGATCCATGATACTGATCACTTACCAAGCCACCAGTATGAATTTGGACGATGATCAAAAATTCACCTTGTATATTGCTACATAAATTAAATAAACATTTAATCTAGTTCATGTACATTTATTATTTTATTACATTTATTTTTATAAGATTAAAATTTGACTTGTGAAACGTGTATTATACAAGATGACTTTTTGATCATCGTCCAAATTCATACTGGAGGCTTGATAAGTTATCAGTATCTTGGATCAGTAACAATTTTTGTGAAATTTTTATAATGAAATTTCGGCTTCCCATATAAATTCAACTCCAGTCCCGAGTGAATCACTATGGGGAGTCGAAATTTCATTTTACGAATTTCAAAAAATTTTTTATTGATGTATGATACTGATCATTTACCAAGCCACCAGTTTGAATTTGGACGATGGTCAAAAAGTCAACTTGTATATACCTACTTTGCAAAATAAACCTTTTGAATTTTGAAGCAGTTGTTCAAATCGGTGCTGTTCCACCACTTGTCCACATTTTGCTCTTTTTCCCGCCTTATTAACTTATTAACCTGGGACCGATGGATGGCGGTATATCCATCCCTAATAGCCGGGCGTTATATGGAACAGACTGGTGACGGGCAGCGGCGTCTTTCGTGCGAGGATTTCGGCACCGCGCTCACCAACCCGCCTGCCCAGCGTGTGTGAGTTTGGGCAATTCTTCCAGGATGACCGCGGGGAGTGGCAAAGTCCTGGAAAGGCTTATGTCCAGCAGTGGACGAACTAGGCTGATGGATGATGATGGATTAACCTATTAACATATAGGTTATACAACCCATACCCAGACCCACGCTTATCGGCTGTTGACCTTTTCTATCTTGCTAATCTAGCTGGTCTAAGATAAAACCGTTTTATTTAACTGTGCAATGTTAGTAAGAACCAACATAAATAAGAAACATTATGATTATGTTTATTTTGCGAAATCCATCGCTATGAATACTCTAAATATTATTACAGTGCATTACAAACTAGAAAAGATCAATCAGAAACAAATCCAAAGACAAGAATTTGAAAAAATTCCCCGGGCCAGGATTCGAACCTGCACGCTTATTACGGAGTGACAGAGACAAAAATAAAATTTGCATAGCCTCTTAAGGGCCTTACTATTGCCAAATGGGTACTTTCTTAAGCCTACTCCTTATTTATGGCCAAACCAAAAATAATCAAAAAATGTATTATGAATAATCAACTCTTAGACAACATATGCAACATTTTTCTTTTTCATACCATCAAAACTTCTACATGATTTTTTTTTTCAACTGAATGCTGTTTTTGGCTTAAATTTCCTACTGCTCCTAAGTGGCTTAACCGATTGAATTCATATATACTTTGATAAAAAGATGAACTTGATAGCTATAAACATAACATAGGATTATTCAATCGAACAATCACGTCCATGTGAAAAGTATAATTTTCTCCTATTTCGCCTTATCAAGGACGCAGCGAGCGTCGTAACAGCCACTATGCATTGCGCGCTGATATAAACGTTATTTCAATGTCGTTTCCGTTGATATTCGTAGTGACAAATATCGAGCTGCTAATTTGGCGATGCTAATCGCCTTAAGAAGGGCAAACCTTTTTCGCCAACACATCAGTGCAATTGCACTACTATTATATTATACAACGTGTAACAGAAAGGTGTAACCATATTTGAAGAGCTTATTCAGTCAATGGTATAGAACGACTTTTACTATGGAACAAACACTGTATCTTAAAAAAAAAATGTACTGTTTCATAGAATACTGCAATGCCGCTCGGTCGAAATGTATGGAAGGGCAGATTTTTTTTTTGAGTATTCAGGGTTGGCTCCATAGTAAAAGTTGTTCTATACCATTGACTGAATAAGCTCTTCAAATATGGCTACACCTTTCTGTTACGCGTTGTATACAAATGTCATTCCATACTATCCCATCTCTATTTCATTTCCTTGCTTGGTACCCTCCCCGCATTACCCCGCAACACCCCGGGGCAGTGACGGAAAAATATTCTGGTTTTTCCGTGGTTGATAGATGTATAATGGCGAAGTGGTATATGGGGACAGCTATGAATATATACGATGTTGTTTGGTTTTATTAATTTATAGTATTTTTTATTGTCTAGATTTCTAGATCAAGTCAATTTGCATGAAATATGCAAATAAAATCAACAAATACACTTCTGTATTACAATTTGCATGAGGTATTTTATGGTAAGTTCCGCAAATTTATTTTAAATCATCGTGTAAACAAGCAAAAGCTTTTTATCGCTTATTTATATACAATGAGTTCTAAAAATTTGAGCTTATTCAAAGTGACGTAAAAAATTTCATATGTAAATATTGAGGTCAACTTAAATTCGAACATACAAAACATTTTAGTAAAAACAATTAAAATTTTATTTCCCTGCTTCGATTTAGGAATATTTTTAATTCATTAGAGTTTTATGTTTTATGCATACAGGTAAAGAGGGTTCGAAGGACTTTGTCTGTCTGTATGTCCGTCTGTCACAGGGGTCTACAGCCTTAGCCGTTATAGTAGCCAGTTGAAATTTTCACAGAATACATTTTTTTATGGCTTCTAACACGACAAATAAAAAAAAATATATTAAGCAACTCCCATATAAAATACCGGTCAAATGCGAGTCATCGCATTATTCATTCATCGAATCAAATTCGAAATTTTTTACCGTACTCGAAACCAAAAAGGTATGTATGGTGGATGAAAAATTTTATTTTGTCATTTTGTGTTCGTGAACTTCTCAACCACTATATTTTTCCTGTAATCTTTATGTAAATACATAATATTACCACGATTTTTTTTGATATTTTTCGGTCCATCAGTTTTGGAGATAAGATGGACATACATTTTTCTGTGGTTTGTTAAGCATTTTTCGAAAAATGTTTTTCGTTTTTTTGGTCTAATGTCTCTGTTGCTAATATCGTACCACCACAACGTGCCTAAATCGTACTTAAAAAAACACAGAATAACTAGATCTTATTAAGAAATTATCAATAATCAATGCTTTAAAATGAAACTATGAATAATGAGGCTAGAAGATAATATTATAAGATGGTTCATATTGATATGTCAGAATTAAAAAAACAAAAGATTTTTGCTTTATCCAAAACAATATAGGGAGATATGATATTTTTGTTTACTGAGGGAATTTAAGACTTAAATTTTAATAGCATTTTACTTCAAAATGTTAGTACATATTTACTAAGTACAATTCGGGATACCATAGGTACAAATTGGGATACCGGTTTCCTATATCGTACCTTTTGGAAGCTTTTTTAAAAACAGAATTATTTTGTATTTGCCAATAAGCAATAGTTTTAACTAAATAAAACGTTGATAATAGATAACTGCTCTTTGCAATAAGACCGAAATCAAAACCCTAAATCATCACATTTCTAAGAAAGTTTCATTTGAACCAAAATTGGTCCAATATGGGCTACCTTCCCCTATAGACCTAATAATTGAAAAATTCTTTTCACAAAGTTTTACATAAGTACAGAATAAGGAATTTAAGGAATTATTTTTTTGCTTTGTTTACTTTAAAATTTATTGAAGAAGGCGTTACTTTGCGGAAGTCCATCATGAATTTGTGGATATATTAATAATTTGCAATATTCCGCTAAACACTCTTACCATGCTATTCAAAATGCAAGCACCGACCGCCCTCCCGCATAAAACATGCACAAGCAAAGCAAGTTAGTTTTCTTGCTTGTTATTTAAGATTGCTTTATTTTGTGCTCGTACTGCTTGCTTTGCTTGTGCATGTTTTATGCGGGAGGGCGGTCGGTGCTTGCATTTTGAATAGCATGGTAAGAGTGTTTAGCGGAATATTGCAAATTATTAATATATCCACAAATTTAAAAAAAATGTTTACGTTAGTCATAAGGAGTCAAGTTAGTTTACTTAAATGTTTCACAAAAATTTCTTCAGCCGTTTCCTACCTAAAAAAAAACAATACTCCAACACTACGCGACAGAAATCTTATATAATATATCATTTTCTTGTGTGCCGGTGGCATAGAATGCTCATTACTGCAATATGTCCGAAGGTTGGCTTCTTTTAACCCTTCCCTACCCACACTTCCCCTTGAACAAGAAAAGTCACTTGACTAAATGACAAACTCGTGTGAAACTGTCATAGTCATTCAGGTATTACCCGAATCAATAGACCTTGGGAATAGAAATGGCCGGCCGCTCTTGCTGTACTGTCAGCATAGACCACTTGCACCATTCGACATATTGTTACATCACAATATGGGATTTAATGAGGGATTTTCTGACAGCTAATTAAAAAAAGAAATAGTTCGGAATATTTCAATGGATGGCGTTGACGAGACATGGTTGCCAACTCAAAAACATTTTGATCGATGTGAACGAATTTATTTCTAATAAAAAAATAAAAGTTTATTTATTAGTGATCGAAACCACGATGATAACAAGATACGTGCAAAAAAAATAGATGTTGTAATAAACAAATGAACTTTTATATTGAAATTTACATAAACATAAAACATATCATCACGACATGAATCCCTGTTAAAACGTGACGGTAAAAAATATCGTGCCGTGCTGCCGATGCCGTTACCGAGCAAAATTATAAAAGCGCCCATTAGCAACACTCAGTCAGACCAAGTCTCTTCAACGCCATCTGTCGAGTAATTTGGAACCAAGGTTTCTTTTTTTAAATAAACTGTCAGAAAATCCCTCACTGAGCGATCGACAATATACATTGCCTGCTTTTATTTTAATGCTATCTGTATTTTGATGTGCGAATATAGACGGAGATAGTGGGTAAGTGAGAGGTGGAAAGAAGGGTCGGTGGCCATGTTTAGTTCCAAAGTCTATTGATTCGGGTTATAAAACTTGAAACCTCGTGCGTTTAATTTGTATGCAAATTAAATCATTTTCTTACCAGCATTCCTCAGATGAAATCGACTGAATATGTTCTTGATTTTGTAGATGTATCAGCGCTAAAGCCAGGTTTACATTTAAACTAGTTAGTAGCAGAGTAACTTGCGAAACTATTTATCGCTTTTGACTTCCTACTCTACCCGTGTAAACTAGGCATAACTATCACCAAAGTTATTAGACCGGAAGACATTTTATATTTTTTTTTATTTGCCGTGTTACAGGCCATTGTAACATGTACTGTGTGAAAATTTCAAATGGCTACCTATAACGGCTGGTGCTGTAGATCCCTGTGACAGACGGACGGACGGTCAGACGGACGGACGGACGGATGACGGACAGACGGACAGACAGACAGCGGAGGCTTTAATTAGACTATGGGCGTACAGTACAGTCTGTAACTCTACGTTTCGAGTAACAAGATGTCAAGATGTGACCTCAACTGGTCACGTGTAAGGTCATGAGTTTCGCCGCCGGATTGTGACAAAACCGCTTTTTTCTAATTCATCGAAACAGAACACCTAAATTCAAAATTCACTCAACAATTCAATAAAACCTTATTACCTATATATTGTGTATGTTGCCATCGCGAAGTATCTATTGGTTTCTGGAAATAAGAATTAAAAAAATTTTGAATACAAAATCTGGTGACATGATAGAGGCCTGGTTTGAATCCTATCGGTCAAGCACGTTGCGAAGGAAAATCGTCGGTAAAAAAAAACACCTCTGACACCCCCTTGGGGAAATAATATGTCGTGGCGATATGTTTATATGTATGTTGTTAGGATAATGTGTTTTTCTCGTAATTAGCAAAATCTTGCCGCAAGTATTAGAGCTGCTGTCAAAACTGGCAAATACAACGTGTAACAGAAAGGTGTAACCATATTTGAAGAGCTTATTCAGTCAATAGTATAGAACAACTTTTACTATGGAGCCAAACACGAAATCTGAAAAAAAAAATTTGCCCTTCCATACATTTCGGCCGAGCGGCATTGCATGTTTCTATGAAACAGTAAAAAAATTTTTTCGAGATACAGGTTTTGTTCCATAGTAAAAGTTGTTCTAAACCATTGACTGAATAAGCTTTTCAAATATGGTTCACCTTTCTGTTACTCGGTGTATATTCAGCGCCTAGCTTCCATTCAATATTCGATTGACGTAAATCACGCCCACTTTGTGAGGTAAAAAGATGATCATAGCGGCCCTACATTCACCACGAGTAATAATAATATAAATTCAATATTATCTAGAAGTGAGTAAGCTGTTCAATGAAACCATTTAAACACATAACCATTTGCCCGTCTAGCAGATCCTGGATACGCCCTTGCTTACACACTTGTATAAATGTTGTCGCACAGGCCCGACTCATGATGGACCGGCAAGCCAACGCGGCCATGAGGACCCGCCGCGTCCAGCAGCTGCTGGGAGAGCTGGGCGTCCAGGCTTGCACCAGGACCAAACTGAAGGCGCTATCGGGGGGAGAGAGGAAAAGAGTTGCGCTCGCTGTTCAGGTAGGACTTTTACTGCTTGAAATTAACACTTAAGCACACTCACGGGCTACAGCTGTTGCCCTTTTTAGAGATTTTTACACTGAGTTATAAAACTTCCCCCAAAAGTTTCCCCATGCAATGACTTTTGTAAAAAAACGAATGTAAATGTACTTTGATGGGTTGGCCATTAAAATACAAGTAACCAAGTAAAATTTTAAGTATCGGGTGGAAATTTTCAACGATCCAGGGGAGAATCTCGGTAGCTCAGTTGGGAGAGCACTTCCTTTTTAAGAAAGAGGTCGAAGGTTCAAATCCTGGCCCTAAGAAATTATTTACAAAATATTTGTCTTTTCTATTTAATTTTGTGATTGTTGTAATAAAATTATATTGTTTTTTATAGTATGTGACTGATTAATGGTCTCACTTAATTTATTCAACAAATCAAATACATAACAAAAAAATAATAAAATTAATACCTAAAATTAAAACTAAATAATCGTATAAATATTGAAAATTATACAAAATTATATTGAATAATAAAAGAAATTTTATGCAAAATTCGTTGAAAATGTTTTCAAAGGTACCTCTTTCTGATTCTCATTTCTATTTTGATAGTGTCCCTATTCTACGAGCTGAATTTCAGCTGAATTGTCTGTTTAGTTTTGAGATAGATTGCAGGTATAGTGCGCGCCAATCTTTTAGTCGCCTCTGATTGAGTTAAGAGTGCAAGCTTGCGCAGGTACAGTCAAGGAAACAATAATATATCAACGGTTGATTATTAAATGTTTACTATAAGTGGGAAGATGTACTTGTTGTACCTACCTGTTTAATATGTATTTATTATTTAAGTGCAATCTAAACTGTTTAAATCAAAAAAATTAATATAAACACCATTTTCCTACATTGTCGCCTTAAAACGCTATAACGACCGCGAGGCATAACAACAACAATAAACGTTAACAAACTAAATCCACAAAACAACAAATAAAGGCAACACAAACAGATTCAACGATTAGCTTAACGAATCATAGAATTTTTTCCACGAACGTACTTTTCATGCAACGCGCGCATGTGTAGTGTACGGACGTAGCACTAACACTAACTAACGCATACTGTTGACATGACACCTGCTACAGTAGAGCCACTGAGTGATGGCGCCTATGACGTTTAAATGCCTACAAAGTATCGTAATTATTTATAAGAAAGTGTGAATTAAAAAATATAATACTTCATTGTTGATAGTGATGTACTACTTGTTTCGGTTATTATTTTTCGATTTGAATGTTGCTTTATTGTGCAATAGAATTCGTATAGAAACAAATAATTTTTTTTTAAAGTTTCTCATTTTTTATAGGTCGTGTTTGAGGTCGCCAAGTTACGCAATAATATTTAATTAAAAACAAAACAATGACGAAGTTAAACTAAACGAAAATAAATGATAGTAAAATACTTTTTTCGATTTAGATATTTAAACATCTCTTGGGGGCCCCGGGGCACTACACCGCATAGCCCTTCGATACCTACGCCACTGGTTTTGGCACATTTTCCTTTTGTATCATTATGTTGAATGTTGAATGACGTGCCTAATGTTGAGTAAACTCACACTTGATTTTTATTTTAAACCGAAATTTGAAATGTACCTCATCACTAAATGCAGCTGTCATAAGTGCCATCACTCAGTGGCCCTACCTTAAATGGCGAGCGGGGGGTGTGGTGCGGCACGCAGGCGGGTGTGCTCCGCGCCCTTGCTCCTGTAACGTCCCCCTGACACCGTAAATCGTCTATCTTCAGAGGCGACTAAAATATTGGCGCGCACTATAGACATACTAACAAAGGGATAAGGCAATCCCATTATTTGAGTAAAGAAACAAAATGATCCCAGTCCCTAAGGAAATAAAACAAGTAAATTCCATTTCAGCTCCTAAACGACCCACCGATCCTGTTCTGCGACGAGCCAACAACTGGGCTGGACTCGTCCGCAGCCAGCACCGTCGTGGCCCGCCTCAGGAGGCTGGCTATCGGAGGCAAGCTGGTGATCTGCTCCGTCCACCAGCCGGCTTCCGGAGTCTTCGAGCAGTTCCACCAGATCGTGCTGCTGGCTGGCGGCAGGACCGCCTTCCATGGGACTATTGAGCAGGCTGATGTCTTCTTTGCTTCGTAAGTACATATGCCTTAATTCAATATTTGAGTAAAAACACTTGCTTTAATTCAAGGCTAGTCCTAATATATTCAAAGATGGCGACACCTATATTATACGACTCTACGTAACAGCTGACATCTGCAAGCTAAGTCGACTAGAAGTTATATTTTTTGGCGTGGAATTATATGTGAAATTGACCATAATATTCATTTACGTAAAATTAAAGTCTTTAAGTCTAGACAGTAACTTTTTACCCTGATTTAGAATCCTAGCTCTTTAGGTTTTATTTATATCCTATACTATACAGTGTGTCCCTCATACAAGTGCACATCCGAAAAGGGGTGAAACTAGACCTTATTTTATCGACAAAAAATGTTTTTTTTTTTTAGAAAATCCTTGTTTTATAAATTTACGTTTTAAATTTTGTTTGCCTATCATGGAGACTATGTATAAAATATGTCATAACTTTTGATCTGTTGCAAGTAATGCAATTAAATAAAACTGTTATAATCCTTAAGAATAGACGTTGCATCCCAAATCAGAAACAAAACATAATCAACTAGCATTACCATAAAAATAATATCCTAAAAGATTATTTCTTTAATTTTTCCGTCTTTTTTTTTAGTACTGGTATTTTTTTTTTCAAAATAATGTCCCCGTTTAACTATACTTTTATTCCTATTTATCATTGCCTATTCTATTATCTTTCTGAACAAAAAAATACAACGTTCTATCATAACTACAATATTTTCTACGAGCGGTTAACCAAAGGCACTGCACTCGCGTCCCATACAAAGATACCCAGGTAGAGTATTTTTTCAAGATTAAAAAAAAACAAAAAACATTTTTTTCTTTGTTTTTGTCCATATGTTTAGAGTTTCACCCACTTTCGGATGTGCACTTGTACGAGGGACACACTGTATATGCCAGACTACTGCATTTTTCAAATATTTATGAAATATATCCATCAATCTAGTCATACAAGCTCTTCTATACCGAATACTTCGATATTGCCCTTCTTCAGTATGTCGCCAACTTGGTCAACATACGTGTCCTTCTAAGGCGGCGTGGTCGAGCTGTACCTTTCACTTGCGCAACCATAAATTTCTTTCGTCAATCGCCGTGTAAGAGGCATTTAATAAGTAACTCCCCTAACTTCAGTCCACATTCACGCTCTTTTATAGTAGTTTATGCTACAAGGGTGAAAAGGAATAAATTACGAGGACGATTTAAAACACGAGCGTAGCGAGCGTTTTAAACGTAACCGAGTAATTTATTGCTCTTACGCCCGTGTATCAGACTACGTTTTTCAATGCATAGTGTGAGGAAATAAAACAAATATAATCTTGTGAACTTTAAATTATGATTGGCTGAAAAGGACTGTATCCAGAGCCGTTAAACAGTGGAAAAAAAATTATAACATTTATGGTACACAGGAAAGGTTGCAGGTTAGCCAACCATTGTAAATAAATTAAAAAAAATAATAATAATAAAGGCCTAGGGCAAAATAATCGACTTTCTGTTCGGTTTTGATGCATAAAAAGTGGGCCATTACGAGCACTTGCATTGAAATAGTAGTTTATGCTACTTGGGCGAAAAGGAATAAATTACGAGGATAATTTAAACGTAACCGAGTAATTTATTGCTCTTACGCCCGTGTATCAGACTACGTTTTTCAATGCATAGTGTGAGGAAATAAAACAAATATAATCTTGTGAACTTTAAATTATGATTGTCTGAAAAGGACTGTATCCAGAGCCGTTAAACAGTGGAAAAAAAATTATAACATTTATGGTACACAGGAAAGGTTGCAGGTTAGCCAACCATTGTAAATAAATTAAAAAAATAAATAATAATAAAGCCCTAGGGCCAAAATAATCGACTTTCTGTTCGGTTTTGATGCATAAAAAGTGGACCTTTACGAGCACTTGCATTGAAAAATCATTTAAGCAACTATCCAAAAATAGATTGAATAG